>OY288292.1:18816892-20031309 GCA_958450335.1 Hibiscus tridactylites | reverse complement strand
ATCCAAGGACATTGAGATGAATCTGAGTTTGTCTGCTAAAGGTGCTGGAGCTAGTTCTGGGAAGAGGGCTGCTGAGTATAGTTCCGGTGGTCGGAACAAGAGAGGGCGTGATCAGAGGTTTCAGTCCTCGTCTAAGAGAGGTGGAGGTGCACCTGCTAGGGGTGGCAATGCTAGAGCTGACCCTAGTGCTTGTTGGATTTGCGGATCCCGTGGTCACTTGAAGCGTGACTGTCCTCGTGCTGGGAGGGAGTTGCAAGCTCCTGTGATGGCAGCTGGTTATGAGTGCTGGAACTGTGGTTCAGCTGACCATTTGAGACGTGATTGTCCGAGGATGGCTGGTGGTCAAGAGTGTGCTCCTGTTGTTGCAGCACCGCAGAGAGGTCGTGGGCGCGGCCGTGGTAATTTTCAGAGGCGAGAGGAAGGTGGACGCGTGTAGCTCATGTTGTGGGCTATTCAACCTGAGGGTGGAGGCCAAGCGAGGGTGTATGCTCAGCGCGAAGGAAGGAATGATGCTGATGTGATTGCAGGTACCTTTACTTTGCAATCCTTGTCATTGCTTTCTTTGATTGATTCTGGATCTACGCATTCATACATTCTTCGTGAGCATGCTGAGTTGCTTGGTTTGCCTGTTGACTCTTTGGATGTTGGTGTTAGAGTCACTAGTTCTTTTGGTGAAACTGTTGTGACTCGTAAGCTTTATAGAAGGTGTCCTTTGGTTGTTCAAGAGCATGTCTTTTCATGTTGATCTTATGGAGTTGCCCTTTTATGGTTTTGATGTGATCCTTGGTATGGATTGGCTTGCTAAGCATCGTGCTGTTGTGGATTGTGAGAATAAGCGGGTTTCGCTTAAGCTTGCGGATGATTATGAAGTGGTGGTAGTTGGTGAGAATGTGAAGTTTCTTGCCATGTTGTTTCTACCTTGGAGGCGAGCAGGATGCTGAGGCAAGGTTGTGAAGCTTTTCTGGCTTTTGTGATGAATCCTAGTTCGAAGGAGCTGAGGGTGCAGGATATCAGGGTTGTGAAGGAGTTTCCTGATGTTTTTCCTGAGGAGTTGCCTGGTTTACCTCCTAATCGCGAGGTGGAGTTTGGTATTGAGCTGTATGAAAATACCACTCCTGTGTCCATTACTCCCTATAGAATGGCACCTAAAGAGCTGAAGACGCAGTTGCAAGAGTTGCTTGATCGTGGTTTCATCGGGCCGAGTGTTTCGCCTTGGGGTGCTCCTGTCTTGTTTGTGAAGAAGAAAGATGGCACGATGAGGATGTGCATTGATTACCGTCAGCTGAACAAGTTGACTATCAAGAATTGGTATCCTTTGCCGAGGATTGATGATCTCTTTGATCAATTTCGGGGAGCTGCTGTGTTCTCTAAGATTGACTTGAGGTCAGGGTATTATCAGTTGAAGGTGAAGGATGTGGATGTGCCTAAGACAGCTTTCAGGACAAGGTATGGGCATTATGAGTTCCTTGTGATGCCGTTTGGTCTGACAAATGCTCCTGCTGCTTTCATGGACATGATGAATCGTGTTTTTCATGAATACCTGGACAAGTTCGTTGTGGTGTTCATTGATGATATCCTTGTGTACTTGCGTACTGAGGAAGAGCACGAAGAGCATTTGAGGATTGTGTTGCAAGCTTTGTTGAGAATCAGCTTTATGCTAAGTTGAGCAAGTGTGAGTTCTGGCTTAGAGAGGTGGTTTTTCTTGGGCATGTGGTCTCAGCCGAGGGGATTCGTGTTGATCCTCAGAAGATTGAAGCAGTGATGAATTGGAAAGTTCCTAAGTCTGTTCAGGAGGTTCGTAGTTTCCTTGGTTTGGCAGGATACTACCGAAGGTTTGTGGATGGTTTTTCCAAGATTGCTGCTCCTTTGACGAAGTTGCTGCAGAAAGATGTTAAGTATGAGTGGACAGAAGCGAGGCAGCAAGCTTTTGAGAAGCTGAAGATGGCTTTGACTCAAGCTCCTATCTTGATTCAGCCTGAATCAGGGAAAGAGTTTGTAGTCTACAGTGATGCATCCTATGTTGGTTTGGGGTGTGTGCTGATGCAAGAGGGTAAGGTTGTGGCTTATGCGTCGCGGCAGTTGAAGGTGCATGAGCGCAATTATCCTACGCATGATATTGAGCTGGCTGCAGTGGTTTTTGCTCTGAAGATCTGGAGACATTATCTGTATGGTGAGAAGTGTACTGTGTACACGGATCACAAGAGTTTGAGGTATCTGATGTCTCAGAAGGAGTTGAATCTCAGGCAGCGACGTTGGTTGGAGTTGCTCAAGGATTATGATCTGACGATTGAGTATCATCCTGGAAAGGCCAATGTTGTTGCGGATGCCTTGAGTAGAAAGGTAGCTGTTGAGCTGAGAGCTATGTTTGCTAGCTTGAGCCTATCGCAGGATGGTGGTCTTGTTGCTGAGTTGCAAGTGAAACCATCGTTGGTTCAGTTGATCAAGGATAAGCAGTTGTTGGATGATTCCTTGGTGTCTCATGTTCAGGATATCGCGGAGGGTAGACCTTCGGATTTCTGCTTTAATGAGGATGGAGTGTTGTGTTTTGGTAGTCGGATAGTTGTGCCTGCTGATGCTGAGTTGAGGCGTGCTATTCTGGCTGAAGGTCATAGCAGTCCTTTTGCTATGCATCCTGGTAGTACAAAGATGTATCGCGATCTTCGTGATGAGTACTATTGGGTAGGTCTGAAGAAGGATGTGGCAGAGTTTGTAAGCAAGTGTTTGGTGTGTCAGCGAGTTAAGGCTGAACATCAGGTTCCTTCTGGTTTGTTGCAACCGTTGAAAATCCCTGAATGGAAGTGGGAGAGGGTTACCATGGATTTTGTATCTGGTTTACCTTTGTCTCCGTCGAAGAAGAATTTTGTTTGGGTGATTGTGGATCGCCTGACGAAGTGTGCGCATTTCTTGCCTGTGCATACTACGTTCTCTTTGGATAAGCTGGCAGAGCTGTACATTGCCGAGGTTGTGAGGTTGCATGGTGTGCCTAAGTCGATCGTGTCGGATAGGGATCCGAGGTTCACATCGCGTTTTTGGCAGTGTTTGCATCAAGCTCTGGGTACAAGGTTGCATTTCAGTACATCCTATCATCCTCAGTCGGATGGCCAGTCTGAGCGAGTTATTCAGATTTTGGAGGATATGTTGAGATGCTGCGTGATAGAGTTCCAAGGTTCTTGGGAGAAGCATCTGCCTTTGGTTGAGTTCGCTTACAACAACAGTTATCAGGCGAGTATACAGATGGCACCTTATGAGGCTCTGTATGGGAGGAAGTGTAGGACTCCTCTGTGTTGGGCTGAAACTGGTCAAAAGTTGGTATCGATGCCTGCTTTGTTGAAAGGTACCACCGAGAAGGTGAAGCTCATTTGTGAGCGGTTGAAGGCTGCTTCTGATCGGCAGAAGTCTTACGCGGATTTGAAGCGTAAGGAGATAGAGTTTGCGGTGGGTGATCGCGTGTTCTTGAAGGTTTCGCCTTGGAAGAAGGTGATGAGGTTTGGGCGGAAGGGTAAGCTGAGCCCTAGATACATTGGACCGTATGAGGTTGTTGAGCGAGTGGGTCCTGTTGCGTATCGGTTGAGGTTACCTCAGGAGCTGGAGAAGATTCATGATGTGTTCCATGTTTCTATGCTCCGGAGGTATAGATCTGATCCTTCGCATGTGTTGCTTGTGGAGGAAGTGGAATTGAATCCGGATTTGACCTATGATGAGGAACCGGTGAAGATTTTGGATTTAGATAACAAGGTTCTTCGTGGCAAGACCATTGAGTTGGTGAAGGTGCTGTGGAAGCATCGCGGTGTTGAGGAAGCCACGTGGGAGCGGAAGGATGATATGCTGAAGCAGTTTCCTTATCTCTTTCCTTCAGGTAAATTTCGAGGACGAAATTTCTTAAGGGGGGGAGAGTTGTAACGCCCCGGTTTTGGGCTTGGAAGTCTTGGGCGTTTGTAACCCCCTTAGCCCGGTCTAGACGGTTGACCCGAACTACGAAGATTACACGGGGAAAACCAAAGTCAACCCGAAAGTCAACCTTGATTAACGACCCTTTTTTTTTTCTTTTTAATCTTATCTAGATGCACATTAACCTTAAGTGTGACCATACAGACAACGTACTCAAAGATCACAAACATCAGAGATCAACCAGGGACCCAATTGAACAAAATACAACTTTAGGGACCAAAATGTAAATTCTGACAAATTAAAGGACTAGCCCAAATTGAAGTTACCATCTTGAAATTAATCAGGTTTCATGCCTCTCTGCGAAATTTCAGCTCAAAAGGACATCCACAGCTCATGCAATTGATCAAACATGATTCAGGACTAAAACGTAAACAAAGCAAAACATATAAAGATACTTTTAACTGAATTTAACGGTCAGGTATCGATACACCTGATGTCGTATCGATACGCGGGGAAGGTAGTAACCAAACTCGAGCAACGGTATCGATACGATATCCCCTGTACCGATACGGCATTCAAACTTTACCCAGATGAGTATCGATACCCCCACAACCGTACCGATACGCCTGGGCAGAAAAGAGCATATTTGGCTCAGGCGTATCGATACGCGAGCCCGAGTACCGATACCCCTGTCTGAAATCGACTTGAAATTCATACCATTCATGCTTCAAACCTCAGATTAACATCACCAAATCATACCACATAGATATACAACATGCAGGGATCATAAATGCATCAACAATTCAACTCATAACCATCACACATGAAAAGCCCCAATTTAAATGACATGCTTCCTACTTAAGCTACCTTTCATGCATAAACCTTCATAGCCAAGCATATAAGAGATCAATTCAAAAACCAACAACCACAGCAACATTTAACATACTTAGGGAGTCTTAAACACCTCCCAAAACATATACATTGGTCCCCCATTGCCAAATCAACCAAAAGCTAAAATGTTTAACAAAACCTTCCATACATTGAGCTTTACTTGAACTTGTGTGCTTGCCTCCTCTTGCTGCCCTCAATGCACTCTATTGCTCTGCATTATTGAATCAAGAAAACGAGAGAGCGTAAGCCAAAGCTTAGTGAGGAGTGCTCTTTAAAAACCATTCAATAATGCATTTAAAACCATTTGTAAATCATGCTTGTAAACAACCTTTACACATGCTCAAAGCATACTTTAAATCAAGCAATAACATGCTTCCACATTTCATTTAAACTAGCATCTCATGCTTCAACATAAACATCAAATCATGCATCTCATGCATCTCATGTACAAAACATGTCATATTGGCTCAAGTGATACATTTCATTTATGAAATCAAGTTCAACAACTTTTCCCAAGGACTTTTAAACACCTTGGACCCCAAGGACTTTTAAACACCTTGGCCATGGACTTTTAAACACCATGAATGGACCACACAAGGACTTTTAACCACCTTTGTGTCCGTAGCTTGAAATACCCCAAGGACTTTTAAACACCTTGGCCCCAAGGACTTTTAAACACCTTGGCCCCATGGACTTTTAACCACCATGGAAAGGAGCACCTAAGGACTTTTAACCACCTTAGTGTCCGCAACAAGATTCATCCAAGGACTTTTAACCACCTTGATGATCTTAGATAACAAGGCTCACTCAAGGACTTTTAACCACCTTAGTGACCTTCACTTTTACAAACCATCACTTGCCAATACACACTTTATACATCATGTAATCCACTGTTTTAAAGCATTTAAAATCAAGCCATTTCATCATGCATTTCAAAGCATTAAATCATCATTTAACAACGCATAAAAACAAGGCACTCTTACCTAGAGACACCTTCAACACATGGCTTAAAACATCAGCATAAATCATGCTAAAACATCAGCAATTAACATGCCCAAACATGCTTTCCAAAACAGTAGCAAATCATGCAAAATCATCATTTCACATTTCATCAAAACATGGCCACCACTTAAAGAGAGTAATCCGAAAACTTACACTTGAGCTTAGCAAAGTTGTTTAGACTTAAACTAAGCTCCCAAAACCTTCAACCTTTGGTTTAAAAGCTGAAAATCCATTTTCACTCACCGATTACCAAACAAGCCTAGCCAACAAGCTTTCCAAGCTTCCGAAACCTTCCGAAAACACCTCCAAAACTCAAGGATCAACCTCCCCTGTTTCAAGCACATAAAAACAGAACATTAATGCATCCTTATGCATTAAAACACCAGCAACATCAACACAACTCGCTGCTCATCACAAATCTAACAATTTGGCTACCAAACACAACCGAAATCATCTCCAAACACTTCCAAAACTTAACCCAGCCAAGATCCATCACTTCTAACCATTTTTATACATCAACTAACATGCAAAAAGATCACAACCACGTCCTTATACCTCCAGGTATAACAGATCACCAAAAACACTCCAAAAACAACCAAAAACTCAAGCCAAACTTAGGAAATTCAACCTATCCGGGATTGCATTGATTAAACCTCAACTTCTAATCATTTTAGCATTCATTTAACATCATTTTAACACCTCAAAACCCTGCTTAAACAGATCACACGAAATTTTCACCAAAATCACCAAATCTTGCATTTTAGCCAAAAATCAAGATCTCAATTGAAAAGCCTTTAATAAAACATGAATCAAGGATTGAGAACTTAGGAATTTCAGTAAAGAACTGATAGTTTAGAGGAGAAGGACGTTCTTACCTCCAAACTCGAATTTCTCCCTTTTAGAGCCAAAATGCTTGATGAAACAATTTGCAAATTGAGAGGTTTTGATGATGAGATGATTAGGAATCAAATGAGAGTTGAAATGAGATATGTAGATGTCAAAATCAGAGAAAGAAATCTGAGGAAATCTTGTTTGGGTAGAGAGAAAATGAGAGAAAAGAGAATTTGAGAGAAAATAGAAAAATTAGTTAAGAATTGGTTAAAATGATTTCCCTCTCTTTTCTAAATCTTTAAAATCAGATTTTAGACTTAAAATATCTTAGAAAAATTCTGGAGAAATCCTTTTTGGAATAATAGCTCCTTAAAGATTCAAAGTTTCAATCCTTTATAAAACTGTCCCGCAACTTTCAAAAATTACATTTTGGTCACTAGCCAAAATGTCAACCTTCCGAACCTCATTTTCCAAAATTGATTTCACAGTTCACTTTTAAATATTAAAAGATGATTTTAGAATATTTTTCCATATTTTTAATGCAACCCGAACTAGGTTTTCCTAAATTCCCTCTTTTATATTCGATCAGCACTTTGACTAAACCGGTCAACGCCAAAACTTCTGAGCCCAAAACCGGGGCGTTACAACTCTCCCCCCCTTAAGAAATTTCGTCCTCGAAATTTACCTGAAGGAAAGAGATAAGGAAACTGCTTCAGCATATCCTCCTTCCGCTCCCACGTAGCTTCCTCAACACCGCGATGCTTCCACAGCACCTTCACCAACTCAATGGTCTTGCCACGAAGAACCTTGCTATCTGAATCCAGAATCTTCACCGGTTCCTCATCATAGGTCAAATCCGGATTCAATTCCACCTCCTCCACAGGCAACACATGCGAAGGATCAGATCGATACCTCCGGAGCATAGAAACATGGAACACATCATGAATCTTCTCCAGCTCCTGAGGTAACCTCAACCGATACGCAACAGGACCAACACGCTCAACAACCTCATACGGTCCAATGTATCTAGGGCTCAGCTTACCCTTCCGCCCAAACCTCATCACCTTCTTCCAAGGCGAAACCTTCAAGAACACGCGATCACCCACCGCAAACTCTATCTCCCTACGCTTCAAATCCGCGTAAGACTTCTGCCGATCAGAAGCAGCCTTCAACCTCTCACAAATGAGCTTCACCTTCTCGGTGGTACCTTTCAACAAAGCAGGCATCGAAACCAACTTTTGACTAGTTTCAGCCCAACACAGAGGAGTCCTACACTTCCTCCCATACAGAGCCTCATAAGGTGCCATCTGTATACTTGCCTGAAAACTGTTGTTGTAAGCGAACTCAACCAAAGGCAGATGCTTCTCCCAAGAACCTTGGAACTCTATCACGCAACATCTCAACATATCCTCCAAGATCTGAATAACTCGCTCAGACTGGCCATCCGACTGAGGATGATAGGATGTACTGAAATGCAACCTTGTACCCAGAGCTTGATGCAAACACTGCCAAAAACGCGACGTGAACCTCGGATCCCTATCCGACACGATTGACTTAGGCACACCATGCAACCTTACAACCTCAGCAACGTACAGCTCTGCCAGCTTATCCAAGGAAAACGTAGTATGCACAGGCAAGAAATGTGCACACTTCGTCAGGCGATCCACAATCACCCAAACAGAATTCTTCTTCGACGGAGACAAAGGCAAACCAGATACAAAATCCATGGTAACCCTCTCCCACTTCCATTCAGGGATTTTCAACGGTTGCAACAAACCAGAAGGAACCTGATGTTCAGCCTTAACTCGCTGACACACCAAACACTTGCTCACGAACTCTGCCACATCCTTCTTCAAGCCCACCCAATAGTACTCATCACGAAGATCGCGATACATCTTTGTACTACCAGGATGCATAGCAAAAGGACTACTATGACCTTCAGCTAGAATAGCATGCCTCAACTCAGCATCTGCAGGCACTACTATCCGATTACCAAAACACAACACCCCATCCTCATTAAAACAGAAATCCGAAGGTCTACCCTCCGCGATATCCTGAACATGAGACACCAAGGAATCATCCAACAACTGCTTATCCTTGATCAACTGAACCAACGAAGGTTTCACCTGCAACTCAGCAACAAGACCACCATCTTGCGATATACTCAAGCTAGCAAACATAGCTCTCAGCTCAACAGCTACCTTTCTACTCAAGGCATCCGCAACAACATTGGCCTTTCCAGGATGATACTCTATCGTCAGATCATAATCCTTGAGCAACTCCAACCAACGTCGCTGCCTGAGATTCAACTCCTTCTGAGACATCAGATACCTCAAACTCTTGTGATCCGTGTACACCGTACACTTCTCACCATACAGATAATGCCTCCAGATCTTCAGAGCAAAAACCACTGCAGCCAGCTCAATATCATGCGTAGGATAATTGCGCTCATGCACCTTCAACTGCCGCGACGCATAAGCCACAACCTTACCCTCTTGCAATGGAACCCCAAGATACTTACCGAGATTGGACACCTCTGTGAAACCAAACGAAGAACTGATGTGCTCACGTAACGTACTAGAAACATTTTTGAAAAAATAGATGGTAGTCTTTGCGATGTTAACTTTCAGCCCTGATGCCTTACAAAAAATAATCAAAACTACCATGAAGAGTCCATAATTGAATTTTAGAAGCCTCGACAAACATAATTATGTCGTCTGCAAAGAATAAATGAGAAATTGTTGGAGTCAATTTGGAAGTACAAAACGGACGCCATCGTCCACAATTAACCTTAACTTGAATCTTTTGAGCTAGTCTCTCCATACAAAGAATGAAAAGATAAGGTGACAGTGGTTCCCCTTGTCTAATCACTCGAGAAGGTATAAAGGATTCCGACATCAAACCATTCTAGATAATCTTATAAGAGACTGAAGATATGAAATGAAGAATGAGTGTGTACAAAGAATCTGGAATCCCAAAGTCACGAAGTGTGTCATCAATGAAGGACCATTTAAGGCGATCATACGCCTTTTCAAGATCGATTTTTAGGTCAATCCAACCCTTTTTCCCAATCTTCTTTTTCATCGTATGCACAATATCTTGCGTGATAATGATGTTGTCTGTAATAGAGCGCCCAAGAACAAAGCTAGTTTGGTTTTCAGAAATCTAGTGAGGCAAAAGAGGCTTGGTTCTGTTGACGATAAATTTGGTTACGGATTTATAAAGGACAAAGCACATAATGATTGGCCGAAATTGTGGCATGGTCTCAGGGATGGGTACCTTAGTTAACAAGACGAAGAGCGTCTCATTGAGCTTTTCTAGAATGACCACATCCTCAAAAAAAATTCTTAATACAATTACAGACTGACTCCCCAACTATGGACCAATTCTTCTGAAAGCAATCAGCGTGTTACCCGTCAACCTCGAGAGATTTAAGAGCCCTCGTATCGAAAATGGCATCCTTAATTTTGGCAACTTCAATTTGTAACCCAAGGTTCTCCAAATCGGATTGGTTAACATAAAGAAATAGCCCCCTAGTCTCATAATAACGAGACACACTACCATCACTAAAGAATAAATTTTGATAGAAATTGAGAGCTATACCCATCAACTCGGTCTGATCCGTACACCATGTACCGTCACTATATTTAAGAGTTGTCACCTTGTTTGTCTGACGCCTGGCTATGGTGGAAGCATAATAAAATTTGGTGTTTTGATCTCTGTTAAGCACCCAATTTGAACAAGCTTTTTGTGTCTAAAATTTCTCCTCTTGATCAAGAACATCTTCCAACTAAGTATGTAGCTTGCGGTACAACTCCTCAAGAGAGTCAAATTGACGTAAATGAATGACACGCTCAATGTCGCGAATCCGCACCATCAAGGATTTCTTCTTTCGGCCAATGTGTCCAAAGGTTTCCAAGTTCCACAATGACTCAAAAAACTCGCGAAATCCAGGGTGATCTTACCGTGCCTCAATGTACCGGAAGGGTCTATTAAGCATGTGATAGTCCGTCACATTTAATTTGAGTAATAACGGTCGATGATCCGAGCCCAATCTCTTAAGGTGCACAATAGTCAAATTATGTAAGTAGGAATTCCATGCCGAGTTTCCCAAGCACCAATCCACCTTTGATGTAGATTCCCACGGTTCAAAGTAAACGGTGGTCCAAGATAACCCAAATCTGCTATACCCACATCATCACTGAAATTAGCCAAACGTTTGCTGCCCCCAACATGAATAGAACAACCACCACTTCTTTCACCAACATGTAGAATAACATTAAGGTCTCCCCCAATAAACAAGGGACTGAATCTTCGGGGTGTAAATCTCGGAAGTTGCTCCCACATGTGCTTACGTTTAGAGCCGTGATGTAACGCCCCGGTTTTGGGCTTGGAAGTCTTGGGCGTTGACCGGTTGGTCAAAATGCTGTTCGAATCGTAAGAGGTTAAATTAGGAAAGCCTAGTTCGGGTTGCATTAAAAATATGGAAAAATGTTCTAAAATCATCTTTTATTATAATTAAGTGAACTGTGAAATCAATTTTGGAAAATGAGTTTCGGAAGTGTGACATTTTGGCTAGTGACCAAAATGTAATTTTTGAAAGTTTGGTGGCTATTTTATAAAGGGTTGAAACTTTGAATCTTTAAGGAGCTATTTACCCAAAGGGAGTTTCTCCAGATTTTTCTAAGATATTTTAACACATAATTCTGATTTTAAAAGAATCAAAAGGAGGGAAAATCTATTTTTAGCTATTTTCTCATTTAACTACCTATTTTCTTCCTATCTTTTTCTCTCAACCCAAACACTCAATTTCCAGAGATCTCATTCTGATTTTCTCACCTAAAAACCTTCTTTCAACTCTCAATTGATTGCAAATCATTGTGTCTTCAAAACCTCTTCAATTGCTTCAAGTTTCATCAAGCTTTTCAATTCCAAAAAGAGGAGAAACTCAAGTTTGGAGGTAAGAACGTCCTTCTCCTCTGAACTTCAAGTTCTTTAATGAAATTCCTAAAGTTTTCAATCCTAATTTGATGATTGATTAAAGGTTTTAAAGTTGATTTATGGATCTTGGCTAATTATGCAAGATTTTGATGATTTCACTTGATTTTCGTTTGATCTGTTAAATCTGTGTTTTGAGAAGTGTTTTTGATGTTAAATGATCATTAAATTGATGTGGAAATGAGTCTTGATTGATGCAATCCCGGATAGGTTGAGTTTCCTAATTTTAGCTTGTGTTTTAAGGTAGCTTTTGTGGTGATCTTGTGGATCTGGTGTTGCTGGAGGTATAAGGATGGTTGTAGGTTGTTTTTAGAAGTGTGTTGATGTTGATGGAAGTGAGGTTTTGCTGGTTTGTGGCTGGGCTTTGTTTAGAAGTGTTTCGGATGCATTTTCGGTTGTGTTTGGTGGCCGAAAATGGAGGTTTAGTGAGAGCAGCGAGTTTAGATGCTTTCATTGAAGCAATTAATGCATGATGATGCATTAATCCTCTGCTTTAATGTGTTGAAACAGGGGAGGCATCCTTGGATCCAAGAATTGTTGATCCGGAGGCTTGATTTGGTGCTTTGGCTTGAAGCAAAGTGGAAATCGGTGAGTGGATTTGTGAAAATGGTTTTCGGCTTTGAAACCAAGGTTTTGGGAGCTTAGTTTAAGTCTAAACAACTTTGCTAAGCTCAAGCGTAAGTTTTCGGATTACTCTCTTAAGTGGTGGCCATGTTTTGATGTAATGTAAAATGATGATTTTGCATGATTTGGTTACTGTTTTGAAAGCATGATTAAGCATGATAATTGCTGATGTTTTAGCATGATTTATGCTGATGTTTTAAGCCATGTGTTGAAGGTGACTCTAGGTAGGAGTACCTTGTTTTTATGCATTGTTAAATGATGATTTAATGCTTTGAAATGCATGATGAAATGGCTTGGTTTAAATGCTTTAAAATAGTGGATTACATGATGTATAAAGTGTGTATTGGCAAGTGATGGTTTGTAAAAGTGAAGGTCACTAAGGTGGTTAAAAGTCCTTGAGTGAGCCTTGTTATCTAAGATCATCAAGGTGGTTAAAAGTCCTTGGATGAATCTTGTTGCGGACTCTAAGGTGGTTAAAAGTCCTTAGGTGCTCCTTTCCATGGTGTTTAAAAGTCCATGGGGCCAAGGTGTTTAAAAGTCCTTGGGGCCAAGGTGTTTAAAAGTCCTTGGGGTAATTCAAGCTACGGACACAAAGGTGGTTAAAAGTCCTTGTGTGGTCCTTTCATGGTGTTTAAAAGTCCATGGCCAAGGTGTTTAAAAGTCCTTGGGGCCAAGGTGTTTAAAAGTCCTTGGGGAAAGATGTTGAACTTGATTTCATAAATGAAATGTTTCACTTGAGCCAATATGACATGTATAGTACATTGAGATGCATGAGATGCATGTTTAAATGTTTATGCTGAAGCATGAGATGCTTGTTTAAATGAAATGTGGAAGCATGATATTGCTTGATTTAAAGTATGCTTTGAGCATGTGTAAAGGTTGTTTACAAGCATGATTTACAAATGGTTTTAATTGCATTATTGAATGGTTTTTAAAGAGCACTCCTCACTAAGCTTTGGCTTACGCTCTCTCGTTTTCTTGATTCAATAATGCAGAGCATTAGAGTACATTGAGGGCAGCAAGTGGAGGCAAGCAAACAAGTGCAAGTAAAGCTCAATGTATGGAAGGTTTTGTTAAACATTTAGCTTTTGTATGTTTTGGCAATGGGGGACCAATGTATATGTTTTGGGAGGTGTTTAAGACTCCCTAAGTATGTTTAATGTTGACGATGTTGCTGGTTTTTGGGTTTGAACCTTATATGCTTGTTTTGCAAGTTGATGCTTGAGTGGATAGCTTGTGTAGGAAGCATGACCATTGAATTGGGGCTTTTTGCATGTGATGTTATTTTGTTGATTTGATGATGCTCATATGCCTAAAATATGTTTAATTGCATGCTGGTAAAGTTTGGTGATGTTTGGAGCGTGTTTGAGTGTCCAATTGCATGATTAGATATGCTTGTTTGCTGAATTTTGTGCAGGCGTTTCGGAACAGGGGTGTACCGTTTCGGAACGGGTGCCTTGCATGAACCCAGGCGTCCGAAACGGTATACACCGTTTCGAAACGGTTTGGCCTCTGCCGAAGCCACGTTCCGGAACCCGTTTCGGAACGGCCCGTGTTTCGGAACAGGGCTAGCCTGTTTCGGAACGGTCGACCGTTAGAGGGCTGACATGGTAGTTATATGTTTCGAAATGTTTGCATTTTGGTCCTGAATCTTGTATGATCAATTGCATGAGCTGTGGATGTCCTTTTGAGCTGAAATTTCACAGAGAAGCATGAAACCTGACTAATTTCAAGATGGTAACTTTAATTTGGGATAAATCCCTTAATTTATCAGAATTTACATTTCGGTCCCTAAAGTTGTAATTTGTTCAATTGGGTCCCTGTTTGATCTCTGATGTTTGTGATCTTTTAATATGTTGTTTGTATGATCACAATTAAGGTTAATGTGCATCTAGACAAGATTAAAAAGAAAAAAAAAGGGTCGTTAATCAAGGTTGACTTTCGGGTTGACTTTGGTTTTCCCCGTGTGACTTTCTTAATTCGGGTCAACCGTCTAGACCGGGTTAAGGGGGTTACACGTGAGGGATGGCATAAACAACCGTAAAATGCAATCATCTCCCAATATACGATTCATAGATCCTGTCGCTAATAAACTGGTTCGAAATATGAGTCACCTCCAAATCAATTAAATCCTCCCAGAGAAGCCAAATTCCACCATTGAACCCATAAGCCTCCGCACTGAATGATTTCGAATAACCCAACTTAGCAATAACAACATCGGATGTCCTTCCACTCATACGAGGCTCAAACAACGCCACCATAGTTGGTTTGCGCTCACGAACGAAGTTACAGAAATGGCGACGAAACGGCAAGCTCCTTACCCCTTGGGAATTCCATAACAAAAAATTCATCATTATAAAACAAATGAGAAAGGGATAACTCTGCCTTTATTTTACTACATATAATCTTTATTTTTCCTTTTTTTTCTAGTTTTAATAAGAATAACTCTGCCTTTGTGATATATTTTCTTGTCATTTGGCATGTTTTCTTATATCTTGTAGCACGTTTTTCTATCTTTTTTCTTAGTCGTTTGATCGTTCTTTATATTTTATGTTTTCTCAGGGTTAGATTTGACGATGTGACGACTGATCAAAATAACACTTTTTTGTTGTCCCCCTGATCTTCCTTGCTTTGAACCCTCAGATTAGATTTGGATACGTGATTTACATTCGTGAATAGCTTTCTCACGATGTTCGGCTCTGATTTGCGGTTGTTTGTGGTCTTTCAGTAGTTTGATCCCCTTTTGTAGTTCGTTTACCGATGCAATCAGATCTATTCGTATCTAACTTTTGTTTGAGTCTTTTGGTTGGATTTTTTTAATATTTTTATTGTATTGTCCTTATATGATCTGAAGTGGCTAGTTTCTTATGTCATTGGTTATAGAAAAATGTCTAAATTATATGTTTAATTTACGTTTAGATTATAAACCTTCATTGTAATTTTTAATATTTTTCTTTAATAAATTTATCGGCATTTATAAAAAAATAGACGTATAAATATAATTTTATCTAGATTTTAATCAAACTTTCCAACTTTTACTTAAATCAATCACTTTTCCATAATTACATTTCAAAAAATCATTATATTGAACCCGTAGAGTGGTCCCAGTGGTAAAAGATGATGTATTACATCCAACTGACTTGGGTTCGAGCACTATGTGTGCACGGTGTGTGTTCGTTATTAAAAAGCTAAAAAACTGAACATATACTATTGTAAATCACGCAAGCATATTCAAAAAAATATATATTGAAAACACGAAATGTATCTTCATGTTATAGTCTATAGGGAGGGCCAAATAATTTAATCCAAATAAAAAATTAAATAACTTTTTCAGAAAATGTAATTTTTGGTGTAAATGTGATGTCCCACATCTCAGGAACAAGATCCCATAGTGAGAGGTCAGACTTATCGACGTACTTCAAATTTATTCATTCGGATTTCATGTTATTCGGATTTTTCCTCAGAAAAGCTGCCATTGTGGGGTTGTTTTGTTCTATTTCCCCCTTTCTGTTGGAAAACTTTCGCGTTACATTCGTCCCATGTTCACTACTCCTTTTATTATTATTATTATTATTATTATTATTATTATTATTATTATTATTATTATTATTATTATTATTATTATTATTATTATTATTATTATTATTATTATTTAATAGTACATTTCTGATTATTAAATAACTACATAGTACCTAATAAAGTCGTACACTTTTATTTGATCTGGGATGATGAGTTTATACATGTGGTAGACGTTCGGTTGAGGTTATTCTTACTTTAATTAAGGAGATTGTAAGAATTAAGCTTACTGATAGATGTATAAATAGGTATATTTCTATAAATACTTCGTTTTATACAGCTTGGGGATTTGTTAGGGCATATTTTATTTTGTGCTCTTGTAATTTTATGGTAGACTCTGCTTTCTTGGATAATAATAATACATATTATCATAAAAATAGTCGTACAATTTTTGGTATTTGTTTTCCTGAAAGTTTTTCTAGAATTTGTTCAAGACTCAAATAAGGTCAAAAAAAGTTCAGACTTTATGTTTGGGTAAAATTTAAAGATTTAGTTTATAAACTTAAAATGTTTAAAATTAAATTCTCTTACTTTTTCATTTAAAAATTATATTCAAATTATTATACCTTTAATATTGTTTTTTTGTTGTTGAAAATTTATGTACTATCAAGTAGAGGTGACTCAAATATTTAAGGGGTCTTGTGTAATTGATTAAAATAGAATCTTTAATTAAAAAATAAATGTTTGTTGGCTTATTGTGTACGTGGTAAACTGACTTTTGAATAAAAAAATATTTTTAACATGGCTTAAAATCTATGAAGTACAATATCGTTTTATTTTTTCCATGTGTTTTACCGCTAGTTCATAATTAATCTTTTATTTTATCATTAGTCTATAAGCCATTTTATGACTTCTTTTTCGGTCGCTCCTATTGCATATGTTTAGAATCACCTTTGCTATCAACTATCAAGTATGTTTACTTAAGTAAGGTCTAAGGTTTGAATCTTGGTGTTGTGAATAAAAGAAAATTGGGATAAAAAGGTCGTCAATATATTGAACATTTGCAATACTCAATCTGAATAAGTATGTTTATCAAAATAATTGATAAAATAGTACATGGGATAATTGAGAACAAAATGATAATGTAAAAATAACTAAAAAATAGAACAAAAAAATAATGTAAAAGGAGAATAAAAAGTAGACAAAAGTATAAGAGTAATGAAATATTAAACAATACATCTTGATAGGCACAACTAAGCTATGGAAATGTTGATAAGCTAGTGGATATATAATTATTAGAAATACATGTGTACAGAAATTCAAAGGCAAGATCAGAATCTGCCACACATTTTCTATGTGGATATTGATCTGTCTTTGACTTTGAATGTTCCTAAATTCATCAACTGTTATATTACCGCTAAATACATTTCCCACTTGAGAGATGATAGATCTAGAGGGTAGTTCTGCGATACGGCATGGTACGATGTGATAAAAATTAAAAATATTATAAAATTTAAAATATACAACTAAAAATATTATATTGTTTGATAATATTTGTGATACTTACAAAAATTTAAAAATTATCAAAAGCGATGAAAGTGTTGATACTCGAAGTTAAAGTTTTGATATTTATCACCAACTAAAAATATTATCAAACAGTATAACATTTTTAATTTCATATTTTAAATCTTATAAAATTTTCAATTGGCGTCGCACTGTATCATGCAGTATGTTATGCACATCACATGGAGGTTGGAAAGGTCAAAGCCAATTCTTATACGTTTCCCAATGAAAACGACGACGGTGATCTTAAATGCCAAATTGCTAATACTAATCTATTACTTTCAACCCCCGTAATCACAGCCTAAGATAGGCAATTAGGCAGCGTAGGGGAAATAATCAGGTGAAATCAGGACCACCGTGGTCTCATTCTGTGACTCCCTAGGGCTAGCAGACTTTCGAATGCCTACATCACGGACATCATAAATACAAAAACCTTTACGCTTTACACTTATAAAGTGAAACAATATTACTATAGATCCATTTTGTTGTGCTTCTACTTTTTTTTTTAATTTTAATTTGATATAATTTACTTTTATTCATAATATTATTAATGCGTTTAATTTGACAGCATCTTTAGTTATTGTTTACCGAAACGATGATATAAATTTGTTTCTCTATTGTTATTTGGTTTCAGAATAAAGATTATATGAATATAAATTTCGACATATTAGTCTAGTATTATTATGATGAACAAAATTTATATCGAGTAAAAAATATATTTTTTTTAATTACGCATTATTTGAGTTAATTTCAAAAAATTTAGTTCGAGTCGAATAAAAATTTCCTCAACTCGAAAAATTGAAAATCAAAATTTACAAATTTACGATTTAATTTCCGATTTAATTTTTTTTTAATTTATCCTTCATTTTAAGTTCATCTTTGACTAACTTTAAAGCATATGTTCCTAAATCAATGAGAAGTACCTATTTAGCTTCAATTTTAGTATCCGTTAAACTAGGTTTTGATTTTTATTATTTGCCTTTCTATTATACTTTAAATTTTATGAAATTATATTAACTTTTTTTTCCTTATTATTAAACAGATAAGCATAAGCACTTGCAAATTGCAATAATGGAAAAGTCAGCCCCTAACCCTTGCTTTCAACACCTAATCATTGACTATACGGAAAATGTGAAAAAGAATACGTAGGTTGTAATAGTTTTGTAGTTATACGCCGACAGTGGGGAATTGGACATTTCCTGTTTTCAAAAGAGAAAAGAAAAACGCAGGCTTGGCCGGGAGGGACAAAAGTCTAAAGGTGGGAAAGAACAACCTATGATTGAAGGCAGAGGACAGCCGTTAATATGATGCGTGCTTCGGTCGGTGCCACAAAAACTCACATCGCATGCTTTCTGCCCATACCAAATCTCGTTCTTAATCAAATTTAAATGAAAAATTAGTACATAAAAGCTAAATTATTCTTGTTTAGGTTATGACTTATGACTATGAGCCCAACTTTACGCATTCTAACTTTGTAACCCAAAACAACCCCACTACATTACGCTTTTTAATTTTGTAATATAATTAATGTTTTGTATTATATTAAAATTAAGTAGGTAGATATAAATATTATAAAATATATTGACTCATTATATTTAAAAAATTTATAAGCTAAGATATATAAAATTATTATAATTTAAACAAAAATAATATCTATCTAAAATTTAAAATAAGACAGATTTGACTTAATTGTTTATAAATATAGATGAACTAAGACTAAATTTGAACAATATATGGTTTGATGGCACCTCTTTTAGTGTGATTGTATGAAATTTTGAGCAACATATACGAAACCAATTGGATATTTTTCTGGAATTTTACTCGGATAATGTTGTGGAAATAATTATTTTATGGGATGAGGTGAGTAATTTTTTATTTAACGAAATACAGATCTTTTTCCAGTAACTAGGGGAAGTCGTCCTCTCTTCAAAATGACTTTGAAAATCGCCTGAAAAGCAAGACTACTTCATGCAACCATTTTTAAAATTTAAAAAATTCTCCCAGTCCCTATACTTCCCAACGTCTTCTATTATCACTATTCAAACATCTCTAGTTCATAAAATAAAAAACACCAACTTTACTTCACCAGATAATTTTCCCCACAACAATATCTACAAATAATTCCCACATATTTTCAGATATTTGATTTTAATCTTTCAAAAGTTTTAAATAATTTAGCATAAGAAAGGACAAAGGAAGATGGACGGGTCCCAGGTGCCCCCAACAGATGAGCTGCTGCATGCAGCCACATGGCTCTTTCCTCTTAGACAACAAATTTGACGTTTACACAAAAAGGCTATGCTTATTTCGAGTCCTGCCTTTTGCATGTTTACAAACTTAAATACATCTTCTACCAAAAAAAAAAAAACTTTAATACATCACTCGTTAGACATCATTTTATTTTGATGATAGAACATTTAATTATAACGGATGGAATATGAATTTCAATCACTATTTTAGCAAACAAAAATAAAATATTGAGGTTTTTAATTTTAATTTATCAGAATTTTATTTTCACATTTACTAAAAGCTAAGAAGTTATTATTTGGTATTAATAAATATATAAAATTGAATTTTTGTTATATATTTTTGTCAATGAATCATTCATATCTCTATCTTAACAAGTTACAACAAATCCTTTACTTTGATTAAAAAAACTTTAAAATATAAGAACTAATTTCTTAGTTTTTTTAAATAGAGGGATGGAATTTAAAATTAGACCATTGAAATGTTACCTATAAAATAACCAAAAAAAACATTTATCTTAAACCCAAACTAGAATGGGTTGATATGCATTATTGGAGTGATTTAAGTACTAATAATGAGATAAATTTAGGCTCATTCAGTATCCTAAATGCATAGTAGCCTAAACAACCCATAGATTTGTGCTAATTTGATAGAGTCCGGCACCAAACATGGTCATGGCATTTTTTTTTTGGAAAGAAACCATGGTCATGGCAAAGTTGAGGAAATGGGAGCCCACTCTCCACAAACTGAGTGGAAAAACTTCGCTATAATTAGGCAGATGACCCGGAGCATAACTCGTGATTATACAACATAAAAACCACGTAAAGATGTAAAAATAATAATTGAGATCATTAAGATATTGTAAAAGCTTAGGCCCAGCCCCACCATTATGACTCAGTTAAGCAGCCTCAAAACCACTTGCCCCCACTACATGTGATGTGTTAAAAAATGTGGGGCGACCCCTATTGTAACTTTGGGTTGATTAGGCAAAATGTCATAAATTTCAATGGCTCTTGCCATTTCTTATATGGCAATAATCTTAATGCTTTTGCATGTGAGGTCTCCACATGGATTGGTTGCTTAGGTCCCCTGTCACCATAACAGTGACCCTGCAAACTTGAAAATATCCCAAAACCAGAAGCTTCCAAAATGTAGTGAAACTCAGCATATGATAAGACAAGGAATGGGGGAAAACGTTCTTCATTTGGATTCATGAATAAACAATTTACTGCCTCACACTGATTGGTGTAAGCATCGAACTGAGAGCAATCACCCCATATGGATGTGCTGTAACGGATCTAAAAATATTTTTGAGAGTAAACACACGTAACACACGTAAAGCTCAAAAGTTTAGGATGGACATAATTCATGAACAATGGGGTTCAGGACAAGTGCGATAAGAGCGACCGCACAGGGCCCCCAAGAGAGGGGCCAAAAAATAGAGAACCTAAATTAAATTAAATATGTGTATAAAGTTATATATATCTATATATAAATAATTATGTGTATATATATAACAATAATCTAAAACTTAAAACATGTAAAAAAATTAACACTTTTTAAGTGAAAATATTTGATTTGTAGATGTTTATAAGTTATTTTTTGTTGCTCAAGAGAATAATCTAATAATATTTTTGTATTAAGGTAATTTTTTTAGAAAAAAAAACTTATATCTCTTACTGATTAAGGGACCCATTTTAATAAATTGTACAAGACCCAAAATCTTTGAACTGTCTCCGTTGATAAAGATTAAAAAAGTTTACGTTCTAATTTATAAAAATTTATAAAGTAAAAAATTCTGAGTGGTACCTACTTACCCCGAAGTATCAATGGATCTGCGGAGCTGGTAGTTGAAATGATGGAGGCCTCATGGGATACCACTGTCTGAACCTAGTATTCACTGTGAACTGTGGAACGTTGGTTGAGTTAATGCTTCATGAGTTATATAACTTGATACTCTCATGTACCTAAAGCATGATGAAAAACTCAGAAAAAGAACTTCAGTTTGTGGTAAAATATCTACCGTGAATTATAGGTGTTATTTTTAATCTTGATTCTTGTGGGATTCATCAAGTTGGATTTTGAAATTTGTGTTAGTTTCGAGTTTAGATTATTTAGGATTTGAATTAATTTTGGGTTTGGATCATATTGATTTTGTTTGTGTTGGATTGTTTTTTTTTTAAGTTCTGATGTTATTAAATAAAATTTACGCATTAGTTCATGCCTCTAAAAAATCTCCCTAAACTTATATGGAGGAAAAAATGCAACAAACCAATGGTTTTAGAGGGTCAGGCTCGAGTCTTGTTTATGTCATTTCGAATTCAAATCATTTATAATTGGTGTCAATTTGAATTCCAATAGTTATATTTTTCAATGAGTTTTGTTCGATTTTGAGTATAAATTGATGAAATGATTTTTTTTCTAACTATAGGTGATAATTGATAATTTTAACCGTAAAAGAAGAAATTGTCCCAATACAATAAGCGGTAAAGCTAGAAAATTTGAATTATGGTGTAAAAATTGAAAAAGGTAATGTTAAATTTAAATCACGGTGTCAAAAATTTAAGAAATAGATATAAATATATTAAATATAATATTATATTTATTTTTAATTTTTATCTAAAATTTCTATATAAGAAAAAATTTTAAGAACTCTGCCGGTGAGTGCCGCTGCTAAAATGATTAAGCTTTGGATCCTTGCTGGTTTTCATTTTGAACCGAAGCTTGATTTGCTGAATGAAAATCTGAGTGAGTCGTAAGCAATAGTTAATGAAAACTAATAACCAAATCAATTAATATAATTATAATTCACTTGTCATGAATCATGATTATGACCTTTCCATTATCTTTTGAGAGGACCAATTGTAAACCCAAAAGGCCGAATAATTTTATGGATCGAGTCCTCCCGTAGGCCATAAAAAATCAATCGAAGTAGCTCAAGTTTCTAATGAGAAAATAGCATCGTCTTATTTAACCATGAAAAGCAGCGATTCCATTATATCTGCAACCACCACTATCTAACATCATCAATAAAGTTAATGAGCAAGTGAGGACCACAAAACTTCTGATCAGCTTCAAGAATTAATTCTTGTAAATGCCTCAATTCTCTGTTCCATCTCAGTTAGGGGTGGATGTATTCCATTTTTAAAATTTTAAATCCATCACTAATTTACATACATTTTTCATCAGAATGGAGTCGGTATAGTGTTATAGATTTCCAAAGAAATTGAAAATAAAACCACAATAAGAGGGGGCGGGGGGGGGGGGGGGGGGGTCTTAAACAGAAAAGCATATGCAAAAAGCCTTTTTAAAATGGGCCAGAAATCCTAAACTAGTAGCACATAGAGGCCGACTCTTTGAATTGGTATGGGTGGGTTAGGTACGTAGGTAGCCCACGACGAGTATCTGTAAGTCCCGACAAACGGGCTAGAAGATTCGAGTGAATTACTGAAATCGAGTTGAAATTTTAAGTTAAAATTTAGCTAATAAATTAATTCTAGAAAATAATTTGGGTAATAAAATTGATTTCGATAAACTTTTCATGATAAGTATTTGTGAAAAATATATTTAATAAGTTTCATAAAGGATGAAATTAAATTTGAATAATTTAATTGGATTGTTTTAATATTAATTAAATGGTGACTATTTTACAAAAGGTTGTAAAATGTTAATAGTGCCAATTTTGTAAAAGGAATTAAAGTGGTGGTTTTGATTTCTCACATCTTCTTCAATGGATTTCACGTTGGAAGATTAGAGGAGCAATCTTCATTTTTAATTTCCAATTTATTTGGGTAAGCATTGATTTTCTAATATTCTCCTAATTATTCAGTGTTGATTTGCTATCAATTCTATTGTATTTTGATGCTAAAATCAATTTTAATGGAATAATTTAATTTCTTGATGCTAAAGAGTGAATTATAATTTGATAGATGAAATCTAAATGTTTTAATTGGGTTATGTGTTATTCTTGTGGGTTAGATATAATTATTGTCATTAGATTTTCACCTCTCTTTTTATTTATTTATTTATTATTATTGTTGAATAATAAAACTCATCTCCAATAAATAATAAGAAACTCATTAAGATAAAACTCATCCCAAAAAATAAATAAGAACCCATTTTATTTTTAAAGAGGCCCAAATTGATCTATTTCTTGTGTTTTTCTTCAAGTTTAATGTGGACCATTGAATTTAGGGCAAGGGGGATCAAAGGGTCAAGAATGAATCCAACAAAAAAAGCGAAGAGAAAAGGGGGACCAGCTCGCGCTGCAACGTGCCACGCGCTTGGGATTAGGGATGGCAGACGGGTACAGTTTTGCGGATTCTGCACCGCACCCGCCCCAGTTGGGGTGGGGATGGGTATGAGTTTGGTGGGTAATGGGCGGGTGTGGATGTAAAAAGTCATACCCGCCGCAGGTAGTGGGTAGGTGGTGGATTTAAGACCTTACCCGCCCCGCACCCGCCCGCCTCGCACCCGCCTGCCCCGCACCCGCCCGCCTCGCACACTACCCGCTATATTAAAATTTGGACCATTATGAACTTAGATGTAATTTCACAAACTATTTTATAAATCCTAAGATTTTATAGGATATTACTTGTAATTTAACCAAAATTTAGGTAAAAATAATCTTTACCCCATTACTGCCGTAGTGCCGCTCAACTCAGGAAAAAGAAAAATCATATTCAACTAAAATTTAGGATATCAATTTCTCATTCTAGATCTTCCTTCACTGGTGAGATTAAAACCAAATAAGAAACAACAAAAAAACCAAAATAAAGATATGTTTAGTAAATTAAAGAACTGATTTACACTGGTGTAAGACAGTGTTGATTGTTTAGTAAATTAAAGAACTGTTTTACACCGGTGTAAAACAGTGTTGATTGTTTAGTAAATTAAAGAACTGTTTTACACCGGTGTAAAGCAGTGTTGATTGTTTAGTAAATTAAAGAACTGATTTACACCGGGGCGGGTAGGCGGGTATAGGCGGGTACGAGATGGGTAATGAGTATCCAATTGGGTGGTGGGTGTGGGGATGGATTTAAGAATATACCCACGTGGGCGGGTGTGGATTTGAAAATTATACCCGCCGTGGGTAGTGGGTAGGTAGTGGATATGAAAATTTTATGTGGGTATGGGGATGGGGGAGGGGGTATCCGCACCCGCCCCGCCCATTTGCCATCCCTACTTGGGATGGATCCCCAATTTCCAGCCCCAATTCGAAACCCCGTTGTTCTTCCACCCCCGTTTTCGCCAGCCAAGGGACACAATGACCGTCGTGGTTAGTGGCGTTCGACATGTCTCGACTGGCCAAACTCGATGCCACCAACCTTGTCTGTTGCCGTCGACGATAGCTCGTCGATTTGGTGGGAAAAGAGTTTGAACCCTAATTTAATCTTGCAGCAAAAATTCCAAAATTCGAGCCAATTTAGATGAAATTTTGCTCAATTCTCAACGAGTTAATGCTATTGATATCAGATGGATGATTTTTAGGGGAAGAATTTAGGGATTTTGTCTCTAAATTGCCTTGAATCTTACTCCCCAAAACCCTATAAATAGTGCCAAATTCTTTTGCTCATGACACCAAGAAGAACATTTGAAAATTGATCCGAAAATCATCAAAAAAATCTCTAAAACTTTATGGAAGATTGTTAAAGTTGGTTCGAGTTTGGAATAGCTTCGGTTCGAATTTTTGACGAGAAATTAAGATTTTTCGGTGGCACTTGGAATCGACTCGAGCTCGCATTTTCTTCGTTAAAAGGTATAATTTCTTGTTCTTTTACATTTGTAATTTATTTTTCTGGTTAAATTTTGTGTTTGTTTGTTCATGTTTTTTAGGTTGCAATTTGGTGTTGGAGATTAAAATTTTTTGCTTGGTAACTATTCTCTTTATTGATCTTTTAATTTTAAATAAAATGTTAGTAATCATAAAAAATAATTAAAATTTTGATCTTTAAACTTGTTTTGATCCATCACATTTTGAAAAAAAATAAAAATGTTGTTTCTTAAATAAAGATTTATTTTAAAAATAAAATAAATTCTTTAGAAAAGGGTGTTTAAAAATTTTAAAAATAAAGGGCTTTAAAACATAAATAAAATATTTTGATAAAAAACTTTAAAATCAAAAATAAAGAAGGCTTTAAAACATAAATAAAAAATTTTGATAAAATTTTAAAATAAAATAAAATAAAAGGCTTTAGAACATAAATAAAAGATTTTGATAAAAACTTAAAAATCAAAGATAAAAATAGCTTTAAAACATAAGATGTTTAGAAATAAAATATTTTGATAAAAACTTAAAAATCAAAAAATAAAAAATAAAAATAGGCTTTAAAACATAAGGATTTTATAAATAAAAGGTTTTGAAAGAAAAATTAAAAAAAGAATAAAAAAATGTTAAAAAGAAAAAGAAAATTTTTCAAATATAAAAATAATTAAAGTTTAAAAACTAAATAAGAAACATTTTAAATAAAAGAATAAAAGAAAAAAATGATAAAAACAAAAGTATAAAAAAAGCAAAAGAAGTTTTTTTTAGAAAAAAAATTAAAATAAAAGTAATCTAAGTTTAAGTCTTGAATTTTCTTATCTTATTAGCTTTTGGTATAGGTTAAACTTTAGGATTAAGATCTATGAGCCTAAATTAGAGACTTGTTTGCTTTAAAGCTTTCTTCACCTTTTGAAATAAAACACACTTTAAATATTACAATTTTGGCAAATAAAATGAATTTAGACGTTCCTTAGGATTTAAACACTAAACTTTAAAAATGACAACTCACCTAATCCTTTCTATGGTTTACTAAAAGTGGAACTTAATTAATGTGGTGTCTGACCAAACGGGAATGATGAGTTAGCGCCAGAAGTGTTAGCGATGATTGAAGTTCATTTCCCGGGCGATAAGACCATTAAAATAGATTTATATTCATTAAACGGACAAATAAACTGAAGCTTTTGTGAACTTGCAAATTACAATTTTGAAAACGTTTTTGAAATCTATTAGGTACCAATTTTTGGGCACAGTGGGGGTGCTAACCCGACCCCGAACCTGTTTTTCTGGTTTTCATAGACCAAAATCAATGTTTTAATAAAATAAAACGTTTTATTAAAATAACATTGCTTTAAAGTGATCCAATCACACTTTTTCAAAAAGATTAGTGGTGACTCCGTTGATTTTAAAGTTTTCCAAAATGTCGGGCTTGGGAGGGTTGCGACAGCTTGGCGACTCCGCTGGGGACGTTTTGTTTTTTTAAAAAACAAAGCGGGTCAGACCACAAATTGATTTCAAAAAAAGTTTTCTTAAAAACTAATGGAATTTGCAAGTTCATAATAGGTTCAATTTATTTGTCCGTTTAATGAATGTAATTCTATTTTACGCTTTCTAAAATTCTTTAAAGATAGCTCTATACCCGAGTTTTGTCCAATTCGTTTAAGTGGGGGGAAACACGCTTTGCTCATGTAAGAATACTGATTCTTCGTATGAGCCTAGCAAGTACCTTTGGGACTCATTGCCTTTGACTTCGTAAGCATATTGATTCTTCAAGAAGGCATAGGTGGTGAGTCCTCCTAAGTTGAACTCGAATCATTTGAAGCATAATGGGTGAGAATCGAGGGCCTTGCTACTGTTAGTAGGGGACAACAAAGACAACTCGGGTACCCTTTTAGAACTAAACCAAGTTTGAGAATCTAGAGCCTACCCCAATAGAGCCATGTGGAAAACCTAAGGCTTTTAGTTTGGTCAGATTTCTTTCGTAAGGATAATTCCTGGAGACATGTCCTAGAGTGTTGGAATGTGCTGCCCAGAATTATTCGTACAATAAAATTATTTTGGACCTCTAGGTTTTATTTATGTTTTTTTAAAAGAGTACAAACCCTTTTTCTGTGTGTTGTTTTTTTTTTTTGCATATTTGTTTGTTGCATACAACTCATATTTAGAAGGGGTCGATTCTAAAGCACATTGCTCAAATAGATAAGCTTTCTCCATGGATGGAAGGTACTTCTAGAGCAATACCTTAATGGAATTGATGACCCTTCGCCTGCATTCATACATTTGCATTTTTTGCTTGCATTACCACTACATACATTCATACATAATAAGAATTTAACTTAGACAAATCATATGATAAAATTTCTAAAAAAAATCTCACAAATACGGTACACGTGCCCAGACTCGAGCCATGATCACTGAGGAAAGGTTGACAACTCTAGAAGCAAATCAGAAGAGCATCCAGGATATGCTTGAGAAAATGGAAAATGATCTGAAGAAAGAGATTGAATTATCACACCGGAAAACAATTAGCTCGATTGCAGCTATGTTCTGGTTCAAGGTTCTAGATGCACTAGAAGCTGGTGGAGAAACTAATTTGTTGCCTAAGTTTCAGGGGATGGCCTTTGCCTATCCAAAAGAAACTGCCTCACCTAAAGTGAAGATTCCACCTTATTATGCTGGATCCTCTGCCCGAAATAAAGTGAATGCAAATTTTGAGGAAGTTCACGAGGTACATGACCTCGATGAAGTAACTGAAAAGGCAAAGGTCGAGAGGAAATGCTAAGACCGCTACAAGAAGTTGGAGGAAATGATTAAATCTTCTCAAGAAAGAAGCATTTAAGGTGGCATATATGCTAGAGATTTGAGTCTAGTATCTGACCTGGTGGATCCTCCAAAGTTCAAGGCCTCTGACTTCGAGAAGTATGACGGGAGAACTTGCCCTTTGTCACACTTGACCATGTACTGTCGAAGAATGTCACCACACTTGGAAAATGAGAATTTACTGATTCACCGCTTCCAGGATAGTCTATCTAGGTTTGCTATCCGGTGGTATACCCAATTTAAGCCGTGTTAACATACAAACTTGGAGAGATCTGTCGAAAGCTTTCCTCAAACAATATGAGTATGTGACAGATATGGCCCAAGTAGGATCATTGTTGAGTGTGTAAAAGTTCTTTAATTTACCCCCTATTTAACCCATATTTCTGCTGCATTCAAGCATAATTCATTGCATTTAGGTTAGATTTCAGTTATACATCACAAATATATTAAATGGCACAGTTTCTACTGAAATTGGTTACTTTTGCCGGTAGCTGTTGTAGCAGATGGAGCAACATACGTTGGGCAGTGAAGAAGTAGAGCTGGAATTGGATGTGCAGACGAGGGGGACGATGCTGCCATTGCCGCTGCCGTGGCAGCCAAGGACGACAATAGTGGTGAAGAGAAGAAGCAAAGTGGGCCTCAAGAGAAAGAGAAAATTAAGCCCGTCTGCCACGGAGCATCCTTATATTTTTCCAAGCCCTATATCAGAATGAAGGCCAAGCCCAAAGTTCAAGGAAGAAACTCCAAGCAAGAAGGAAGGACGAATTAAAGATATATTCTCTGAAGATTTAGTCTTTAATAGAGTTGTACTTTAATTTAAACTTGTATTCTTTCTATATTAGAAAACTTGAACCCAAGGCCTATATAAAGGCATATAATTCGACCTAGGGAAGGATATCTTCATCTCTAGCCTTCTTCCCAAAACCCTAGCCGTTTTCCCCTTCTCATCATGTTCTAAACTTCCCCTAGGGCCACGGGTTGATTTGTAAAGTAGTTGCAAGGATTGCATTTGTTTTAGGAATTTTCTGTTCAATAAAATAGACTTCAAGTTTGCTTATTCTGGTTTTCAACATCTTGCAAGAGTATCGGGAGAGCATTGTGAGATTATCTATTTACTTAATATCGGGAGAGTTAAGTATACGAAAGGAATAAGTACGAGTTCTCCAGTTTATGGTTGAACTATCTCTGACCTAGGGATAGGACGAGGTTAAGTGGCTAAGGAAGAATTCAACAATATCGGTGTTCATCCTTCGATTCACGCCGGGAGGTATCATCAAAGACGTGTTCATCGACAGACTTGGACCTAGGGATAGGCCAAGGCACAACAAGGATTCTTGCTAAGCTTGAAGTACAGAGTTGTGTGATTGCTGCCGCGACTAACAACAGACCGCTGCCGTGACAGGTGCTGCCGCGACAGGCGCGACGACATAACAGATATTCCCAGACGTTGCAATACCTACACTACGGAGCAATTCAATACTGGACCATTCTCTCTATCTTGATTTCTTTAATCTTAAATTCCAGTTCTCTTTATTATTTTCGTGACAACAATTTAAATTATTCTTTTTCCTCTCGTGCAGTAACCCAAGGTGAAGCTATTAGCCAGTCCCTGTGGAGACGATATCTGATACTTCAGTATCACTTTAATACTTGCGTCGTGTACACTTGCACTACATTGCGATAGACACTTTTACACGCAACAAGTTTTTGGTGCCGTTGCCGGGGACTGACAACATATCTTTACCCTATCCTTTATTGCACTTCTTTTACTTTTCTGTTTTTACTTGGATCGTTCAACCTATACCTTTCACAAGGTTTTTTGTTTGCGTATGCGCAGATCTCAACGAGGAAAAGAACCTAAGCACCAGTTAGATCCTGAAATCGAGCGAACATACAATCTCAGGAAAAGAGTCCGTTACCTCGTTGAAAGAAACGAATACCTAGAAGAGCAATTAGAAGAAATGGTGAACGAAAGACGTGAAGAAAGAAGGAACGACCAAAGGAATCCTCAGGATAATGTAAATCCTGCCGGAGACGGAGGGAACGATCCACCTGTCGACCCTCATGTCGCTGCCGCACGCCGGTCATGCCGAGACTACATGCTCAATGATCATGTAGAACTAGAAACCACCCTGCCAGATGTAGACGTTGACAACTTTGAGCTGAAACCTGTTATGTTCAGCATGATTAACAACGCTGGCCAATTCAGTGGTGCTGCTACAGAGGATGCTAGGGAGCATCTGAAAACGTTCCAGGATATTTGTGGTTCGTTTAGACTACCAGGAGTTAATCCGGAGATACTGAGGCTTCGGTTATTTCCTCATTCATTGAGAGACAGGGCAAAGACTTGGTGGAATAAACTAACGCCGGGTTCAATACGAACTTGGGCAAATTTAACTCGTTAATTTTTGTCTCGTTTTAATCCTTCACACTTATCTAAGCGATTACGTAACGAAATTGCTACTTTTCAACAAGAAGATGACGAGCCAATGCACGAAGCCTGGGACAGATTTACCACTCTTCTAAGGAACTGTCCGATGCATGGATTCCCTGTTTGGAACCAGGTAACTAAATTCTATAATGCTGCCAATTTACAAACTCATATAAGAATTGATTCAACAGCAAATGGATTACTGCTGGACAAAGATCCAGATGAGGCAATGGCAGTATTGAAAAATCTGGGGAAGAATGAGGAACAATTTCCTACAGCAAGAAGAGGGGGTAAACGAGTTCTAGCTGTAAAAGATTATGAGGTCGACAGTTCGTTAAAATCACAGGTGGCATATCTCACTAAGGCAATGAAAAAGCTCTTGAAAGAAGATTCACAGCCTGTCTACTCTGCTAAAGAGGTATGCGAGACTTGCGATGGAAATCACAGTTCGGAGGAGTGTCCGTTACAGTTAGAAGAAGGGATGTATGTTGGAAACTACAATAAACAGAATTATAACTCCAACAACTACAATCCCAACTAGAGAAAGGATCCCAAGTTCTCTTGGAGCAATCTTAATAATGCCCTGAATCCTCAAGCACATAACACATAGAACTAGAGAGGACCTAGATTATTGACTCGGCAGCAACCACAGCAGCAGCAGCAACAACGTCCAACTTCCACAACTAGTATACTGGAACAGACTTTGGCTACATTTATGTCTCAAACAGGAACCTACATTGAGAACATGAATCAATTTGTCAAGAAGACAGAAACATTCATAGATAAAACAGAGATACGAATGACCAATCATGAAGATACTCTGAAATCATTGGAGACACAAATGGGTCAGGTTTCACAGCATATTAATGTAACCCCCTTAGCCCGGCCTAGACGGTTGACCCAAACTACAGAGATTACACGGGGAAAACCAAAGTCAACCCGAAAGTCAACCTTGATTCACAACCTTTTTTTTCCTTTTTAAACTTGTATAGATGCACATTAACCCTAAGCGAGTTCCCATAAAACTTAATTGAAAAAGACACAGCGATCGGATAACAAACAGGGACTCAATTGCACTTATTACAAGAATAGGGACCAAAATGTAAATTCTATGAATTAGAGGGTCTTTACTGATTTTTATGTTACCAATATGTAATTAGTTGTATTACATGCTTCCCTGTCAAATTTCACCTTAACTGGACATCTTAAACTCATACAATTGCAAACTCAACTTTCGGGACTAAAATGTAAAGCTTGCAACCTTCAGCACCATTCAAATCAGTGCCCAACGGTCACCTGTTTCGAAACACCCACCTGCCGTATCGAAACGCAGGATCGGAATGACATTGACCGTTTCGATACGCGGGTTGGTTCTGAGACCGGTTCCGAAACAAGGCCTTCCAGTAGCCAAATCGTTTCGAAACAGCCTCCAGCCGTTTCGAAACACGAAGGCCATTACAGACCCTCGTTTCGAAACGCCAGGGAGTGTTCCGATACGGTTTGCCCAGAAGCTGCAGATTTTACTGGTTTATCATGCATAAATCCATTCAATCTCATCCTAATGACTTCCTAAACATACCAACAAGTCATCAAACATATAAGGTGCATGTTTAGAACCCCTAAACACATTCATAGCATCAAACATGAAAATATCACATGTCTAGAGGCATGCTTCCTATTATCCAAAACCAAGTAGGCAAACAAACTTCAAATCAAGCATTTAAAGGCCATTTACAACTCAAACCAACAAAGGCAAACATGCCACAACCTTAGGGAGTTCAACACATCTCCCAAAACAAATCTTAGGTTCCCATTGCCAATTTATCAAAACTAATAGTGTATGAAAACATCACCATACGTGAGCTTGGATTTCCTTGGATGCACCTAGCTTCCTTGATGCCCAAAGCACCTCAATTATCAGCATTATTGGTAAGAGAGAGCGTAAGCACAAATGCTTAGTGAGGCATGCTCTAAACAAAACCATTACAATAATGCATTTTTAGAAATCATTTTTAACAAAGCTCTTAAACCACATGCACATTTTTTTCTCATGCTACCTTGCATCTTTTTCAAGCATCTCATGCTTCATTACATTCAATACAACATATTGGCTTTCAAGTGATAGTTCATAACTATTTCAACACAAAACACAATCGGATACGCGGATTACAAGCGTTGTCCCACACGCTTCATACACACTACCGGACTACACAAGGTTCACACTCAAGAGCAATCCCTCCATTGATGTGACACCCGTGGTGGAGTATAACAGTACAATCACAACCCCCAACACCACTCATCGGTAGTTGTATAATTCCACTAACGAGAGTAAGGGACACATAACACAAGATCCACACACGGACTTTACAACCACCGTTGTGATATTACCTCAATCGTTAGGGTACTTGGATGGAGTTTACGGTACAATCACAACCCCTCAACATCCAAGGCGACTTTACTTACGGTGCACCCAATCCTATAGCCGGCTAACTATATCCGATTCAAGTACTTTAAAACCATTTCGTCACTTGCCAATATATGTTGAGTGTGTAAAAGTTCTATTATTTATCCCTTATTTAACCCATATTTCTACTGCATTCAAGCATAATTCATTGCATTTAGGTTAGATTTCAGTTATACATCACAAATATATTAAATGGCACAATTTCTACTGAAATTGGTTGTTTTTGCAGGTTGCCGCTGTAGCAGATGGAGAGGCAGGCGCTGGGCAGTGATGCAGAAAAGCTGGAACTGGAGGAGCAGTCTAGGAGGGCGATGCTGCCATGGTCGCCGCCGTGACAGCAAAGGACGATAGCAGTTTTAAGGAGAAGAAACAAAGTGGGCCTCGACAAAAAGAGAAAATTAAGCCCGTCTATCGTGGAATACCACTATATTTTTCCAAGCCCTAGATCAGAATGAAGGCCAAGCCCAAAGTTCAAGGAGAGAAATTCCAAGCAAGAAGCAAGGACGAGTTAAAGCTATATTCTCTGAAGATTTAGTCTTTATTAGAGTTGTACTTTAATTTAAACTTGTATTCTTGCCATATTAGAAAACTTGGACCCAAAGCCTATATAAAGGCATGTAATTCGACCTAGGAGAGGACATCACCTATCTCTAGCCTTCTTCCCAAAACCCTAGCCGTTTTCCCCTTCTCAACATGTTCTAAATTCCCCTTAGGGTCACAGGTTGATTTGTAAAGTAGTTGCAAGGGTTGCTTTTGTTTTAGGAATTTTCTGTTCAATAAAATAAACTTCAAGTTCTCTTATTCTGGTTATTAACATCTTGCAAGAGTATCGGAAGAGCATTGCGAGGTTATCTATTTACTTAATATCGGGAGAGTTAAGTATACGAAAGGAATAAGTGCGGGTTTTCTAGTTTACAGTTGAACTATCTCGGACCTAGGGATATGACGAGGTTAAGTGGCTAAAGAAGAATTCAGTAATATCGGTATTCATCCTTCGATTCACGCTGAGAGGTATCATCAAAGACGTGTTTATCGACAGACTTGGACCTAGGGATAGGCCAAGGCACAGCAGGGATTCTTGCCAAGCTTGAAGTACAGAGTTGTGTGATCGCTTCCGCGACTAACAACAGACAGCTGCCGCGATGGGGACGACGATAGAGCAGACTTTCCTAGACCTAGCAATACCTACACTACTGAGCAATTCAATACTAGCCTGTTCTCTCTATCTTGATTATTTTTATCTTATTTTCCAGTTCTCTTTTTTATTCTCGTGACAACTATTTAAACTCTTCTTTTTACCTTCGTGCAGTAATTCAAGGTGAAGCTATTAGCCCAATCCATGTGGAGACGATATCCGATACTTCAGTATCTTTTTACTACTTGCGTCGTGTACACTTGCACTATATTGCGATAGACACTTTTACACGCAACAAGTTTTTGGCGCCGTTGTCGGGGACTGGCAACATAACTTTACCCTATCTTTTACTGCATTCGTTTTATTTTTTTGGATTGTCCAACCTATACCTTTCACAAGGTCTTTTGTTTGCGTATGCGCAGATCTCAACGGGGGAAGGAACCTGAGTACCAGTTAGATCCTGAACCCGAACGAACGTTCAATCTCAAGAAAAGAGTCCGTTACCTCGTTGAAAGGAACGAATACTTGGAGGAACAACTTGAAGCAATGGTGAACGAAAGACGTGAATAAAGAAGGGACAACATAGGGAATCTCCAGGATAACAACAATCCTATCGGAGATGGAGGGATCGATCCACCTGTCGTCGACCCTCCTGTCGCTGCCGCACGCCGGTCGTGTCGAGACTACATGATGAATGATCATGTAGAACTAGAAACCACCCTGCCAGATGTAGATGTTGACAACTTTGAGCTGAAACCTGTTATGTTCAGCATGATCAACAACGCTGGCCAATTTAGTGGTGCTGCTACAGAGGATGCTAGGGAGCATCTGAAAACGTTCCAGGAAATCTGTGGTTCGTTTAGACTACCAGGAGTTAATCCGAAGATACTGAGGCTTCGGTTATTTCCTCATTCATTGAGGGACAGGGCAAAGACTTGGTGGAATAAACTTACATCGGGTTCAATTAGAACTTGGGCAGATTTAACTCGTGAATTCTTATCTCGTTTTAATCCTTCACACTTATCTGAGTGATTACGTAATGAAATTGCTACTTTTCAACAAGAAGATGACGAGCCAATGCACGAGGCCTAGGACAGATTTACCACTCTTCTAAGGAACTGCCCAATGCATGGATTCCCTGTTTGGAACCAGGTAACAAAATTTTATAATGCTGCCAATTTACAAACTCGTATTAGAATTGATTCAGTAGCAAACGGATTACTGCTGGACAAAGACCCAGATGAGGCAATGGCAGTATTGAAAAATCTGGCGAAGAATGAGGAACAGTTTCTGACAGCTAGAAGAGGGGGTAAACGGGTCCTAGCTGTTAAGGATTATGAGGCAGACAGCTCATTGAAATCACAAGTGGCATATCTCACTAAGGCAATGAAAAAGCTCTTGAACGAAGATTCACAACCGGTATACGCTGCTGAAGAGATATGCGAAATTTGTGAAGGAAATCACAGTTCGAATGAATGTCCAATACAGTTAGAAGAGGGGAAGTATGTTGGAAACTACAATAAGCTGAATTACAACTCCAACAACTACAATCTCAACTGGAAAAAGGATCCCAAGTTCTCTTGGAGCAATCCTAATAATGCTGTGAATCTTCAAGCACAGAACAATCAGAACCAGGGAGGACCTAGACTGCTGACTCAGCAGCAACCGCAGCAACAACCACCAGCTGCCACAAATAGTATACTGGAACAGACTCTGGCAACGTTTATGTCTCAAACAGAAACTTACATTGAGAACATGAATCACTTTGTCAAGAAGACGGAAACATTCATGGATAAAACAGAGATGCGGATGACCAATCATGAAGCTACTCTGAAATTGTTGGAGACACAGATGGGTCAGGTTTCCCAGCTTATTAAACCAAGGCAGAATGGAGGATTTTCTAGCGATACTGAAAACGCTAGACAACCCACACATGAGCAGTGCAAAGCCATCACTACTAAGAGTGGGAAGAAACTACCAGGGCCTGAAAAGGAAGCTGAAATAGTAAAGAAACCAACCTTGGAGTCACCTGTCGAGGAAGCTGCCCCGACAGGTAATAAACAACCTGCTGCCGATGAGCCTGTCACGACAGCAGAAGAGACAGAGGAGAAAAATGATGAACCTAAACCTCCTCAGATCCATATGCATAGGGAAGGACGCATTGCTGATTATCGTCCCCCACCTCCTTTTCCCCAACAATTACAGAAATTGAAACAAGAATCACAGCTTAAAAAGATTTATGATATTTTTAAGCAGGTTCATATCAACATTCCACTGTTAGATGCCGTTAGGGAGATGCCCGGTTATGCCAAATTTCTCAAGGATGCCATGCCAAAGAAATCCAGACTTGGGGAATTTGAAACGGTTAAGATGACAGAAGGATGCATGAGTATTCTCCACAAGCATCCATCCCAGAAGAAGAAGGATCCTGGGAGTTTCATCATACCATGTGTAATCGGAGACAAATATGTGGGTAAGACACTTTGTGATCTTGGTGCTAGTATAAACTTAATGCCCAAATCTGTTTATCAGAAATTAGGTATTGGAAAAGCTCGACCCACAACAGTAATTCTGCAGCTGGCAGACCGCTCTTACGTTCATCCAGAAGGGAAAATTGAAGATATTCTGGTAAGGGTGGATAAGTTTATTTTTCCTGCTGACTTTCTTGTCTTAGATTGTGAAGCAGATGAAAACGCACCAATCATCATGGGGCGACCCTTCTTAGCCACGGGAAGATCATTGATTAATGTGAAAAAAGGAGAACTCACCATGAGAGTAAACGATCAAGAAATAAAGTTGAATGTTCTTCAAGCAATGAAGCATGCTGATGCAGAAGAAGAATGCAAGGTTATCACTGAAGTTACCCTTGACCAACCCTGCATCAGGTCGGGCTGCCACGACATCAAAATTGGTCACTGCCTCGGCAGCCACTTAGAAGACTGTCACGACAGCACCAACGACAGCAACTCCTCAAAATCTGATACATCTGATACTAAAGATCAGGAGGAGGTAAATTGGATAGGCAATCGTCCAGGTAAGTTATTCGAGCCTTTAAATTATACCTCGGATAACCATGTAATTCAATAGCCATCAATTGTTGAGCCCCTTATTATAGATCTTAAACCCTTGCCAGGGCAACTAAAATATGTTTCCCTTGGTTTAAATGATACGTTGCCCGTAATCATCTCTTCCAAGTTGATGCAGGAACATGAACATCAGTTTATAGGGATGCTACAGCAGCACAAGAAGGCTATTGGATGGACGATAGCTGACATCCAAGGCATTAGTCCGGCGTTATGTATGCACAAAATTCTTCTAGAGGATGATCATAAGCCGAATATTGATGCACAAAGGTGTCTAAACCATGCTATGAAAGAAGTGGTGCGAAAAGAGATAATCAAATGGCTAGATGTTGGAATAATCTACGCCATCTCGGACAGCAAATGGGTGAGCCCGGTACAGTGTGTTCCAAAGAAAGGAGGAATGACCGTAGTAACCAATGAAGACAATGAGTTAATCCCAACCAGGACTATGACCGGTTAGAGGGTTTGTATGGACTACTGGAAGCTTAACAAAGCTACCCGGAAGGACCATTTTCCTTTACCCTTTATTGATCAAATGCTTGATAGATTAGCGGGTAAACCTTACTATTATTTTCATGATGGTTGCTCAGGTTACAATCAAATAGACATCGCACCGAAAGATCAAGAAAAGACGGCATTCACATGCCCTTACAAAACTTATGCTTTTAGGAGGATGCCATTTGGACTCTGTAATGCACCAGCCACCTTTCAAAGGTGCATGATGGCAATATTCTTCGATATGGTGGAGGATTTCCTAGAGATCTTTATAGATGATTTTTCAGTCTTTGGAGACAACTTTGAAAGCTGCCTAGGCAACCTACAGAAGGTGCTCGAGAGATGTGAAAAAGCAAACTTGGTATTGAACTGGGAAAAGTGTCACTTCATGGTGGATGAAGGGATAGTCCTTGGCCATAAGATTAGCTGCCGTGGCATAGAAGTCGACAGAGCTAAGATAGAAGTGATTGAAAAGCTGCCGCCGCCCACCACAGTCAAGGGAATCAGAAGTTTCTTAGGACATGCTGGTTTTTATCGGAGATTCATTGCGAACTTCTCAAAGATCACCAAGCCCCTATGCAATCTTCTGGAGCAGAACCGACCCTTCGACTTTAACGCTGAATGTACTGAGGCATTCAAGGTTCTCAAAGAAAAGCTGGTAACAACCCTAATAGTACAGCCACCAGATTGGACACTACCGTTTGAGATCATGTGTGATGCTAGTGACTATGCCGTCGGGGCAACACTTGGGCAGCGGAGAGACAAACTTTTTCATGTCATATACTATGCCAGCAAAACACTGAACGACGCCCAAGTAAACTACACCACCACAGAAAAGGAATTATTAGCTGTGGTATTTTCCATTGACAAGTTCCGTTCTTATATACTTTGAACGAAGGTCATAGTCCACACAGACCACTCTGCATTGAAATATCTGTTCACCAAAAAGGATGCAAAGCCTCGACTGATACGTTGGATCCTGCTATTGCAAGAATTCGACCTTGAAATCAAGGACAAAAAGGGGACAGAAAATCAAGTGGCAGATCACTTGTCAAGGTTGGAGAAGGGAAAGAGTCTACCGAAAGATGAGACAAACATACTAGAGACCTTTCCTGATGAGCAGCTATTTGCTGCCACAATCACTGCCGTGACAGCCATGGCGGCAGATAAGTCTTCTGAACTCCCATGGTATGCTGATTTTGTTTATTATTTAGTTAGCGGAATAACTCCTCCTGACCTTAATTATCAAGCTAGGAAGAGGTTCCAAAATGATGTTAAGCATTATTATTGGGACGAACCTCTTCTTTTCAAAATTTGTGCAGATCAGGTTATAAGGAGATGCGTACCACAGGACGAACATGAAGATATACTTCATCACTATCATGCTTCACAGTATGGAGGACACTTAGGAGGTAACAAAATTGCTGCCAAGGTTTTGCAGTCAAGATTCTATTGGTCGTCACTGTATAAAGATGCTCAAATCTTCTACAAGAGCTGTGACAAATGTTAACGGACGAGAAACATCTCAAGGAGACACGAGATGCAGCTGCAGAACATTCTTGAAGTCGAGATCTTCGACGTTTGGGGGATCGATTTTATGGGACCATTCCCATCTTCATGTGGGAATTTGTATATCCTTCTGGCAGTAGATTATGTGTCCAAGTGGGTTGAAGCAATCGCCACTCAGAAAAATGATGCCAAAACGGTTCAAAGGTTTTTGCACAAAAACATCTTTTCCAGATTCGACATCCCTAAGGCGATCATCAGTGATGAAGGGAGGCATTTTGACAATAGGGTTATAGCTGTTGCCTTGAAAAAGTATGGTGTCAAGCATCGGATTGCAACAACATACCACCCTCAGACCAATGGACAGGCTGAAATATCCAACAGAGAGGTCAAGAACATTCTCGAAAAGATGGTTAAGCCAACTCGGAAAGATTGGTCTCTACACCTCAATGATGCGTTATGGGCCTACAAGACATCGTTCAAAACTCCATTGGGAATGTCTCCTTATCGGCTGATTTACGAGAAAACATGCCATTTGCCCGTCGAGATAAAGCATAGAGCATACTGGGCAATCAAGGCAGTTAATATGGACTTGGAAAAGGCAGAGCAGAAAAGGCTATTGGATCTGAACGAAATTGAAGAAATTCGGACGATGGCCTATGAAAACGCAAGAATCTACAAGGACAAAACCAAGAAGTGGCATGACAAGAAGTTGCTGCCACGACAGTTCTGCCCAGGACAACTTGTGTTGCTTTTTAACTCTAGGTTAAAACTCTTCCCCGGAAAGCTGAAATCTAGATTGTCTGGCCCATTCCAAGTGGTGCAGGTTTTTCCCCATAGTGCCATCGCGATCAGATCTCTAAAAGACGGGCACCAATTCAAAGTCAACGGACAACGATTGAAGCATTATCAGGGGACTGAAGCCTCAAGAATGCAGGAAGTGGTTACTTTAGGAGATTCCCCACCTGGCATCCCTAATTTAACCTAAATTTTATTTTTAATTATTTTCATTATTTATTATTTATATATTAGGAAATTAGATTTATTTTATTTTTAATAATGTTTTTATTTTTATTGTTTTTAGGAAATAAAGGATGAAAGAAGAAAAAGAGAAGTGAATTCAGCCCACCATCCTTCCATCAGCCTAAAAAGCCCAAATTTTGGAGCCTGTCGTTACAGCTGCCGCGACAGACGCGGAAAATACAGGCTGTCGATACGTTGTCGCGACAGACACGCAAACGCATAACAGACGCGTAGCAGACACAGAAACGCGTGACAGACGCGTCAGAAACCGCGTAACCGCTGGCCCCGTTATTCGCGCCTGCCGTTACAGCTCTAACGGGCAGCAAACTCCTCTCTATATAAACCCCGTTTCACTACTCATTTTCACTCACTTCTACTCTTCTTACTTGCTTTCTCTAGAAAATTTTACTTGCTTTCATTTTTATTCTCACAACCTTTGCAACCATGTCTTCCAGAAACACCCGTAGGAGTGTTGCTTCAGGCTCCACCCCGACAACATCAACCCCATGAACTTTCCAGCTACGAGACATGTGGGAGGAGAGGGGATTCATCTACACTTCCAAGGAGGGAAATTTGGGACTGCAGCCATTCATTGCTCGAAAAATCAAGGCCCTGTAGTGGCAGATCTTTGCAGAACAACCAGAGGAGATGAACATATCTCTGGTCCGCGATTTCTACGCTGCCATCAGCAACAAGACCACAACAGTAGTCATCGTGAGAGGGAGAGAGGTGCCCTTCGAAGCATAATACATCAACACCCTGTACGGATTTTATGTGGGCAGCAAAGAGGACGATCACCAGCAATTTTTGGACAGTTTAGACCCTGCTGCCTACGATGCTGTCATGGCAGAGCTCACAGATGAAGGTACTCAGTGGAACACAAATCGTAAGAACCCGAGGACGGGGAAGAGAACTCAACTCCTCCCGGAGGCTAAACCGTGGAACGCTTTCATCAAAAAGCGAATCATTCCATCCTTGCACAATACCACTGTCGACCAACCCAGGTTAGCCCTCGTTCATTCTATTTTTCATGAGAGGCCTATTAATGTGGGCAGTTACATCCAAGAAAGCATTTTGGAGTGCGCACGTCGGTCGACAGGACCACTCTACCTCCCTTACCTCATTACAGCCCTTTGCCGCGGCCACCATGTACCTGAAGCTGCCACCGATCTAAGAGTCCAAGGGAAGGGATGAACCGACAAAAATATACTCAGCTTGATGGAACTTACTGCTACCACCCCGCTGTCATCTTTCGACCCCACTGCCACGGCAGCAGACACTGAACCTGCTGCCACGGAAGCCAGGTAGCCCACAGCAGCAGCAGCTCCAGCCGATACCTCCTCCCAGATTCTTGCTTCCATACAGAAGATGGAGAAACGACAGCTCGGCCTTATGAGCTTCATCAGGGATTTCACCATAGCTACGGTACAATTCATTCAAACCTCTTTAAATTTCCCTGATATTGTATTCCCTACCTTCCCATCCCATTATTTTACTGCACCCACCCCTGCCCATACCCCTACACCTGCTGCCACACCCAAAACACCGTCTGTAGCATCCACGCCGACCCCTGCCACGACAGTCGCTGGTAGCAACCGCGCAGCTGATACCTCTGCCCGTTGAACCAAAAGAAGAATGCCCTCGGAAGAACTTGATGCATTCATCGCCGGTTTCTCCTCTTCTTCAATTTGGGAGGAAAGCGACAACGAACCCTCTGTTAAGAGGAATCTATCCAAAGAGTTCACACCGGTAAAACGGCAGAAGAGAATGGTAGATAAAAACAAGAAGGATAGCAGCAGTATCAATGGTAGCAGCATTGACAGCGGTAGAACCGGTGACAGCAGCAGTAGCTCAGAGATACAGGTAGTGGAGAAACCCCCTCACATCTCCCCTACCCGAATTCAACCTCCAAGGGAAGCCAAAACGAAGAACACATCCGCCTCCCCCATCCGCCAGCCAGTAAAGAAGGCCCCTGCCCGACGACAGATTCACCTCAGCAGCAGCAGCAACGACAGCGCATAAAATTTAAGTTTCTTATCTTATTTTGCTGTCTGCCTCTATATATTTTGTGATGTACTGTTTTTATCTTTTATTTTGTCATTTGCATTGAGGGCAATGCAACCCTTGAGTTTGGGGGTGGCATCCCTCCATTAATGGAGTCTTATTTAGTTTTAAAATTGCGTCTTTTACTTAGTTTATTTTCTCTTAAAAATGAAAAATGAAAATTTTGGCTTAAGTCTTTGAACTGATCTTACCTCCCGTGACAGCTCTGTCGTGGCAGCGCCTTTAGGATAGTTTTAGGAGCAGTTTAGAACCTTACTATAGTGCTGAAACTTAAACACCATTTGTGACTGTTATACTGCCTAAAACTCTGCTAGTAAACTAGAATAGAAAGCTTAGCACTTAGAGCAGAAAAAAAGACTAGAATCTCAGGAAACCTAGAGGTGCCTATCACTGGCTCTCGGAAGATAACCAGAGAAAAACTTCTAGAGGTGCCTATCACCGGCTCTAGATAGTTAACTAGAGGTGCCTGAAATACTGGCTCTAGTAGAAAAGAGAAAAATTTAGAAAAAGAAGGAAAACAACTAGAGGTGCCCGATACTGGCTCTAGTGAAAATTAAGTCTCGAAGGAAAACTCTAAACTAGCTAAAGTATAATATTCTAGTGAAACTAAGAGAGTCTTGGCATATAACTGTTCACAAGCATGCACACACTACACGAGGACTATAGCAAGATTCCGGACGAATCCTAAATTATCCGACAATGTGCTGCTTTCAATAGAGAGGTAAGGGAAAGTTCATTGTTTTAAGCCAAAACCAAAAATATTTATTTTAGGTCTGAATTGCTTGAGGGCAAGCAAAAACTTGAGTTTGGGGGTGTGTTGAGTGTGTAAAAGTTCTATTATTTACCCCTTATTTAACCCATATTTCTGTTGCATTCAAGCACAATTCATTGCATTTAGGTTAGATTTCAGTTATACATCACAAATATATTAAATGACACAGTTTCTACTGAAATTGGTTGTTTTTGCAGGATGCCGCTGTAGCAGATGGAGAGGCAGGCGCTGGGCAGTGATGTAGAAAAGCTGGAACTGGAGGAGCAATCAAGGAGGACGATGCTGCCATGGTCGCCACCGTGACAGCAAAGGACAACAGCAGTTTTGAGGAGAAGAAACAAAGTGGGCCTCGACAGAAAGAGAAAATTAAGCCCGTCTGTCGTGGAATACCACTATATTTTTCCAAGCCCTAGACCAGAATGAAGTCCAAGCCCAAAGTTCAAGGAGAGAAATTCCAAGCAAGAAGGAAGGATGAGTTAAAGCTATATTCTCTGAAGATTTAGTCTTTATTAGAGTTGTACTTTAATTTAAACTTGTATTCTTGCCATATTAGAAAACTTGGACCCAAAGCCTATATAAAGGCATGTAATTCGACCAAGGAGAGGACATCACCTATCTCTAGCCTTCTTCCCAAAACCCTAGCTGTTTTCCCATTCTCAACATGTTCTAAATTCCCCTTAGGGCCACGGGTTGATTTGTAAAGTAGTTGCAAGGGTTGCTTTTGTTTTAGGAATTTTCTGTTCAATAAAATAAACTTCAAGTTCTCTTATTCTGGTTATTAACATCTTGCAAGAGTATCAGAAGAGCATTGCGAGGTTATCTATTTACTTAATATCGAGAGAGTTAAGTATACGAAAGGAATAAGTGCGGGTTCTCTAGTTTATAGTTGAACTATCTCGGACCTAGGGATAGGACGAGGTTAAGTGACTAAAGAAGAATTCAATAATATCGATATTCATCCTTCGATTCACGCCGAGAGGTATCATCAAAGACGTGTTTATCGACAGACTTAGACCTAGGGATAGGCCAAGGCACAACAGGGATTCTTGCCAAGCTTGAAGTACAAAGTTGTGTGATCGCTGCCGCGACTAACAACAGACCGTTGTCGCGACGGGGACGACGAAAGAGCAGACTTTCCTAGACTTAGCAATACCTACACTACTGAGCAATTAAATACCATCCCATTCTCTCTATCTTGATTATTTTTATCTTATTTTCCAGTTCCCTTTATTATTCTCGTGACAACTATTTAAACTTTTCTTTTTACCTTCGTGCAGTAATTCAAGGTGAAGCTATTAGCCCAGTCCTTGTGGAGACGATATCCGATAGTTGAGTATCACTTTACTACTTGCGTCGTGTACACTTGCACTATATTGCGATAGACACTTTTACACGCAACAATATACATCAAATACCATCAACAATTCACTGTTTTAAAGCATAAATCAAAGCCACTTATCATCATGCATCACTATGCATCAAAACCATATTAATGATATGTCAAACCAAGGATCTCTTATCTTGAGCATCCTTCAATACAAGGCTTTCAAAACCAGCATTAATCATGCTAAAACATGCTTTCAAAACAGTAATTAAACATGCATCTCATAACTAATGCATCAAACCATAACTTGGCACATCCAAGGGAGTTTTTCCGAAAACTTACTCTTGAGCTTAGCTAAGTTGTTTAGACTTAATCTAAGCTCCCAAAACCTCCAAATAATTGTTCCAAAGCTGGAAACCAACTCCACTCACCAATTTCGTTTCGCTAGCTTGCCGAAGCGCCAATTAAGCTTCCGGATCAACTCCAAAAGCGTCCGAAGATGTCTCCCCTATTTTAGACACATCAAAGCAGAGGATTAATGCATCATCATGCATTGAAATCTTCAGCCAACACTCCTAAACTCGCTGCTCTACCCAAAACCAACATTTCGGCTACCAAACACAACCGAAAACACCTCAAAACTCTTCCAAAACTTAACCCAACCAAGATCCATCACTTCTAACCATTTCTAAACATCAATTAACATCCAAAATACATTAAAGAATCATCTCAAAACAGAGCCCAATCCATTACAATGAAAAACTTCAAGATCTCTTCCAAATCTTGAGTTTTAAGCCAAAAATCAAGTTTCTAACATTAAATCCATTTATAAAACTTTAATAAAGGATTGACAACTTGGGAATTTCAGTAAAGAACTGAGTATTTAGAGGAGAAGAACATCCTTACCTCTAAATGATGATTTCTCCTTGATTTGGGCCAAATTCCATGAAAATCCAATGTGGAAATCAAAAGGTTTGATGCAAGATTGATTAGGAACCAATAGATGATAGAAATCTCATCAATTGAAATGAAGATCAATGTAAATTTTGCTGGAGAAATGTGTTTGGATGATGGGATTTTGAGAGAAAAAGGAATGAGAGAAAATTAAGAAAAGGTTGTTATGAAAATCCAAAAAGTAGTTTCCCTTTTCATTTTATTTAATTAAAACATTAATTAAATCACCCAAATTAAGGAAAACTTTGGAGAAAAACATTTTTGGTAAATTAGCTCCTTAAAGATTTAAAGTTTCAATCCTTTACAAAACAATCACCACTAAACTTTGCAAAAATCGCATTTTGGTCACTACACCGAAATGTAGTATTTCCAAACCTAATTTTGTAAAATTGATTTCACCACTCTCTTATATATATTAAATGAGGATTTTTAGATATTTTTCTATATTTTTAAAACATCCCGAACTAGGCTTTCCCTAAAACCTCTTTTTATATTCGAACCACCTCTCAGACCGGTCCGGTTCAGACCCCAAACTTCTAAGCCCAAAATTGGGGTGTTACAACTCTCCCCCTCTTAAGAAATTTCATCCTCGAAATTTACCTGGAGGAAAATGGTAAGGAAACTGCTTCTTCATGTCATCCTTTCTTTCCCAAGTGGCTTCCTCAACACCACGATGCCTCCACAACACCTTAACCAACTCAATGGTCTTACCTCGAAGAACTTTACTGTCCGAATCCAGAATCTCAACCGGCTCCTCGTCATAGGTCAAATCTGGATTCAACTCTACTTCTTTCACATGTATAACATGCGAAGGATCCGATCTATACCTCCGAAGCATAGAGACATGAAACACATCATGTATCTTTTCCAACTCTCGCGGTAACCTCAACTTATAAGCAACAGGACCCACACGTTCAATCACCTCGTATGGTCCAATATACCCAGGGTTCAACTTACCCTTCCGGCCAAACCTCATCACCTTCTTCCAAGGCGAAACCTTCAAAAACACACGGTCACCCACCACAAACTCAATCTCCTTACGCTTTAAATCCGCGTAAGACTTATGTCGATTAGAAGTTGCCTTCAACCACTCACAAATGAGCTTCACCTTCTCGGTGGTTCCTTTTAACAAAGCCGGCATTGAAACCAACTTTTGACCTGTCTCAGCCCAACAAAGAGGAGTTTTGCACTTCCTCCCACGCAAGGCTTCATAAGGTGCCATTTGAATACTTGCCTGGAAGCTATTATTATAAGCAAACTCTACCAAAGGCCAATGCTTCGCCCAAGAGCCTTGAAACTCAATCACGCAACACCTCAACATATCCTCAAGCACTTGGATAACACGCTCAGACTGTCCATCCGACTGTGGATGATAAGAAGTACTGAAATTCAGCCGCGTACCCAAAGCTTGATGCAAACACTCCTAAAAACGCGATGTGAACCTCGGATCTCTATCCGACACGATATACTTTGGCACACCATGCAGTCGCACAATCTTAGCAATGTACAACTCTGCAAGCTTATCCAAAGTATACGTAGTATGCACATGCAAGAAATGCGCACACTTCGTAAGGCGATCCATAATCACCCACACCGAATTCTTCTTCGATGGCAACAAAGGTAAACTAGACACAAAGTCCATGGTAATCCTTTCCCACTTCCATTCAGGGATCCTCAACGGTTGCAACAACCCTGAAGGAAACTAGTGCTCAGCCTTAACCCACTGGCAAACCATACACTTACTCACATACTCCGCAACATCTTTCTTCAAACCCACCCAATAGTACTCATCCTTCAGATCACGATACATCTTTGTACTACCAGGGTGCATAGCAAAAGGACTACTATGAGCTTCAGCCAGAATAGTACGCCTCAACTCCACATCATTTGGCACTACTATCCGCTTTCCGAAACACAAAACTCCATCATCATTAAAACAGAAATCCGATGGTCTATCCTCAGCAATATCCTGAACATGTGGCACCAAAGAATCATCCAACAACTGCTTATCTTTTATCAACAGAACCAAAGATGGTTTCACTTGCAATTCAGCCACAAGACCTCCATCTTGCGAAATGCTCAAGCTAGCAAACATAGCCATTAGCTCTACCGCTACCTTCCTACTCAAGGCATCCGCTACAACATTAGCTTTTCCCGGATGATACTCGATCGTCAGATCGTAATCTTTAAGCAACTCCACCCAACGTCGTTGCCTAATATTCAACTCCTTCTAAGACATCAGATACTTCAAACTTTTATGACCCGTGTACACAGTACACTTCTCACCATACAAATAATGTCTCCAAATCTTCAAAGCAAAAACCACCGCAGCTAACTCAATATCATGCGTAGGATAATTGCACTCATGCACCTTCAACTATCGCGATGCATATGCCACCACCTTACCCTCCTGCATAAGCACACACCCCAAACCAACATAGAATGCATCGTTGTACACCACAAACTCTTTCCCTAATTCAGGTTGAACCAAAATAGGAGCTTGCGTCAATGCTGCCTTAAGCTTCTCAAAAGCTTGTTGTTTCGCTTCCGTCCACTCATACTTAACATCCTTTTGCAACAACTTTGTCAAAGGGGCAGCAATCTTTGAAAATCCATCCACAAACCTCCAGTAATATCCTGCCAACCTAAGGAAACTACGGACTTCATGAACGAACTTAGGAGGCTTCCAATTCATCACCGCCTCAACCTTCTGAGGATCAACACGAATCCCCTCAGCAAAAACCACATGACCAAGGAAAACAACTTCCTTAAGCCAAAATTCGCACTTGCTCAACTTAGCATAAAGCTGATTCTCCAGGAGCGCTTGCAAGATAATCCTCAAATGACCTTCCAACTCCTCCTTAGTACAAGAGTACACAAGGATATCGTCGATGAACACTACAACAAACTTAAAAGTATTCATGAAACACTCTATTCATCATGTTCATAAAAGCTGCAGGAGCATTCGTCAAACAAAACGGCATTACAAGGAACTTATAATGCCCATACCTCGTTCTAAAGGCTGTTTTTGGCACATCCACATCTTTCACCTTAAGCTGGTAGTACCCTGACCTTAAGTCAATCTTAGAGAACACAACCGCTCCCCGAAATTGATCAAAAAGATCATCAATCCTCGACAAAGGATACCGATTCTTGATAGTCAACTTGTTCAGCTGACGATAATCAATACACATTCTCATAGTGCCATCCTTCTTCTTCACAAACAAGACCGGTCCACCCCACGGTGACACACTAGGTCGAATGAAACCACGGTCAAGCAACTCCTGAAGCTGCGTCTTCAATTCCTTCAACTCCTTAGGTGCCATGCGATAAGGAGCAATGGACATTGGAGTTGTGTTTTCATACAACTCAATTCCAAACTCCACCTCTCGGCTAGGCGGCAATCCAGGTAATTCCTTTGGAAATACTCCAGGAAACTCTCGTATGGTTCTGGTATCCTGAACACGCAACTCCTTTGAACTAGGGTTCATTACAAAAGCTAGGTAAGCCTCGCAACCTTGCCTCAACATTCGGCTTGCTTCCAACGTCGACACCACATTGGCAAGAAACTTCACATTCTCACCAACCACTACTACTTCGTAATCATCCGCAAGTTTCAACGAAACTTGCTTGCTTTCAAAATCCACCACCGCTCTATGCTCCACTAGCCAATCCATACCAAGGATTACATCAAAACCATAGAATGGCAACTCAATGAGATCAACAAAAAAAACATGGTTTTGCACTTTCAAGGGACATCTCCTATACAACTTTCGTGTTACAACCGTTTCACCAAAGGAACTAGTCACACGCATACCATCATCCAAGGACTCAATAGGTAAACCAAGAATTTGAGCATGTTCACGCAATATGTATGAGTGTGTAGATCCAGAATCAATCAAAGAAAGTAATGATAAGGATTGCAAAGTAAAGGTACATGCAATCAAATCCGTATCATTCCTTCCTTCACGCTGAGCATACACTCGAGCCTGGCCACCACCCTCAGGTTGAACGACCACAACATGCGCTACATTCCTTCCACCATCATCTCTACACTGAAAGTTACCACGGCCGCGCCCACGGCCTCTCTGAGGTGCAACTACCTAGGAGCACGTCCCTTACCACCATTGGCTGTAACCCCCTTAACCCGGCCCAGACGGTTGACCCGAATTAAGAAGGTCACACGGGGAAAACCAAAGTCAACCCGAAAGTCAACCTTGATTAACGACCTTTTTTTTTCTTTTTAATCTTGTCTAGATGCACATTAGCCCTAATTGTGATCACTCAAACATCATACTCAAAGATCACAAACATCAGAGATCAAACAGGGACCCAATTGAACAAATTACAACTTTAAGGACCAAATTGTAAATTCTGAAAACTTTAAGGACTTAACCAGATTTTAAGTTACCAACTTAAAATTAATCATGTTTCATGCTTCTCTGCCAAATTTCAGCCCAAACGGGCATCCCAAACTTATATAATTGCACAAACGAGATTCAGGACCAAAATGCAAACAATTCAAAACATTTAACTGCCAATGTCAGCCCCCAACGGTCACCCGTTCCGAAACAGGCAGAGCCCGTTTCGAAATGCGGGGCCGTTCCGCAACGCGTACCGAAACACGGGCTGGCAGTAGCCAAACCGTTTTGGAACGGTCTCTCCCGTTTCGGACGCCTAGGCTTGTTTAAGGCACCCGTTCCGAAACGGCAGGCACTGTTCCGAAACACCCTGCACAGATTGCCCCAAAATGCATACTTAATCATGCAATTAAACATCCAAACATGCTCCAATTGCCACCAAACTTTACCAACATGCAATTCAACATATGAGAGACATACTTGCATCAACAATTCAACAATATATCTACATATACGAAAAGCCCCAAATCTATAGGCATGCTTCCTACACAAGCAACCATTCAAGCATAAACTTCCAAATCAATCTCTTAAAAGCCAAATACATATTCCAACAACATCAACAACATAAAACCATTCTTGTCCGAACATATACGTACACATGAACATCAACCCAAGAGATTCTACCCCCATTGCCTTTATTAACTATAGCTATTCACCGAGGCATATATCTCAAATGGAGTCCTCCTTGAATCCCTTGCTTCTCGCTGTCCAAACCTCAAGAATCTGCATTGATGGACAAAAAGGAGCGTAAGCACATAATGCTTAGTGAGGAATGCTCAAAACCAAAACACCATCAATGCAGCGGGTCATAAAACACTTTTAAAACAAACCCGAATTGATAACCAAGCAAAGTTTGAAAACTCCTTTTCAACAACATGCTTAAACCATGCATTACTCAAACATGAAAACCAACCCTTAGCTTAGCAAGCTAAGAAAACCTTTTCAAAGCATAAATTGCAAAATCATCCATTTAACCATACCATGCATAAACACCATATGCAAAGTTAAATTCAAACCTTGAAAAACACTTCCATTCACATCATACCTTTCCCATGCTTGAATGTCAAACCAAGCAAGAAACCATTTAAAAACCATTTATCCAATCAATCCAACACATGCATTAAACAAAGGCAACATATGAACCACAACATCATCATCACATGCCTTTTAAAACAAGTCTTATCAAGACTCCAATGCATTAAAGAGATTTCATGCACACTTGCATCATTTACCAAATGATAAACAACACTTGTTCAACTTAACAAGCAACCATGCATTCACAAGCATTATACACTTTTCATGCAACCATGCATCTTTTCAAGCATCTCATGCTTCTTTATAATCAAGAACATTATATTGGCTTCCAAGTGATCAACCACATCCACTTTTCAACTCAACATCCAATCGGATACGTGGATCACAAGCGTTGTCCCCCACGCTTCATACACACTACCAATCCAAGGTCTCCAAATGGACTTTTAAACACCATTTGACCTTACCATCCTAAGGTTCCCATGTATGGACTTTTAAACACCATACAACCTTAGCTTTTCCCGAGGTTCCCATGTATGGACTTTTAAACACCATACAACCTCAACTTTTCCCGAGGTTCCCATGTATGGACTTTCAAACACCATACAACCTCAACTTTTCCCAAGGTTCCCATGTATGGACTTTTAAACACCATACAACCTTGACATGCACAAGGTTCCCATGTATGGACTTTTAACCACCATACAACCTTTGCATTCACCGATTGGTAGTTGTATAACATCACTAACGAGATTCGGGACACCCTACACAAGATCCACACATGGACTTTACACCTCCATTGTGATCTTAACAAGCACAAGGTTCCCATATATGGACTTTTAACCACCATATAACCTTTGCTTAACCAAGGTCCTCGAATGGGCATTCCACCTCCATTATGACCTTAACCATCTCGTTAGGATACTTGAAGGGAGTTTACCGGTTCACACTTAACCACTCCAATCCTATAGCCGGCTAACTATATCCGATCAAAGAAACCAAGAACCACTTACATCACTTGCCAATATAACCAACTTACCATATTAGTCCAATGATTCACATGCATATTCATAATGCAAAAACCATCATTTACCATCATCAATCCACTGTTTTAAAGCATTACACAAAGCCATTGAACAACATGCAACACCACGCATCAAAACCACATTTTCAATGTATAAAACCAAGGATCTCTTACCTTGAGCATCCTTCACATATGGCTTTCAAATCCAGCATTAAACCATGCTAAAATATGCTTTCAAAACAGAATTTAAATCATGCAAAACACATGCAATTCAATCATCAACCACAATTGCTTTAAAAGCCATTTCATAACACATACCAAGAAAGAAATCCATTTACTTACTCTTGAGCTTAGCAAAGTTGTTTAGACTTATACTAAGCTCCCAAAACCTTCAAACCTTGGTTTAAAAGCTGAAAACCCAACTTCACTCACCGATACACAAAACAAGGCTAACCAACAAGCCTTCCAAGCATCCGAAACCTTCCGCAACACCTCCAAAGCTCACGGATCAAACTCCCCTGTTTCAAGCACACAATAACAGAGGATTAATGCATCATTATGCATTAAAAACACCAGCAACACAATCAAACTCGCTGCTCATCACAAATCCAACATTTCGGCTACCAAACACAACCAAAATCACCTCCAAACACTTCCAAAACTTAACCCAACCAAGATCCATCACTTCTAACCATTTTTAAACATCAATTAACATCCAAAATGATCACAAACACGTCCTTATACCTCCAGGTATAACAGATCATCAAAAACACTCCAAAAACAACCAAAAACTCAAGCAAAACTTAGGAAATTCAACCTATCCGGGATTGCATTAATTAAACCTCAACTTCTAATCAATTTAGAATTCATTTAACATCAATTTGACACTTCAAAACACTGCCCAAACAGATCACACGAAAATTCCACCAAAATCAAGCAAATCTTGCATTTTAAGCTAAAATCAAGATTTCAATTGAAAAGCCTTTAACAAATCACAAATCAAGGATTGAGAACTTAGGAATTTCAGTAAAGAACTGATAGTTTAGAGGAGAAGGACGTTCTTACCTCCAAACTTGAATTTCTCCTTTTTAGAACCAAAAAGCTTGATGAAACAACTTGCAAATGGTGAGGTTTTGTTGTAGAGATGATTAGGAATCCAAAGAGAATTGAAAAGGAAGATTTGAGTGACAAAATCAGATGTAAATCTCTGGAGAGAAAGTGTTTGGGTTGAGAGAAAATGAAAATTGGGAGAAAATGAAAAGTTAGTTGCAAATAGCCAAAATGACTTTCCCTCCTCTTTCTTTATGTTTTAAAATCAGAATAAAACCTTAAAATATCTTAGAAAAATCTGGAGAAACTCTTTTTGGAATAATAGCTCCTTAAAGATTCAAAGTTTCAATCCTTTATAAAACAGTCACGCAACTTTCAAAAATTACATTTTGGTCACTAGCCAAAATGTCAACCTTCCGAACCTCATTTTTACAAATTGATTTCACAGTTCGCTTTTACATATTAAAAGATGATTTTAGAATATTTTTCCATATTTTTAATGCAACCCGAACTAGGCTTTCCTAATTTCACCTTTATATATTCGATCAGCACTTTGACCGAACCGGTCAACGCCCAAGACTTCTGAGCCCAAAACCGGGGCGTTACATTGGCCAACAAAGGACACTCTCTCCTCATGTGGTCTGCCGAATCACAGTTCCAACATGAGTTACCTGTCACTGCAAAAGAGCCTGAACCTCCCTCGCCGCCCGAGGATAATCTCGCCTCAAATGGCCACGAGATCCACACGTCCAGCACGTGTTCTGATCAACCCTCACCTTATCTCCCTGAACAATCGTACCATGTCCTCCACTACCACGCCTAGCAGTAGGCTGATACCTCCTATCTCGTCCTCTCTTGTTCCGTCCACCACTGGAACTATGATCAGCGACTCTTTTTCCTGAGCCAGAACTAATACCTTTGGAAGATAAACCCAAGTTCTGCTCGATGTCCTTCACTCGACACACAAGCACATCAAAATTGGTATAATTAGTCGCAAGCATATATGTTTTCACGTCCGTCACCAATCCATAACGGAAACGTTCACACCTCTCCCGCTCATCAGAGATCAGCTCAGGTGCATACTGACTAAGGCGAACAAACTGGATCTCATACTCAGCTACTGTCATGTTGCCTTGCACAAGAGACATAAATTCTCTTTTCTTCTCATCTAGGTATCGCACACCCAGATACTTCCGCTTGATCGCATTCAGGAAAAACGTCCAAGTTACATCATTGTTCTCCATTCCAGAGATAGTGGTCGTCCACCACGTATAAGCATCACCATGCAGCAGTGACATCACACATCCCAACTTCTGCACATTATTGCAGTTCATTTGCCCTAGAATCCTCTTGGTGCTTTCCAACCAAGACTTAGATCCCTCCAGAGACAAACCATTGAACTCAGTCCCTCCCAGACTGCGGAGACGCTCCAAAGGCAATCTCACATTAGCATCATCCTGATGCGCAACTCCATGAGCTCCAGCTACCGCTGCCAGAAAGGCTTCAGCAATAGCCTGAATCAACACAGTCATGTCAAGAGCAGCTTGCCCCTGCACACCTTCAGGTCCAGCGACCCCAGCACCAGCTCCAGCATTACCAGCTCTAGCACCATCATCGCCACCAGGTGGTCCACCACCAGGAGGAGGAGGTAAATCCACAACATTCTCAACATTCTCCTCATTCTCATTCTGAGCCATAACTCTTGTATTAATCCTCGTTTCTCTACGTGGCCCCATTTACAAAGAAAATAATGCACTGACGCAAATGCAATAAATACAATTAGGCTCAATAAGTAAGTAATCAAAGTACTAAAGCTCACTTTCCCAAAAACAATTCTTTTCATTAGTTTTGATATGTCAATGGGTTCCCCTAACACGCTTCAACATAGCATAACATCACAATTGCATCCATGCATCACAATTCATAAAACATTCTTTCACCTAAAAGGCTCATCATGCAAAGACACATACATCACCCACATAACAATTCCCAATTACACGAGAACCTGGCTCTGATACCAAAAAATGTAACCCCCTTAGCCCGACCTAGACGGTTGAGCCAAACTACGGAGATTACACGGGGAAAACCAAAGTCAACCCGAAAGTCAACCTTGATTCACAACCTTTTTTTCTTTTTAAACTTGTCTAGATGCACATTAACCCTAAGCGAGTTCCCATAAAACTTAATTGAAAAAGGCACAGCGATCGGATAACAAACAGGGACTCAATTGCACTTATTACAAGAATAGGGACCAAAATGTAAATTCTGTCAATTAGAGGGTCTTTACTGATTTTTATGTTACCAATATGTAATTAGTTGTATTACATGCTTCCCTGTCAAATTTCACCTTAATTGGACATCTTAAACTCATACAATTGCAAACTCAACTTTCAGGACTAAAATGTAAAGCTTGCAACCTTCAGCACCATTCAAATTAATGCCCAACGGTCACCTGTTTCGAAACACCCACCTGCCGTATCGAAACGCAGGATCAAAACGGTGTTGACCGTTCCGATACGCGGGTTGGTTCTGAGACCGGTTCTGAAACAAGGCCTTCCAATAGCCAAATCGTTTCGGAACAACCTCCAGCCGTTTCGAAACACGAAGGCCATTACAGACCCTCGTTTCGAAACGCCAGGGAGTGTTCTGATACGGTTTGCCCAGAAGCTGCATATTTTTCTGGTTTTTCATACATAAATCCATTCAATCTCATCCTAATGACTTCCTAAACATACCAACAAGTCATCAAACATATAAGGTGCATGTTTAGAACCCCTAAACACATTCATAGCATCAAACATGAAATATCACAAGTCTAGAGGCATGCTTCCTATTATCCAAAACCAAGTAGGCAAACAAACTTCAAATCAAGCATTTAAAGGCCATTTACAACTCAAACCAACAACGGCAAACATGCCACAACCTTAGGGAGTTCAACACATCTCCCAAAACAAATCTTAGGTTCCCATTGCCAATTTATCAAAACTAATAGTGTATGAAAACATCACCATACGTGAGCTTGGATTTCCTTGGATGCACCTAGCTTTTTTGATGCCCAAAGCACCTCAATTATCTGCATTATTGGTAAGAGAGAGCGTAAGCACAAATGCTTAGTGAGGCATGCTCTAAACAAAACCATTACAATAATGCATTTTTAGAAAACATATTTAACAAAGCTCTTAAACCACATGCACATTTCTTTCTCATGCTACCTTGTATATTTTTCAAGCATCTAAAGCTTCATTACATTTAATACAACATATTGGCTTTCAAGTGATAGTTCATAACCATTTCAACACAAAACACAATCGGATACGCGGATTACAAGCGTTGTCCCACACGCTTCATACACACTACCGGACTACACAAGGTTCACACTCAAGAGTAATCCCTCCATTGATGTGACACACGTGGTGGAGTATAACGGTACAATCACAACCCCTCAACACCACTCACCGGTAGTTGTATAATTCCACTAACGAGAGTAAGGGACACATAACACAAGATCCACACACAGACTTTACAACCACCGTTGTGATCTTACCTCAATCGTTAGGGTACTTTGACGGAGTTTACAGTACAATCACATCCCCTCAACATCCAAGGCGACTTTACTTACGGTGCACCCAATCCTATAGCAGGCTAACTATATCCGATTCAAGTACTTTAAAACCATTTCATCACTTGCCAATATACATCAAATACCATCAACAATTCACTATTTTAAAGCATCAATCAAAGCCACTTATCATCATGCATCACTGTGCATCAAAACCATATTAATGATATGTCAAACCAAGGATCTCTTACCTTGAGCATCCCTCGATACAAGGCTTTCAAAACCAGCATTAATCATGCTAAAACATGCTTTCAAAACAGTAATTAAACATGCATCTCATAACTAATGCATCAAACCATAACTTTGCACATCCGAGGGAGTTTTTCCAAAAACTTACTGTTAAGCTTAGCTAAGTTGTTTAGACTTAAACTAAGCTCCCAAAACCTCCAAATAAATGTTCCAAAGCTTGAAACCAACTCCACTCACCAATTTCGTTTCGCTAGCCTGCCGAAACGCCAATTAAGCTTCCGGATCAACTCCAAAAGCGTCCGAAGATGTCTCCCCTGTTTTAGACACATCAAAGCAGAGGATTAATGCATCATCATGCATTGAAATCTTCAGCCAAAACTCCTAAACTCGCTGCTCTACCCAAAACCAACATTTTGGCTACCAAACACAACCGAAAACACCTCCAAACTCTTCCAAAACTTAACCCAGCCAAGATCAATCACTTCTAACCATTTCTAAACATCAATTAACATCCAAAATACATTAAAGAATCATCTCAAAACAGAGCCCAATCCATTACAACTAAAAACTTCAAGATCTCTTCCAAATCTTGAGTTTTAAGCCAAAATCAAGTTTCTAACATTAAATCCATTTAAAAAACTTTAATATAGGATTGACAACTTGGTAATTTCAGTAAAGAACTGAGTATTTAGAGGAGAAGAACATCCTTACCTCTAAATGATGATTTCTCCTTGATTTGGGCCAAATTCCATGAAAATCCAATATGGAAATCAAAAGGATTTGATGCAAGATTGATTAGGAACCAATAGATGATAGAAATCACATCAATTGAAATGAAGATCAATGTAAATTTTGCTGGAGAAATGTGTTTGGATGATGGGATTTTGAGAGAAAAAGGAATGGGAGAAAATTAAGAAAAGATAGTTATGAAAATCCAAAAAGTAGTTTCCCTTTTCATTTTATTTAATTAAAACATTAATTAAATCACCAAAATTAAGGAAAAATCTGAAGAAAAACATTTTGGGTAAATTAGCTCCTTAAAGATTCAAAGTTTCATTCCTTTACAAAATATTCACTACTAAACTTTGCAAAAATCGCATTTTGGTCACTACATCGAAATGTAGTATTTCCAAACCTAATTTTGTAAAATTGATTTCACCACTCTATTATATATATTAAACGAGGATTTTTAGATATTTTTCTATATTTTTAAAACATCCCGAACTAGGATTTCCCTAAAACCTCCTTTTATATTCGAACCGCCTCTTAGACCGGTCCAGTTCAGACCCTAAACTTCTAAGCCCAAAATTGGGGTGTTACAATTAAACCGCGGTAGAACGGAGGATTTCCTAGCGATACTGAAAACGCTAGACAGCCCACACATGAGCAGTGCAAAGCCATCACTACTAGGAGTGGGAAGAAATTACCAGGGCCTGAGAAGGAAGCTGAATCAGTTAAGGAACCAGCCTTGGAGTCGTCTGTCGAGGAAGCTGCCCCGATAGGTAACAAACAGCCTACTGCCGATGAGCCTGTCACGAAATCAGAAGGGACAGAGGAGAAAGATGATGAACCAAAACCTCCTCAAATCCGATTGCAGTGGGAAGGACGTATTGCTGATTATCGTCCTCCACCTCCTTTTCCTCAGATCCGAATCACAGCTTAAGAAGATTTACGATATTTTTAAGTAGGTCCATATCAATATTCCGCTGTTGGATGTTATAAAGGAGATGTCTGGTTATGCCAAATTTCTCAAGGATGCCATGTCGAAGAAATCCAGACTTGGGGAATTCGAAACGGTTAAGATGACAGAAGGATGCATGATTATTCTGCACAAGCATCCACCCAGAAGAAGAAGGATCCTGGGAGCTTCATCATACCATGCATAATGGGAGACAAATTTGTGGGTAAGGCACTTTGTGATCTTGGTGCTAGTATAAATTTAATGCCCAAATTTGTTTTCCAGAAATTAGGTATTGGAAAAGCTCAGCCCACAACAGTAGTACTGCAGTTGGCAGACCGCTCTTACATTCATCCAGAAGGAAAAATTGAAGATATCTTGGTAAGAGTGGATAAGTTTATTTTTCCTGCTAACTTTCTTATCTTAGATTGTGAAGCAGATGAAAACGCACCAATCATCCTGGGGCGACCCTTCTTAGCCACAAGAAGATCACTGATTGATGTGGAAAAAGGAGAACTCATTATGAGAGTGAATGATCAAGAGATCAAGCTAAATGTTCTCCAAGAAATGAAACATGCTGATGCAGAAGAAGAATGCAAGGCTATCACTGAAGTTACCCTTGACCAACCCTGCATCAGGTCGGGCTGCCACGACATTAAAATTGGCCACTGCCCCAGCAGCCATTTAGAAGACTGTCACGACAGCAGCTCCTCAGAATCTGATACATCTAATACTGACGATCAAGAGGAGGTAAATTGGATAGGCAATCATCCAGGTAAGTTGTTCGAGCCATTAAACTATACCTCGGATAACCATATAATTCAAAAGCCATCAACTGTTGAGCCCCATGTTCTAGATCTTAAGCCCTTGCCAGGGCAGCTAAAATATGTTTTCCTTGGTTTAAATGATACGTTGCCCGTAATCATCTCTTCCAAGTTGATGCAGGAACATGAGCAGCAGCTAATAGGGATGCTGCAGCAGCACAAAAAGGCTATTGGATGGACGATAGCTAATATCCAAGGCATCAGTCCGGCATTATGCATACATAAAATTCTTTTAGAGGATGATCATAAGCCGACCATTGATGCACAAAGACGTCTGAACGATGCTATGCGAGAGGTGGTGCGTAAGGAGATCATAAAATTGCTAGACGCAAGAATAATCTATGCCATTTCGGATAGCAAGTGGGTGAGCCCGGTGCAATGCGTTCCCAAGAAAGGAGGAATAACCGTGGTAACCAACGAAGAAAACGAGCTAATCCCAACCAGGACTGTGACCGGTTGGAGGGTTTGTATGGACTACCGGAAGCTTAACAAAGCTACCCGGAAGGACCACTCCCCCTTGCCCTTTATTGATCAAATGCTTGATAGATTAGCAGGAAAACCTTACTATTGTTTTCTTGATGGTTACTCAGGTTATAATCAAATAGCCATCGCACCGGAAGATCAAGAAATGACAACGTTCACATGCCCTTACGATACTTATGCTTTTCGGAGGATGCCATTTGGACTTTGTAATGCACCAGCCACCTTTCAAAGGTGCATGATGGCAATATTCTCCGACATGGTGGAGGACTTCCTGGAGATATTCATGGATGATTTTTCAGTCTTTGGAGACAACTTTGAAAGCTGCCTAGGCAACCTGCAGAAAGTGCTCGAGAGATGTGAAAAAGCAAACTTGGTATTGAACTGGGAAAAGTGTCACTTCATGGTGGATGAAGGGATAGTCTTTGGCCATAAAATTTGCTACCGCAACATAGAAGTCGACAGAGCTAAAATCGAGATAATCGAAAACCTGCCACCACCCACCACAGTCAAGGGAATCAGAAGTTTCTTAGGGCATGCTGGTTTTTATCAGAGGTTTATCACGAACTTTTCGAAGATCACAAAACCCTTATGCCATCTTCTGGAGCAGAACCATCCCTTCGACTTTAACGCTGAATGTACTGAGGCATTCAAGGTTCTGAAATAAAAGCTGGTAACAGCCCCAATAGTACAGCCACCAGATTGGAAACTGCCATTCGAGATCATGTGTGATGCTAGTGACTATGCTGTCGGGGCAGCACTTGGGCAGAGAAAAGACAAGATTTTTCATGCCATATACTATGCCAGCAAAACACTGAACGACGCCCAAGTGAACTATACCACAACAGAGAAGGAACTATTAGTTGTGGTATTCTCTATTGACAATTCCGTTTTTATATACTTGGAACGAAGGTCATAGTCTACACAGACCACTCTGCGTTGAAGTATTTGTCCACCAAAAAGGATGCAAAGCCTAGACTGATACGTTGGATTCTGCTACTGCAAGAGTTCAACCTTGAAATCAAGGACAAAAGGGGACAGAGAATCAAGTTGCAGATCACTTGTCAAGGTTAGAGAAGGGAAAGAGTCTACCGGTAGACGAGACACACATACTGGAGACCTTCCCTGACGAGCAGCTGTTTGCTGCCACAAGCACTACCGCGACAACCATGGCGGCAAGTAAGTTTTCTGAACTTCCCTGGTATGCTAATTTCTTTAATTTTTTAGTTAGCGGAATAACTCCTCCTAACCTTAATTGTCAAGCAAGGAAGAGGTTCCAAAATGATGTTAAGCATTATTATTGGGACGAACCTCTTCTTTTCAAATATTGTGCAGATCAGGTTATAAGGAGATATGTACCACATGATGAACATGAAGTTATACTACATCACTGTCATGCTTCACAATATGGAGGACACTTAGGAGGTAACAAAACTGCTGCCAAGGTTTTGCAGTCGGGATTTTACTGGCCGTCACTGTTCAAGGATGCTCAAACATTCTACAAAAATTGTGACAAGTGTCAACGGACTGGAAACATCTCAAGGAGACACGAGATGTCACTGCAATATATTCTTGAATTCGAAATCTTCGATGTTTGGGGGATAGATTTTATGGGACCATTCCCAACTTCATGTGGGAACTTATATATCCTCATGGCAGTGGACTATGTGTCCAAATGGGTTGAAGCGATCGCCACTCAGAAAAATGATGCCAAGACGGTTCAGAGGTTTTTGCATAAAAACATTTTTTCCAGATTCGACATCCCTAAGGCGATAATCAGTGATGAAGGGAGGCACTTCGACAATAGGGTTATAGCTGCTACCTTGAAAAAGTATGGTGTTAAACATCGGATTGCAACAACATACCACCCTCAGACCAATGGACAGGCTGAAATATCCAACAAAGAGGTTAAGAACATTTTTGAAAAGATGGTTAAGCCAACTCAGAAGGACCGATCTCTACACCTCAATGATGCATTAGGGGCCTACAAAACATCATTCAAAACCCCATTGGGAATGTCCCCCTATCGGCTGATTTATGGGAAAACATGCCATTTACCTGTCGAGATTGAGCACATAGCATACTGGGCCATAAGGCAGTAAATATGGACTTGGAAAAAGCAGGACAGAAAAGGCTACTTGTTCTAAATGAAATCGAAGAAATTCGAACAATGGCCTATGACAACACAAGAATCTACAAAGACAAAACCAAGAAGTGGCATGACAAGAAGTTGCTGCCACGACAGTTCTGCCCAGGGCAGCTTGTGTTGTTGTTCAATTCTAGGTTGAAGCTCTTCCCATGGAAGCTGAAATCTAGATGGTCTGGCCCATTCCAAGTGGTGCAGGTTTTTCCCAGGGTGCCATAACAATCAGATCTTTAAAAGACGAGCACCAATTTAAAGTCAATGGACAACGATTGAAGCATTATCAGGAGACTGAAGCCCCAAGAATGCAGGAAGTGGTTACCTTAAGAGATGCCCCTCCTGGCATCCCTAATTTAACCTAAGTTTTATTTTTATTTATTTTTATTATTTATTATCTATATATTAGGTAATTAGAATTATTTTATTTTTAGGAAATAACGTTTTTATCTTTATTATTTTTAGGAAATAAAGGAGACAAGGATAAGAGGAGAAGTGAATTCAACCCACCATCTTTCCATCAGCCCAAAAAGCCTAACTTTGGAGCCTGCCGTTACAGCTGCCGCGACAGACGCGAAAAATCCAGCCTGTCGACACGCTATCGCGGCAGACACGCAAACGCGTAACAGACGCGCAACAGACATGGAAACGCGTGACAGACGCGTCAGAAACCGCGTAACAGCTGGCCCCGTTATTCGTGCCTGCCGTTACTGCTCCAACGGGCAGCAAACTCTCCCCTATATAAACCCCATTTTACTATTCATTTTTCACTCACTTCTACTCCTTCTACTTGTTTTCTCTAGAATTTTTACTTGCTTTCATTTTCTTACACAATCCTTGCATCATGTCTTCTAGAAACACCCGCCGAAGTGCTGCCGCAGGATCTGCCCCGGCAGCATCAACTCCACGATCCTTCCAGATCCGTGACATGTGGGAGGAGAGAGGTTTTAGTTACACTTCCAAAACGGGGAACCTGGGGCTGCAGCCGTTCATAGCTAGAAAAATTAGAGCCCTGCAGTGGCAGATATTTGTGGAGCAGCCCGAGGAGATGAACGTGACTCTTGTCTGGGATTTTTATGCTGCCATCGGCAGCAGGAACGCGACAACAGTCACAGTACGAGGGAAAGAGGTGCCCTTCGAGCTCGAGTACATCAACACACTCTACGGGTTCTATGTGGGCATAAAAGAAGATGGCCACCAACAATTTCTCGAGAGTCTAGAGCCGGCCGACTACGATGCTGTGATGGCAAAACTCACGGTCGAGGGTACCCAGTGGAACACTGATCCGAAAAACCCAAGGACGGTGAAGAGAGTTTAACTCACCCCGGAGGCAAAGCTCTGGAACGCTTTCATCAAAAAGCGGATTATGCCCTCCTCTCACAATACAACAGTCGACCAACCCAGGTTAGCCCTCATCCATTCCATATTACATAAGAGGCCAATTAATGTTGGTAGATATGTCCGAGAGGGCATATTGGAATGCGCATACCGTTCATCCGGACCACTCTTCTACCCATATCTCATCACTGCCCTCTGCCGCGGCCACAATGTATTAGAAGCTGCCGAAGATTTATGAGTTCAAGGGAAAGGCTGGACAGATAGAAACATACTTAGCCTGATGGAACTCACTGCTGCCACGCCCATGTCGTCTTTCGACCCTACTGCCACAGCAGCAGAGCCGACAGAGCCCACCGACACCGAGCCTGCTGCCACATAACCCAGGCAGCCTACACCAGTAACACCTCAGCTGACACCTCCTTCCAGATCCTTGCTGCCATTCAGAAATTGGAGGAGAGACAACTAGGCCTCATGAGCTTCATCCGTGACTTCACCACTGCCACGGTACACTTTATTCAAACCTCTCTTAATTTCCCCGATGTTGTGTTCCCTACCTTCCCAAATCAATATTTTGCTGCTCCCACCCCTGCCCATACCCCTACACCTGCTGCCACGTCTAAAACGCCTTCTGCTGCGTCCACACCAACCCCTGCCACAACAGCTGCAGGCGGCAGCCGCACAGCAAATACCTCTGCCCGAGGAACCAAGAGAAAGGAGCCTGAAGACGACCTTGATAGGAATATTGCTGGTTTCTCTTCTTATAAAATTTTGACAGCCTCCGACAACGAGCCCTCTGTCTATAGGAATTTGTCCAAGGAGTTCATATCAGAGAAGCGGCAGAAAACGGTAGCAGACAAGGGAAAAGAAGATAGCGGCAGTGGCATCAGCAGTGGCAGCAACATCGAGAGCAGCATCAGCTCTGAGGTGCAGGTAGTGGAGAAACCACCTCATATTTCCCCTACCTGTATTCAACCTCCAAGGGAGGCCAAAACAAAGAATACCTCTGCTTTTCCCATCCGCCTGCCCGCACCAGCCAAGAAGGTCACTGCCCGTCGGCAGATTCGACTAAGAAGCAGCAGCAGCATCGACGACAACGCCTAAATTTTAAGTTTCTTATCTTATTTTGTTGTCTGCCTTTTTTTATATTTTGTGATGTATTTTATTTTGTCTCATGTGTCATTTGCATTGAGGGCAATGCAACCCTCGAGTTTGGGGTGGCATCCCTCCATTAATGGACTCTTATTAAGTTTAAAAATTGTGTCTTTTACTTAGTTTATTTTTTGCTTAAAAAATAATGAAAATTTGGCTTAAGTCTTTGAACTGAACTTACCTGCCGTGACAGCCTCTGTCGTGGCAGTGCCTTTAGGATAGTTTAGGAGCAGTTTAGAGCCTTACTATAGTTCTAAAACTTAAACACCATTTGTGACTTTTGTAGAACTAATGTTTTGATATAATAATTGAAAAATGTCTTGGACAGATTTAAAAAGTATTTAAAACATTTCCAAAGTCCAAACAACTTGAAATAATATTTAGGGAATTTTTCATAGAGGTTTTTCATGTTTTCAAAGGCCAATTTTCACAAAACTGACCATATGTTTCGAAACACCTTAGGGCGTTTCGAAACAGGTGCCTCCAGTGGCCAAAACGTTTCGATATTCGTATCGAAACGGGCCTTAGCGTTTCGAAACGGACTAGGCCGTTCCGATACGCCCACATGGCACTGACCACAACGGTCATAAACCCCAACAACTCTTTCCCAACTAACTTTTAAATGCATGTCGTTTCGATACGGGCTTATAGCGTTCCGATACGCGTTCCGAAACGGCAAGGGGGTGTTCCGAAACGGGTACCCTGACAGACTGCAACGGCTCTTTCTACATTAAGAGTGTTTCGAAACGGCTTCGAGCGTTTCGAAACGGGGAGCTGCAGAACTGCATTTATGGAGGGAATTAAAGGCTTCAACGACTCTATTTCAACCCCAACGGTCCTAAACGGCTATAAACTCAATTGGGAGTATAAAAGGGACCTCCAAGCATCAAGAGAAGACTAATGCTTCAATTGTCAATCAACAAATGATCAAGAAATTGTCTTAGTGCTTAATTTGTCATTTCTTGTATAGACAAACACTAGTGAGCCAAAATTGTCAAATTTGCTCAAGTGTTTTAGGTTTTTGGTGAGTGCTTCATTGTGCAAACAAACACCTATTAGAGGGTTTAAGTTTTCTTTATTTATCTCTTTGTAAAAGAGGGTTTTGATCAAGGCTTGGGTAGAAGCTTGATTGGTTGTAAGGGTTTCCTCCTAATCCTAGAAAAGGGGACGAATCAATTAGTGGATTGATTGTGAAATCCTTAGTGGGGAGCTAAGGTAGTGGATGTAGGTGCTTGTTAGAAGGCCGAACCACTATAAATCTTTGTGTCTTTATTCTTTCTAGCCTCCTCAACCCTTCCACCCAAAAATCCATCTCTCCACCACTTGGTGGGCAATATTGGTTGATCGAATCGAGCACCACATAACTCAACAATTGGTATCAGAGCTTGGCTCAATCGGTGAGGATTAACATCCTATTGAGAAGATCCGGCAAGCTCGATCACTTTTTCATCAACCGGCTCAATGGCACAATCAATCGACAAACTGCCTTTCTTTGACGGAGCTCACTATGCCCATTGGAAGACAAAGATGAAGTTCTTCATCAAATCAAAAGATTACAAGCTATGGGATGTAGTTGAAGATGGCCCGTTCGTGCCTTAAAGAAGTAAAGCGGAGTGGAGTGCCGACGATCGCAAGAAGATGGAGCTAAATTGCAAAGCCTTGCACATTCTATTTTGTGCATTTGGTCCATCCATCTATGAGAAGATGTCTTCTTCTGAGAGTGCCAAGGAGGTATGGGACAAGCTTGAAGTCACATACGAGGGGACAAATGAAGTCAAGGAGACCAAGATTGGGCTCCTAACCTTGGAGTATGAGAACTTCAAAATGGATCCGGAAGAGAACATCGAGAAGATGTTTGATAGGTTCTCCACCATCACCAATGGTCTTAAAGGTTATGGAGAAGCCATCCCGGAGGAGAAGCTTGTTCGAAAGCTCATCTACTCACTTCCCAAGTCTTGGGACTCAAAGAGGACCGCCATCATCGAAGCCAAAAATTTGAAGACTTTGAAGCTTGATGAACTAATGGGGTCACTTCTTACTCATCAAATCATGAAGAAGAACAAGGAGGATGAGAAGAAGAGGGAAGAAATAAGAGCTATGGGAGAGAAGAAAATCAAAGGGCTTGGCATCAATGCTAGTGCCATGGCTCTAAAATCCTCCACTTGCCATCATGTCTACTCAAGTGAAGAGGAGGATGAAGATGAAGAGATAGTTCATCTCTTCAAGAAGTGTGCCTCGTTCATGAAGAAAGCCTTGAGAGAGCTTGAACGAGAACCTAAAAGAAAGGAGAGGGCTAGCACTTCAAGCCATAAGAAGAAGGCACATGTGGCTACTTGGAGTGATGAGGACTCCACCGATGATGAACAAGCCAACCTTTGCCTTATGGCCATCGAAGAAGATTCAAGGGTAACTTCTAATTCATCTACTTCATGTTCTTACACTTTTGATGAATTACAAGATGCCTATGATGATTTGGTTTTAGATTTTAAAAGCCACATTTTGAAAAACAACAAATTGATTTCAAAGTTAAAAATTCAAAATGATTTGCTTTCTAAAACCAAACTTGAACTTGAAGCAAAACTTGAAGAGTTTGAATTAAAATGTTTTGATTTACAAAAATTGCTTCAAAATGTTCAAGTAAAAAAAGATTTGATTTCCAAAGAGCTTGAAAAGAAAAACAATTTTGGAAAATCAAACTTTTATGTTAGACAATCTAGTGCCCCTAGATTTGTGAATGGAAAATGTTTTAGAAGTGTTTGGGTCCCAAAAGGACTAACCACTTCAACTAAAAAGGATGAAATTGAAAAATGGATTCCTAAGGGGACTAAATTTTGTGCTACTAATGTTTATGGATCCAAAGCAATTTGGATACCAAAAATTACTTGATTGTCTATTGTAGGTGTGATGGAGATGTTCAACAAGTCAAACATTGAGGGGAAGCTCCATGCACACAAGGAAGAACACTTGAAGAAGGAAGGCTTCACATCCTCCCTTGGGTTCAAGTGTGGGTAAAATTTTCTAGTTGTTTTGAATTTATTTGTCTTATTTTTTTAATTCAACTAGATGATCATATATGTTGGACTAACATTTAAATGACGCTTTGAGTAAGGGGGAGCCATTTTAAAACCAAAATTCATATTTTTCTTAAATTTTACCTCTATTGTTATTTTTGAGATTAATGTTTTAAATCTTTTTGATATAACAAAAAGGGGGAGAAATGGTTTGAAAAATTGAATTTTCAAATGAATAAGGGGGAGCTTTATTTGAATTAAAATTTTAATCTCTTATTCACATTTTTGAAGTTAAAGGGGGAGAATTCCAAACAATTTATCAAGTGGTTTTATTATATCAAAAAGGGGGAGATTGTAGAACTAATGTTTTGATATAATAATTGAAAAATGTCTTGGACAGATTTAAAAAGTATTTAAAACATTTCCAAAGTCCAAACAACTTGAAATAATATTTAGGGAATTTTTCATAAAGGTTTTTCATGTTTTCAAAGGCCAATTTTCACAAAACTGACCATGTGTTTCGAAACACCTTAGAGCGTTTCGAAACAGGTGCCTCCAGTGGCCAAAACGTTTCGATACTCGTATCGAAACGGGCCTTAGCGTTTCGAAACGGACTAGGCCGTTCCGATACGCCCACGTGGCACTGACCACAACGGTCATAAACCCCAACGGCTCTTTCCCAACTAACTTTTAAATGCAGGTCGTTTCGATACGGGCTTATAGCGTTCCGATATGCGTTCCAAAACGGCAAGGGGGTGTTCCGAAACGGGTACCCTGACAGACTGCAACGGCTCTTTCTACATTAAGAGTGTTTTGAAACGGCTTCGAGCGTTTCGAAACGGCTTCGAGCGTTTCGAAACGGCTTCGAGCGTTTCGAAACGGGGAGCTGCAGAACTGCATTTATGGAGGGAATTAAAGGCTCCAACGACTCTATTTCAACCCCAACGGTCCTAAACGGCTATAAACTCAATTGGGAGTATAAAAGGGACCTCCAAGCATCAAGAGAAGACTAATGCTTCAATTGTCAATCAACAAATGATCAAGAAATTGTCTTAGTGCTTAATTTGTCATTTCTTGTATAGACAAACACTAGTGAGCCAAAATTGTCAAATTTGCTCAAGTGTTTTAGGTTTTGGGTGAGTGTTTCATTGTGCAAACAAACACCTATTAGAGGGTTTAAGTTTGCTTTATTTATCTCTTTGTAAAAGAGGGTTTTGATCAAGGCTTGGGTAGAAGCTTGATCGATTGTAAGGGTTTCCTCCTAATCCTAGAAAAGGGGACGAATCAATTAGTGGATTGATTGTGAAATCCTTAGTGGGGAGCTAAGGTAGTGGATGTAGGTGCTTGTTAGAAGGCCGAACCACTATAAATCTTTGTGTCTTTATTCTTTCTAGCCTCCTCAACCCTTCCACCCAAAAATCCATCTCTCCACCACTTGGTGGGCAATATTGGTTGATCGAATCGAGCACCACATAACTCAACAATTGGTATCAGAGCTTGGCTCAATCGGTGAGGATTAACATCCTATTGAGAAGATCCGGCAAGCTCGATCACTTTTTCATCAACCGGCTCAATGGCACAATCAATCGACAAACTGCCTTTCTTTGACGGAGCTCACTATGCCCATTGGAAGACAAAGATGAAGTTCTTCATCAAATCAAAAGATTACAAGCTATGGGATGTAGTTGAAGATGGCCCGTTCGTGCCTTAAAGAAGTAAAGCGGAGTGGAGTGCCGACGATCGCAAGAAGATGGAGCTAAATTGCAAAGCCTTGCACATTCTATTTTGTGCATTTGGTCCATCCATCTATGAGAAGATGTCTTCTTCTGAGAGTGCCAAGGAGGTATGGGACAAGCTTGAAGTCACATACGAGGGGACAAATGAAGTCAAGGAGACCAAGATTGGGCTCCTAACCTTGGAGTATGAGAACTTCAAAATGGATCCGGAAGAGAACATCGAGAAGATGTTTGATAGGTTCTCCACCATCACCAATGGTCTTAAAGGTTATGGAGAAGCCATCCCGGAGGAGAAGCTTGTTCGAAAGCTCATCTACTCACTTCCCAAGTCTTGGGACTCAAAGAGGACCGCCATCATCGAAGCCAAAAATTTGAAGACTTTGAAGCTTGATGAACTAATGGGGTCACTTCTTACTCATCAAATCATGAAGAAGAACAAGGAGGATGAGAAGAAGAGGGAAGAAATAAGAGCTATGGGAGAGAAGAAAATCAAAGGGCTTGGCATCAATGCTAGTGCCATGGCTCTAAAATCCTCCACTTGCCATCATGTCTACTCAAGTGAAGAGGAGGATGAAGATGAAGAGATAGTTCATCTCTTCAAGAAGTGTGCCCCGTTCATGAAGAAAGCCTTGAGAGAGCTTGAACGAGAACCTAAAAGAAAGGAGAGGGCTAGCACTTCAAGCCATAAGAAGAAGGCACATGTGGCTACTTGGAGTGATGAGGACTCCACCGATGATGAACAAGCCAACCTTTGCCTTATGGCCATCGAAGAAGATTCAAGGGTAACTTCTAATTCATCTACTTCATGTTCTTACACTTTTGATGAATTACAAGATGCCTATGATGATTTGGTTTTAGATTTTAAAAGCCACATTTTGAAAAACAACAAATTGATTTCAAAGTTAAAAATTCAAAATGATTTGCTTTCTAAAACCAAACTTGAACTTGAAGCAAAACTTGAAGAGTTTGAATTAAAATGTTTTGATTTACAAAAATTGCTTCAAAATGTTCAAGTAAAAAAAGATTTGATTTCCAAAGAGCTTGAAAAGAAAAACAATTTTGGAAAATCAAACTTTTATGTTAGACAATCTAGTGCCCCTAGATTTGTGAATGGAAAATGTTTTAGAAGTGTTTGGGTCCCAAAAGGACTAACCACTTCAACTAAAAAGGATGAAATTGAAAAATGGATTCCTAAGGGGACTAAATTTTGTGCTACTAATGTTTATGGATCCAAAGCAATTTGGATACCAAAAATTACTTGATTGTCTATTGTAGGTGTGATGGAGATGTTCAACAAGTCAAACATTGAGGGGAAGCTCCATGCACACAAGGAAGAACACTTGAAGAAGGAAGGCTTCACATCCTCCCTTGGGTTCAAGTGTGGGTAAAATTTTCTAGTTGTTTTGAATTTATTTGTCTTATTTTTTAAATTTAACTAGATGATCATATATGTTGGACTAACATTTAAATGATGCTTTGAGTAAGGGGGAGCCATTTTAAAACCAAAATTCATATTTTTCTTAAATTTTACCTCTATTGTTATTTTTGAGATTAATGTTTTAAATCTTTTTGATATAACAAAAAGGGGAGAAATGGTTTGAAAAATTGAATTTTCAAATGAATAAGGGGGAGCTTTATTTGAATTAAAATTTTAATCTCTTATTCACATTTTTGAAGTTAAAGGGGGAGAATTCCAAACAATTTTTCAAGTGGTTTTATTATATCAAAAAGGGGGAGATTGTAGAACTAATGTTTTGATATAATAATTGAAAAATGTCTTGGACAGATTTAAAAAGTATTTAAAACATTTCCAAAGTCCAAACAACTTGAAATAATATTTAGGGAATTTTTCATAAAGGTTTTTCATGTTTTCAAAGGCCAATTTTCACAAAACTGACCATGTGTTTCGAAACACCTTAGGGCGTTTCGAAACAGGTGCCTCCAGTGGCCAAAACGTTTTGATACTCGTATCGAAACGGGCCTTAGCGTTTCGAAATGGACTAGGCCGTTCCGATACGCCCACGTGGCACTGACCACAACGGTCATAAACCCCAACGGCTCTTTCCCAACTAACTTTTAAATGCAGGTCGTTTCGATACGGGCTTATAGCGTTCCGATACGCGTTCCGAAACGGCAAGGGGGTGTTCCGAAACGGGTACCCTGACAGACTGCAACGGCTCTTTCTACATTAAGAGTGTTTCGAAACGGCTTCGAGCGTTTCGAAACGGGGAGCTGCAGAACTGCATTTATGGAGGGAATTAAAGGCTCTAACGACTCTATTTCAACCCCAACGGTCCTAAACGGTTATAAACTCAATTGGGAGTATAAAAGGGACCTCCAAGCATCAAGAGAAGACTAATGCTTCAATTGTCAATCAACAAATGATCAAGAAATTGTCTTAGTGCTTAATTTGTCATTTCTTGTATAGACAAACACTAGTGAGCCAAAATTGTCAAATTTGCTCAAGTGTTTTAGGTTTTGGGTGAGTGGTTCATTGTGCAAACAAACACCTATTAGAGGGTTTAAGTTTTCTTTATTTATCTCTTTGTAAAAGAGGGTTTTGATCAAGGCTTGGGTAGAAGCTTGATCGGTTGTAAGGGTTTCCTCCTAATCTTAGAAAAGGGGACGAATCAGTTAGTGGATTGATTGTGAAATCCTTAGTGGGGAGCTAAGGTAGTGGATGTAGGTGCTTGTTAGAAGGCCGAACCACTATAAATCTTTGTTTCTTTATTCTTTCTAGCCTCCTCAACCCTTCCACCCAAAAATCCATCTCTCCACCACTTGGTGGGCAATATTGGTTGATCGAATCGAGCACCACATAACTCAACAACTTTTATACTGCCTAGAACTCTACTAGTAAACTAGAATTGGAAGCTTAGCACTTGAGTTGCCCCTAGAGGTGCCTAACACTAGCTCTAGGAAAAGAAGTTAAGAAAAATAGACTCAATACACCTAGAGGTGCCCGAAATCGGCTCTAGGAAGTTAGCTAGAGGTGCCCGAAACCGGCTCTAGTCAAACTTAAGCTTGAGAAAGTAAAATCGAGTTTGAATAAAAACTAAAGGAGCCTAAGAATTGCCTCAAAAAAGATGAAATTTGGCATAAAAATTCAAGTTAGAGGCTTAACTATTCTAGTGAAACTAAGGGAGTCTTGGCATATAATTGTTCACAAGCATGCACACACTACACGAGAATTATAGCAAGGTTCTGGATGAATCCTGAATTATTTGACAAGGTGTTACTCACAATAGGGAATGAATGGTAGGTAAGGGAAAGTTCACTGTTTTAAGCCAAACAAAAATATTTTTTAGGTCTGAATTGCTTGAGGGCAAGCAAAAACTTGAGTTTGGGGTGTGTGTTGAGTGTGTAAAAGTTCTATAATTTACCCCCTATTTAACCCATATTTCTGCTGCATTCAAGCATAATTCATTGCATTTAGGTTAGATTTCAGTTATACATCACAAATATATTAAATGGCACAATTTCTACTGAAATTGGTTGCTTTTGCAGGTAGCTGCTGTAGCAGATGGAGCAACAAACGCTGGGCAGTGAAGAAGCAGAGCTGGAACTGGATGTGCAGACGAGGGGGACGATGCTGCCATGGTCGCTGTCGTGGTAGCCAAGGACGACAGCATTGGTGAAGAAAAGAAGCAAAGTGGGCCTCGATAGAAAGAGAAAATTAAGCACGTCTGTCGTGGAGCATCCTTATATTTTTCCAAGCCTTAGATCAAAATGAAGGCCAAGCCCAAAGTTCATGGAAGAAACTCCAAGCAAGAAGGAAGGAGGAATTAAAGATATATTCTCTGAAGATTTAGTCTTTAATAGAGTTGTACTTTAATTTAAACTTGTATTCTTGCCATATTAGAAAACTTGAACCCAAGGCCTATATAAAGGCCTATAATTCGACCTAGGGAAGGATATCTCCATCTCTAGCCTTCTTCCCAAAACCCTAGTCGTTTTCCCTTCTCATCATGTTCTAAACTTCCCCTAGGGCCACAGGTTGATTTGTAAAGTAGTTGCAAGGATTGCATTTGTTTTAGGAATTTTCTGTTCAATAAAATAGACTTCAAGTTTGCTTATTCTGGTTTTCAACATCTTGTAAGAGTATCGGGAGAGCATTGTGAGATTATCTATTTACTTAATATTGAGAGAGTTAAGTATACGAAAGGAATAAGTACGGGTTCTCCAGTTTATGGTTGAACTATCTCGGACCTAGGGATAGGACGAGGTTAAGTGGCTAAGGAAGAATTCAACAACATCGGTGTTCATCCTTCGATTCACGCTGGGAGGTATCATCAAAGACGTGTTCATCGACAGACTTGGACCTAGGGATAGGCCAAGGCACAGCAGGGATTCTTGCCAAGCTTGAAGTACAGAGTTGTGTGATCGCTGCCGCGACTAACAACAGACCGCTGTCGCGACAGGCGCGATGACAGAACATATATTCCCAGACGTTGCAATACCTACACTACGGAGCAATTCAATACTGGCCCATTCTCTCTATCTTGATTTCTTTAATCTTAAATTTCAGTTCTCTTTATTATTTTTGTGACAATAATTTAAACTATTCTTTTTCCTCTCGTGCAGTAATCCAAGGTGAAGCTATTAGCCCAGTCCCTGTGGAGACGATATCTGACACTTTCGTATCACTTTACTACTTGCGTCATGTACACTTGCACTACATTGCGATAGACACTTTTACACGCAACAATCGTACTGCAAGATATGAAACAAAAGCCTAACAAGAGCTTTCGCCAGTATGCCTAGAGATGGCGAGATGTGGTAGCCCAAGTTCAACCTCCATTGTCGGAAAATTAGGTTACTCAAATGTTTGTAGAGACTCTAAATGGTCCATTCTATGACTATATGTTAAACCATGGCACCGAAGGTTTTGCAGACATGACCATGAATGTGGAATTAATATTGGCAGCCATCAAAAGTGGGAGACTCAATTAAGAAGAATATGACGAATGCATTTAGAAAATTCGTCATGAAACAGATGAAGGAAAGATTAGTTGAAAGTTATGCTTGTCTCTCTGGAATAATGCAAGATCTTCCTAGAAAGTTGGGATCATACTTAGAATCAGCCCTGTTGCTTCTGTCCACGAGCATTAGGGATCTTTTGTAAGGGCTTCTATGTCAATTTACTTATTTAAAGATGCATTTTCTTTATTCTCTTAAGTGGCAAACATTTCTCATTTTCATTTCTTTTCATCCATTTCTCTTCAAACATATATCTTTCTAGAAGAGCTCTATTATTGATTGTATGAATGATCCTTGAATCCAATCCTGAGATAGAGGGGCAAAAAGTGTGTTCATGATTAATGGGGAAATCCCATATACAGATTATGAGTGAATTTCCCTCTCTGACATTGTTTCTAGGGGTCTTTGAATGAAGTGATAACTCTAAAACATCTACCAACTGAAGACTACTTCTCTTCGACGATGTTTGTGTGTGAAATGACATTTAGCATTCTTTCATTTCCCTTCACGAAAAGAAAACAAAAACCCATTGTTATCCCCTTTAAGCTTGATATTATTTTCTTGTGATTGAACCCCCAACCAAGGATCATTCCCCACACAAGGGGCAAAGAAAATGAAAAGCCGTTTGCAAACAAAGGAAAAAACATGTTATATCAAGTTGAATGTCCTAAATTGAAAATGAAAAGGATACAATAAGGAGAAAGAAAAGTAAAACAAAAAAGAAAGAAAAAGAAAAGGAAAGAGAAAAAGAATAAAGGGAAAAAAGTAGAAAGAAAGAAAAAGAAGAAAAGGAGAAAAGAAAAAAAGAAGAAATAAAGAAATGAAAGCTGAAGTGCGGAGGAAAATTTGAAACAAATCCTTCAAATGAGATATGTGCCAAAAAGGAAATGAACTCTAGGGTGAAAACTCAAAATGGGCAGTCTAGAGCGATCCAAGGAAAAAGAATGAAGAATTCATCAAGAAAAGTTGTCCCTTGGTTTAATTACCCTTAAAACATGTATTTGAGCCTATATATCCTTTCTTGGTAATTCGAGCCTAGCTTACATTATAAGCCTTAAAAGACCATTTTGATCACACATAAATATTTGAGAAGAGGAGTTTGTTTTTAGAACACATTCCGCCTAATTAAGTTAACCTTCTTCAGGGACCTCAAAACTTCTAATGTCTGATTGAGATTAGAAAAGTGGAAAATTTTAAATTTGGGGAGTGTGTGAGTAAAAGAGAGCCATCAAAAAGTTGGACACTATCCGGTTGATGGATTCATGAATCATTCATACTATGAATTTTGGGGAATTTGACTTTTCCCTATTCTTGTGTTTTCCATGACTTTTCTCTCTCTCTCTTAATTCTCATTTCTACCCTTTTCTTGCATCTTACAAATAGGCTGCCATAAATTTATGAAAAACAAAGGATTTCTTGGTATTGATCCCAACCGTAGCGAACCATGAACGAATGTTTTCATCACTTCAGGAAACAATTAAACCTCTGTTTGAACGGGGGAATTGCATTGCGTGAGGAGGTAAAAAGCGCATGTATTGAAGAATGTAAGGGTGACCATGTTGACATGCAAGATCCCTAAAACACGAAAAGAGATAGAGTTACACCTAGAGGGTAAGCCATGCCCTCAAATTGGGGCAATTTTATGTTGGCCAAGGATTCAAGGCCCTCAATGTTAATAAATGCAAGAGGAAGAGAAGAAGATACCATAACAATTTGAAGACATTCAAGGTAGAAATAAGCTTTGCTACAAGGATTTATATGCAAGCACTTCAAGGTGCCCTGTAGGGGCAAGAATTTTAGAACTCACAAGAAGCGCTGAAGGTGCTTAATGCTTAATAAGGGGCATATGAAGACTTGAAGTTTTCAAGACCGGACAAGGAAGCCTTTCACTCAATATTGATGTGTCAACTACAATGATATTAGATCTTGAGACATTTACCTACGAAGATTAGATGTTTTCGAGGAAGCAATGAGATATAAAGAATGAGAATGACGAAGCAATGACAGTTGAAGAAGTCTGTCCTTCCAACCAAGAATATAAGATCACTAGATTAAGTGAGCAAATTTGCGAAGACTAAATGTTTTCCATGAATCGAAAAAATACAATAAAAAACACAATTATTTATCTGGACTGAGCGAGCAAACGTATGGATTCAAAAAACCAAGGGAAAAATTAATTTTGAGGAAAAGAATTTAGAAAGCAAAAGAAATGAGACATGCATTCAAGTTTTAGACATCCTTAGGGGCATGCCTATCATATTTGCATCATATATCAGGTTTTTGCTGGTATACAAAAACCCTTCAATAAAAGAACTCGCCTATCTATTCAGGCGTAAGGAGAATGGAACCTTGTTCATCTATTCGAGAATTTGGAGAATAGAACCTGCCTATCTGTTCGGGCGTTTGGAGAATGGAACCTGCTTATCTATTTGAGCATAAGGAAAATAGAACCCGCTTATTCATCAAAGCATAAGGAGGATGAAACCTTTTTTTTCAATCTGCTTATTCATCCGAGCATAAGGAGGATGGAACCCTTTTTTCACCTACTTATCCAATCAAGCATGAAGAGAGTGGAACCCATTTTTTCAGAATCTGCTTATTCATCCAAGCATGAGAAGGATGCAACCTTTATTTTTCAGCCGGCTTATCCATTCAAGCACGAGGAGAATGTAACTTTTTTCAGAACTCGCTTATTCATCCAAGCGTAAGGAGGATGAAACCTTTTTTTCCCAAAAATCTTCTCATCTATTCGGGCATAAGGAGAATAGAACCCTCCTATCCTTTCGGACGGTTGGAGAATGGAGTCTTCTCATCTATTCGATCTTAAGGAGAATAGAACCTGCCTATTCATTCGGGCGTTTGGAGAATGGAATCCACTTATCTATTTGAGCGCAAGGAGAATAAAGCCTGCTTATTTATTCGAGCATGGGGAGGATATAACCCTTTTTCAGAACCTACCTATCTGTTCGGACATTTGGAGAATAGAACCAATCAGCAAATCAGTGAAAATAGGTGTCTTTTGGTCTTTGCTCCATCCCTGTTTCACAGAGATAAGGAAAGAGGGGTAGTTGTTGTCACTAGATTTTCACCTCTTTTATTATTATTATTATTATTATTATTATTATTATTATTATTATTATTATTATTATTATTATTATTATTATTATTATTATTATTATTATTATTATTATTTAATAATAAAACTCATCTCCAATAAATAATAAGAAACCCATTTAGCTAAAACCCATCCCAAAAAATAAATAAGAACCCATTTTATTTTTAAAGAGGCCCAAATTGACCCATTTGTTGTGTTTTTTTTTATGTTTAATGTGGACCATTGGATCTAAGGCAAGGGGGATCAAAGGGCCAAGAATGGATCCAATAAAAATAAAAAGGGGACCAGCTCGCGCCGCCATGCGCTCGGGCTGGATCCCAAATTTCTAGCCCCAATTCGAAACCCCACCGTTCTTCCACCCCCGTTTCCGCCAGCCAGGGGCCACAGCGGCCGTCGTGGTTAGTGTCGTTCGACTCATCTCGGCCGAACCCGATGCCACCAACCTCGTCGCTTGCCATCGACGGTAGTTCTCCGATTTAAGGGGGAAAGAGTTCGAACCCTATTTTAATCTTAGGGCAAAAATCCCAAAATTCGAGCCAATTTGGATGAAATTTTTCTCAATTCTCAATGGGCCAATGCTATTGATATCAGATGGATGATTTTTAGGGATATAATTTAGGGATTTTGTCTCTAAATTGCCTTGAATCTCACTCCCCAAAACCCTATAAATAGAGCCTAATTCTTTTGTTCATGACACCAAGAAGAACATTTGAAAATTGATCCGAAAATTATCAAAAAAATCTCTTAAAATTTCTTGAAGATTGTTGAAGTTGGTTCGAGTTTGGAGTAGCTTCGACTTGAATTTTTGATGAGGAATCAAGCTTTTTCGGTGGCACTTGGAATCGACTCGAGCTCACATTTTCTCCGTTAAACAGTATAATTTCTTGTTCTTTTACATTTTTAATTTATTTTTTCTGGTTAAATTTTGTGTTTGTTTGTTTGTTCATGTTTTTTAGGTTACAATTTGGTGTTGGAGATTAAAATTGATGCTTGGTAACTATTCTATTTATTGATCTTTTGATTTTAAATAGGATGTTACTAATCATAAAAAGTAATTCAAATTTTGATCTTTAAACTTGTTTTGATCCATCACATTTGGAAAAAAAAATATTAAAAGGTGTTGTTGCTTCAATAAAGTTTTCTTTTAAAAATAAAATAAGTTCTTTAGAAAAAGGTGTTTAAAAATAAAAAAAACAAATTAAAGGGCTTTAAACCATAAATAAAAAATTTTGATAAAAACTTTAAAATCAAAAATAAAAAAGACTTTAAAACATAATTAAAAGATTTTGGTAAGAACTTTAAAATCAAAAAATAAAATAAAAGACTTTAGAATATAAATAAAAGATTTTGATAAAAACTTAAAAATCAAAGATAAAAAGAGCTTTGAAACACAAGGAGTTTAGAAATAAATTTTTTTGATGAAAACTTAGAAATCAAAAAATAAAAATTAAAAACGAGCTTTGAAAAGTAAAGATTTTAGAAATAAAAGGTTTTGAAAGAAAAATTTAAAAAAGTGTTAAAAATAAAAAAAAATCTAAATTTAAAAATAATTAAAATTTAAAAATTAAATAAGAAATATTTCAAATTAAAGAATAAAAGAACAAAAAAGATAGAAACAAAAGCATAAAAAAGCACAAGAAGTTTTCTTTAAAAAAATTCTCATAATAAAATTAATCCAAATTGAAGTCTTGATTTTTTTTATCTTGTTAACTTTTAGTATAGGTTAAACTTTAAGATTAAGATCTATGAGCCTATATTAGAGACTTGTTGCTTTAAAACTTTCTTCACCTTTTGAAATAAAATACACTTTAAATATTGTAACTTTGGCAAATAAAATGAATTTAGACGTTCCTTAGAATTTAAACACTAAACTTTAAAAAAAGATAACTCACCTAATCCTTTCTATGGTTTGTTAAAAGTGAAAATTAATTAATGTGGTGTCTTACAAAACGAAAATGACAGGTTAACGCTAGAAGTGTTGGCGGTGATTGGAGTTTATTTCCCGGGCGATAAGATCATTAAAATAGATTTATATTCATTAAACGGACAAATAAACTGAAGCTTTTGTGAACTTGCAAATTCCAATTTTGAAAAGATTTGTGAAATCAATTAGGTGCCAATTTTTAGGCACTGTGGGTGCTAACCCTTTCCCACGCGTAACTGACCCTGAAACTATTTTTCTGGTTTTCACATACCAAAACCGTTGTTTTAATAAAATAAAATATTTTATTAAAATAACAACGCTTTAAAGTGATCCAATCACATTTTTTTAAAAAGAATGGTGGCGACTCCATTGATTTTAAAGTTTTTCAAAATGTTGGGCTCGAAAGGGTTGCGACAATAATCTAATATCAATTTTGTGAAGTTGATTCCAGAATTAATCTAATTGGTTGAATTTAGATTTAAGTTCTTAGACGTGGTAATTGGTGGAATGATTAATTGTATTTTTAGATCATAGGTTAGTGTGTATTGTGAGTATTCGATGAAATTGTTAAGCTAAAAAAAAAAAGAATCAAACCGCCCGAAGCAGGGCGTTAGTAGGGCAGTGTTGCTGCCGTTCGAATGTTGGTTTGGGAAATGCGGCAACTGCTGCTATGTGTTATTCGTGAAAAATAAGGGAAATTGAAGGGGCAATTGAAATCAATGGCGTGTTGCCTTTGTTCCCCTGCCAACACACACTGCGCGGAAAAAAAAGATATTGGATTCGGGGAAATTTAATTTAATGGTCAGAGCAGTAGCGTGGCATTAAATGGAAAATAAAGAGGACAATTTTAATAACATGAGTTATTTTGGAGTATGTAAGAAATGAAGCAGTGCGTGGTGTTGTGTAGTTGTTCGAATAACATGGGTTTTGATATGTTTTGGAGTATTTTAATTAAGTGGTTATTTTGATGTGGTCTAATTTATATTAATCTTTGTATTTTTTTTATGGAAGATGGCAAGTGTTCGGACAATTTTTTAATAAGCGTTGAGGCGTAGGCGCCGAGACATTGGCATCAAGACGGTGGTATGAAGAGGTTTGGATTATAACTTTGGGAGTTTAGTTAAAGCCTAGCAAGCTTAGGTAAGCTCGGAAGTAAATTTTCTCTAATTTCGCATTTTGAATATCGGTTTGACATGAGACTTGATTTACATGTTTTGGTTTAAAATCATGAATAAATTTACCTACTGTTTATGCATGTTTTAAGTATGTGATATACTGTTTTTAATCATAAAATAGTGATGGATACACATGGTAAGTGATCCATGTAGGTATGTGTTTTTTGCTTGTTTAAAAGCATGATTTATTGCTTTGGAAAAATAGTTTTGTGTTGATGCATATGAAAACAATGAGGTACATGGTTATAATGAATTATATTGGCAAGTGATGCAGTTTAAAATGTTATCGGATATAATTTCCCGGCCATAGGATTGATAGTGAACTATAAAAAGTCGTCTTGGATGTTGAGGGTTGTGAGGTACCGAATACTCCATCCAAGTACCCTAACGGTTGAAGGGTTATATGGTACCGAAAACTTCCATTAGTGGGTTATACATCTAACTGATGATTTGGGGTTGTGATTGTACCTTTATTCCGGTTGAGGTTGTATGAAGTGTTGAGAGGACACTTGTTGAATTCGTGTATCCAATGTGATATTTTGTAAAGTAAAACTTAGTTTATGATCCCTTGAAAGCCAATATAGTTGATGATGTATCATGTTGATGTATTGTGTTGTATAATGTTGGTTTATACATGTTTAGTCCTTAAGCCTTGCATATGGGTTTTTATGCATGGGAAAGCTAAGGTTAACAAATGAGATTTGCTGTTGATCCATGATACAGGTTGCATATGGTTTAATATGCACATTTCTTTTGGTAATAAATGAGAAATGTTTAAGTTTGATTAAGCACGAGACTTGAGGAAATGTGTTTAATGCATATGGTGGTTATGCATGTTTTGCTTTCAAAAGAAGTAAACAAGTACAATTGTTTTACACATGTACACTACTTTGCAATGACGGCATGGTTTAAGTCGAAAGATATGATGCTTATGTTTTGATCAAGCATGTTTTATTAAATGTTATAAGAATAAAAGGTTTGTTTTGAAAGTATGATGCTTATGTTTTGAACAAGCATGATTTATTTAAATGCTTTGGAAATGGTGTGCTTGACTTGCTCTAATATGAGTTTCTAATATTGATTTTGGTTTTAAAACTTCATTGACGTTTTACCTGTTTTGAGCGCACTACTAAGTATTATATGCTTACACTATCTTTTCTCCCCTCAATGCAGTGAATAAAGTAAGTTTTGGGTCGTGGTTTGAGGCAAAGTGAATTTCAAGACAAACATATTCAAAGGGTATGGTTACAATATTGATATTATTTGTAATAAGGCAATGTTGGTAGAATATTGGGACATATTGTTTATTTAGGAAATGATAACTTGATTGATTTTATATTACGTTAGACGTTGATTGTATGTAAATGTAATGATTAATATGTTGGTTTTATTTTAATGCCGTGTATACTTGATAGTTATGATCAAATGATTTTAATTGTTTAAATAATGATTAGATTGATTACTTGTGTTCAATGAGTGCTTATGGTCAGGGACGAAGCCAGGATTGAACTACGAGGGGGGCAGACCGATTAATTTTGAAATAATAGGATCTTAAAAAGTAATTATATCGTAAAAATCAAGGTATTTTAGGTTTAATTTTATAAATTTTAATTTTGAAAGGTCTCAAAAAGTAATTAAACTAGAAAAAGAGGGGTCAAAGTTTAAAATTATTAATTTTAAATTACAAGGTCCTAAAAATAATAAACCATAAAAATTTTGGGAGGGGCAAAGAAGGAAAAATGGCTTAATTGCAATGGTTTCAAAATTATTAGGGACTAAAATATAATTAACCCATAAAATTTAGGGGGGGGGGGGGCAATTGCCCCTCCCACATTACACATAGATCCCTCCCTGCTTATGGTCACATGCTTTAATCCTTTAATTATTCTATGGCCTAGGTTGAGGTCTGGATCATTTGGTGCTTATTCGATAATGATTTATCTTGCTAGGTAGCATGCCTCTAGATTACTTGTATAGATATGAATTATGTTGATTAATTGGTGTTGAGTGTGTAAAAGTTCTATCATTTAAACCTTTTTAAACCCATATTTCTGCTGCATTCAAGCATCATTGCATTGCATTTAGGTTAGTTTTTAATAAAACATCACAATTATATAAAAGGCACGGATTCTACTGAAAGATGGCTATTTTTGCAGGTATCTGTCACAGTAGATGTCGAAGGCAGGCGCATGGCAGATAAGCAGGAGAGCTAAACTGAACAAGTAGCTGAAGAAGACGAACCTGTCATGGACCTGTCGTGACAGCATGGTGACAGCAGATTTATGAAGAGGAAAAGTGAAGTGGACCTCGATAGATAGAGAAAAATCTGCTCGTCTGTCGTGTGGAAGCCGAATATTTTTCCAAGCCCCGGATCAAAAGATATGTCAAGCCAAAGCTCAAGGAGAGGAATTTCCATGAAACAAGGAGGCGGCTGAAAAGTAGGAATCCTTAGAGATTTAGTCTTTATTAGAATCTTACTTTTAATTAAAGTTGTAATCCTTGTTACCTTAGATAACTTGAGCCCAAAGCTTATATAAAGGGCATAAATTAAACCTAGGGCATGACCGACTACCCCATAACCGAAATCAAAACCCTGTCGTTTACCTGTCACCGATATGTTCTAAATTCCCCCTAGGGCTACGGGTTGTTTTGTAAAGTAGTTGCAAGGGTTGCTTTGTTTTAGGATTTTTCAAGTTCAATAAAATAAACTTCAAGTTCTTTTATCTTGGTTTTAATATCTTGCAAGAGCATCGGGAGAGCATTGTGAGGTTATCTATTTACTTAGCATCGAGAGAGTTAAGTATACGAAAGAGGTAAAAGCGCGTTCTCTAGTTTATAGTTGAACCATCTCGTGCTTAGGGATAAGGCGAGGTTAAGTGGCTAAGGAAGAATTCATACACATCGGTGTTCATCCTTCGATTCACGTCGGGAGGTATCATCAAAGACATGATCATCGACAGACTTGTGCCTAGGGATAGGGCAAGGCAGATCAGGGATTCTTGCCAAGCTTGAAGTACGGAGTTAGTGTTCGCTGCCGCGACAGCTAACGGACAGACGCCGCGACAGGTGCTGTCGGCGACGGGTGCGACGACAGAACTGGAGATCTTAAGCAATTCAATACCTACACTACTGAGCAACTCAATACCAGCCCATTCTCTCTATCTTGATATCTCAATTCCTTTTATTTGCATTTTTACAATATTATTCGTGACAACTCTCAAACTATTTCTTTTACTTTGTGCAGTTAAATAAGGTGAAGTCATTAGCCCAATCCCTGTGGAGACGATATCCGATACTTTGTATCACTTTACTACTTGCTTCGTGTATACTTGCACTATAATTGCGATAGACTATTTTACACGCAACAAGTTTTTGGCGCCGTTGCCGGGGATTGGCAACATAACTACACCTTTCTTTCCTTGCATTTTTTTTGTTTTTGTTTTTATTTTTATTTTCTTTAATTTTTCTTTTGTGTTTTAAACTCTTGCTTTTCACGAGGTTTTCTTGTTTATGCGCAGATCTAAAAGAGGCGAAGATCCTGAGTATAAATTAGATCCGGAGATCGAACGTTCCTTCAATCTCAAGAAACAGATTCGCCACCTTTTAGACCGGAACGAATACCTTGAAGAACAGCTAGAGCAGATGGCCCGTAATCAGCCTACCGGTGAAGAAATCCCGCCTGTCGGTGACCCGCCCACGGCAGGTGGACGACGGTCATGTCGTGACTACATGCTGAATGATCATGTAGAGCTGGAGACCACGTTGCCGGATATTGATGTTGACAACTTCGAGCTTAACCCTGTCATGTTTAGTATGATCAACAACGCCGGACAGTTCAGTGGTTCTGCGACAGAAGATGCCAGGGAGCATCTCAAAACGTTCCAGGAGATCTGTGGTTCGTTTAGACTACCAGGAGTTAGTCCGGAGATACTGAGGCTTCGGTTATTTCCCCATTCATTGAGGGACAGAGCTAAAACTTGGTGGAATAAACTTACACCGGGTTCTATTATGACTTGGGCAGATTTAACTCGTGAATTTTTGTCTCGTTTTAATCCTTCACATTTAGCTGAGCGATTACGTAATGAAATTGCTACTTTTCAACAGGAAGATGACGAGCCAATGCATGAGGCCTGGGACAGATTCACAACTGTTCTTCGAAACTGCCCAATGCATGGATTCCCCGTCTGGAATCAGGTAACTAAGTTTTATAATGCTGCTAACTTACAAACTCGCATTCGAATTGATTCTGCAGGGAATGGACTATTATTGGATAAAGATCCGGACGAGGCCCTGCAAGTTTTGAAACATCTGGCTAAGAATGAGGAGCAGTTTCCAACCGCTAGAAGAGGAGGTAAACGGGTACTTGCTGTCAAGGATTATGAGGCCGACAGCACTATGAAATCACAGGTAGCATTCCTCACCAAAGCCATGAAACACTTATTGAGTGAAGAGGAAGTACGAGGGTTTGCTGTCGAGGAAGTTTGTGCTACATGTGAGGGAAATCATAGTAGGGATGAGTGCCCTATAAATATAGAAGAAGGAAAATATGTTGGGAATTACAAGCCAAACTACAATTCCAACAACTACAACCCTAATTGGAGGAAAGATCCCAAATTTTCCTGGAGTAACCCTAACAATGCCCTAAATCCACAAGCATATAATCAGAATCAGGGGGGTCCTAGATTGTTGACGCGACAGCAGCCGCAGCCGCAGAACCTGCCGCAGAACCTGCCGCCTCAGCAACAACAGCAGCCACCACCTGCCACGAGTAGTATATTGGAGCAGACTCTGGCCACCTTTATGTCTCAGACTGGTACGTATATGGAGAACATCAACAAGTTTGTCAAGAAAACGGAAGACTTTATGGATGAAACCAAGATGAGAATGACAAACCATGAGGCCACCTTGAAATCTCTAGAGACACAAATGGGTCAGGTGTCGCAGCATATTAAGCCGAGGTAGAATGGAGGTTTCCCTAGCAATACTGAAAATGCTAGACCGCCCCCACACGAACAATGTAAGGCGATTACTACTAGGAGTGGGAAAAAGTTACCAGGGCCGGAAAAAGAAGCTGAAACAGAAAAGGAACCTGTTTTGGATAAGCCTGCCGAGGAAGCTGCCCCGACAGGTGATAAACAGGCTGCTGCCGATGAGCCTGTTACGACAGCAGAAGCGACAGAGGAGAAAAAAGATGAGTATCGTCCTCAGATTCGCATGCAGTGGGAAGGACGCATTGCTGATTACCGCCCTCCACCACCTTTTCCTCAACGGATACAGCAAGCTAAGCATGAATCTCAACTTAAAAAAATTTATGATATTTTTAAACAGGTTCATATCAATATTCCGTTGTTAGATGCTGTTAGGGAGATGCCCGGTTATGCTAAATTTCTCAAGGATGTCATGTCTAAAAAATCTAAACTTGGGGAATTTGAAACGGTAAGGATGCAAGAAGGTTGCATGAGTATTCTTCATCGGCAACCACCCCAGAAAAAGAAGGATCCGGGGAGCTTCCTCATACCTTGCGTAATCGGCGACAGATTTGTGGGTAAGGCATTATGTGATCTTGGTGCTAGTGTTAATCTAATGCCTAAATCTGTTTTTCAGAAACTAGGTATTGGCAAGGCGCGGCCCACGACAGTTACCCTACAGCTAGCCGACCGCTCTTACGTTCACCCCGAAGGAAAAATTGAAGATATTTTGGTAAGAGTGGATAAGCTTATATTTCCTGCTGACTTTCTTATTTTAGATTGTGAGGCAGATGAGAACGCACCAGTCATCCTAGGGCGACCCTTCTTAGCCACGGGAAGATCATTGATTGATGTGGAGAAAGGAGAACTCACCATGCGCGTAAACGATCAAGAAATTAAGTTGAATGTTCTCCAAGCAATGAAACATGCTGATGTGGATGAGGAATGCAAGGCCATCATTGAGGTGACCTTTGATCAACCCTGCATCAGGTCGGGCTGTCGTGATATAAAATTTGGTCACTGCTGCGATAGCCATCTACAGACCTGTCACGACAGCAATGACGACAGCAATAACGACAGCACCGACGACAGCGACTCCTCTAAATCCAATACATCTGATACTGAAGGTCATGAGGAGGTAAACTGGTTAGACCATCGTCCAGGTAAGTTATTCGAACCCTTGAATTACACTTCGGATAACCATTTAATCCAAAAGCCCTCTACTGTTGAACCACCTGTCTTAGAACTTAAGCCCTTGCCAGGGCAGCTTAAATGGGTAAGGAAATAATTAAATGGTTAGACGCTGGTATCATCTACGCCATCTCCGATAGCAAATGGGTAAGCCCGATGCAATGTGTTCCCAAGAAAGGAGGCATGACCGTGATAACCAACGAAAACAATGAATTAATCCCAACCAGGACTATGACCGGTTGGAGGGTTTGTATGGACTACCGGAAGCTCAACAAAGCTACCCGAAAAGACCACTTTCCTTTACCCTTTATTGATCAAATGCTTGATAGATTAGCGGGTAAACCTTACTATTGTTTTCTTGATGGTTATTCAGGTTATAATCAAATTGCTATTGCACCGGAGGACCAAGAGAAAACGACTTTCACATGCCCTTACGGAACATACGCATTTAGGAGGATGCCGTTCGGCCTATGTAACGCACCTGCCACCTTCCAAAGGTGCATGATGGCAATATTCTCCGACATGGTTGAGGACTTCCTCGAAATTTTCATGGATGATTTTTCCGTCTTTGGAGACGATTTTGAGAGCTGCCTCGGCAACCTTAAAAAGGTACTTGAAAGATGTGAAAAAGCTAATCTTGTTCTTAATTGGGAAAAATGCCATTTTATGGTAGATGAAGGGATAGTTTTAGGCCATAAGATTAGCTGCCGTGGGATAGAGGTCGACAGGGCAAAGATTGAAGTCATAGAGAAGCTGCCGCCGCCAACCACAGTCAAGGGCATTAGGAGTTTTTTAGGGCATGCTGGTTTTTATAGGAGATTTATTGCAAACTTCTCAAAAATCACGAAGCCCCTATGTCATCTCTTAGAGCAGAACCGACCCTTTGACTTTAATGAAGAATGTACTGAAGCATTCAAGGTTCTGAAGGAAAAGCTAGTGACAGCCCCCATAGTACAGCCACCAGACTGGACGCAACCGTTTGAAATTATGTGTGATGCTAGTGACTATGCTGTCGGGGCAGCACTTGGGCAGCGCAAGGACAGGCTGTTTCATGTCATATATTATGCCAGCAAAACATTGAATGATGCCCAAGTGAATTATACCACCACAGAAAAGGAGCTGTTGGCTGTGGTGTTCTCCATCGACAAGTTTCGTTCTTATATACTTGGAACGAAGGTAATAGTGCACACCGATCATTCTGCCCTTAAGTACTTGTTCGCAAAGAAGGATGCAAAGCCTAGGTTGATACGATGGATCCTGCTATTACAAGAATTCGACCTTGAAATCAAAGACAAAAAGGGGACAGAAAATCAGGTGGCAGATCACTTGTCGAGATTGGAGATGGGACAAAGTCTACCTGTAGATGAGACACACATACTAGAGACCTTCCCAGATGAGCAGCTCTTTGCTGCCGCAATAGCTGTCGCGATAGCCATGGCGGCAGGTAAGTCTTCTAACCTTCCCTGGTATGCTGATTTCGTTAATTTTATAGTTAGCGGAATATTACCTTCTGATCTTACTTATCAAGCCAGGAAGAGGTTTCAAAATGATGTTAAACATTATTATTGGGACGAACCTCTTCTTTTCAAAATGTGCGCAGATCAGGTTATAAGGAGATGTGTACCACAAGAAGAACAAGAAGACATTCTCCATCACTGTCATGCTTCACAATATGGAGGACACTTAGGAGGCAATAAAACTGCTGCCAAGGTGCTGCAGTCAGGGTTCTACTGGCCGACACTGTATAAGAACGCACAGGAATTTTACAAAAACTGTGACAGGTGCCAGCGGACAGGTAATATCTCGAGGAGAAACGAGATGCCACTGCAAAATATTTTAGAAGTCGAAATCTTCGACGTTTGGGGGATTGATTTTATGGGACCTTTTCCATCATCGTGTGGAAATCTTTACATCCTCCTAGCAGTAGATTATGTCTCCAAGTGGGTAGAAGCAATCGCAACTCAAAAGAATGATGCCAAAACGGTCCAAAAGTTTTTGCACAAAAACATCTTTTCTAGATTTGACATCCCTAGGGCGATTATCAGTGATGAAGGGAGACATTTTGACAACAGGGTAATTGCTGCCGCCCTGAGAAAATATGGTGTCAAGCACAAGATCGCGACAGCATACCACCCACAGACCAATGGACAGGCTGAGATTTCCAACAGGGAAGTGAAGAACATTCTTGAAAAGATGGTTAAACCAACTAGGAAAGATTGGTCTCTACTTCTGAATGATGCACTATGGGCATACATGACAGCTTTCAAAACTCCATTGGGCATGTCTCCATTCCGATTGATCTATGGGAAAACCTGCCACCTGCCTGTCGAGATAGAGCACAAGGCATATTGGGCAATCAAGGCAGTAAACATGGAATTGGACAAAGCAGGCCAGAAAAGGCTGTTAGATTTGAATGAGATCGATGAAATACGGACGATGGCCTACGACAACGCAAGAATATACAAGGAGAAAACAAAGAAGTGGCATGACAAAAAGTTGCTGCCACGACAGTTCTGCCCAGGGCAGCTTGTATTGTTGTTTAATTCTAGATTGAAACTCTTCCCAGGGAAGCTTAAATCTAGATGGTCTGGTCCGTTCCAAGTGATTCAAGTTTTCCCCCATGGTGCCATTACAATTCAATCATTAAAGGACGGGCACCAATTCAAAGTCAATGGACAACGCCTCAAGCATTATCAGGGGACTGAAGCACCAGGAATACAGGAAGTGGTTACCTTAGGTGATGCCCCACAAGGCATCCCTAATTTAACCTAATTTTTATTTTATTTTATTTTATTATTTATTATTATTTATTAGGAATTAGATTTATTTTATTCGAATAATGTCTTGTTTTTAATTTCAGTTTTTAGGAAATAAAGGAGTCAAGTGAGAAAGAAGAAGTGGCCCAAGCCCACTGCTCATCCACCAGCCCAATAAAGCCCATTTATGGTAACCTGTCGTTTCGGCTGCCGGCGTAGACGGATTTGACAGGCTGTCAACAGACGCACAGCAGACGAAGAAGCGTGCGACAGACGCACAGCAGCCGCATTAATGCGTGTCAGACGCGTCAGACACGCAATATCCAATCTGCCGCCCCGTTTTTCCCGCCTGCCGTTGCGGCATTAAATGGGCAGCTACTCGACCGCTATATAAACCCCTTCCCCTTTTCATTTTTCATCACTTCTGATTTTCTCTCTTGTTATTCCCTTCTAGTTTTATCTACTTTCTTTTTTTTTTCAGCCCTTGCAACCAAAATGTCTTCACGACAAACCCGTCAGAATACTGCTGCCGCTTCTTCTTCAGCAGCAGCATCTCCGTTCGCTAACAAAGAACTATGGGAGGAACGGAGCTTCATCTATAACAGAGATGCCCCTCTTTTTGGACTCCGGCCGTTCATTATGAAGGCCATTACGACACAACTTTGGGAAGACTTTGCCGAGCAGCCGGCAGAGCTTAACGACACTCTGGTCAGGGAATTTTATGAGGCGATCGAAAGTAAGACGGCGACATCTGTCGTCGTCCGAGGAGTGACAGTTCCTTTCACCGCCAGCAGCATCAACCATGTATTCGGCCTCTTCTTTGGCCCCACTGACGATGCTCATCAACAGTTTTGGGACACCGTCGATGCTGCCGGACATGATGCTGTCATGAGGGAGTTGACAGAGGCAGGCACAACCTGGAGCACCAGCAAGAAAAACCCCAACTCCGTCAACAGGGCAGAGCTACTCCCTGAGGCAAAATTATGGAATGCTTTTATTAAAAAGCGTATCCTTCCCTCGTCCCACCATACGATAGTCAACAGGCAGCGGTTGGCCCTCATCCACTCTATCATGCATGACAGGCCCATCAATGTGGGCAGGTACATGCGAGACAACATTCTCGATTGTGCCTTCCGATCAGATTCACGACTATGCCTGCCCTTCACTATTACTGCCCTCTGCCGCTGCGCTGCCGTACCGGAGGACCCTTCAGACAAAATCAAGAAGGGCAGCGGCTGGACAGACAGCAACATCTCCAGCCTCATGGAGATCATCGTCGTATCGCCCCTCAACGCCTTCGACCCAAACGCCCCTCCTGCTGAGTCTGATGATGAGCCTGCTACCGAACCTGCCCCAGAAGCTGCCACCAACACCGCTCCGGCAGATCATAACTCCCACATCCTTGCTGCCATCTTGAGGATAGAGGAGCGCCAGATGGGTTTGATGACATTCATCCGCGACTTCTCCAATGCAACGGTAAATTTCATTACCAATACTTTGAATTTTCCGGATGTCATTTTCCCCACCTTCCCCGCCCATTATTTCAATATCCCCTCCCCCACTCCCACACCACCTGTCTCTCCCCACGAAGAATCTGCCTCCTCCACACCTTCCCCGACAGCAGCCGGCAGCCCACCGGCGGACACTTCCCCTAGAGGCACCAAGCGAGCTGCCACTGATGACAGCCCTCTTGTCCGGAGGAACTTGGACAGCGCTTTCACGCGGGTGAAAAGAATTAAGCATGTGGCCAACAAGAGGATGCTGTCCAAAGCCATCACGAGTAACAGCTGGGACAACAGCAGCAGTTCTGATGTCCGACTAGTGGAGCCACCTGCCATTCAACCTGCTGACGACCCTGTCCCCCAACCGGAGGAAGAACCTGCACCTCAACAGGCTGATGAACCTGTTGATCAACCTGCTCAGGAACCTGCCCAGCCACCTCCCCAACGCAGACGCTACCATCAGATCCGCGTCAGCAGCAGCAGCGAGGACAACGCATAAAATTTAAGTTTTTATTTCTTTTACTCCTCTTATTACTGCCTGCCCTTATATATTTGTGATGTACTTTTATTTTTCGTGTTTTTCTTTATTTGTTTATGTGTCATTTTGCATCGAGGGCAATGCAACCCTTGAGTTTGGGGGTGGCAACCCTCCATATTTAATGGAGTCTTTAGCACATCTTTTGTTTAATTGTTGTGTCTTTTTAGTTACTTAAGTTCTTTTAAAAAAAATCAGAAAAATAAGAAAATCTAAACTGTTGGCTTAAAACTGTGAAGTTAACTTACCTGTCATGACGGCTCTGTCGTGGCAGCATCTTTAGGACAGGTTAAGGAAAAGTTTAGAGCCTTTCTATAGTTCTAAAAACTTAAACACTTTTGTGACTGTTATATTGCTTAGATTTCTTTTAGCCAAACTAGAATAGGATGCTTAGAACTTGAATAGCCCCTAGAGGTGCCTAACACTGGCTCTAGGAAAGATGTTTAGCAAAAGAAAATCAAAAACCTAGAGGTGCCCGAAACCGGCTCTAGGAAGCTAACTAGAGGTGCCCAAAACTGGCTCTAGAAAATCTTAGCTTGAAAATAGAAGAAAAAGAAGCATAAAAATGTGCCTTCTTAAAAAAATAAACTTTGGCATAAAAATTCAAGTTAAGAAGTTGAATATTCTAGTGAAACTAAGAGAGTCTTAGCATATAACTGTTCACAAGCATGCACACACTGCACGAGAGCTATAGAGAAATTCCGGACAGATCCTAACCCTTCCAACAGGTTGCTGCCGCCATAGAGAATGAGCGACAGGTAAGGGACAGTTCAATGTTTGAAGGCCAACACAAAAATTTTCAGTTTTCTTTTAAGTCTTCATTGCTTGAGGGCAAGCAAAAACTTGAGTTTGGGGGTGTGTTGAGTGTGTAAAAGTTCTATCATTTACACCTTTTAAACCCATATTTCTGCTGCATTCAAGCATCATTGCATTGCATTTAGGTTAGTTTTTAATAAAACATCACAATTATATAAAAGGCACGGATTCTACTGAAAGATGGCTATTTTTGCAGGTATCTGTCACAGTAGATGTCGAAGGCAGGCGCAGGGCAGATAAGCAGGAGAGCTAAACTGAACAAGTAGCTGAAGAAGACGAACCTGTCATGGACCTGTCGTGACAGCATGGTGACAGCAGATTTATGAAGAGGAAAAGTGAAGTGGACCTCGATAGATAGAGAAAAATCTGCTCGTCTGTCGTGTGGAAGCCGAATATTTTTCCAAGCCCCGGATCAAAAGATATGTCAAGTCAAAGCTCAAGGAGAGGAATTTCCATGAAACAAGGAGGCGGCTGAAAAATAGGAATCCTTAGAGATTTAGTCTTTATTAGAATCTTACTTTTAATTAAAGTTGTAATCCTTGTTACCTTAGATAACTTGAGCCCAAAGCTTATATAAAGGGCATAAATTAAACCTAGGGCATGACCGACTACCCCATAACCGAAATCAAAACCCTGCCGTTTACCTGTCACCGATATGTTCTAAATTCCCCCTAGGGCTACGGGTTGTTTTGTAAAGTAGTTGCAAGGGGTGCTTTGTTTTAGGATTTTTCAAGTTCAATAAAATAAACTTCAAGTTCTTTTATCTTGGTTTTAATATCTTGCAAGAGCATCGGGAGAGCATTGTGAGGTTATCTACTTACTTAGCATCGGGAGAGTTAAGTATACGAAAGAGGTAAAAGTGCGTTCTCTAGTTTATAGTTGAACCATCTCGTGCTTAGGGATAAGGCGAGGTTAAGTGGCTAAGGAAGAATTCATACACATCGGTGTTCATCCTTCGATTCACGCCGGGAGGTATCATCAAAGACATGATCATCGACAGACTTGTGCCTAGGGATAGGGCAAGGCAGATCAGGGATTCTTGCCAAGCTTGAAGTATGGAGTTAGTGTTCGCTGCCGCGACAGCTAACGGACAGACGCCGCGACAGGTGCTGTCGGCGACGGGTGCGACGACAGAACTGGAGATCCTAAGCAATTCAATACCTACACTACTGAGCAACTCAATACCAGCCCATTCTCTCTATCTTGATATCTCAATTCCTTTTATTTGCATTTTTACAATATTATTCGTGACAACTCTCAAACTATTTCTTTTACTTTGTGCAGTGAAATAAGGTGAAGTCATTAGCCCAATCCCTGTGGAGACGATATCCGATACTTTGTATCACTTTACTACTTGCGTCGTGTATACTTGCACTATAATTGCGATAGACTATTTTACACGCAACAATTGGTATGTAACTATTTGAGCCTATGTGTTTAATAGTGATTTGATATTAGAAGCATGTCAACGTTGTTCATAAGTTTTTGGATAAGTTGTGATGAAATTCAAATTCCCAAAAAGGTGTTAGGTGCAGCCCGTGTATTGTAATGGCTGATAGTTAATTCGATTAATGAATTTTACCGAGTTTAGATTATTTGTAATTTGGTCACCACATGTTGTTGCATCAATTGAATAGTTAATTGATGTTCGTTTGATTTTAGTTTTTGCAGGCATGTTTTAAATGTATCTAATTTCTGTGAGAAGTTGTCAAAAATGTGTTAGTCCCTATATTTTGGTTGTTTTGCAATTTAGTCCTTAATATCGTATTTGGCTAAATTGGATGCTTATTTGTTATCCGTTGAAGCCAAAATATAACATGCTGGCATGAAATATATTAATTAATAATTGGTAAACTGAAACTTGTGTAAGTCCCTGTATTTATTTTTAGCTTTACATTTTGGTCCCTAAAGTACTCGTGTTGTAATTGAGTGCCTTATCGATGTTCAAATCGAATGAAAATAGAACCTATGTTCGTATGCACAAATTAGGTCTTAATAATGCATCTAGAAAATTTAAAAGAAAAAAATGGACCATAATTTGAATAAGAATGTTAGGGTTTGCTTCGGCAAACCTAATGTGATCTTCTTGGTTCGGGTCTAACGACTAGGCCGGGTCAAGAGGGTTACATTTGGTGGTATCAGAGCCAGGTTACAAAACCTCTAACGGATAGAGTTTCATTTGGTTGTTTTTTGGAATTGATAAGCGTGTTTCTTATGTGTACATGTTAATTGTTCATGTTGGGGGTTAACCGGAAACACATTGCCTATTACAAATGTTGTTGAGAAAAGTTTTTGCAGGTTTGTCTTTGATCACTTGCCGAGCCTACACCCCAACTGTCATGTTTAAACAACGATAATGCTTTTGATTCTATATGAGAAATGATTTAATTGGTACTTACTTTCGAGCTTAGTAAGCGTTGAATGGGTTATTGATAGTATAAACAAACTGGTTTTCAATCTTGTGTAGACTTAGTCCTCGATCGAGAGTAGTTAGAAATTATAACGCCCCGGTTTTGGGCCTAGAGATTTTTGGGATGGCTTAGGGTCCGCTGGACTAAGACTAGAGATTTGAGTTTGTTTCAGGATGAGTTCAGGGAAAACCTAGTTCGGAAGGTGATAAAAATACATATTTTTTTAAATCCTTTGTAAATATATATAAGGGTCTGGTGAAATCAATTTTGGATAATGGTATTTGGAATTCGGACATTTTAGGTTTAATGACCAAAATTTAAATTTTGGAAACTGTTTTGTAAAAGGATCATAATTTTGAATATTTAAGGAGCTAATTTCCCAAAGTCTAATATCAGACTTTTTCCCTTAATTGGATTATTTTAAATGCGTTTTAATTAATAAAAGAGGTTGAAGGAATTAATTGGTACTTAATTCATTAAAACAAATTTGACGTAACTTCTTTTCTCTCAAAAGCTTTCGCTCAAATTCTCTCCAGCCAAGCATTCAATTTTTCTTCAAAATCTTAGATAAAATCTTTATTTCTTTAATCCTTTGTTATCAAATGATTTCTTATTGTTTTCCTATCAAAAACTTATTGTTTTAATCTTGTTTTACATGGAAATCTATCTAATTGAGGGAAAAGTATCCATTAGAGGTGAGCTGCGTTTTTATCCTCTAATGTGAGGTTCTTTACCAAAATTCCCAAGTTCTTGGACCTTTGTTAATGTCATCTAATGAGTTTTGATGTTTTAATTGAGGAAATATGGTTTAATTAATGAATTTGGGAAAATTTCGTAATGGATCTTTTATTCTGGGTTTAAGGTTGATTCTAATCATGATTTGAAAGTCTAATAATGTTAAGATAAAGGTTTAAGCATGGTAATCCAGAAACTATGTGAATCTCTAGTTGTTTAGGTTATTAGAATTGGGTTTTTGTGGTGTTGTGGTTGTTTTGTGAATGCTAGAGGTATAAGGTTGATAATGTGATGGTTTTGGATGTTAATCAATGATACTTGATGATTGAAAGTGTTAGGTTTTGACTGGGTAAAGTTTGGAGGTTAATTAAGATTGTTTTTGGATAAGCGAATTGGTAGTTTTGGCAAGGCAATGTGGTGGGATTGCCTGTTGGAGTTTTTAAATACATTGAGGTGCATTAATCCTCTGTTATTGTGTGGTTCAAAAAGGGAGAACATTTCAGAAGCATCCGGTGAATATTTGGGAGCTTTGGATGCTTAGTTTTGCGTCGACAAACTGAGGTTTCACGTGTCAGTGAGTGAGAACATAGATTTCAGCTTTAAAATGTTTTAAAGGTGGTTTCGGGAACTTAGATTTAAGCTTTAAATGCTTGTCTAAGTTCGGAAGTAACTACAAGGGGTTTTTCTCTTGGTTGGGCAATTATGATATGGTTTTATGCACTTGGTTTTGATTTCATGTTACCTACTGTTAAAACATGTTTAAAGTATATGATATACTGTTTTTGATGATGAAATGATGAATGATGCACATGGTAAGTGATCATTGCAAGTGTATCTTTTATTCTTGTGGTTTAAAGTATGGGTTGATACTATGTTGATGCTTTGAAAATAGTGAGGTATGTGATTAAATGTGAATTATATTGGTAACTGATGTGGTAAAAATGTTATCGAATATAGTTAGTCGGTTATAGGATTGAGTGCACTATAAATAACTCGCCTTGGATGTCGAGGAGGTTGTAGTCTCGTCTCCAAGCAAGTACCCTAACGATCAAGGAGGTTGGTGTCCCGTCTCTCGTTAGTGGGTTAAGCATCTAACCGATGTTTGGGGTTGTTGTCCCCGTGAGGTTGTTGTCCCCGTTGGTTGTGATTGTACTAATGGGTTGTAATTGTACCAATATTCTGGTTAAGATGGCTTGAAGTGCTGTGAGAACACTTGTTGAATCTGTGTATCCGATATGATATTTTGAGTAAAGAACTTGGTTAATGATCACTTGTAAGCCACTATAATTGATGATGAATCGTGAGATGATTTATGTTGTATATTGTGATTTATACATGTTTTCTCTTTAAGCTTTGCATATGGTAGTTATGCATGAGAAGGTTTAAATTGAGTGTTAGCAACGGGACTTGATGTTGGTTAATGATTCATGTTGCATATGGTTTAATATGTTGGGTTTTGATTAGTTAAAGTGCATGGTTTTGAGAGCATGATGGTTTCCAAATTATGATTTGAAGTAATTGAAATGAGATTTCAATGTGGTTTGAAAAGTGGTTTTGAAATGAATTAATGGTGTTTTGTTTTTGAGCACTCCTCACTAAGCCTAGTGTGCTTACGCTCTCTTTGTTCATCAATGCAGAGAATTAAAGTTTGGAAGGCATCAAGAAGAAATGGATCAATTAAGAATTCACCACTTGAAAGTATGTTTTCGGTTTAGACTATGAGTAATAAGGGTAATAGAGGATCCGTTGTGTTTTTGGGAGATATATCTGAACTCCATGTTTGAGCACGTTTATAATGCTGTTTCAGACTTATAAATAGCCTTCGGCATTTGGATTATGCTTTGCTATGGTTTTTGGTATCTTGCTTGGCTTCGTTTCTAGGTTGCACTCCTATAGTTTCCCTTTGATGCATATTGCTATGAGATGATGTTGAATATGCTATATTTGGTTGAGGATTGATATTTGGATATGTTGGAAACATGCTTGGGTAGTTTGTGTTGCATTAAAGATTAAAAAACCCAGCAAATTGAGACATTTCAAGCCCAGGTGTATCGATACGCCCAAGGCTGTATCGATACGGTGAGGCTGAAATGGGCATGGTGTTTCAGTATGGTTCATAATGTATCGAAATAGGCTTGGATAATTTGGTTACTAGAATTTAGCGTACCGAAACACTCAAAGATTGTATCAGCATGGGTCCGTGTTTCGAAACACTTGAAGTTGTTTCGATATGGAGCGTATCGATACAAGGTTGGTCGTTTCAATGCAGCTGGCAGTTAAGTAGTTATTTGGAATCTTTTTGGAAGTTCTGTTTCTTACGATTTAGTCTTCGAATGTTGCGGAGGCAATTAAAAGAGTTTGGATAATCGAATTGCGTTGTGATTTTACAAAGTGGCATGAAATATGACTAATGAAAGGTTGGTAATTTTAAATCGACTGAAGCCCTTGAAGTTTATCAAAATTACAATTTGGTCTCTAGTAGATGTTCATAACCATTTGAATGCAAAATCGATGTCTGATTAAACTGATGTTTCTTACGCTGCGAGGCTTATCACTTAGGATGAAAATACACATCTAGACAAGATAAAAAGAAAAAAAAGGTTGTTTATTGAGGTAAACATTTCTGATTTACTTCAATATTCCCCGTGTGACCGGTTCGGTTCGGTTTCGCGTCTAGGCCGGGTCAAGGGGGTTACATTTGGTGGTATTAGAGCCAGGTTACAAAAGAGTGGGAAGATGGTAAGTTGTTGATGTGATGAAATTATGAAATTGTATACTGTTGTTTGCATTGCAAAGTGATTGTTATATATGTGTTGTAGTGAATTGAATCATGTTGATAGTTTTGCACTGTGTTTGCAATATGTGTGTTAATTGCTTTATGCCATGTTTGGGAAAATTGGGGATACCCATTTCCTTATTACTATAGTTTGAAATGATTTGATTTGCATTGGAAGTCTTGGATCCTTTCTTGAAGCTGGCTTGATTAATTTTTTTTGGTTTATTATCATGCCTTAGTCATAATAGTACAATGGGACCAAGGAAATAGTTGCGATGGGGTACAAATATTGCTACCAAAGGGAATGGAAATCAGGAGAACGAGATACCTCCAGGAGGGAATCCACCTCCTCCTCCTGATCCCCCTGAGGGTGAGGAGCGAGTACAACTTGAGCAAGCTGGGCTAGTGTTGGGTGATTTGACGCCCTTGGTTCAGGCAATGACTGGGGCATTCCAGGCTGCTATTGCTGGAGTGCAATTTTAGCCACAAGCTGTTGGGAAAACGGGGTTGTTGTTAGAACGTTTGCGTAGTTTGGGCGATGTTGAGTACCTTGGTTTTTCACCCGAGCATCTAAAGCTTGGATGGCCAGTACGATTCAAATTTTGGAACAAATGGGGTGCAATGATGCACGTAAGCTAGGATGTGTTGTCTCGCTGTTGCAAGGCGATGCCTATAGTTGGTGGACGACTATAACTGTGACTATGGAACCTAATGATGTGAATTGAGAGTTCTTCCAAGCTGCCTTTAAGAAGGAGTATCTAGGAGTTAGATACTTGGATGATAAGAAACATGAATTCATGTAACCCCCTTGACCCAGTCCGCGCGAAATACCAAACCGAACGAGTTACACGAGGAATATTGAAGTAAAACGGGAAGGTTTACCTAAATAAATGACCCATTTTTTTCTTTTTATCTTGTCTAGATGCACATCATTAGCCTAAGTGAAAAGACTCGCAACAGAACAATTAACATATCAAACAACATCGATCAAGCACTCAATTGAATTCAAACACATTTTAGTGACCATTTTGTAATTTTAGAAAATTTCCAAGTCTTCTTCAATTTTTAAGTTACCAACCCTTAATTAGTCACATTACAAACCATTAAGTCAAATCTCAGCTCAAAACGATCATTCAAGCACATTTAATTGCATTCACAACATTTAGGGACTGAAACGTAAAGAAACAGAACTTCAAAAATTCCAATAACCAACTTAACAGCAGGGCGTTTAGAAACAAAGAGCCCTGTATCGAAACACCATGTTTCGGAACGAGTCTTGGTGTTTAGGTACACGAGGCTGTATCGAAACATCCCCAAACTCGTTTCGGCACACCAATTTCCAGTAGCTAAAATTCTCGAGCTTGTTCCGATACACCCCTTCCCGTTTCAAAACCCTTAGGCCATTTCAGGCTCACAGTTTCAGTACAGCCTCGGGCGTACCGAAACGTCCAGCCCTATAATGACACTTTTTGCTGGTTTTTCACACTTTAATGCAATCATAATCATTCCAACATGCATACAACATATCCAAACATAAATCTTCAATCATTCATGGCATACTCATTATCACAACATGGAAAAATGCATCAAAGGTAAACTATAGGCATGCAACCTAGAAACAGGCCAAGCAAAATACCAAAATGCAAAGTAAGCATAATCCAAATACCAAAGGCCATTTACAAGTAAAAAAAAAAACAAATCAAACTTGCTTAAAATAGAGTTTACACAAATATCCCAACAACACAACGAATCCCTCATTGCCCTTATTAATTTAGTCTAAACCGAAACTTACTTTCTTAAACGAAGTCTCTTGAGATCACTTGCTACTTTTTGCCTCCAAAACCTCAATTATATACATTGATGGACAAATGAGAGCATAAGCATACAAGGGTTAGTGAGGAGTGCTCAAAAACAAAACACCATCAATGCATTAAAAATCATTTCCTAAGTCCACATTGAAATCACATTTCAATTACTTCAAAACATCAATTGAAAACCATTATGATTTTAAAACCATGCACTTTCCTTCCCATGCATAGCTACCATATGCAAAGCTGAAAGAGTAAAACTTGCATTTACCACACTATGCATCATAAACCATTTCATAATACATCATCAATTATATTGGCTTATAAGTGACCGTTAAGAAAGTTCATATCTCAAAACCACATACCGGATACACGAATTCGACAACTGTTCACACAACACTTCAAGCCATCTTAATCGGAATTGGTACATTCACAACCAAAGGTACTATATTAACCAGGTACAATCACAACCCATGGGGACACCAACCCCATCATCGGTTAGATGCTTAACCCACTAACGAGAGACATGACACTAACCTCCTCGATCGTTAGGGTACTTAGACGGAGACACGATACACCAACCCCTCGACATCCAAGGTGACTTTTTATAGTGCACTCAATCCTATAGACGGCTAACTATATCTGATATCATTTATAAACCATTTTCACAACATCACTTGCCAATACAATTCACATTTTAACACATACCTCACTATTTTCAAAGCATCATTAATAAATCATATTTCCAAGCATTAAACATGCTTAAAATCATAAGTATATAACATATACCTTCAAGGATCACTTACCATGTGCATCCTTCAACATCACATCATCAAAATAGTAAATCGCTTACTTTAAAACAAGCTTTTACAGTAGGTAACATGCGTTTACAATTCAAGTGCATAAACAAATCCATAATAGCACAATACAAGGGAGAAATTCCTTATACTTGCTTCCGAACTTGGACAAGCATTTCAAGCTTACATCTAAGTTCCCAAAACCACCTTTTAATCATTTGAAAGCTGAAATTCACGTTCTCACTCACCGACACGCGAAATCTTGACTAGCCGACGCGAAACCAAGCGTCTGAAGCTCACGAAACTTCACCGATTGCTTCCGATACGTTCTCTCCTATTTATACCACACAAGAACAGAGGATTAATACATCTCAATGCATTAAAATCTCTAGAAAACAAACCCACCACACTGATCTGCCCAAAAACACCAAAACGCTCATCTGAAAAAACCGAAAACACCTTCGATTACTATACAAACTCAGCCCAGCCAAATCCTAACACTTCCATCCATTTTTAATCATCAATTAACATCCAAAATCAACCTATTTGCATCTTCATATCTCCAGAAACCCCAATTTCACATTAACACCACAAAAAACCCAAATCTACTTACCTAAACAATTAGAGATCCAACTAGTTTTGAGATTAATATGATCAAAACTTTATTTCAACATTATTTAACATCCAAATCATGATTAAAATCAATCTTAAATTAGTCAAAACTGATCCAATATGAAAATCATTCAAAATCACCATTTTAAGTTTGATTTAACCATTTTCATCAAATTAATCATAAAACCTTGTTAAAAACATAATTAGAGAGCCAAATACTTGATAATTTCATTAAAGAACCTTGATTAGAGGAGTTGGATGAAAAGTAGCTCTAGCCCTTGCCTATTCCTTCAATTGACAAGATTTTTTGAAAAAAACTTCAAGAATCCTTTGAGATAACTAGAGGAAACACCAAAGCAATCATTTGCAAATCAAAGTGAAATGGAAATATGAAAATCTCTGGAAGTTATGAGAGAAAAGAGATGTTTGGGTGATGAAAAAAGAGAGAAAATTGAAGTTATGTCAAAAATAGATTTTGTAAACTAAATCTCTTTTAATAAAAACCTTTCTTTATTTTTTTTAATTAAACACATTTAAAATATGACCAATTAAAGGAATAGTTGATTAATACCATATTATCTCCCAAAAGATTCTATGTTTTGGCCCTCTTTCAAAACAGTCTTTAAAAACAGTTTTCCATTTTACGTTGTAGTCATTAAACCGAAAAGTCAACCTTCCAAAAGTTATTTTACAAAATTGGCTTGACCAATCCTTTATATATATATATATATATTAAGAGGATTTTAGGAAATTTTCTCATAATTTTATCACTTCTCGAACCATTTTTTTCTTGAACCACTTCCGATGTAACATGTAACATCCCAGTTTTTGGGCTTAGGTTTTTGGCAAGTCGGGTTGGGCCGGTGGAACCAGTGTTGGTGGTTTGAATTATTAAAAGGTGGTTTAGGGAAATCAAGGTTCGAGATGAGATAAAAATATGATAAAAATTCCTAAAATCCTCTAAACTTATATTTGAGGAGTTGGTTAAGTCAATTTTACAAAACGAGATTTCAAAAGTATACATTTTAGGCAGTGACCAAAATGAAAAGATTTAAAAGTTAGGAAAAATGTGTTTTTCAAGAAGAGTCAAAATGTTAGAATCTTTAGGGAGCTACTTGGCAATTATGCCTTTTCCCTAATTTGGCATGTGTTTTAAATGTTTATTAAAATTAAAAAGGCTTTTAATTAATTAATTTAATTAAGATGGTAGTTAAACAATTAAAGAAAAATTAACGAGCATTTTCATTTTCTCTTCTTCACTCAGCCAAACACTCTTCATTTTCTCTCAATATTCCATAATTTCTTCACTCTCAAATCCTCTTTTGATTTCCATCTTTTCCTTGTTGATTTCTTTTATTTTCTCCAAGTTTCTTTCAAGCTAATCTTGTCAAATTAGAGGAGAAGCAAGGATTGGAGGTAAATTTTGTGCTAACCCTCTAATATAGGTTATTTAATGAAATTCCAAAGATATTTGACTCTTTATTAATGATTTTGATTGAGGTTTTGTTGTTAGTTTGATAAACTATTGAAATCTTGATAGAAAAGTGGTTTAAAATGTGATTTTCGGAGTTTGATTTATTTAGCTAGTTTGAGATTGTTTCTAAATGAGTTTTGAAAGGTTTTTAGTGTTGAAATGGAGTCTTAATCATAGAGATCCCGAAATCCTTGAGATCCTTGGTTTTTGAAGTGTTTTTGGTTGAGTTTTTGGGGTGTTCTTGAGAAATCCCAGTTGCTGGAGGTATAAGGATGGTTTTAGGATATTTTTGGATGTTGATTAATGCCTAAAATGTGTTGGACGTGTTGGGTAAGGGCGGGGCTAAGGTTAGAGGTCAATCAATTGAGTTTTCGTTTTTTTTGGATGGGTGTTTTGATGCTTTAGAGCAGGGCTGCGGGATTTCTTTTGAGTGCTGATGTTTTGGATGTATTTTAATGCATTGAACCTCTATTTTAATGTGTTGGAAACAGGGGATAATATTTCGGAATCAAACAAAGTGTTTTTGGAGGCTTCAGACGATCGATGGTTGCATCAGCAAGCGTGGTTTCGCAAGTCGGTGAGTGGAACTTGTTTTCTAGCGTGGAAACGTTTTAGAAAATGTTTTGGGAACTTAGTAAGAGCTTGAAACGCTTTACTAAGTTCAGAAGTAAGTAAAGTGAATTTCTCTCTCGGATTGTGCTAGCTTCGAACCTTTGGTTGCACTTGATTTTAATTGCAATTACCTACTTTTTTTAAAGCACGTTTTGAATATATGAAATGAGGTTGACGATGCCATGTGGTTTAAGGATGCACTAGGTAAGTGATCCTTGTATGCATGTGTTGATGCATGAGGTTGAAGCATGGTTTAATGCTTGATTTATGGCTTATCATTAATGCTTTGTAAAAACAGTGAGGTTTGCATGTGTTATGGATTATATTGTCAAGTGATGTTGTAAAAAGTGTTTTATAAATGAAATCGGATATAATTAGCCGACTATAGGATTGAGTGCACTATAAACAAGTCGCCTTGGATTTTGAGGGGTTGTGATTGTTCCGAATACTCTATCCAACTACTGTAACGATTCAAGATTGTTTAAGGTTGCAACGGTTGAGGGTAACTCCCGGGTGCGAACCTTGTGTGTGTCCCATCTCTCGTTAGTGGGTTATACATCTACCGATGAGTGGTGTTGAAGGGTTGTGATTGTACCGAATACTCCTTCACGGGTATCACAACGATGGAGGGTTGCTCTCGTGTGTGAACCTTGAGATGCCGATAGAGTGTATGAAGGGTGTAGGACAACCCTTGGTAATCCATGTTTCTGATATATGTTTTTGAAATTTTTGTTTATCACCTGTGAGCCAATATAACGAAATGAGATATTGTGGAAAATGTTTTTAATGCATAATTGAAAAATGCATGTTTTGGTTTAAGCTTAGCATAATGGTGTTTATGCTTGGAAGGCTTGGTATATGTGTAGCAATGGTTTAATTGATGGATTTATATGAATCATGTTGCATGATGTTCAATACCATGATTTTGATGATAAAGTGCATGATTTGTCAAGAAAGGCATGATAGTTTTGAAAGAGTGAAAAACGGCTTTGTGCATTGATGATGTTTGTGGTTTTGAGCATTCCTCACTAAGCTTGTATGCTTATGCTCTCTTTGTTCATCAATGCAGATAATTAGGCTTTTGTAGGCAGCATCTTCAAGGAACTTGTGAAACCGATATTTTAATTTTGATATAACTAAAGAACCTAAGGACTAAATTGAAAATGTGAAAACGAATTTTTAAGTCTTCAAACCTCTCTACATGGTTTAAACAATATGCCTAAGTTAAAAACTAAGTTTATCAAATATTTTCTAAGTGCTCTTAAAGCAAAAACAATGATTTTCGAGTCACCGTTTCGAAACGGCCTAAGGCGTTTTGAAATAGTTTTGAAACTGTGAGTCCATGTTTCGAAACGGGTATCGAAATGATTTCAACACTGCCAACCTGTGTTTTGAAACAAGTTTCGAAAGGGATTAAGAACATTGAGCAACCGTATCGAAACGACATCAAGTGTTTCGAAACGGCTTTAAAATTGATTTGAAAAATATGACCGTTGAATGTTTTTAACTGATTTTTAACAAACCATTAAGGCGTATCGAAACGATCTCAAGCCGTTTCGATACGATCCTTGACAGTGGCAAAATGTTTCGAAACAAGTTTCGAAACGGCTCTTAGCGTATCAAAACAGGTCTAACCGTTTCGATACGGGCTCTTAAATGCACCCTAATGACTCTTTCTATTTTGGTCTGTTTTGAAATAGGGTCGGGTGTTTCGAAACGGTTGGTTGCATACTGCATTTATGGAGGGAAGATAACACCCTCAACGGCTCTATTGATGAATGCAACAACCACAACGACTAGAATTCAATGAGAATGTATAAAAGGGACCTCTAAAAGCTCCAGCAACAACTATTGATCCTAAAGCAAACATCCAAACATCAAATCCAAGCATTTGTGCCTAAATCCCAATATTGTCTTATAACCCCAATTGAATTTTTCATTCTTATCATTTCAATTGGGTTGAATGCTTGTAATTGGGCTATATTTTGTATTGAGAGATACTTGCTTAGCCAACAAATTCTTTGTTTCAATTTTGTGAGAATTGGGTCAAATTTTGGGTAGAAAATTTGACCGAAAATTGTAAGGGTTACCTCTTTAGCCTAGAAAAGGGGAAGATCAATTAGTGGAATTGTTGCAAATCCTTAGTGAAGCTAAGGTAGTGGATGTAGAGTTCATTTGGAACTTGAACCATTCTAAAATTCCTTGTCTACCAATTTTATTTGCAAATTCCACCACCAAGAACTTTAAAAATCCAATTCACCCCCTCTAGGTTTAGTTAGATCATTCGATCCACTCGACAATTGGTATCAGAGCCTACCTCTTTGAGGATTAACAACCACAAGAGAAGTTCCTAGGAAGATTGTGATCATCCAAAAATCAAGAGATGGCATCTACCTCCGGTTCGAGCATGTATGAGTCTCAATCCACTATAAAACCACCATTCTTCAATGGTGACAACTATCCGTTTTGGAAGAATGGAATGCACCTCTTCATCAAGTCCAACGATTACTTGGTTTGGGATGTCATTAAAGATGACCCCTACATTCCATTGAAGCAAGATAGTGAAGGGAAGATGGTTTTGAAGAAAAAGATGGAGATGAGTGAATAAGAAAGGAAGAAGATCCAAATAAACGACAAAGCTCTCCACATGCTCTTTTGTTCTTTCGGTCCGGACATCTACTCCAAAGTATCATCCATTGAGAGTGCCAAAGAAGTGTGGGATACTCTTGAGACAACCTATGAGGGAACCAACGATGTCAAGGAAACTAAGATTGGAATTCTCAATCTTAGTTATGAGAATTTCAAGATGGAACCCGATGAGACGGTGTCCAAGATGTTTGATCGCTTCTCTACCATAGTCAATGGGCTCAAAGGATTTGGAGAGACAATACCGGAAGACAAGCTTGTCCGAAAGCTACTCTACTCACTTCCCGAATCTTGGGATGGGAAGAGAACCGCCATCATAGAAGCTAAAAATTTGAAGACTTTAAAGCTTGATCAACTAGTGGGTTCTCTCCTTACTCATGAGATTATGAAGCAAGGAAGGGAAGAAGAGAAGAAGAAGGAAGAGAAGAGAGTAGAAAAGCTAGAGGTGGAAAAGAAGAAGAAGATGGGAATAACTCTCAAAGCTTCATTACTTGAGGAGAGCTCTTCTACTGAGGAGGATGAGCTAGAAGAATCGGCTACGATAGCCAAACGATTCTCAGGCATTATGAGGTCTAACCGGGGAAGAAAAATCCAAAGAAAGATGGACTTCAAAGGTAAGACCAAAGAAGAAGCAAGGGATCAAATCATTTGCTTCGAGTGCAATAAACCCGGCCACATGCGTTCGGAGTGCCCTCAACTCAAGAAGAAGGGCTTTGAGAAGAAGAATAAGCTCAAAGTCAAGCTTGCTACTTGGAGTGATGAGGAGTCATCCGAGGATGACGAACAAGAAGTGGCCAACCTTTGCCTCATGGCACTTGAGGAAGATTCCTCCATGGTAACCTCTAACTCATCATCTTTAGATTTTACATATGATGAATTAAATGATGCATATGATGAGTTGCAAGAGGTCTATGATGAATTAGTTGAGAAATACAAGAGTCGGTCATTAGGAATAAGAAAATTATTTCGGAACTAAATTATAAAAATGACTCACTTTCTCAAGCTAATTTAAAATTTGAGAAAAAGATATTAGGGTTGAAAGATGAACTAAAATTCTTCCAAGATGAAAATATTGACATTAATAATCTTCTTTCTCAATGTAATAGTGAACACCAAAAGGTGTTAGATGAGCTTAACAAGCTCAAAGAGTCCTTTAAAAATGTTGGTAGTGTGAAGCATGAAATAGGTGAATCTTAAAAAACAAAACCAACCTAGGAAAAAGACTAATTACTACAAACAAGGTAGCTTTCCTAGACATAGTAGAACTAAAAGGATTTGAAGTGTATGGGTTCCTAAGGAACTTGTAAAATCTAATAACATTATTGCTGTCATCTTGGATTCCTAAGGGAACCAAGTTATTGGGAGCTAACACTCATGGACCCAAAATGATTTGGGTACCAAAAACAAAAGTTTAATATCTTTGTTTGTAGGGGGAGCATTGCTACAAAGCCAAAGCACAAAGTCAAAACTCATGGTACCTTGATAGTGGATGCTCGAGGCATATGATCGGAGACAAAAGTAGATTCATAGATCTAAAGCCAAAAATTGGAGGAGTGGTGACATTTGGTGACAACTCCAAAGGCCACATTAAAGGTATTGGCTCCATAGGTAATCACTTTACTATTCTTATTGAAAATGTCTTGTATGTTGATGGTCTTAAACATAACTTGTTGAGCATAAGTCAATTGTGTGATAAAGGATTTAATGTTTTATTTGATAAAAATGGGTGCAAAATTGTTGACATTAAATCTAATAATATTATGCTCATAGGTCATCGCATAAGTAACATATACATGGCGCATCTAGATGACATACATACATCCCATGCATGTTTGGTAGCACAAAATGAAAATGATGCATGGTTGTGGCATAGGAAACTAGGACAGGCTAGCATTAGTGTTTTAGAAAAAATAGTTTCCCTTGATCTAGTTACAGGTTTACCCAAGATTAAGTTCTCAAACGATAAAATTTGTGATGCATGCTCTAAGGGTAAACAACATAAGTCTTCCTTTAAATCCATTAATGATGTTTCTACAAGTAGATGTTTACAAGTTATCCATATGGATTTATTTGGGCCAATTAGGACTATGAGCTTGGGTGGTAAATCTTATGTATTTGTTCTTGTTGATGATTTTTCTAGATTTACTTGGGTTCTATTTTTTAAGTACTAAAGATGAGGCTTTAGAAAAATTCATCACATTTTCAAAACTAACCCAAAATGATCTTGAACTTATAATTTCACATATTAGAAGTGATAATGGAACTGAGTTTCAAAATTTAGGGTTTGAAGAGTTTTTGAATGAAAATGGTATTAGCCACAATTTTTTGGCTCCTCGAACTCCTCAACAAAATGGGGTAGTTGAGAGGAAAAATAGAACTTTACAAGAAATGGCTAGAACCATGCTTTGTGAAAATAATTTACCTAAATATTTTTGGGCGGAAGCCACAAACACCGCTTGCTATATTGTTAACCGAGTAATGATTAGGCCAATTTTAAAGAAAACACCTTATGAGATTTTAAAATCTAAAAAGCCTAACATTAGCTATTTTCATCCTTTTGGTTGCAAGTGTTTTGTTTTAAATAATGGAAAAGACAACTTAGGTAAATTTGATGCAAAAAGTGATGAAGATATTTTCATAGGATATTCTTTAACCTCTAAAGCCTATCGTGTATTTAACAAAAGAACTTTAGTAGTAGAAGAATCTATACATGTTGTATTCGATGATAACCTCCTTCCAAGGAAGGATTCTTGTGATGATGATGATGTAGGAATCATAAATGCCTTTGATGGAGGACAAACTTCAAAGGAGGTTGAGATTCCAACAAAAGAAGAGGACACACAAGATCCACCTCTTGAAGCCTTGAAGGACTTGGCACTTGAGGAAAAGGAAGTGAGTTACCCAAGGGAGTTCAACTATGTCAAAGATGGTGAAATATTGGGTGATCCATCCAAGGGGGTAACCACTCGATCTTCTCTTAGATTAATGAATCATGTTGCATTTATCTCATGCATAGAATCTAAGAATATAAAAGAAGCATTGAAAGATGATTTTTGGATTATGGCTATGCAAGAAGAGTTAAATCAATTTGAGAGAAGTAATGTTTGGACATTAGTTGATAGGCCTAGTAATCAATCTACCATAGGAACTAAATGGGTCTTTAGGAACAAGCTAGATGAGAGTGGTAACATTGTGAGAAATAAAGCTAGACTAGTAGCACAAGGTTACACTCAAGAAGAGGGAATAGATTTTGATAAAACCTATGCACCCGTAGCTAGAATGGAAGCCATTAGGATGTTGCTTGCATATGCATGTTATCATGATTTCAAGCTTTTTCAAATGGATGTTAAAAGCGCGTTTTTAAATGGTTTTATAAATGAGGAAGTGTATGTGGAACAACCACCGGGTTTTAAAGACTCAAAATTTCCAAATCATGTTTTGAAACTCACTAAAGCTCTTTATGGTTTAAAACAAGCTCCTAGAGCTTGGTATGAAAGACTTTCAAACTTTTTAATTGAAAAATGTTTTGAAAAAGGCAAGGTGGACACTACACTTTTTTATAAAAAGGTATAAAAATGACATCTTAGTAGTAAAAATTTATTTTGATGATATTATTTTTGGTTCTACTAACGAATGTCATTTCAAAGAGTTTGCTAAGCTAATGCAAGGTGAATTCGAGATGAGCATGATGGGGGAGCTCTCATTCTTTTTGGGACTCCAAATCAAGCAAAGGAACGATGACACCTTCAACAATCAAGCAAAGTACATAAAGGATATGCTCAAGAAGTTTGGCTTGGAGAATGCAAAGCCTCAAGCCACACCTATGAGCTCATCTACAAAGCTTGACAAAGATGAAGGAGGTAAGTGTGTTGACTCTAAGCTTTTACCGTTCTATGATTGGATCATTGCTTTACCTTACCGCAAGTAGACCAGATATCTTGTTTAGTGTTTTCTTGTGTGCTAGGTTTCAAGCTAGTCCTAGAGAGTCTCACCTTATAGCCGTTAAGAGAATCATTAGGTACCTTAGAGATACTCATTGTTTAGGTCTTTGGTACCCTAGAGACTCCACCTTCAACCTTCATGCTTATTCGGATGCAGATTATGGGGGATGTAAAATCGATAGGAAGAGTACTTCGGGAACTTGTCAATTCCTAGGTAGTATGCTCATATCTTGGTTCTCTAATAAACAAAATAGTGTAGCCTTATCTACCACCGAAGCCGAGTACATATCCTTAAGGAGTTGTTGTGATCAATTCCTTTGGATGAAGCAACAACTCTTAGATTATAGTATTAAAGTTGAAATCATACCCCTTAAATGTGATAACACTAGTGTCATATGTTTGACAAAAAATCCCATCCAACAGTCTAGAACCAAACACATAGAAATAAGGCATCATTTCATTAGAGATCATGTCCTTAAAGAAGATATGGTTATAGTGTATGTTGACACCTTAAATCTATTAGCGAACATATTTACAAAACCTTTAGACAAAGAGCGTTTTTGGTCCTTAGGAGAGAGTTAGGTCTAACTAGCCTATCTTGACCTTTTAGGACCTCTTTTGTGCTTAAAATTGCTTGATCTTGTGAAATGCCATGTTTATGTGTTTTTACTCCTAATTTCATTCATGCCTATAGCTATGGGGGTATGTTTATGTTTGCATATGTTTTTCCTGCTCATTCATGTCATTCATGCAAGTTAGGCCTTAGAAAATTTCATTTTTCTGCACTTTTAGAGCCTCATCTGCACTTCCAGGCCCAGGTGTATCGAAATGGGTCCACCTGTTTTCGATACGGATGCTTTAAATTTCTATCTGAGAGAAGGGCGTTTCGAAACACCTTCCAAGGGTTTCGAAACGTTTTGGCTACTACCAAGGGATGTATCGAAACAAGTTTCGATACGAGTCAACGGGGATTCAATACGGTCAAACCCGTATCGAAACGGTCAGCTGGTGTTGAAAAATCGGTTAAACTTTCGTGCCCGCGTTTCGAAACGGCCGACACCGTTCCGAAACGGGTTCGCAGACTGCTTTAAAGGGGCTTTAATGTTAAAGTTTAACCTAAATCAAAACTCTCCCAAAAACTCTAAAAACCCTAGAATCGATTTTTCCTATAAAAACCCTCTAAACCTTATTGTTTTTCACCAAATCTTGAAGGCTTTTACTCTTAAACACAAGTCTAAGCAAGCATCAACAATCTTGTGCAAGGATTTTCACATATTCATCCAAAATCCCAATTTAATGTATATTTTTCTCTTTTCCTTTTTCTTCAATTTTAATTTTGTATAGTTTATGTGTTTTGATACTTGGGTTTTTCAAATCTTGTAATTTTTTTTAAAATTTTCAATTTTTTGATTCGAATATATAAGTTTTCATTTGTATTTTCTTCACAGTTTTTTTAATTATTTTTCTCTTAAATTTTTTTTGTTTTGTTTCTTTGTTTTTTAAAATTTGTTTTTAAACATAAGTGGGATTTATCATTGGATTGAATTAAGAAATCTCATGCATGCACTCAAACTTATTTTTAAATTGCTTGCTTTATATTTTTAGGATGTCTACGGAGAACGTTAGCAAAAAGCGTAAGACCGGTCAAGCAAGTGAATCGAGTATTCGTCCTAATCTCACCCAACTATTTCAAAAAACTCTTCAAACCCAAGAGATGAGGGATCGTTTCAACTATGTCAAGGAGTATGAAATTCGTCGTGATCGTGTTGTTGACTTCTCGTTTCTTGACTCCGAGCGATTTCTCTTTCGTTACCTCGACCGTTTAAGAGAATGGGATTTCCTTGTCTTGTTGAGCATCCCGGACATTTGCTACAAACACATGGTACTTCTCTCTTACTCCAATGCTCAATTTATTAATAGTGAAGACAACTCCGAAGTGGTTGGCCTTGAGTCTTCTATCTTGGGCAAGAGGATTGTCATTGACATCCCCTTCTTGGAGTCTACTTTTGCTCTTAAGAACGAAGGAATAGAGAATGAGAGTCACTTTGGTTCTCACACCGGTTCGGTGCTTACCTTGGATGCGCACGATAGATTCCTCCACTTGATGGTATCGTGGTTTCTTCGCCCCTCCGGAGGTAAATTTTCTCATATTCGTTAAGTAGACTATTTTTGGCTTGAATGTTTCCGTCGTGGTGAGCGCCCTAATCTTGTTAAGATCATGTTTGCCGAGATAGTCAATAATGTTAAGCTTCGTGACGCCGATGCACTAAAATCTTTCACTTATGGGACGATTTTAAGTCACATCTTTAGCAAGCTTAATCTTGATTGCACCTACGACTCTCCGGAACCCCACAAGTCAAAAATTGGTGAGTCTTCTCTTCGTAGGTTTGGATTTCGCTATGTAAACAATGGGCATTGGGAACGTGTTGATAGGGAAGCACCTCTTCCTCCTCCTCCTCCTCCTCCCGTTGAACCTCAACCACAAGCTCCAGTTGCAAACAATGAAGCTCTCACGGCTTTTCTTACCGAGCGGTTCAACACTTTGGACACTAACATGTCTAGAGGTTTTGGTGATCTCAATACACGCTTGCAATCCGTAGAGGATCGTCTCCTTGCCAATAAGAATCGACTCCAATCCCTTGAGAATCAACAATCGGTCATGGACATGTCCTTCTCCACCTTTTATGGCCAATGGATGAAGTTTCGTCGTTCTCAAGTCAAGAGCGATGATGAGTCCATGGATGATGATGGTGACGACGACGAGGCCTAGGATTCTCATGACATATCATATTAGCTATGCATTTTAGGTTTAAGTTTGCATCTTTATTTCTTATGTTTTATGAACCTATGCTTTGATTTTATTTGGGATTATGCTTTGAACTTATTGTTGAAGATTTATGTTTCGGATATTTTAATTTTTATGAATTAATATTATGTTGCTTATTACTTATTGCTTATTGATTATTGCTTTTAACCCTATCTCTTCTCTTTGAGCATTGTTTATTATTTTTGATCTAACAAAAAGGGGGAGAAGTAATCTAAGAGCCAAAATTCGTTTTACATGTTTTAAGTGTTTTAAGTTTTAAACCTTGAATTTAAATCCTTAAATCTTTTTAAAACTTTAAAAACCTATCTTAAATTGAGGGGGAGTTAGAATGTGTTCAAAATTTTCAAAACTCTTAAAAATTCTATCTTTGGTTTTGTTATATCCAAAAGGGGGAGATTGTGAAACCGATATTTTAATTTTGATATAACTAAAGAACCTAAGGACTAAATTGAAAATGTGAAAACAAATTTTTAAGTCCTCAAACCTCTCTACATGTTTTAAACAATATGCCTAAGTTATAAACTAAGTTTATCAAATATTTTCTAAGTGTTCTTAAAGCCAAAACAATGATTTTCGAGTCGGATTAAGAACATTGAGCAACCGTATCGAAACGACATCAAGTGTTTCGAAACGGCTTTAAAATTGATTTGAAAAATATGACCGTTGAATGTTTTTAACTAATTTTTAACAAACTGTTAAGGCGTATCGAAACGATCTCAAGCCGTTTTGATACGATCCTTGACAGTGGCAAAATGTTTCGAAATGACTCTTAGCGTATCGAAACAGGTCTAACCGTTTCGATACGGGCTCTTAAATGCACCCCAACGGCTCTTTCTATTTTGGTCTGTTTTGAAACAGGGTCAGGTGTTTCGAAACGGTTGGTTGCAGACTGCATTTATGGATGGAAGATAACACCCCCAACGGCTCTATTGATGAATGCAACAACCACAACGGCTAGAGTTCAATGAGAAGGTATAAAAGGGACCTCTAAAAGCTTCAGCAACAACTATTGATCCTAAAGCAAACATCCAAACATCAAATCCAAGCATTTGGGCCTAAATCCCAATATTGTATTGTAACCCCAATTGTATTTTTCATTGTTATCATTTCAATTGGGTTGAATGCTTGTCATTGGGCTATATTTTGTATTGAGAGATACTTGCTTAGCCAACAAATTCTTTGTTTCAATTGTGTGAGAATTGGGTCAAATTTTGGGTAGAAAATTTGACCGAAAATTGTAAGGGTTACCTCCTTAGCCTAGAAAAGGGGAAGAGCAATTAGTGGAATTGTTGCAAATCTTTAGTGAAGCTAAGGTAGTGGATGTAGAGTTCATTTGGAACTTGAACCACTCTAAAATTCGTTGTCTACCAATTTTATTTGCAAATTCCACCACCAAGAACTTTAAAAATCAAATTCACCCCCTTTTGGTTTAGTTCGATCATTCGATCCACTCAACAAAACCTTACCAAGACATTCTCTAAAAGTATGTTGTGTTCTTGAACTAGTGTAATGAGGGCTACGGGGGTGTCCAGTGCTATGAATGTTAATAGTTTGGTATTTTCTACTTTTGTGCAAGTTCAATATGCATATTTGGTTGTGTTAATTGCCTTTTGATATTGGTTTATGCTTGGAAATGGATTTTGACCTTTTGGTGCTTTTTAATTCTTAGGAAGCATGCCTCTAGTTTGTTTGATATTGTGAATGATGTTATGTTGAGGTATTTGCTTCGTATGCTTGGTGGTTAATGTATATTTAAGTTGCTAATATGTTTGGACTTGTATCGAGATGATTTTGGATGGTTCATATCAAGTTTAAACAGCTTTTTAAAACATTGTAGGCCCATGTGTTTCGAAACACCATTGCCTGTTTTGAAACGGTTGCTTGAAATGGCCTTGGTGTTTCGAAACTATGAGGCTTGTTTCGGAACATTTTGTCTCTCTGAACCATTGTTCTGAAACAAGCCTGAGGGGTTTCGAAACGAACCCGCGTATCGAAACAGTCAGTTGCATTTCGAAACGGCTGTTCCGATACGAGGCTCTCTTTTCTGAAACGTTCGACCGTTGATCATGTTTTTGAATTGTTCTGAGTTTCAATTTCTTACATTTTGGTCCCTGTTTGCCTTGTATGCAATTGGATGGGTTCCAAATGTCGTTTTGAGCTGAGATTTCACCGATAAGCATGTAATGAATTTAATTAAAGATTGGTAACCTCAATTTGGTAATAACCCTACTAATTAATCAAACTTACAAAATGGTCCCTAGAACCTTAATTGGCTATAGTTGTTAGGCGATTGTGATGAAGTTTCATCCGCTGCTTGTGTGCATACACATAAGAACCTAAGTTGCATCTAGACAAGATAAAAAATGGTCGTTTATTGTGGTAAACCTTCCAGGTTTACTTCAATATTCCATGTGTGATCCGTTCGGATCGGTTTATCGGCCAGGCCGGGTCGAGGGGGTTACATTTGGTGATATCATAGCTGTAACGCCCTATTTTGGGCCTAGATTTTTTAGACATCGGATCGTACCGGTCGAGAACGGTTCGAATCGCGTAAGGTGATTTAAGGAAATCAAGGATCGAGATAGGATAAAAATGTGGTAAAAATTGCTAAAATCTTCTAAAAATATGTTTAAGAGGTTGGTCAAGTTAATTTTACAAAAAGAGTTTCGGAAATGGGACATTTTGAGTAGTGACCAAATTGTAAAGTTTCAAAACTATGGAAAAATGTGATTTTTAAAGAAGAAGTCAAGTTCTTAGAAATCTATAGGGGGCTTTATGGCAATTTAGCCTTTCCTTAATATTTCATGTGTTTTAAATGGCTTTTAATTAAACGACTTTAATTGATTTTATTTTAATTAATTAAAATGGGTAGTTAATGTGATATTCTATTACGTAACTACCATTTCCTCTTCATTTTCAGTCAAACACTATTTTCATTCTTTTCTCTCCAGAATTATTTTCTCCCAAACACTCTCCTAATTTTTTCTAATCAATTTTCAAGAAATCCTTTCAAGTTCTTCAAGATTTAACTAAGGAAAACTTGTCATTCATTGAGTAAAGCAATGATTGGAGGTAAATCCCATTCTCAACCTCTAATCAAAGTTATTTATTGAAATTCCCAAGATATTTGGCTTCTAATTACTAGTTTGGTTGAGTTTTCATTATAGTTTTGATTGGAGCAAAATCTTGTTAAATTGAGGTTGAAATCTTAATTTTCGGGCTTGTTGTGTTAAGCTCTGTTTTGGATTGATTTTATTGAGTTCTAAGTTGGTTATTGTGTTGAAATGAAGTCTTGATAACATAGATCCCGAAATCCTTGAGATCCTTGAGATTCTTGTTAGTTTTAAGTGAGTTTTTGAGGTGAAATGGTGGAATCTTGTTTGCTAGAGGTATAAGGTTGGGTTAGGTTGTTTGTTAGATGTGTTTTGATGTTTATAATGGTTTGGAAGTGATGTATGTTGGCTAGGTTTGGTTTAGGAAGCAATCGATTGAGTTTTCAGTTGTTTTGGATGGGTATTTTGGTGTAGTTTGGTTGAGCAACTAGTTTGAGTTCAGTTCCTAGTGTTGAAATGCATTTTATTGCATTTGGATCTCTGTTTTGATGATATGAAAACATGGGATCTTGATCCGGTGGCAAACGAAGCATTTTTGGAGGCTCCAGAGGGGTGATTTTCGCGTCGGTGAGTGAGGTTTCACGTATCGGTGAGTGGAAATGGATTTTCAGCTTTGTAACGCTTTGAGCATGGTCTTGGGAGCTTAGTGTAAGTTTGAAACACTTAGCTAAGCTCAAGAGTAAGTGGTTCAAAAGTCTCTCTTAGAAATGTGCTATGTTTTGACGAAAATGCACTTATGATAATTATGATTTTGATTACTATTTTTAAGCATGATTAAGCATGGTTAAATGCTGGTTTTTAATGCCATTGTGTTAAGGATGCACTAGGTAAGTGATTCTTGGTTTTCATGTGATAAATGCATATGATGTTAAGCATGTTATGCTTGTGGAAATGGCATTGTGTTTATGCTCGTAAAATAGTGGATTAATGAGGTTAAATGATTATATTGGCAAGTGATGGAAATGGTTTTTGGTTGTGATAATCGGATATAGTTAGTCGGCTATAGGATTGGGTGCACCGTGAGTAATGTCGCCTTGGATGTCGAGGGGTTGTGGTTCTGCTGTAATCTCCATTCAAGTTCCCTAGCGATTGAGGAATGAGTGTTACCACGATGGAGGATGACTCTCGTGGGTAGACTTAGTTAAGCATCACAACGGTGGAGGAATGCTCCCGTGTGTGATCTTGGTTAAGGTGATTACAATGGTTGAGGTATCTCCCATGTGTAAGCCTTGTTTTGTGTCCTGACTCTCGCTAGTGGGTTATACAACTACCGACGAGTGATGTAGAGGGGTTGTGATTGTGCCATTAACTGCACCACGGGTGTAGAGGGGTTGTGATTGTGCCATTAACTCCACCACAGGTGTAGAGGGGTTGTGATTGTGCCATTTATCTCCATCACGGGTGTTGAGGGGTTGTGATTGTGCCATATATCTCCACCTTGTGTAGTCCGGTAGTGTGTATGAAGTGTGTGGGACAATGCTTGTAATTCGCGTATCCGATTGTGTCATTTGAGTTGGTTATTGGTATGGTTTGAGGATTGTTCACTTGTAAGCCAATATGATGTGGAGATTAATGGTTAGAGCATAAGATGCTTGTGAATTATGCTAGAATGCATGTATTTCTTGGTAAAGCATGAGCAAAGGTTTATTTACTGTTTTTAAGTGATGCATACGAGCATGTGTTTTGGAAAGTGCATTTATGGCTTGTGAGGGCATGTTTTTAGTAAAGGCATGAGTTTGCAAATGAAGTTATCTTGGTTTTATAAAATGCATTGATGAATGTTTGGTTTTAGCGATCCTCACTAAGCTTTATGCTTACGCTCATTTGTTTCATCAATGCAGTGGTTTGAGCTTTAGAGGTAGCAAGAAAGCAAGGGGATAATCCAGGTTCTTGTCTAAGCGAAGTATGTGGTTTACTTTAGTGTAATAAGAGGTAATGTGTGGGATTTCTACTCTTGGGATATTTGGAGATGTTAAACACCTAAAGCACGTTTGATTTGTTTATTTTGGTTTATAAATGGCTTTTGAGGATTGATTTTTGGGTGGATGTTGGTTTTAGCTTTGTATGGCTTTTGTGGACTAGGGAGCATGCCTATAGTTTCAATATTTGCATGATTGATGCTATACTTTAGCTTTGGCTTTATAATGATGATCCTTGATGCATAGGTATGTTGTTTGTATGTAGTGACATGTTCTGGAATGTATTCGAACATGAAAAGATATGAAAACCAGCAAAATCTGCTGTCGTAGGGCAAGGCGTATCGGAGCGCCCTTGCCTGTTTCGGAACAAAGGTCTGAAATGACCATGAGGTTTCGGAACGGGCAGGAATGTACCAAAACAGTTTTGCTACTGGAAGGGGTGTTTCGATTTGGGTCTCGGAACGCACCCAAGTATCGAAACAGTCAACCTGGTTTCGAAACGACCGTTCTGATACAAGGCTTTGCGTTTCGGAATACCTGACCGTTAAAGTTTGAATTTGAATTGTTCCAGGTTTCTGTTACTTAAGTTTTGGTCCCTGAGTCTTGTATGCTTATTTAAATGGGTTTGGATGATCCGTTTGTGATGCAATTTGACATGTTGGCATGTAATATGATTAATTACAGATTGGTAACATTAAAACTTGTTTAGCTCTTATAATTCTGGAAGTTTACATTTTAGTCCCTTAAAGACGTTTCTATGCAATTAAACCCCTGTTTCAGTTCCGTTCGCTGTGTCGCTTACACTGAAATGATTTGCTAATCATATATGACAATAAAGTGCATCTAGATAAGATAAAAAGAAAAAAAAGGGTCGTTAATCAAGGTTGACTTTCGGGTTGACTTTGGTTTTCCCCGTGTAATCTTCGTAGCTCGGGTTGGGTATCTAGGCCGGGCTAAAGGGGTTACAAGAGCCAGGTTTCAAAAGGTTGGGATGATGGTAAGTTGTTGGTAGGTGATTTGTGATGTGGATATGCGTTTTGGTGATATTCACTTTGTTCAGTGAATGTCCTAAGTATGTTTATGTTAAACATGTGATACTGATGTTTCATATGGTGATTGAATATGAATGTGAGTTGATCTGTGGTGTTTGATTGGGATGAACCTTGATGCTTGAGTCGCATGATGGTTGTGGTATGCATGTAGTATGCTTTATGCTATGTTGGGGGGAAATTGGGATGCTCATTGCATTATTATATAGAGAAATGTTTTAAATTGGTTTTGGAAGTCTTGGAATCCTTGTTTAGAGCTTGCATGATATTTTGTTTGTTTAAGTTCATACTTTAATGATAACAAGCACAATAGGATCGAGATAAGAGTTACGATCTAGAACAGTTGCCCCTGTTGATGGGCAACGTGACCACGAGAACGAGGTTCTCCCTGGTGGAAACTTACCTCCTCCGCCACCACCAGGAACAACAAGGACAGGCTGGTCCGCGGTTGGGAGATTGGACGCCTCTGGTATAAGCGATGACGGGAGGATTCAATGCTACTATTGCCGAAGTGCATGTACAATCGCCTCCTGCTGGGCAAGTGGGATTGCCATTGGAGTGCTTGAGGAGTCTGAGAGGAGTGGAATTTCGAGGATTATCTCCTGGGGCATCTGAGGCCTGGATGGCCAGTACGATCCGAATACTGGATTAGATGGGGTGCAATGATGCACAGGAACTGGGTTACGCAGTATCGTTGTTCTATGGAGATGTATATACATGGTGGACAACTGTAACCACGACTTTGGAGCCGGAGGAGGTTGATTGGACGTTCTTTCAGTTTGCTTTTAAGAGGAAGTATCTTGGAGTTAGATACTTGGACGATAAGAAGAGAGAGTTCATGTCTCTGGTTCAAGGGAACATGACTGTGGCTGAGTACGAGGTCTAGTTCAAACGGCTGAGCCAATATGCTCTGGAGTTGGTGCCGAGTGACAGGCATCGTTGCGATCGTTTTCGGTATGGCCTGGTGCAGGACGTGAAGACGTTCATGCTAGCAACGGATTATACAGATTTTGATGTGCTCGTGACTCGAGCCAAAGATATAGAGCAGAGTTTGGGAGTGACCTCGCGTGGGGGTGGTTCCAGTTTGGGCAACAAATCTGATGATGCTTGCCTTAGTGGTAGGCAGAATAAGAGGAACCTAGATCGTAAATATCAGCCTGCGACTAGGCGAGGTAACTTTGGGCGAGGCGCACCAGCCCATGGTAACAGTCAAAGGTTTGAGCAGAACACATGTTGGACGTGTGGTTCGCGTATGCACTTCAGGCGGGATTGTCCTCGTGCAGCTCGTGTGGTGCAGACTCCTGTGGTTGGGGCCAACTCGTGTTGGAACTATAGGTCTACTGTTCACATGAGGCAAGAGTGTCCCCTGTTAGCGGGATGTGGCCAGGATCGTGCACCAGAGAGGCTGTGAGTGCGGCCGTGGCAACTTTTAGAGGAGAGAGAATGGCCAGAGAGGTGTGGCCCATGTAGTTGCTGTTCAGCCAGAGGGAGGTGGTCCTACGAGGGTGTATGCACATCGCGAGAGACGCAACAACACCAATGTGATTGCAGGTACATTCACCTTGCAACCCTTGTCTTTGTTAGCCTTGGTTGATTCTGGATCTACGTATTCATACATCTTGAGTGAGCATGCACATTTTCTTGATATTCCTATTGAGATGCTAGATGTAGGAATGCAAGTAACAAGTTCTTTTGGTGAGACTGTGGTTACAAGGAGATTGTATAAAAGATGCCCATTGTCTGTTCAGGGTCACGAGTTTCAGTTGATTTGATGGAACTTCCTTTCAATGGTTTTGACGTGATTCTTGGGATTGATTGGTTGGTTGAGCACCAGCTGTGGTGGATTTTGATGTTAAACGTGTTAACCTGAAGCTTGCGGATGATTACGAGGTGGTAATACTAGGCGAGAACGTGAAGTTCTTGTCTAATGCAATTTCGGCTCTTGAAGCGAGTCGAATGTTGGAGTTAGGCTGTGAAGCTTTCTTAGCATATGTGATGAATCCTGGTACGAAAAAAGTGCGGGTGCGGGACATACGAACCATTTGTGAGTTTCCGGGTGTCTTTCTGGAAGAGTTGCCTGGGTTGCCACCCAACCTGGAGGTTGAGTTTGGTATAGAGTTGTACGAGAATACGACTCTGGTGTCCATTGTTCCTTATCGCATGGAACCTAAGGAGTTGAAGGAGTTTCTTGAGCGATGGTTCATAAGGCCAAGTATTTCACCTTGGGGTGCACAGGTCTTGTTCGTGAAAAAGAAGGATGGTACAATGCGTATGTGCGTAGATTATCTGCAACTGAACAAGTTGATGATTAAGAACAAGTACCCTTTGCCGAGGATCGATGATTTGTTTGACCAGTTCCGTGGTGCTTCAGTGTTTTTGAAGATAGATTTGAGGTCTGGGTACTATCAGCTAAAGGTTAAGGATGTACCTAAGACAAATTTTCAGACTAGGTACGACCATTATGAGTTCTTGGTGATGCCGTTTGGATTGACGAACGCACCGGCTGCATTCATAGATATGATGAATAGGTTGTTCCACGAGTTCTTGGATCAATTCGTGGTAGTCTTTATCGATGATATTCTCGTATACTCGCGTACCAAGGAGGATCATGATAAGCATTTGTGGATTGTGTTATAAGTGTTGTTGGACAATCAACTTTATGCTAAGTTGAGCAAGTGTGAGTTATGGCTCAAGGAAGTGGCTTTTCTTAGACATGTGGTGTCAGCTGAAGGTATTCAGGTTGATCCACACAAGTTTAAGGTAGTGATGAGTTGGAAGACGTCTAAATCGGTGACGAAAGTGTGTAGTTTCCTTGGGTTGGCTGGTTACTACCGAAGGTTTGTCGAAGGTTTTCCTAAGATTTCCGCCCCTTTGACCAAGCTATTGCAAAAGAATATTCATTTTGAGTGGACGAATGTTAGACAACAAGCTTTCGAAAAGTTGAAGGAGGCTTTGACGCAAGCTCCAGTCTTGATTCAACCAGAATCGAGTAAGGAGTTTGTAGTCTATAGCGATGCATCATATGTCAGTTTGGGTTGCGTATTGATGCAAGGTGGAAAGGTTGTGGCTTATACGTCTAGATAGTTGAAGGTGCATAAACGTAACTACCCTACACATGATCTAGAGCTTGCAGCAGTGGTGTTTGCTATGAAGATTTGGAGACACCACCGTTATTGTGAAAGGTGTGTGGTTTATACCAACCATAAGTGTTTGAAGTATCTTATGTCTCAAAGGGAGTTGAATCTTAGGCAACGAAGATGGTTGGAGTTGCTTAAGGATTACGATCTTATCGTTGAGTATCAACTTGGAAAAGCCAATGTTGTGGCTGATGCTTTGAGTAGGAAGGTAGTTGTTGAGCTGAGAGCTATGTTTGCTCGTTTGAGTATATTGCGTGATGGTGGTTTGATGGTCGAGTTGCAAGTGAAACCTTCCTTGATTCAGATGATCAAGGAGAAGCAGTTGCTGGATGATTCGTTGGTGCTTCATGTTTAGGACATAGTTGATGGTAAGGCAACGAACTTCTGGTTTAATAATGATGGGGTTCTATGTTTCAGAAGTCAAATAGTGGTGCTAGAAGATGTTGAGTTGAGGCGTACTATCTTGATTGTGGCTCATAGTAGTCCTTTTTCTATGCATAATACTAAGATGTATCGTGGCTTGAAGGATGAGTACTATTGGGTGGGGCTGAAAAAGGATGTAGCTGATTTTGTAAGAAAGTGTATGGTTTGTCAGCGTGTGAAGGCAGAGCATCAGTTTTCTTCTGGGTTGTTGTAGCCTATGAGGATACCATAGTGGAAATGGGAAAGGATTACGATTGATTTTGTGTCTAGTCTGCCTTTGACACCATCAAAGAAGAACTCAGTGTGTGTGATTGTGGATCGCCTTACGAAGTGTGCACATTTCTTAGCTGTGCATACTACGTATATGTTGGATAAGTTAGTTGTGTTATATATTGCTGAGATTGTGCGGTTGCATGGTGTGCCCAAGTCTATAGTGCCGGATAGTGATCCGAGGTTTACAGCGAGGTTTTGTGAATGTTTACATCAGGCATTGGGTATATGGTTGAATTTCAGCACATCGTATCATCCTCAGTCGAATGGACAATCAAAACGAGTTATCCAGGTGCTGGAGGATATGTTGCGATGTTGTGTGATTGATTTCCAAGGTTCTTGGGAAAAGCATCTACCTTTGGTTGAGTTTACTTATAATAATAGTTTTCAGGCAAGTATACAAATGGCTTCGTATGAGGCCTTGTATGGGAGGAAGTGTAGAGCGCCTCTTTGTTGGGTTGAGGCGGGGCAAAAGTTGCTTTCCTTACCAGATAAGCTCAAGGGAACAACTGAGAAAGTAAAGCTTATATGTGAGCAGTTGAGGGCTGCATCGGATCGTCAGAAGTCCTACGCAGATTTAAAGCGTAGAGAGATTGAATTTGCGGTTGGAGATCGCGTGTTTCTTAAGGTATCACATTGGAAGAAGGTGATGAGGTTCGGACGTAACGGAAAGCTTAGTCCGAGGTTTATTGGATTTTATGAGGTTGTGGAGCGAGGTGGTCTTGTGGCTTATCGGTTGAGGTTGCCTCCCGAGTTAGAAAAGATTCATGATGTGTTTCATGTTTATATATTGCGGAAGTATAGGTCGGATCCTTCACATGTTATGCCAGTTGAGAAGATTGAGTTGAATCTGGATTTCTCCTAAGAAGAGGAACCAATGTGAATTCTGGGTATGAGTAGAAAAGTTCTTTGTGGCAAGATGATTGAGCTTGTGAAGGTGTTGTGGCGACACCGAGGAGTTGAGGAGGCCACGTGGGAAAGCAAGGCGGACATGCTGAGGCAATTCCCGCATCTGTTTCCTTCAGGTAAAATTTCGAGGACGAAATTCCGTAAGTGGGGGAGAGTTGTAACGCCCCAATTTTGGGCTTAGGTGTTTTGGCAAGTCGGGTTGGGCCGGTAGAACATGTGTTGGTGGTTCGAATTATTAAAAGGTGGTTTAGGGAAATCAAGGTTCGGGATGGGATAAAAATATGATAAAAATTCCTAAAATCCTCTAAAATTATATTTGAGGAGTTAGTTAACTCAATTTTACAAAATGGGATTTCGAAAGTATACATTTTGGGCAATGACCACAATGAAAAGATTTAAAAGTTGGGAAAATGCGTTTTTCAAGAAGAGTCAAAATCTTAGAATCTTTAGGGAGCTACTTGGCAATTATTCCTTTTTTCTAATTTGGAATGTGTTTTAAATGTTTATTAAAATTAAAAAGGCTTTTAATTAATTGATTTAATTAAGATGGTAGTTAAACGGTTAAAAAAAAATTGACGAGCATTTTCATTTTATCTTCTTCATTCAGCCAAACACTTTCCATTTTCTCTCAATTTTCTAGAATTTCTTCACCCTCAAATCCTCTTTTGATTTCCATCTTTTCCTTGTTCATTTTTTTTCATTTTCTCAAAGTTTCTTTCAAGCTAATCTTGCCAAATTAGAAGAGAAGCAAGGATTGGAGGTAAATATCGTACTAACCCTGTAATCTAGGTTCTTTAATGAAATTCCAAAGATATTTGACTCTTTATTAATGATTTTGATTGAGGTTTTGTTGTTAGTTTGATAAACTATTGAAATCTTGATAGAAAAGTGGTTTAAAATGTGATTTTCAGAGTTTGATTGATTTGGCTAGTTTGAGATTGTTTCTAAATGAGTTTTGAAAGGTTTTTAGTGTTAAAGTGGAGTCTTAATCATAGAGATCTCGAAATCCTTGAGATCCTTGGCTTTTGAAGTGTTTTTGCTTGAGTTTTGGGGTGTTCTTGAGAAATCCGAGTTGCTGGAGGTATAAGGATGGTTTTAGGTTGTTTTTGGATGTTGATTAATGCCTAAAATGTGTTGGAGGTGTTAGGTAATGGCTGGGCTGAGGTTAGAGGTCAGTCGATTGAGTTTTCGGTTATTTCAGATAGGTGTTTTGATGCTTTAGAGCAGGGCTGCGGGATTTCTTTTGAGTGCTGGCGTTTTGGATGGATTTTAATGCATTGAGCCTCTGTTTTAATGTGTTGGAAACATGGAATAATATTTCGGAATCAAATGAAGTGTTGTTGGAGTCTTCGAACGATCGATAATTGTGTCGGCAAGGGTGGTTTCGCAAGTCGGTGAGTGGAAATTTGTTTTCCAACGTTGAAACATTTTAGAAAAGGTTTTGGGAACTTAGCAAGAGATTGAAACACTTTACTAAGTTCGAAAGTAAGTAAAGTGAAATTCTCTCTCAGATTGTGCTAGTTTCGAACATTTGGTTGCACTTGATTTTAATTGCATTTACCTACTGTTTTAAAGCATGTTTTGAATATATGAAATGAGGTTGACGATGCCATGTGGTTTAAGGATGCACTAGGTAAGTGATCCTTGTATGCGTGTGTTGATGCATGAGGTTGAAGCATTGTTTAATGATTGATTTATGGCTTATCATGAATGCTTTGTAAAAACAATGATGTTTGCATGTATTATGCATTATATTGGCAAGTAATGTTGTAAAAACTTTTTTATAAATGAAATCAGATATAGTTAGCCGGCTATAGGATTGAGTGCACTATAAACAAGTCGCCATTGATGTTGAGGGGTTGTGATTGTACCGAACACTCCATCCAAGTACCCTAACGATTGAGGATTGTTTAAGGTTGCAACGGTTGACGGTAGCTCCCGGGTGCGAACCTTGTGTGTGTCTCGTCTCTCGTTAGTGGGTTATACATCTATCGATGAGTGGTGTTGTGGGGTTGTGATTGTACCGAATACTCCACCACGAGTGTCACAATGATGGAGTGTTGCTCTCGTGTGTGAACCTTGAGATGTCGGTAGAGTGTATGAAGGGTGTGGGAGAACCCTTGGTAATATGTGTATCCGATATATGTTTTTGAGATTGTTGTTTATCACTTGTGAGCCAATATAACGAAATGAGATATTGTGGAAAATGTTGTTAATGCATAATTTGAAAGATGCATGTTTTGGTTTAAGCTTAGCGTAATGGTGTTTATGCTTGGAAGGCTTGATATATAAGTAGTAATGGTTTAATTGTTGGATTTATATGAATCATGTTGCATGATGTTCAATACCATGATTTTGATGATAAAGTGCATGATTTGTAATGAAATGCATGATAGTTTTGAAAGAGTGAAAAATAGCTTTTTGCATTGATGATGTTTGTGGTTTTGAGAAATCCTCACTAAGCTTATATGCCTATGCTCTCTTTGTTCATCAATGCAGATAATTAGGCTTTTGGAGGCAGCATCTTCAAGAAATCTTACCAAGACACTCTCTAAAAGTAAGTTGTGTTCTTAAACAAATGTAATAAGGGCAATGGGGGTGTCCAATGCTATGAATGTTAATAGTTTGGTTTTTTTTTCTAGTTTTGTGCATGTTCAATATGCATATTTGGTTGTGTTAATGGCCTTTTAATATTGGTTTATGCTTGGAAGTGGATTTTGACCTTTTGGTGCTTTTTAATTCTTAGGAAGCATGCCTCTAGTGTGTTTGATATTGTGAATGATGCTATGTTGAGGCATTTGCTTCATATGCTTGTTGGTTAATGTATATTTAAGTTGTTAATATGTTTGTACTTGTATCGGGATGATTTCGGATGGTTCAAATCAAGTTAAAACAGCAATTGAAAACATTGTAGGCCCATGTATTTCGAAACACCCGCCTGTTTCGAAATGGTGACTTGAAATGGCCTTGGTGTTTCGTAACAGTGAGGCCTGTTCCGAAACATTTTGTCTCCATGAACCATCGTTCCGAAACAAGCCTGATGGGTTTCGAAATAAACCCGCATATCGAAACGGTCAGATGCGTTTCGAAATGGCTGTTCTGATACGAGGCTCTCTTTTCCGAAACGTTCGACCGTTGATCTTGTTTTTGAATTGTTCTAAGTTTCAATTTCTTACATTTTGGTCCCTGTTTGCCTTGTATGCAATTGGATGGGTTACATATGTCATTTTGAGCTGAGATTTCACTGATAAGCATGTAATGAATCTAATTAAAGATTGGGAACTTGAATTTTGTAATAACCCTTCTAATTTATCGAATTTAAAAAATGATCCCTAGAACCTTAATTGGCTATAGTTGTTAGGCGATTGTGACGAAGTTTCATCCGCTGCTTGTGTGCGTACACATAGGAACCTAAGTTGCATCTAGACAAGATAAAAGGAAAAAAAGGGTCGTTTATTGCGGTAAACCTTCCCGGTATACTTCAATATTCCCCGTGTGATCCGTTTGGTTCAGTCTATCGGTCATGCCGGGTCAAGAGGGTTACATAACTCTCCCTTACTGGCCTGGTCGAGAACTGGGTCGGAGCGTGCTACTGGTGAGCGATACGGTGATCGATGCGATAAAATTTCATTCCAATTTCAACACTTAGACAATATTACTCAAACAAAACTTTACCGGTTCAACATCTTAGTCCAGTTCACTCATTGGAAAACAATAATCAACCAATTAGGACCAATTTGTAGTTATTACAAGTTTTAAGGACTATTTTGTAAATCTTACAATTCAGAGGTCGTTCGATGCAACAAACGATACCACAATAAAATTCAATACAACATTAACTAGCCTGTAAAATTTCATACAATTTGGAGTTCATTAACTCATTCAATTTATTCTTTCAAAATACAACGACTAATCTGTAAACAATGTAAACCTTCATATTACGCCTTTTTAACCGATTTAACTAACTCTGTATCGAAACGCTCAAGGCTATTCCAATACGGGTGAATAATGGTCAACCTTGTTGACTTTTCCTTTTTAACCATATCCATACGAGCAAGCCCTGTATCGGTACGAGTTGACTTCTTTTGACTTTGGCTCGTTTTGATACGCTATGAACCCGTATCGAAACGATTGGTTCCAGTGGAAAAATGTTTCGGTACGACCCTAATCCGTTTTGGTATGACTTGTTTTCTTAGGTTCAATTATGCTTACACGTATCGAAACACCATCACCCGTTTCGATACGGCCTGACCTGTAATGATTGATTCTTGCTGGTTTTTATTCGATTGAACTTACCAAACGATGACAAAATGCAACGGAACTTTATACACAATATTTCAATTCTATAAACTACTGTCATGCCAAGTTTCATCATCATTCGAATATGTTTACTATGTTTTCACCAGCCAAATATGCATATTAAGTCATTTTCAAGCAAACTAGACAAGTCATTCGGAGCACTTTATCCACATACGACACATAGCCTTCATACACATAAACAAAACATCATCATCGAATACTATAACTACTTTGCCACCATTCTAGGAGTTTATAGGGACAAAATACATTACTTTAAGCCCATGGTGACTTGCTGAACCTCCAACTAAGCCTGTGGTGACTTGCTGAACCTCCAGCTAATCCTGATCTTGGTCCGATACTTTCCTTAACCTGAAATGAATGGACAATGAATGCATTGGACTTGCATAGTCTAAGTGAGGTAGCCAATAACAATGAATGTACTTGGTGTACTATCATGCTTTAATGACAATCATAACATCAACTATACAATGATCATGGCATATTCTTTAATCAAGTTGAAACATAGTATCAATAATAAATTCACCAATAACAATAACTCAAAATCATGATAATGTAATATCAATAATCATATAATCAATAACAATATCATTAATCAACATTCTTTCTTGGATCCATTTCAACCGTATTTGGATACATGAATTCCACCACTACACCAACAATGAACTGTAACCCCCTTAGCCCGACCTAGACGGTTGACCAGAACTACGAAGATTACACGGAGAAAACCAAAGTCAACCCGAAAGTCAACCTTGATTAACGACCCTTTTTTCTTTCTTTTTAAACTTGTATAGATACACGTTAACCCTAATTGAGTACTCATGAAGCATATGAGAAAAAGGCACAGCGACCAGATTTCAAAAAGGGACTCAATTGCATAATATAAAAATTTAAGGACCAAAACATAATTTCTGAAAATTAGAAGGTCTTTATTGATTATTAAGTTACCAATATGAAATTAGGCAAGTTACATGCTCCTCTACCAAAACTCAACGTAAATGGACATTTCAAACTCAAGCAATTGCAACATCAACATTTGGGACTAAACTGTAAAGCTTGCAAACTTCTGCACCATTGAAATCAGTGCCCAACGGTCACCTGTTTCGAAACGGCGTTAACCGTTCCGAAACACGGGTTGGTTCCGAGACTGGTTTCGAAACAAGGCCTTTCAGTAGCCAAAACCTTTTGGAACGCCCCTTAGCGTTTCGAAACACGAAGGCCACTTCAGGCCCCTGTTTCGAAACACTAGAGTGTGTTTCGATACGGTTTGCCAAGAAGCTGCAGATTTTGCTGTTTTTTCATGCACAAACCCATTCAAACTCATCCTAATGACTTCCCAAACATACCAACAAGTCAACAAACACATGAGGCACATGTCTAGAATTCTTAAACACATTCATAGCATCAAACATGAAATATGACATGTCTAGAGGCATGCTTCCTATTATTCAAACCAAGTAAGCAAACAATCTTCAAATCAAGCACTTAAAAGCCATTTACAAATTCAAACCAACAAAGGCAACATGCCACAACCTAGGGAATTCAACACATCTCCTAAAACACGTCTTAGGTTCCCATTGCCAAATTACCAAAACTAATAGTGTATGAAAACATCACCACACATGAGCTTGGTTTCCCTTGGACACTCTTAGCTTCCTTGTTGCCCTTAAACAGTTCAATTATCTGCATTATTGGTAAAAGAGAGAGCATAAGCACAAATTCTTAGTGAGGCATGCTCTAAGTAAACCAACACAATAATGCATTTTTAGAAAACACTTTCGACAACGCTTTTAAACCACATACTCATCTCTTTCTCATGCTACCATGCATACTTTACAAGCATCTCATGCTTCATTATGTTCAATACATTATATTGGCTTTCAAGTGATAGTTCATAACCATTTCAACACAAAACACAATCGGATACGCGGATTACAAGCGTTGTCCCACATGCTTCATACACACTACCGGACTACACAAGGTGGAGTTTATCGGTACAATCACAACCCCTCAACACCCGTGATGGAGTTTAACGGTACAATCGCAACCCCTCAACATCACTCATCGGTAGTTGTATAATTCCACTAACGAGAGTAAGGGACACATAACACAAGATCCACCCATGGAATTTCAACCACCGTTGTGATCTTACCTCACTCGTTAGGGTACTTGGATGGAGTTTACGGTACAATCACAACCCCTCAACATCCAAGGCGACTTTACTTACGGTGCACCCAATCCTATAGCCGGCTAACTATATCCGATTCAAGTACTTTAAAACCAATTCATCACTTGCCAATATACATCAAATACCATTATCAATTCACTGTTTTAAAGCATTAATCAAAGCCATTAAACATCATGCATCACTATGCATCATATCCATATTATTAACATGTCAAACCAAGGATCTCCTACCTTGAGCATCCTTCAATACATGGCTTTCAAAACCAGCATCAATCATGCTAAAACATGCTTCCAAAACAGAAATTAAACATGCAATTTATAACCAATGCATCAAACCACTTCTTAGCACATCCGAGAGAGTTTTTCCGAAAACTTACTATTGAGCTTAGCTAAGTTGTTTAGACTTAAACTAAGCTCCCACAACCTCCAAATAATCGTTTCAAAGCTGGAAACCATCTCCACTAACCAATTGTGTTTCACTTGCTTGTCGAAACGCCAATTAAGCCTCCAAATCGATTCCAAAGGTGTCCGAAGATGTCTCCCCTATTTTAGACACATCAAAGTAGAGGATTAATGCATCATCATGCATTGAAATCTTCAACCAACACACCTAAACTTGTTGCTCTACCTAAACCCAACATTTCGACTACCAAACACAACCGAAATCACCTCCAAACTCTTCCAAAACTTTACCCAGCCAAGATCCATCACTTCTAATCATTTCTAAACATCAATCACCATTAAAAACAAACCTAAACTCGACCTTATACCTCCAGCTATAACAAAACACCAAGAACACCTCAAAAACCACCATTTTCTTGAGCAAAAACTTAGGAAACACAACCTATTCGGGATTGGATTGATAAAACCTCATTTCTAACATCATTTAATATCCAAAATACATTAAAGAACCACCTCGAAGCAGAGCCCAAACAATCACAACGAAATTCTTCAAGATCTCTTCCAAAATCTTGAGTTTTAAGCCAAAATCATGTTTCTAACATTAAAGCCATTTATAAAACTTAAATTAAGGATTAGCAGCTTGGGAATTTCAGTAAAGAACTGAGTATTTAGAGGAGAAGAACAATCTTACCTCTAAATGGTGATTTCTCCTTGATTTGGGCAAAATTCCATGAAAATTCAATGTGGAAATCAAAATGATTTGATGCAAGATTGATTAGGAACCAATAGATGATAGAAATCTCATCAATTGAAGTGAAAATCTATGTGAAAGTTGATGGAGAAAAAGTGTTTGGATGATGAGATTTTGAGAGAAAAAGGAATGAGAGAAAATTTGGAAAAGGTAGTTTTGAGAATCTAAAAGTAGTTTCTATCTTTATTTTATTTAATTAAAACATTAATTAAATCAAAAAGTCTGGAGAAAAACATTTTGGGTAATTAGCTCCTTAAAGATTCAAAGTTTCAATTCTTTACAAAACAGTCACTACTAAACTTTTAAAAATCGCATTTTGGTCACTACACCGAAATGTAGTATTTCCAAATCTTATTTTGTAAAATTGATTTCACGACTCTCTTATATATATTAAAACAGGATTTTTAGATATTTTCCTATATTTTTAAAGCATCCCGAACTAGGCTTTCCCTAAAACCTCCTTTTATATTCGAACCGTTTCTCAGACCGGTCCGACCAAACCCTAAACTTCTAAGCCCAAAATTGGGGTGTTAAATGAACAATATGGTCCAATATCCTCCACTACACCGTTTTGACCAACACAAATCACATCCCTCCACTACACCGTATAATCTCCGTACCACTAAGCTCATGAATTCTATGGCAAGCCAAATGTATCCAATACTTCGATCCCAAGGTCTGATAACAATAGCTCAATATCAATGGTTCAATGACAATAATTCAATATCAATGATTTGATGAAAATAGTTTGATATCAATGATTCAATGGTAATATCTCATCAATCACATGGTCATAGCAGTTTGCAATATCAATAAACACATGTCAATGATTTTTACATGGAAATCCTTTAATGATTTCCATAACAATAATAGCAATGCTATGGACGATGAATCAATGCAATACTTACCAAACTTACCAATATGGTTTTCAATGATGCTTTATACAAATCCCATTTAATTCAATGGTTAGTAAATCATATGAAATCAATGACGATAAATTTGGAAAGGTTCCTCGCCCAATTCCGAGACTCTGACTATACTCACCTTGATAATTCGAAGCTCTTAAGGCTCTCGGATGGCGATTCCCTTATTCCTAGCTTTCAATGGAGACAATTGGTTAATCTTTTCCACTTCTTGAACTAGGAAGATCAACAAGGAGTTATTAGAATCAATAAGACAATATCGATGCTTGAATAGCCATTAGCTATTAGACAAAGCTTATCTTAAAGCATGGAATTGATAATCTAATAATCAAGAGAATCGATGATTAACTTAGGGCTTTCACTTACTCGGTCGATAGCTATTAATTGATGTTCTTATATCAAGAAAAGCTTAATCTGGAGGGTCTCAAATGGAGAGGTGTATGCTTGAGCTTGGTGGAGAAGATAACAATGAAGGTGTGAGCTTGTTCATTTAATAGCTAGAAATGGAGATGAGTCTCAGTGAAGCCAACAAAGATGAAAGCTTTTCTTTTATTCATTTTAACAAAACCATATCTTTAATCATTTCCCCACCTCACTTTTAGCCAATGGAAAGGTTTCCCTCATCCAATGGGTAAGCTATATAATACTATTATCTATCTTTTATATCTTTTCAATATTAAACATATAGATGACCTCTAGTAATCTTTTCTGACCATAATCACGTGGAGGGTGGCAAAGAACTAGGAGATTCATTATCCCATCATTTTCTTTTAATTTTATCCTTCAAACATATTCGAAACAGGGGACCCATTTCGAAACGAGTGAAACTGTATCAAAACGGTTGAACAAAATTCCAAAAGTTAGTTAATACAGTTATACCATATCGGAACGCCCTATAACCGTTTCGAAACGCCTTACCTAGGCCGTTTCGGTACGGATTTGACTGTATCGAAACACGTAGCTCAAAAACATTAATTTAGATATTTTCAAGGAAGTCTTAACTAAGGACTTAGTTTAATTAGGGCCCTTTAACAATATAATCTATCTTTGGACAACAAAGATGCAATATTTGAATACTTTAACATCAATACTCTGATCTCAGAATCCAATTTCGATTAGACCAGTTTTCGGGGTGTTACAATTTTCCCCCTTAAGAAAAATTCATCCTCAAAATTTTACTTAGGATAATGTCGTGATCATCCACTTGTTCTTTGCCTCTCAAATGGTACATCTGTGCAGAAGCTTTGGATCCTGGTCGGTACGATGCTTTGGATGAAGCTCTAGACTTTCTAAAGGATCCTTGTCTTGTTCCCTTGCCTCTAAAATATTGAGCATGGGACGAATTAGAAAACTAATTTTTAGGACAATCTCGTCTAAGGTGTCCTATTTCACAACAAAAGAAGCAAGTTCTGGAATTCTTGTGTCATTGCCCCTCAGGGTGCCTGTGTCGACAGAAATTACAAACTTGAAACTTCGCTTCTTGTTCAAAACCATCAATGCTTTCAACGAATTTAGCACTAGGGAAGAACTGTGTTACAACTTGTGGTTTAGCAAGGTATTCATACTGGGAACGCTGCGAATACACGCTCTGTTTTGAATCTTGATACTTCCCCTTTTTGAAAGATTCATAAGGTTCATCTCGGTGTCTTTTCTCGGATATGATCGACCCACTATTCTTGTGAGACTTTTGAGCACCTTCAGCAACTTTGACTCTGTTCACAAGGGTTTGAAAATCAGTGATGCATAAAGCCGTGAATATAGGACGTAGTTCATCGTTCAATCCGTTGATGAACATCCTACACTTCTCTTCTTCTTTCTTAATGTATTCAGCCCCATATTGACAGTATTTGCAAAATTCGTGAATATACTACTCGATAGGTCAATCACCTTGCCTTAGATGAAGAAAAATGTCACGCCTCTCGGCAAGGTAGTATTCGCTAACGTATTTCTTTTGAAATTCTTGTAGGAAGAACTCCCAATTCACAGTCTCTTTAGGGATTGTCAGGACCATTGCTTTCCACCAATACAATGCTTCATCCGCTAGTAAAGAAAGGGCACATTCGAGTTTAGGTTCTTCAGAACATTGCAACTATTTATTCAGAATCCGTAAAGTATTGTCTAGCCAATACTCTGCAACTTTAGGGTTATCTTCATTTTGCCCGGTAAACGAGCAAGCCCGGTGTTGATGTAACTTATCAATAGAAGCTCGCGTACTCGAAATAGCAACAATGGGAGTTTGAGAAGTTTGGTCAACTTTCATCGATGTCATGAATACTTTGAACATATCAGCCATGTTCCTAAAGCATATAGTTTGAGCTGATTGCACATCATGCTCAGGATTTCGCACTGAAGGGTTTTGCGGATCCAAAGGATTCTTCCCTCCAACTTCCTCACCATGAGTTGAGGAATCAATACTTTGCTCACCTATTTGAGCTTGATTTGAATTAGACATCTATAAATAAAAGACCAGATTAGCCGGCAAGTGACAATACACAACAATATAACTTCTAGGTGGCAAAGTAACACAATATACAATACAAACAAGCATAGGTTTAGTCCAGAACCAACTAAACTCTAGCTTTGATACCACAAATGTAACACCCCCTTCCCAGCCTGGTCGAGAACTAGGTCGGAGCGTGCTACGGTGAGCGATACGGTGATCGGTGTGATAAAATTTCATTCCAATTTCAATACTTAGACAATATTACACAAACAAAACTTTACCATCTGTACATCTTAGTCCAGTTCACTCATTGGAAAACAGTAATTAACCAATTAGGACCAATTTATAGTTATTACAAGTATTAAGGACTATTTTGTAAATCTTACAGTTCAGAGGTCTTTCGATGCAATAGACGATACCACAATAAAATTCAATACAACATTAACTAGCTTGTAAAATTTCATACAATTTGGTGTCCATTAACTCATTTTAGTTAATCTTTAAAAATACAGTGACTAATTTGTAAACAATGTAAACCTCCATATTATGCCTTTTTAACCAATTTAACTAACCCTGTATCGAAACACTGAAGGCTATTTTGACCGTATCCAAACGGGCAAGCCCTGAATCAGTACGAGTTGACTTTCTTTGACTTTGACTTTGACCCATTTTGATACGCTATGAACCCATATCGAAACGATTGGTTCTAGTGGAAAAATGTTTCAATACGACCCTAATCCATTTCGATACGCCCTATTTTCTTAGGTTCAATTATGCTTACCCGTATCGAAACGCCATCACCCGTTTCGATACGGCCTGACCTGTAATGACACATTCTTGCTGGTTTTTATTCAATTTAACCTACCAAACAATGTCCAAATGCAACAACACTTTATACACAATATTTCAATGCTATAAACAACTGTCATGCCAAGTTTAAACATCATTCGAATACTTTTACTACGTTTTCACCTTTTTAAGCAAAATATGCATATTAAGTCATTTTCAAGCAAACTAGACAAGTCATTCGGAGCACTTTATCCACACACGACACATAGCCTTTATACACATAAATAAAACATCATCATCGACTAGTTTAACTACTTTGCCACCATTCTAGGAGTTTATACGGACAAAATACATTACTTTAAGCCCGTGGTGACTTGTCGAACCTCCAGCTAATCTCGATCTTGATCCGATACTTTTCTTAACCTGAAATGAATGGACAATGAATGCATTAGACTTACATTCTCTAAGTGAGGTAGCCAATAACAATGAATGTACTTAGTGTACTAGCATGCTTTAATGACAATCATAACATCAACTATACAATGATCATGGCATATTCTTTAATCATGTTGAAACATAGTATCAATAATCAATTCGCCAATAACAATATCTCAAAATCATGATAATGCAATATCGAGAATCATATCATCAATGACAATATCAATAATCAGCATTCTTCCTTGGATCGATTTCAATCGTATTTGGATACACGAATCCCACCACTACACCAACAATGAACAATATGATCCAATATCCTCTACTACACTATTTTGACCAACACAAATCACATCCCTCCACTACATCCTATAATCTCCGTACCACTGAGCTCATGAATTCTATGGCATGCCAATTGTATCCAATACTTCGATCCCAAGGTCCGATAACAATAGCTCAATATCAATGGTTCAATGACAATAATTTAATATCAATGATTCGATGACAATAGTTCGATATCAATGATTCAATGGCAATGTCTCACCAATCACATGGTCATAGCAATAGGCAATAGAAATAAACACATGTCAATGATTTTTACATGATAATGCTTCAATGATTTCCATAACAATAATATCAATGCTATGATTGATGCATCAATGCAATATTTACCAAAACTTACCAATATGGTTTTCAATAATGCTATATACAAAACCCCTTTAATTCAATGGTTAATAAATCATACGAAATCAATGATGATAAATTTGGAAAAGGCTCCTTGCCCAATTCTAAGACTTCGAGTATACTTACCTCGATAATCTGAAGCTCTTAAGGCTCTCGGATGGCGATTCTCTTATTCCTAGCTTTCAATGGAGACGATGGGTTAATCTTTTCCACTTCTTGAACTAGGAAGAACAATAAGGAGTTATTAGAATCAATATGACAATATCGATGCTTGAATAGCCATTAGCTATTAGATAAAGCTTACGTTAAAGCTTGGAATTGATCATCTAATAATCAAGAGAATCGATGGTTAACTTAAGGCTTTCACTTACCCGATCGATAGCTACGAATAGATGTTCTTAAATCAAGAAAAGCTTAAGCTTAAGGGTCTCAAATGGAGAGTTGTATGCTTGAGCCTAGAGGAGAAGATAACAATGAAGGTGTGAGCTTGTTCATTCAATAGCTAGAAATGGAGATGAGTCTCGGTGAAGCCAACAAAGATGAAAGCTTTTCTTTTATTCATTTTAACAAAACCATATCTTTAATCATTTCCCCACCTCATTTTTAGCCAATGGAAAGGTTTCCCTCATCCAAGGGTAAGCTATATAATACTATTATCTATCTTTTATATCTTTCAATATTAAACATATATATGACCTCTAGTAATCTTTCTGGACAAAATCACGTGGAGGGTGGAAAAAACTAGGTGAGCCATTATGTCATCATTTCTTTTAATTTTATCCTTCAAATATATTCGAAATAGGGGACCCATTTCAAAATGAGTGAAATCGTTTAGAAACAGTTAAACAAAGTCCAAAAGTTAGTTAATACAATTATACCGTATCAGAACACCCTATAACCGTTTTGAAATGCCTTACCTAGCCTGTTTTGGTACGAGTCTGACTGTATCGAAATGCCTAGCTCAAAAACATTAATTTATACATTTTCAAGGAAGTCTTAACTAAGGACTTAGTTCAATTAGGGTCCTTTAACAACATAATCTATCTTTTAACAACAAAGATGCAATATTTGAATACTTTAACCTCTATACTCCGATCAATGGAATCCAATTCTGACTAGACTGGTTTTCAATGTTTTACACTCGAAGTAAACCAGATCGCTAGTCTAGGTTTGTAACATCCCAGTTTATGATCTGGAAGATCCGGGGAGGTTTCAAGGTCCGAAAGATCGGTGTTGGGAGTTGTGAGTGAGTTCATGGAAAGTGGTCCTCGGATGATTGGAAGAATATGAAATAAATTTCTAAAATCTTTAATAAATATGTAAAAGGTTTTGGTAAATACAATTTTGGAAAAACGTTTTCCGAACCGTGACATTTTGGTTTAGTGACCAAAATGTAAAGTTTGCAAAATCTGTTTTGGTAATCGTTTTGTAAAGGAGTCAAAACATAGAATCTTTAAGGAGCTAAATTGGCCGGGCCAATATGGTTATTATCCATTTTATTTTGACTATTTAAACATTTTTAAAATAGGTTTTATAATTAGAATTAAAAAGGTTTTCTCTTATTTCCTTATTTCACGTAAAAACTCATTTTTACCTTCCTCATTTTCTCTCTTCAGCCAAACAACCTTTGGGCTTGATTTTTCTAAAGGTAAGAGTGATTTCTTATCAATCTAATGTTGCCAAATGATTTTCCTACTTTGGTTTTCTAAAACCCAAGCTTATTTCATTGTTTTTCTTAAAGAATTTTTCCAAACAAGGGGAAATAGCTATCATTGGAGGTGAGCAACGAAATTCTCCTCTAATGTAAGGTTATTTATTGATATTCCCATGTTTTGATTCTTTTAATTACTAAGGTTATGCTTTCTTAAAGTAATTTTAATTGAAATTGGCTAAAATGAGCTAGAATGAGCTTTTGGGTAAGATCTTGAGTGGGATCTGTTGTTGCTGGGTTTGATGATGGTTTTATCTTTATTTTGTTGTTGTTATTGTGTTGGGATGATGGGTGAATGATAGTAATCCCGAAATTGGGTTTGGTGTTGAAGTTTGAAGTGTGAAAAAGTGAGTTTTTGGGTGAGTTTTGAGGTAAGTCGATAGCTGGTGATAATCTGATGTTGGGTTGATGTTTTTAGATGTTTATTCATGTGTTTCGATGATATCTAATGCTGGGTTTTCTGGAGATTGTCCGAATTGAGTTTTCCGATGTTTTCGACTTGTTTCAGAAATGTTCTGATAGGTGTTTTGATTGGGTTGTTGAATCTCTATTTTCCAGCAAGTTAGAGCGTTCAAAATATCTGTAATCCTCTGTTTTGGGTTGGTTAGAGGCAGGGATTGAAGATCCAGAATTGTTGGATTCATTTGTGGGCGAACCGGAAAAGCTAGAAAGGGAGTTTTGGCTTGGTTTTGGTAATCGCTGGTGAGTGGAAATGATTTTAATGCTTTAACAAGGTTGATGAAGTATTTTGAGAGTTTAGGTTGAGCCGTTAGGCCAATCCAAACTCAAGAGTAAGTTTGTGTTGTTTTAGCTTTTTTGCTGTTTTACAGTTGATCATGTTTTGATCATGAACATATAATTATAAATGATGTTTTCCACTGTTGTTGTGCATTAAATGCATGTTGTTTTTGTCTCATGAGAATGCCATATGATTTATGAAAGTGTTGTTTGAGTTCATGCTATGCATGAGCTTATGGTTATGGTATTTGGGATGTGATTGGGGAGGTGTTTATCCCTGGTGTAAATCGGTGGATTGTGATGTTGCGATGAGTATATTGACTCATGGGTTATATCAGATAGATTGATCGATCAATAGGATGGGAAGTGCACTATAATTATAAAATTCACGCGTGAGAAATTCTTCGGTTTGTTCGTTTAGTCTTTGTACTATAATTGGAGGGAAATATTTGGATCTTTCTCCGGTTAGTCCCGTATGATCCACTCGATACGGTCTGGTGGCTAGGCCGGGTCAAGGGGGTTAAAAGGTTTACTAGAACCTAAACCAAACCTTTGTAACTTCTAGGCCTAAAACTGGGGTGTTACAAAATTCATGTCCTTGGTTTAAGGTAGCATGACTATGGCTGAGTATGAAGTTCAGTTTGTTCGTTTGAGCTAGTATGCTCATGAGTTGGTGTCGAGTGATAGGCATCGCTGTGACCGATTTCGTTATGGTCAGGTGCAAGAAGTGAAGACTTTCATGATGGCCTCTGATTATACGGATTTAGATATGTTGGTGACGCGAGCAAGGATATTGAATAGTGTTGAGCTTGTCTTCTCGCGTGGATGGTTCTAGCTCAGGTAAAAGAGCTGCAAATTTTGCTTCTGGTGGTGGAGAGTATAAGAGGCACCATGACAAGAAGTATCGTCCTCATTCGAGGCGTGGCGGAGGTAGGGCTGGGCTTGGAGAACATGGTCAAGGTGCTTAGGCTAAACTGGCTTTTAACATTTGTTGGGAATACAGATCGAGTGAGCATATGAGGTGAGACTGTTCGTGTTTAGCTCGAGAAGGGCAGACTTGTGAGGTTGTTGTGGCTAACTCTTGTTGGAGTTGTGGATCGGCTGATCATTTGAGACGTGATTGTCAATTGTTGGTCGGTGGTGGTCAGGCTAGGGCACCTATTGTTGCACCACAGCAAGGCCGTGGACGTGGTCGTGGTAATTTCCAGCGTAGGGAGGATAGTCAGAGGGTTGTGGCTCATGTAGTGGCGGTTAAGCTTGAGAGTGGTGGTCCAACGAGGGTTTATGCACATCGTGAGGGGCACAATGATAGTGATGTGACTGCAAGTACTTTTATTTTGCAATCCCTTCCATTGTTTTCTTTGATTGATTCTAGTTCTACGCATTCATATATCTTGAGTGAGCATGCACATTTGCTTGATATTCCTGTTGAGGTGTTAGATGTGGGAATGCAAGTAACTAGTTCTTTTGGTGAAACGATTGTTACAAGAAGGTTGTTTAGGAGATCTCCTTTTCTGTTCAAGGTCATTTGTTTGCGGTTGAATTAATGAAGTTGACTTTTCATGGTTTTGATGTAATCCTTGATATAGATTGGTTATCTGAACATAGAGTTGTGGTTGATTTTGAAACAAGCGAGTTACCATGAAACTTGCTGATGATTACGAAGTAGTAATCATGGGTGAGAATTTTAAATTCTTTTTCACTGTTGTCTCAGTTCTAGAAGCGAGTTGTTAAATGGAATCAGGTTGTGACGCTTTCTTAGCTTATGTTATGAATTTGGGGTTGAAGGGAGTGCGTGTTAAGGACATACGTATGCTGTTTGAGTTTTCGGGCGTATTCCGGAGGAATTGCCTGGTTTTTCCGTTGAATAGATAAGTTGAGTTTGGCATTGAGTTGCATGAAAATATGAATCCAGTGCCTATTGCTCCCTATCGCATGGCTCTAAAAGAAATTAAGGTTTATTAACCGAATTGAAGGATTCAGTTGATCATAAACGAGTTCCACGGTTCTTGCATGTAATCAACTTAATAGTTGATTAAATATTAAACAATTATCCCACTTGTAAGTTAAGTGGCCGGTTAACCATGAGACAAACATTACACCTTGCTTATCATCACCATTCTCTTTATTTCTCTTCCTCAATCCGAAACAAAAGCAACCAGCCATAGAGAGAGAGAGAGTTTGTGAGAGAAGGAACTCCATGGATGCATAAAGATTTAAGCTTGCATGTGAAAGATTTAAAAATTATTGAAAGCTAGAAGCTAGTGTAAGTCTTCTCTTCTTGTACTTAGAATAGGAGCATGAAAATCTTGTGAATTGTTGAATGTCTTGATAATTTGATTTGGGTAGTTGTTGCTTATTGATTTTAGGATATTAAACTAGTTAAATAGCCATGTAAAATGTAGGAATGAATGATAGAAATTCATGCTTGAACCACTAGCTAATCAAATATTACATGTATACATATAGCCGAATGTAGTTGGGGTTAAAATTGAATCAATTGAGTGTCAAATTAAATAGAAAATTAACTAGTCACAAAAACAGTCACATTTATAGTACTAGGGACTGTTCTAGAAAAATCTGTTAAATTGGGGTCTGAAATGGATTGTTTAGGGACTATTTTTAACTTGTAAAAACAGGGTAAAAATAGGGGAAACTAAGGTAAAAAGGACTGATTTGAAATTGTAAGGTTTATAGGTTAATTAGCTCACTAAAGTGAACTCAATTGTAAACTGGCAGATTCTAGACTATAAATTTGACCCGACTTTAACTTGAAGTTTGTGTTGATGTATGAAGTCTAAAATTGTGAACCATATATGAATGAAAAGATAATTGAATTAGCCTTCTAATGATATAAATTAATAGAAATTCTTATTTATAGATTAAAAGATATTAACATATTAGTAAAGGGTGTGCAAACTACCAGAAAGAGAAACCGTTTAGTAATGTAGGGCAAAAATGTGCTTGATTATATGAGTATATTGATGAATTGATACTAATAACGTTTCCATGCTTTTGTGTGAGGTTTTCTAGTTCAAAGAGTAGAGAAGATTGGTGAAGGCAATAGAGTTGGACCTTCTAAGGATAGGCAAAAGGGGATAACTATACAAGATTAAGCTTGCTTGGAGCTTTTTGTGAGTGTAGTATTTAATTTAGGGTTAGAACATAGGTTCTAACCAATCTTGTTTTATTAAATGATCTTTCCATGCTATGTATGCTAATTTGACTTAATTATATTTGGTAATGATCTAAGGGAAGCATGAATTAAAGTGTATAATGGATTGATATGAATCTGATGATAGTTTGTTTGGTAGTCAAATGATAGGATTTCCATGTTTGATAGGTATGTTTCGAATGCTTGATATGTAACTAGAGACATGTTGTTTGATGATGGTTACCTTCGAATCTTTGTTGTGTACTTAGGGACATGTTGCTTAATGATGGTTGTTATTGTATCTTGTACATTGAATGAAATTGAAAACTCTTGCTATGAAAGATGAATATTTTGAATATCCTAATGGCTACCATGACCATGATTTTCTTGCACCTTGATACATGGAACTATATTTGATCCCCATCTTGATTAACTCTTGAAAACTCTTGATCAAATAACTTGTAATATAATCAAGCCCTTGGTTGTTAGGTAGTCCTAGGTAGGATGGCATGCCAGAGAGTGTAGAGCTCTTGTGATAAGGTGGACTACGGTCTTGGGCCAATGCCCTTATTTGGCGACAGTAGAAGGTATGTTATGTGGTCACTTGGCAATAATAGGAGGGTATGACCAGCACTATGGTGCATCTTGTTGTGACAGTTGGTTGGAGACTTGATTACCTAGATGAAACTAAATACCAAGGCAAAGTAAATTGATTAATTAAGCTTGTAATAAAATACTATCTTTATAAATGAGATACATGAAAACTATACCTTGCTTGTTCTTGCTAGTTTCTTTGAATCTAGGAAAATTTATAATGTAATCAAATCTTGATTAAATTCTTGTTATTGGTAGGACTGTTTTGATTCGAATTAATACTTATGATAATAGATTATGTTACTAGATAATATATACATGAACCTAGTTTGGATTGCCATCGTAAATTCATGTTAAATTGCTTGTAGTGATCGAACGCCTATTTGATTGAAATAGTTCTAAGTTGCCATGTATACTTGTTTTATTTGATCTCAAATTGCTTGTTGCTTAAGCTAGAAGTTTAGACTTGAAACAATGTTAAATACTAGTTAGTATTAAAACTTATAACAAACAAACATTCTTGAAATAACTTGCTAGACCTAGGGCTATCTCACTAAGTTCATCCATGTACTCATTACTCTTGTTTCCATCCTTCCCAAAACAAGATAAAGATCGAATATGTTTCTTGACCTCGAAGCTGAACCTAGAGTCAAAGCAAGATACGAGACAACTTGGGAGTATGATTCTATATTTGTTTTTGTGCTCTCCTAGTTGGTGGCATCTAGAGGTGTATCTAGAATTCATGATAAGATCATGCATTTTGTCTCTTGAAGTTCGTATATGTATAAGTTTATGACTTGTTTGCTGCTTGGAGTATGTATTCGAATTTGAACTAAAGTTTTTAATGGCTTAATAGTCACCTTTTGATGTAAATAAGGTTATCTTTTGTTGTATATATATAGGTTCTTAAATGCTATGTATATATTATGGTTTGATCTATTTGCCATGGTCTAGGTTGATTTGGATTTATTATAGATTCAAGTGGATTGAACATGATCATGTATGATTTCTTGATTTTCAAGTATGGCTATTCGAATGGATTGATTTTATGCCTAGCTTGTCTATGTTAACCTTGTATCATATGTTTAGAGCATGAATCAAATATGATAACTTGATTATTGGCAAATGAAATGTTATAATTGAATACCATGTTTGGATGATCTTGATGTGTGTTGAGTGTGTAAAAGTTCTATTATTTACACCCTTTTTAACCCATATTTCTGCTGCATTCAAGCATCATTGCATTGCATTTAGGTCAGTTTATAGTAAAACATCACAAATTCACTAAAGGCACGGATTCTTCTAAAAGATGGCTGATTTTGCAGGTTACTGCCATGGTTGACGAAGAAGGCAGGCGCAAGGCAGAGAAGGAGAAGAGCTGAACTGGACAAGCAGACGATGAGGACGAAGCTGCCATGGACCTGTCGTGACAGCAAGGTGACAGAAGCCTTATGAAGAGGAAAAGTAAAGTGGACCTCGACAGATAGAGAAAAATCTGCTCGTCTGTCGTGTGAAAGCCAAATATTTTTCCAAGCCCCGGATCAAAAGATATGTCAAGCAAAAGCTCAAGTAGAGGAATTCCCATGAAACAAGGAGGCGGCTGAAAAGTAGGAATCCTTAGAGATTAAGCATTTAATAGGATCTTACTTTTCATTAAAGTTGTAATCCTTGTTAACTTAGAATACTTGAGCCCAAAGCTTATATAAGGGCATAGATTTTAACCTAGAGGCATCATACCCCATAACCGACAACCAAAACCCCTCCACCGTTTACCCGTCGTCGACATGTTCTAAAAACCCCCTAGGGCCACGGGTTGTTTTGTAAAGTAGTTGCAAGGGTTGTTTTGTTTTAGGATTTTCCAAGTTCAATAAAATAAACTTCAAGTTCTCTTATTTCGGTTTTAATATCTTGCAAGAGCATCGAGAGAGCATTGTGAGGTTATCTATTTACTTAGCATCGGGAGAGTTAACTATACGAAAGAGATAAGAGCGCGTTCTCTAGTTTATAGTTGTACCATCTCGTGCCTAGGGATAGGGCGAGGTTAAGTGGCTAAGGAAGAATTCATACACATCGGTGTTCATCCTTCGATTCACGCCGGGAGGTATCATCAAAGACGTGATCATCGACAGACTTGGACCTAGGGATAGGCCAAGGCAGATCTGGGATTCTTGCCAAACTTGGAGTACAGAGTTGGTGTGTTCGCTGCCGCGACAGCTAACGGATAGCCGCCGCGACAGGTGCTGTCGGTGACGGGCACGACGACAGAATTGGATTTCCTAAGCACTGCAATACCTGCACTACTGAGCAATTCAATACCAGCCCATTCTCTCTCTCTTGATATTTCTACTCTTTTTATTTACGTTTACTTCAATATTCTCGTGACAATCTTTTTAAACTATTCCCTTTACTTCATGCAGTGAATTTAGGTGTGTCATTAACCCAATCCCTGTGGAGACGATATTCGATACTTAGTATAACTTTACTACTTGCGTCGTGTATACTTGCACTACAATTGGGATAGACTATTTTACACGCAACAAGTTTTTGGGAAAAAAATAGAAAATATAAAACTGTTGGCTTAAAACTGTGAAGATAACCTACCTGTCATGACAGCTCTGTCGTGGCAGCATCTTTAGGACAGTTTAAGGAAAAGTTTAGAGCCTTTCTATAGTTCTGAAAACTTAAACACCATATTTCTGTTATATTGCTTAGATTTCTTTTAGTCAAACTAGAATAGGAAGCTTAGCACTTGAATAGCCCCTAGAGGTGCCTAACACTGGCTCTAGGAAAGAAGTTTAGAAAAGAGACTCAACAGCCCTAGAGGTGCCCGAAACTGGCTCTAGGAAGTTAACTAGAGGTGCCTAAAACTGGCTCTAGTCAAACTTTAGCTTGAAAAATAGAAAAAATTGAGTCAAAACAAAGAAATCAAAGGAGCATGAAAACGTTCATTCAAAAGATAAACTTTGGCATAAAAATTCGAGTTAAGAGTTGAATATTCTAGTGAAACTAAGAGAGTCTTAGCATATAACTGTTCACAAGCATGCACACACTGCACGAGAGCTATAGGGAGATTCCGGACAGATCCTAAACCTTCGACAGGTTGCTTCCGCCACAGAGAATAAGCGACGGGTAAGGGACAGTTCACTGTTTGAAAGCCAATACAAAAATATTTTCCTTTTAGGTCTTAATTGCTTGAGGGCAAGCAAAAACTTGAGTTTGGGGGTGTGTTGAGTGTGTAAAAGTTCTATTATTTACACCCTTTTAACCCATATTTCTGCTGCATTCAAGCATCATTGCATTGCATTTAGGTCAGTTTACAGTAAAACATCACAAATTCACTAAAGGCACGGATTCTACTAAAAGATGGCTGATTTTGCAGGTTACTGCCATGGTTGACGAAGAAGGCAGGCGCAGGGCAGAGAAGAAGAAGAGCTGAACTGGACAAGCAGACGGTGAGGACGAAGCTGCCATGGACCTGTCGTGACAGCAAGGTGACAACAGCCATATGAAGAGGAAAAGTAAAGTGGACCTCGATAGATAGAGAAAAATCTGCTCGTCTGTCGTGTGAAAGCCAAATATTTTTCCATGCCCCGGATCAAAAGATATGTCAAGCCAAAGCTCAAGGAGAGGAATTCCCATGAAACAAGGAGGCGGCTGAAAAGTAGGAATCCTTAGAGATTAAGCATTTAATAGAATCTTACTTTTCATTAAAGTTGAAATCCTTGTTAACTTAGAATACTTGAGCCCAAAGCTTATATAAGGGCATAGATTTTAACCTAGAGGCATCATACCCCATAACCGACAACCAAAACCCCTCCGCCGTTTACCCGTCGTCGACATGTTCTAAAAACCCCCTAGGGCCACGGGTTGTTTTGTAAAGTAGTTGCAAGGGTTGTTTTGTTTTAGGATTTTCCAAGTTCAATAAAATAAACTTCAAGTTCTCTTATTTCGGTTTTAATATCTTGCAAGAGCATCGGGAGAGCATTGTGAGATTATCTATTTATTTAGCATCGGGAGAGTTAAGTATACGAAAGAGATAAGAGCGCGTTCTCTAGTTTATAGTTGAACCATCTCGTGCCTAGGGATAGGGCGAGGTTAAGTGGCTAAGGAAGAATTCATACACATCGGTGTTCATCCTTCGATTCACGCCGGGAGGTATCATCAAAGACGTGATCATCGATAGACTTGGACCTAGGGATAGGCCAAGGCAGATCTGGGATTCTTGCCAAACTTGGAGTACAGAGTTGGTGTGTTCGTTGCCGCGACAGCTAACGGACAGCCACCGCGACAGGTGCTATCGGCGACGGGCGCGACGACAGAACTGGATTTCCTAAGCACTGCAATACCTGCACTACTGAGCAATTCAATACCAGCCCATTCTCTCTCTCTTGATATTTCTACTCTTTTTATTTACGTTTACTTCAATATTCTCGTGACAATCTTTTTAAACTATTCTCCTTACTTCGTGCAGTGAATTTAGGTGAAGTCATTAGCCCAATCCTTGTGGAGATGATATCCGATACTTAGTATCACTTTACTACTTGCGTTGTGTATACTTGCACTACAATTGCGATAGACTATTTTACACGCAACAAGTTTTTGGCGCCATTGCCGGGGATTGACAACATAACCACACCTTTCTTTTATTGCACTTTTCGTTTTTATTTTCGTTTTTGTTTTTATTTTTATTTTATTTTTTTTATTTATTTTTTCTTTAGTACGTTCAACTCTTGCTTTTCACGAGGTTTTCTGGTTTATGCGCAGATCTAAAAGAGGTGAAGATCCTGAGTATCCATTAGATCCAGAAGTTGAACGTTCCTTCAATCTCAAGAAACAACTTCGTCGACTTTTAGACAGAAACGAATACCTTGAGGAACAGCTAGAGAAGATGGCCCGTAACCCGCCCGCTGGTGATGGTATGCCGCCTGTCGGTGACCCGCCTGCCGCAGCTGGACGACGGTCATGCCGTGACTACATGTTGAACGATCATGTAGAGCTGGAGACCACGCTGCCAGATATTGATGTTGATAACTTCGAGCTTAAGCCTGTCATGTTTAGTATGATCAACAATGTTGGGCAGTTTAGTGGTGCTGCAACAGAGGATGCTAGAGAGCACCTCAAGACGTTCCAAGAGATCTGTGGTTCGTTTAGACTGCCAGGAGTTAGTCCGGAGATACTGAGGCTTCGGTTATTCCCCCATTCATTGAGGGACAGAGCTAAATCTTGGTGGAATAAACTTACGCCGGGTTAAAATATGACTTGGGCAGATCTAACTCGTGAATTCTTATCTCGTTTTAATCCTTCGCATTTATCTGAGCGATTACGTAACGAAATTGCTACTTTTCAACAAGAAGATGACGAGCCGATGCACGAGGCCTGGGACAGATTTACTACTCTTCTTCGAAACTGCCCACTGCACGGATTCCCCGTCTGGAATCAGGTTACAAAGTTCTATAATGCTGCCAACCTACAAACTCGCATCCGAATTGATTCTGCAGCAAATGGGTTACTATTGGATAAAGATCCGGACGAGGCATTGCAAGTTTTGAAAAATCTGGCCAAGAATGAGGAGCAGTTTCCGACTGCAAGAAGAGGGGGTAAACGGGTACTTGCTGTCAAGGACTATGAGGCTGACAACACGATGAAATCACAGGTAGCCTTCCTTACTAAAGCAATGAAAAGATTATTGAATGATGATAGTTTACAAGGATTTGTTGTTGAGGAAGTATGCGATATTTGTGAGGGAAATCATAGTAGGGATGAGTGCCCAATAAATATAGAAGAGGGAAAATATGTTGGAAACTACAAACAAAATTATAACTCCAACAATTATAATCCCAATTGGGGGAAAGACCCCAAATTTTCCTGGAGTAATCCCAACAATGCCCTGAATCCTCAAGCACATAATCAGAATCAGGGAGGTCCTAGACTGTTGACGCGACAGCAGCTGCCGCAGAACCTGCCGTCGTCGCTGCAGCAACAGCAGCCATCAGCTGCCACGAGCAGTATATTGGAGCAAACTCTGGCCACTTTTATGTCTCAGACCGGTACTTATATTGAGAATATGAATCAGTTTGTCAAGAAGACAGAAAATTTCATGGATAAGACAGAGATGAGGATGACAAATCATGAAGCTACTTTGAAATCTCTGGAGACACAAATGGGTCAGGTTTCTCAACATATTAAGCCAAGGCAGAATGGAGGATTTCCTAGCAATACTGAAAATTCTAGACCACCCACACATGAGCAATGTAAGGCGATTACTACTAGGAGTGAGAAGAAACTACCAGGGCCAGAAAAGGAAGCTGGAACAGTAAAAGAACCTGCCTTGGATAAACCTGCCGAGGAAGTTGCCCCGACAGGTGATAAACAGACTGCTGCCGATGAGCCTGTCACGACAGCATAAGCGACAGAGGAGAAAAAAGATGAATATCGTCCTCAGATTCGCATGCAGTGGGAAGGACGCATTGCTGATTACCGTCCCCCACCACCCTTCCCTCAACGGATACAGCAAGCTAAGCATGAATCTCAACTTAAAAAGATTTATGATATTTTTAAGCAGGTTCATATTAATATTCCATTGTTAGATGCCGTTAGGGAGATGCCCGGTTATGCTAAATTTCTCAAGGATGTTATGTCGAAAAAATCTAAACTTGGGGAATTTGAAATGGTAAAGATGACAGAAGGTTGCATGAGCATTCTTCATCGGCAGCCACCCCAGAAAAAGAAGGATCCGGGGAGCTTCATCATACCTTGCGTAATCGGAAATAAATTCGTGGGTAAGGCACTTTGTGATCTTGGTGCTAGTGTTAATCTAATGCCCAAATCTGTTTTTCAGAAATTAGGTATTGGGAAGGCGCGGCCCACGACAGTCACTCTGCAGCTGGCAGACCGCTCTTACGTTCATCTAGAGGGAAAAATTGAAGATATTTTGGTAAGAGTGGATAAGTTTATTTTTCCTGCTGATTTTCTTGTTTTAGATTGTGAAGCAGACGGAAATGCACCAATCATCCTTGGGCGACCCTTCTTAGCCACGGGAAGATCACTGATTGATGTGGAGAAAGGAGAACTCACCATGCGAGTGAACGATCAAGAGATCAAGTTGAATGTTCTCCAAGCAATGAAATATGCTGATGTGGACGAGGAATGCAAGGCTATCACTGATGTTACCCTTGATCAACCCTGCATCCGGTCAGGCTGTCACGATATTAAATTTGGTCACTGCCACGGCAGCCACCTACAGGCCTGTCACGACAGCGACGACGACAGCACCGACGACAGCAACTCCTCTGAATCCGATTCATCTGATACTGAAGATCAGGAGGAGGTGAACTGGATAGGCAATCGTCCAGGTAAGTTATTCGAACCTTTGAATTATACTTCGGATAACCATTTAATCCAAAAGCCATCTATTGTTGAACCACCTGCCTTAGAACTGAAGCCCCTGCCAGGGCAGCTTAAATATGCTTTTCTTGGTTCGAATGATACGTTGCCCGTAATCATCTCTTCTAAGCTGCCACAGGAACAGGAACGACAGCTAATCGACATGTTGAGGCAGCACAAGAAGGCGATTGGATGGACGATTGCTGATATACAAGGCATTAGTCCAGCGTTATGCATGCACAAAATCCTTCTAGAGGAAGATCATAAGCCGACTATTGATGCCCAAAGGCGGCTAAACCATGCGATGAAGGAGGTGGTGCGTAAAGAGATAATCAAATGGTTAGATGCTGGTATTATTTACACCATCTCCGACAGCAAATGGGTGAGCCCGGTGCAATGCGTTCCCAAGAAAGGAGGAATGACCGTGGTGACCAATGAGAACAATGAGTTAATCCCAACCAGGACTGTGACCGGTTGGAGGGTTTGTATGGACTATCGGAAGCTTAATAAAGCTACCCGAAAGGACCACTTTCCTTTACCCTTTATTGATCAAATGCTTGATAGATTAGCGGGTAAACCTTACTATTGTTTTCTTGATGGTTACTCAGGTTACAATCAAATTGCTATCGCACCGGAGGATCAAGAAAAGACGACTTTCACATGTCCCTACGGAACGTACGCATTTAGGAGAATGCCATTTGGATTATGTAACGCACCCGCCACCTTCCAACGGTGCATGATGGCCATATTCTCCGACATGGTGGAGGACTTCCTTGAAATTTTTATGGATGATTTTTCCGTCTTTGGAGATAATTTTGAGAGTTGCTTAGGCAATTTACAAAAGGTACTTGAAAGATGTGAAAAAGCAAACTTGGTCTTAAATTGGGAAAAATGCCACTTTATGGTGGATGAGGGGATAGTCCTAGGCCATAAGATTAGCTGCCGTGGGATAGAAGTCAACAGGGCAAAAATAGAAGTGATTGAGAAGCTGCCGCCGCCGACCACAGTCAAGGGCATTAGGAGGTTTCTAGGGCATGCTGGGTTTTATCGGAGATTTATTGCAAATTTCTCAAAAATCACGAAGCCCCTATGCCATCTTTTGGAGCAGAACAGACCCTTTGACTTTAATGATGAATGTACTGAAGCATTCAAGGTTCTGAAGGAAAAACTGGTTACAGCCCCCATAGTACAGCCACCAGACTGGACGCAGCCATTTGAGATTATGTATGATGCTAGTGACTATGCTGTCGGGGCAGCACTTGGGCAGCGCAGAGACAAGCTGTTTCACGTCATATATTATGCCAGCAAAACATTGAATGACGCCCAAGTGAACTACACCACCACAGAAAAGGAGCTGCTAGCTGTGGTGTTCTCCATTGACAAGTTTCGTTCTTACATACTTGGGACGAAGGTAATAGTGCACACAGACCATTCTGCCCTTAAGTATTTGTTTGCAAAGAAAGATGCCAAGCCTAGATTGATATGGTGGATCTTGCTACTACAAGAATTCGACCTTGAGATCAAGGACAAAAAAGGGACAGAAAATCAAGTGGCAGACCACTTGTCAAGGTTGGAGACGGGACAGAGTCTGCCAATAGATGAGACACATATACTGGAGACCTTCCCAGATGAGCAGCTCTTTGCTGCCGCAATCGCTGCCGCGACAGCCATGGCGGCAGGTAAGTCTTCTGAACTCCCCTGGTATGCTGATTTCGTTAATTTTATAGTTAGCGGAGTACTTCCTTCTGATCTTAATTATCAAGCCAGGAAGAGGTTCCAAAATGATGTTAAGCATTATTATTGGGACAAACCTCTTCTTTTCAAAATGTGTGCAGATCAGGTTATAAAGAGATGCGTACCACAAGAAGAGCAAGAAGATATTCTCCATCACTGTCATGCTTCCCAATATGGAGGACACTTAGGAGGCAATAAAACTGCTGCCAAGGTGCTGCAGTCAGGATTCTACTGGCAGACACTGTATAAAGACGCACAGGACTTCTACAAGAACTGTGACAGGTGCCAGCGGACAGGTAACATCTCGAGGAGAAACGAGATGCCACTGCAAAATATTCTAGAAGTCGAGATCTTTGACGTTTGGGGGATCGATTTTATAGGACCTTTTCCATCTTCATGTGGAAATCTATACATCCTCCTAGCAGTGGACTATGTCTCTAAGTGGGTAGAAGCTATCGTCACTCAAAAGAATGATGCCAAGACGGTCCAAAAGTTTTTACACAAAAACATTTTTTCGAGATTTGGCATTCCTAAGGCGATTATCAGTGATGAAGGGAGACATTTTGATAATAGGGTAATTGTTGCCGCCTTGAAGAAATATGGTGTCAAGCACAGGATCGCGACAGCATACCACCCACAGACCAATGGACAGGCTGAGATATCCAATAGGGAAGTAAAGAATATTCTTGAGAAGATGGTTAAGCCAACTAGGAAAGATTGGTCTTTACTTCTAAATGATGCATTATGGGCATGTAGGACAGCTTTTAAAACTCCATTGGGCATGTCTCCATACCGTTTGATCTATGGGAAAACCTGTCATCTGCCTGTCGAGATAGAACACAGGGCATACTTGGCAATTAAGGCAGTGAATATGGACTTGGACAAGGCAGGCCAGAAAAGGCTGTTAGATTTGAATGAAATTGAAGAAATACGGACAATGGCCTACGACAATGCAAGAATATACAAGGAGAAAACAAAGAAGTGGCATGACAAGAAGTTGCTGCCACGACAGTTCTGCCCAGGGCAGCTTGTGTTGTTGTTCAATTCTAGACTGAAACTCTTTCCAGGGAAGCTAAAATCTAGATGGTCCGGCCCATTCCAAGTGGTACAAGTTTTTCCCCATGGTGCCATCACGATCCAATCATTAAAAGACGGGCACCAATTCAAAGTCAACGGACAGCGCCTCAAGCATTATCAGGGGACTGAAGCCCTAGGAATACAGGAAGTGGTTACCTTAGGAGATGCCCCACAAGGCATCCCTAACTTAACCTAAATTTTATTTTTTATTATTTATTATTTATTAGGAAATTAGGTTTATTTTATTCGAATAATGTTTTTATTTTTTTCTGTCTTTAGGAAATAAAGGAGTCAAGAAGAAAAGGATAAGTGACCCAAGCCCACCATCCATCCATCAGCCCAACAAAGCCCATTTATTGAAGCCTGTCGTTTTGGCTGCCGCCGCAGACGGATAAGACAGGCTGTCAACAGACTGACACGGCAGACGCAGAAGCGTGCGGCAGACGCATAACAGACGCATAAATGCGTGTCAGACGCGTCAGACACGCCAAAACTCAACAATTGCCCCGTTATTCACGCCTGCCGTTACGGCATTAAATGGGCAGCTCCTCGACCGCTATAAAACCCCGTTTGCACTTTCATTTTTCCTCACTTCTGCTTATTCTTACTTGCTTTCTCCTCTCGTTTTCATTTGCTTTCTTTATTTTCACAACCCTTGCAACTAATATGTCGTCTAGACAGACCCGCCGCAGTGCTGCCTCAGCCTCTTCTTCAGCAGCCGCAACGCCCTTCGAAACCAAGGAATTATGGGAGGAACGAGGCTTCATCTACATCCGCAAAGCACCGAACATGGGGCTCCGACCATTCATAGCGAAGGCAATAAGGAACTTGCTATAGGAGCAGTTCGCCGAACAACCGGCAGAACTAAACGACACGTTGGTGAGGGAGTTTTATGCTGCCATCGACAGCAGAACGGCAACCTCCGTCACCGTCCGAGGAGTAGAGGTGCCATTTACAGCTGACATCATCAATCACATGTATGGCCTATATTTTGGCCCTGACGATGACGCCCACCAGCAATTTTTAGAGACCCTCGATGCTGCCGCCTACGGTGCTGTCATGGCGGAGGAAGGAACAACATGGACAACGAGCAAAAAGAACCCCAACTCTGTCAAAAGGGGGCAGCTGCTCCCAGAATCAAAGCTGTGGAACGCTTTCATCAAGAAGCGTATCCTGCCGTCCTCCCATCACACGACAGTGAACCAATAGCGGCTCGCTCTCATTCACTCGATCATGCACGACCGGCCTATCAACGTGGGCCGCTATATGAGGGAAAGCATCTTGGACTGCACATTCCGCTCCTCCTCCCGTCTTTGCCTACCGTTCACGATCACTCTCCTCTGCCGCTGCGCTGCTGTCCCAGAGGCCACCACCGACAAACTAATCAAGGGCTGAGGTTGGACAGAAAATAACATTACCAGCCTCAATGAGCTGATAGTCACAACACCCATCAACTCCTTCAACCCAGCTGCCTCTCCTGCAGACTCAGATGAGGAGCCTGCCCCTGAACCTGACGCCGCCACCGCCCCGACAGACCAGGCTGCCAACATCCTTGCTGCGATACAAAGGGTGGAAGAGAGACAAATGGGACTGATGACCTTCATCCGGGATTTCACCAACTCGACGGTAAACTTCATTACCAACACTTTGAATTATCCCGATGTTAATTTCCCTACTTTTCCTGCCCACTATTTCCGTATACCTACCCCTGTCCACACACCCACACCACCTGCTTCCCCACATTCCCATTCTGTCGCCTCCACCCCATCACCTGCCCCGACGGTAGCTGCAAGTCCTCCGGCCGACAGCCCCGCACGTGGAACGAAGCGGCCAGCCACGGCCGACAGCGAGGAGGAACCTCTGATTAGGAGGAATTTGGAGAGGGAGTTTATGCCTGTCAAGAGGCTGAAACACGTGGCAGACAGAAAGCTAATGCCCAAGGCTAGCAGCACCACCAGCAGCACTTGGGATAACGGTAGCAGCTCCGATATCCAGGTTGTGGAGCAACCTGCCCAGCCTCCTCCACAGCCCAGCCGCCGCCGCCAGATCTGTGTCAGCAGCAGCAGCGAGGACAACGCTTAAAAATTTAAGTCTTTTATTTTTTCCTTTCTTGTTGCCTGCTTCATCTTTATTTTGTGATGTACCTGCCTCTCTTTATCTGTCATTTTGCATTGAGGACAATGCAACCCTCGAGTTTGGGGGTGGCACCCTCCATAGTAATGGAGTCTTAGTTCATCTTTTTATTATTGTTGTGTCTTTTATTTTATTTAAGTTCTCTTATCTTAAAAAAACAGAAAATATAAAACTGTTGGCTTAAAACTGTGAAGATAACCTACCTGTCATAACAGCTCTGTCGTGGCAGCATCTTTAGGACAGTTTAAGGAAAAGTTTAGAGCCTTTCTATAGTTCTGAAAACTTAAACACCATTGTGACTGTTATATTGCTTAGATTTCTTTTAGCCAAACTAGAATAGGAAGCTTAGCACTTGAATAGCCCCTAGAGGTGCCTAACACTGGCTCTAGGAAAGAAGTTTATAAAAGAGACTCAACAGCCCTAGAGGTGCCCGAAACTGGCTCTAGGAAGTTAACTAGAGGTGCCTAAAACTGGCTCTAGTCAAACTTTAGCTTGAAAAATAGAAAAAATCGAGTCAAAACAAAGAAATCAAAGGAGCATGAAAAAGTTCATTCAAAAGATAAACTTTGGCATAAAAATTCGAGTTAAGAGTTGAATATTCTAGTGAAACTAAGAGAGTCTTAGCATATAACTGTTCACAAGCATGCACACACTGCACGAGAGCTATAGGGAGATTCCGGACAGATCCTAAACCTTCCGACAGGTTGCTGCCGCCACAGAGAATAAGCGACGGGTAAGGGACAGTTCACTGTTTGAAAGCCAACACAAAAATATTTTCCTTTTAGGTCTTAATTGCTTGAGGGCAAGCAAAAACTTGAGTTTGGGGGTGTGTTGAGTGTGTAAAAGTTCTATTATTTACACCCTTTTTAACCCATATTTCTGCTGCATTCAAGCATCATTGCATTGCATTTAGGTCAGTTTACAGTAAAACATCACAAATTCACTAAAGGCACGGATTCTACTAAAAGATAGCTGATTTTGCAGGTTACTGCCATGGTTGACGAAGAAGGCAGGCGCAGGGCAGAGAAGCAGAAGAGCTGAACTGGACAAGCAGACGGTGAGGACGAAGCTGCCATGGACCTGTCGTGACAGCAAGGTGACAACAGCCTTATGAAGAGGAAAAGTAAAGTGGACCTCGATAGATAGAGAAAAATCTGCTCGTCTGTCGTGTGAAAGCCAAATATTTTTCCAAGCCCCGGATCAAAAGATATGTTAAGCCAAAGCTCAAGGAGAGGAATTCCCATGAAACAAGGAGGCGGCTGAAAAGTAGGAATCCTTAGAGATTAAGAATTTAATAGAATCTTACTTTTCATTAAAGTTGTAATCCTTGTTAACTTAGAATACTTGAGCCCAAAGCTTATATAAGGGCATAGATTTTAACCTAGAGGCATCATACCCCATAACCGACAACCAAAACCCCTCTGCCGTTTACCCGTCGTCGACATGTTCTAAAAACCCCCTAGGGCCACGAGTTGTTTTGTAAAGTAGTTGCAAGGGTTGTTTTGTTTTAGGATTTTCCAAGTTCAATAAAATAAACTTCAAGTTCTCTTATTTCGGTTTTAATATCTTGCAAGAGCATCGGGAGAGCATTGTGAGGTTATCTATTTACTTAGCATCGAGAGAGTTAAGTATACGAAAGAGATAAGAGCGCGTTCTCTAGTTTATAGTTGAACCATCTCGTGCCTAGGGATAGGGCGAGGTTAAGTGGCTAAGGAAGAATTCATACACATCGGTGTTCATCCTTCGATTCACGCTGGGAGGTATCATCAAAGACGTGATCATCGACAGACTTGGACCTAGGGATAGGCCAAGGCAGATCTGGGATTCTTGCCAAACTTGGAGTACAGAGTTGGTGTGTACGCTGCCGCGACAGGTAACGGACAGCCGCCACGACAGGTGCTGTCGGTGACGGGCGCGACGACAGAACTGGATTTCCTAAGCACTGCAATACCTGCACTACTGAGCAATTCAATACCAGCCCATTCTCTCTCTCTTGATATTTCTACTCTTTTTATTTACGTTTACTTCAATATTCTCGTGACAATCTTTTTAAACTATTCCCTTTACTTCGTGCAGTGAATTTAGGTGAAGTCATTAGCCCAATCCCTGTGGAGACGATATCCGATACTTAGTATCACTTTACTACTTGCGTCGTGTATACTTGCACTACAATTGCGATAGACTATTTTACACGCAACAATGTGTTCCTATTTCGAATGTTTACTTAGGTTAATAGGATTTGTTTACACTTCTTGATCAAATCATGTTGTATAAGTTGAGTAGTTGTAGCACAAAGGCTTGTATGTTTGTGTTTAAGAATGAATGGTATATGATTCTTATTGTTTGACTTGATGTTTAGAAGTCTAACTCACTTATTAGGGGTGAGTTGTGAAAAGTTCAAATTGGTTCATGTTTTTCCTTGTAACCCCTTAGCCCGACCTAGACATTTGACCCGAACTACGAAGATTACACGGGGAAAACCAAAGTCAACCCGAAAGTCAACCTTGATTAATGACCCTTTTGTCTCTTTTTATCTTCTCTAGATGCTCAATATTAGCCTATATGAAGCAAACCATTTCAGCGGAACCGACACAACGAACGGAACTCATTTAGGGGTTTAATTGAAAGAATTAGACTTTTAGGGACCAAAATGTAATTTTTGCAAATTGCGAGGACTTTGCAGATTTTAAGTTTACCATTATGCAATTAGTCATATTCCATGCATCTATGTCAAAAATCAATTTAGTTGGACATTCCAAACTCAACCAATTGCATCCACAATCAACAAGGACAAAAACATAAGAAGCAAGAACTTGAAACCATTCATAATGCAGTCCAACGGTCGGGTGTTTCGAAACACTGACCCTTGTATCCAAACGACCGTATCGAAACTAGATTGACCGTTTCAGTACTCGGGCTCATTCCGAAACCCGTATCGGAACATGCTTCTCCAGTAGCTAAAGTGTTCTGAAACACTCTTACCTGTTCCAAAACACTATGGCCATTTCAGCCCCCTATTCCGAAACATATAATGGTGTTTCGATACACCCTGCCCTGCAACTATATAATTTTCTGGTTTTTAACAACTTTAAACATTCAAACACATCCCAAATCATACCATAACACACCAACAACATGATTAAACATCAAAGATCACTACTATGAGGTTTAAGCTAAAGCATGACATCAAGCATATGACCATTGAGTCTATAGGCATGCTTCCTAGTCATAAAAACCATATAAAAGCCTCAAGCCTCAAACCAAACCAAATAAGACAATTATAATCCACAAAAAAACCATATTAAACTTGCAACAACCATAGGGAGTTCAAAACACATCTCCCAAAACCAACCATAGGTCCCCATTGCCAAATATCACTACTAATGCATATGAAAACATCACCATACATGAGCTTCTCACTTCCTTGGATGTCCTTAGCCTCCTTGCTGCCTAAAAATGTCTCAATTATCTGCATTGTTGGTAAAAGTGAGCGTAAGCACATTTGCTTAGTGAGACAAGCTCTAAGAAAACCAACACAACAATGCATCTTTAAAACTCTATCTCAAAAACCATTTTCTACAACATGCTCTTTCAATCTCATGCTTGAAAATCATTTCAATGCAACTCACCATTTGAAAACACATGTACCTTTATTCTATCTCATGCGTTAAACCAATGCAAATCTCACGGCAAAGCCAAATTCATGCTTAATGAAAACAAAAGCATTTCATACCATAAATCTCATATGCATTTCTCATAGCATAAATCATCACAACAATTGGTACATGAGAATCAAATACAATTTCATATATTGGCATTTCATATTATATCTTTACACGAATATGCGGATTAGCTTGACTCGAAGTCAAGTCCTACCCCGGTGGAATCTCACATCACCGGACTCTCATGGTTGTATCTCTCTTCACCATAAAGCTTGGGTATTTCACCAAGTCCTACCCCAATGGTGTAACACCCCAATTTTGGGCTTGGAAGTTTAGGGTCTGAGCCGGACGCGTCTAAATTTCGGTTCGAATATAAAAGGTGGTTTTAGGGAAAGCCTAGTTCAGGATGCATTAAAAATATGGAAAAATATCTAAGTGGTGAAATCAATTTTACAAAATGAGGCTTGGAAGTATAACATTTCGAGTTAGTGACTAAAATGTAATTTTTGAAAAGTTCATGACTGTTTTAAAAGGATTGAAACTTTGAATCTTTAAGGAGCTAATTTACCCAAGGGAGGATTTCTCTAGATTTTTCTTGATTTTTAAAGACTCATTTAATGTTTAATTAATAAAAAGAAAAGAGGGAAAACCATGTTTTAGTTTCATAACTAACTTTTGCTAAAATTTTCCCATTTCATTTTCTCTCAAAATTCCCTCAGCCAAACACATTTCCACAACAACTTTTCTTTTGATTTCCACACCGAATGATGAGATTTCAATCCCCAAATGATTCCTAATCATTTCTACATCAAATCCTCTTCATTTGCTTATTGAATCTTCAAGGATTTTGGCTCTAAACAAGGAGAAATCCACATTTAGAGGTATGAACGTCCTTCTCCTCTAAATACTCAGTTCTTTACTGAAATTCACAAGTTCTCAATCCTTAAATTAAGTTTTATTAAATGTTTTAATGTTATGATCTTGAATTTGGCTTAAAACTTGAGATTTTGATCAAATCTTGAAGAATTTCGTGGAGGTTGTTTGGGCTCTGTTTTGATATGCCTTTTAATGTATTTTGGATGTTTAATGATGTGTAATTGAGGTTTAATAAATGCAATCCCGAATAGGTTGATTTTCCTAAGTTTTTACTTGTGAAAATGGTGGTTTTGGGGGTGATTTTGGTGTTCTGTTATAGCTGGAGGTATAAGGACGTGATTAGGTCCTTTTTGGATGTTAATTGATGTCTAAGAATGTTTAGAAGTGTTGGATCTTGGCTGGGTAATGTTGTGGAAGTGTTTGGATGTGTTTTCGGTTGTGTTTGGTAGCCGAAATGTGAGTTTTGGTGTAATGGCTGAAGATTTTAATGCATGATGATGCATTAATCCTCTGCTTTGATGTGTTTAAAACAGGGGAGACATCTTCGGATCCTTGTGGTGTTGATCCGGAGGCTTGAACGACGTTTCGGCAAGCTTGCGAAACGAAATTGGTGAGTGAAGTTTGGTTTTCAGCTTTGAAACCAATGTTTGAAGGTTTTGGGAGCTTAGTTTAAGTCTAAGCAACTTAACTAAGCTCAAGAGTAAGTTTTCAGAGAAACTCTCTCTTTGATGAACCATGAGATGGTTGGATGCAATATGTTTAATTTGCATGTTTAAACTCTGTTTTGAAAGCATATTTTAGCATGTTAAATGCTGGTTTTGAAAGCCATGTGTTGAAGGATGCTCAAGGTAAGAGATCCTTGAGTTGACATTGATAAATGTGGTTTGATGCATAGTGATGCATGATTGTTTAATGGCTTTGTTTAATGCTTAAAAACAGTGGATTGATGATGGTAAATGATGTATATTGGCAAGTGATGTGTTGGTTTAAAAGTACTTGAATCAGATATAGTTAGCCGGCTATAGGATTGGGTGCACCGTGAATAAAGTCGCCTTAGATGTTGAGGGGTTGTAATGGTACCGTAAACTCCATCCAAGTACACTAACGAGATGTCTAAGATCATAATGGTGGTTAAAATGCCATGTGAAGATCTTGTGTTGTGTGTCCCGTGTTCTCGTTAGTGATGTTATACAACTACCAATGAGTGATGTGGAGGGGTTGTGATTGTAACGTTAGACTCCATCACGGGTGTTGAGGGGTTGTGATTGTACCGGTAAACTCTCCCTTGTGTGTTTGGCAGTGTGTATGAAGCGCACGGGACAACGCTTGTAATCCGCGTATCCGATTGTGTTTTGTGTTGAAAATGGTTATGGAATCACTTGAAATCCAATATGACATGTTGATGTAATGAAGCATGAGATGCTTGTTGTGTATGCATTGTTGCATGAGTAATGATATTGTGAATTTAAAAGCCTTGTAAGGTGATTTATAAAGTACATTATTATGTTGTTTCATTAGAGCATTTCTCACTAAGCATATGTGCTTACGCTCTCCTTCTTGAACCAATAATGCAGAGAATTGAAGCGCTTTAAGGGCAGCAAGGAGGTCAAGAATCCAAGTGAAAGACTAAGCTCGTGTATGGTGACTATTTTTACAACAGTATTAGTTTTTGGTATTTGGCAATGGGAACCTAGGTTGTGTTTTTGGGAGATGTTTTGGACTCCCTAATTTTGGCATGATGCCTATGATGTTTTGGATATGTAATTGGCCATTTTTGGTGTTTTCTTTGATGGTTTGATGTTTGTTGGTTTTGGGTAATAGGATGCATGCCTATAGATTGTGGTTTTCCCTAATTAATGCCATGAATATGTTTTGATGATGCAAATGTGTTCCTTTGATGCATGATGACTTGTTGGCATGATTTGGGGGTCATAGGGATGTGTTTGATGGGTCGAATGTGTGATAAAACAGTTAATTTCTGCATTTCTTAGCAGCCCGTATCGGAACGGGTACTACTGTTTCGAAACAAGGGTCTGAAATGGCCTTGGTGTTTCGAAACGGGTAGAGCCGTTCCGAAACACTTTTGCTACTGCCAAGCCCTGTTTCGGAACAGGTTTCGAAACGGTCCCGCGTTTCGGAACGGTCAGCCCCTATTCCGGAACACTTGAACGTTGGGCACTGAATTATATGGTTATATGTTTTGAAATCTTCACGTTTTAGTCCTGAACTTCGTTTATGCAATTGCTTGAGTTTGGGATGTCCGTTTAAAGTGAAATTTGGCAGAGAAGCATGTAACATGACTAATTTCATAATGGTATCTTAAAAATTGGCAAAGTTCTCTTAATTTCCAGAACTTACAATTTGGTCTCTAAATTCGTATGTTATGCAATTGAGTACCTTTTTTGCTTTCCGATTGCTATGATTTTTGAGTATGCTTATCTCAAGAGTACGCCTAGGGTTAATGTGCATCTAGACAAGTTTTAAAAGAAAAAAGGGTCGTTAATCAAGGTTGACTTTCGGGTTGACTTTGGTTTTCCCCTGTAATCTTCGTAGTTCGGGTCAACCGTCTAGGCCGGGCTAAGGGGGTTACAGATGATATCTCTCATCATCGCATTCTCACTTTGGATCGGGAAGGCACTAGCCCCATTGCCCGACTCCAAAGAGCACGTACAAATTTTTAGTTTATAGTGCACTCTCATCCTATTGGTCGACCAACTATATCCGGTAATTATCTCATCATTTATGCCAATATATTTCATGAAAATCATCATCTCACCTACTGTTTTGATGCAACATTTCTCAAATCTTTCTCATCTCATTTCAAAACCAAATCTCATTCTTTGCATTAAGTCAAAATCTCAAAACACTTTTCTACCACATGCTATCTCATGAAATCAAAACATGGCATCAACTCATGCTACAAATCATGCACAAAACATTAGGAATTTATCTATCTCAAAACAAGAGCATGTTAAAAACATTTAGGGGATCAACCACATATTGAGAGCAAATCTAGCCATACTTACTTCCGGACTTAGGATGGTGTTTCAAACCAATCCAAAATCCACAAACCTTGTTTCTTTGTCCCTCAAGGACTTCTAAAACCATTCACAGTCACCGATTACGTTTCGCTTGCTTGCCGAAACGATATCTAAGCTTCTGGCACTTCTGGATCAACACCAAAATCACCAGCCACTCAAACAAACTCGCTGCACTACTCAAAAACACCATTTCAGCTACCCAAAATAACCGAAATCATATCCAAACTTCTCCAAAACAAAGCCCAGTCAAGACCTATCAATTCTAATCATTTTAAACCTCAATCAACACCAAAAATCACCAAAGACACGTCCTTATATCTCCAGCAACAACAGAACACCAAGAACACTCCAAAAACTACAAATCTAGCATGTAAAACTTAGGAATACAAACATATTCGGGATTTGTTTGATAAAACCTCATTTATAACATCAATTATCATCCAAAATACATTATAAATCCACCTCAAAATAGAGCCTAACCAAGAGTTACGAAAATCATCAAGATCTCACCAAGAATCTTGAGTTTTACTACAATTTCATGTTTCTAACATTAAAACAACTCAAAAATCATTATCAAAGGATTGATAACTTGGGAATTTCAGTAAAGAACTGATCATTAGAGGAGAAGGACGAAGCTTACCTGTAATGGCTGATTTCTCCTCAATTTGGGCAAGATTTCTTGAAAATCCAAAGTAAAAACAAAAGGATTTCATGAGATAAAGATTAGGAATCTTTAAGAGAATGAAATCTCAACAAAAGAGATGAGAATCAAAGGTTATTTAGTAAAGGAAATGTGTTTGGCTGAGTGGAAATTGAGAGAAAATGAAATGAGAGAAAACTAACGTAAGGTAGTTATGAAAAAAGTCAACTTAGACTTTCTTTTTAATTCTCCTTTATTCCTTAATTAAAACATTATTAAAAACTCCCAAATTAAAGAGAAATCTGATAAAAAACATTTTGGTAAAATTAGCTCCTTAAAGATTCAAAGTTTCAATCCTTTACAAAACAATCACTAGTCAACTTTTGCAAAAACTACAATTTGGTCACTACACTAAAATTTAGTATTTCCAAATCACATTTTGTAAAATTGTTTTCACCATAACCATTTATATAATAAATGAGGATTTTTAGATATTTTTCCATATTTTTAAAGCGTCCTGAACTAGTTTTTCCCTAAATCTCCCTTAAAGATTCGAACCGTTCTCGACTGACCCGATTCAACCTTTAAAACATCTAGGCCCAAAACCTGGGCCTTACAACTCTTCCCCACTTAAGAAATTTCGTCCTTGAAATTTACCTGGAGGTAAAAGGTAAGGAAATTGCTTCTTCATGTCATCCTTCCTTTCCCACGTGGCTTCCTCAACGCCACGATGTCTCCACAAGACCTAGACCAGCTCGTTGGTCTTACCCCGAAGAACCTTACTATCCGTATCCAGAATCTCAACGGGTTCCTCATCATACGTCAAGTCCGGGATCAACTCAACCTCTTCCACATGCATAACATGCGACAGATCCGTTCTATATCTCCAAAGCATGGATACATGGAACACATTATGTATCTTTTCTAACTCTTGAGGTAGTCTCAGTTTGTAGGCAACAGGACCCACACGTTCTATCACCTCATATGGTCCAATGAACCTTGGACTCAATTTGCCCTTCTGGCCAAATCTCATCACCTTTTCCCAAGGTGAAACTTTCAAAAACACACGCTCGCCCACTTCAATCTCTATCTCCTTACGCTTTTAATCCGCGTAATACTTTTGCCGGTCCGATACTGCCTTCAAACGCTTACAAATGAGCTTCACCTTATCGGTGGTTCCTTTCAACAAAGTCGTCATCGAGACCAACTTTTGTCCCGTTTCAGCCCAACAAAGATGAGTTATGCACTTCCTCTCGTATAAAGCCTCATAAGGTTCCATTTGAATACTTGCTTGGTAACTGTTATTATAAGCAAACTCCACCAAAGGCAAGTGATTCTCCCAAAAGCCCTAAAACCCAATAACACAACACCTCAACATATCCTCAAGCACTTGGATAACACGCTCCGACTGTCCATCCGTTTGCGGATGATAAGAAGTACTGAAATTCAGTCGCGTACCCAATGTTTGATGTAAACATTCCCAAATCTTGCGGTGAACCTCGAATCTCTATCCGACACTATAGGCTTTGGTACTCCATGCAGACGTGCAATCTCAGCAATGTACAACTCCGCAAGTTTATCAAAGGTATACGTAGTATGCATAGGCAAGAAATGCGCACACTTCGTAAGGCGACCCATAATCACCCAAACAGAATTCTTCTTTGATGGTGATAACGACAAACCAAACACAAAGTCCATAGTGATCCTTTCCCATTTCCATTCTGGGATCCTCAACGGCTGTAACAACCCAGAAGGAACTTGATGTTCAGCTTTAACCCGCTGACAAACCATGCATTTGCTAACAAACTCAACGACATCTTTCTTCAATCCCACCCAATAGTCATCATCCTTCAAATCACGGTACATCTTTGTACTACCAGGGTGCATAGCAAAATGACTACTATGAGCTTTAGTCAGAATAGTGCGCCTCAACTCAGCATCACTCGGCACCACTATCCGACTCCCAAAACATAAAACACCATCATCATTGAAATAGAAATCCGAAGGCCTATCTTCAGCGATATCCTGTACATGTGGCACCAAAGAATCATCCAACATTTGTTTATCCTTTATCAACAGAACTAGAGATGGTTTCACTTGCAATTCAGCAACAAGACCACCATCTCGCGATATGCTCAAGGTAGCAAACATCACCCTTAATTCCACCGCCACCTTCCTGCTCAAAGAATCGGCTACAACATTGGCCTTCCCCGGATGATACAGAATCGTTAGATCGTAATCCTTAAGCAACTCCACCCAACGTCGTTGCCTGAGGTTTAACTCATTCTGAGACATAAGATACTTCAAACTTTTATGATTCGTGTACACAGTACACTTCTCACCATATAGATAATGTCTCCAGATCTTTAAAGCAAAAACCACCACTGCTAGCTCAATGTCATGCGTGGGGTAATTGCGCTCATGCATAAGCCACTACTCTACACTCTTGCATCAACACACACCCCAAACCAACATAGGATGCGTCGCTATACACCACAAACTCTTTTCCCTACTCAGGTTGAACCAAGATAGGAGCTTGCGTCAAAGCTGCCTTTAGCTTCTCAAAAGCTTGCTGTCTCGCTTCCTTCCACTCAAACTTAACATCATTTTGTAACAACTTCGTCAAAGGGGCAGCAATCTTAGAAAATCCATCCACAAACCTCAGGTAGTAACATGCCAACCCAAGGAAACTACGGACTTCATGAACAGACCTATGAGGCTTCGAATTCACCACCGCCTCAATCTTCTGAGGATGGACACGGATACCTTCAGCCGAAACTACATGGCCAAGAAAAACAACCTCCTTTAGCCAAAACTCACATTTACTCAGCTTAGCATAAAGTTGATTCTCTAACAACGCTTGCAAAACGATCCTCAAATGTTCCTCATGCTCCTCCTCGGTACGAGAGTACACAAGGATATCATCGATGAACACCACAACAAACTTATCCAAGAATTCATGAAACACCATGTTCATCATATCCATGAAAGCAGCAGGAGCATTTGTCAATCCAAACAGCTTCACTAGAAATTCATAATGCCCATATCTCGTTCGGAAGGTTGTTTTTGGCACATCCACATCCTTCACCTCTAACTGATAATATCCTGACTGTAAATCTATCTTTGAAAACATAGCCGCTCCTCGAAAATGATCGAAGAGGTCATCAATCCTCGGCAGAGGATACTTGTTCTTGATAGTCAACTTATTCAGCTGACGATAATCAATGCACATCCTCATCGTGCCATCTTTCTTTTTAACAAACAAGACCGGTGCACCCCATTATGACACACTTGGCCGAATAAAGCCTCGGTCAAGCAACTCTTGAAGTTGCGTCTTCAACTTCTTCAACTCCTTGGGTGCAACGCGATAGGGAGCAATGGATACCGGAGTTGTGTTCTCATACAACTCAATTCCGAATTCAACCTCTCGACTAGGCGGCAAACCCGGTAATTCCTCCGGAAGCACTCTAGGGAATTCACACACGGTCCTTATATCTTGTACACGAGTGTCCTTTGTACTAGGTTTCATGACAAAGGCTAGATAAGCCTCAAACCCCTGACGCAACATCCGGCTTGCTTCAAGCGTCGATACCAAATTGGACATGAATTTCACATTTTCTCCCACCACCACAACCTCATAATCATCTGCAAGTTTCAGCGAAACACGCTTGCTTTCAAAATCCACAACGGCCCTATGCTCAACAAGCCAATCCATACCAAGGATTACATCGAATCCATAGAATGGCAATTCCATAAGATCAACTAGAAACACATGCTCTTGCACCTTTAAGGGCCATCTCCTATACAACATCCTTGTTACAACCGTCTCACCAAAGGAACTAGTCACACGCATACCCGCATCCAAAGACTCAATAGGCGAACCAAGCATTTGAGCATGTTCTGTAACGCCCCGGTTTTGGGCTCAGAAGTTTTGGGTGTTGACCGGTTCGGTCAAAGTGCTGATCGAATATATAAGAGTGAATTTAGGAAAGCCTAGTTCGGGTTGCATTAAAAATATGGAAAAATGTTCTAAAATCATATTTTAATATATATAAGTGAACTGTGAAATCAATTTTGGAAAATGAGGTTCGGAAGGTTGACATTTTGGCTAGTGACCAAAATGTAATTTTTGAAAGTTGCGGGACAGTTTTATAAAGGATTGAAACTTTGAATCTTTAAGGAGCTATTATTCCAAAAAGGATTTCTCCAGATTTTTCTAAGATATTTTAAGTCTAAAATCTGATTTTAAAGATTTAGAAAAGGAGGGAAATCATTTTAACTAATTTTCCAACTAATTTTCCATTTTCTCTCAAATTCTCTTTTCTCTCATTTTCTCTCAACCCAAACAAAATTCTCCAGATTTCTTTCTCTGATTTTGACATCTAAATCTCTCATTTCAACTCTCATTTGATTCCTAATCATTTCATCAACAAAACCTCTCAATTTACAAGTTGGTTCATCAAGCTTTTTGGCTCTAAAATGGAGAAATTCAAGTTTGGAGGTAAGAACGTCCTTCTCCTCTAAACTATCAGTTCTTTACTGAAATTCCTAAGTTCTCAATCCTCGATTTATGTTTTATTAAAGGCTTTTCATTTGAGATCTTGATTTTTGGCTAAAATGCAAGATTTGGTGATTTTGGTGAAAATTTCGTGTGATCTGTTTAAGCAGGGTTTTGAGGTGTTAAATTGATGTTAAATGAATGCTAAAATGATTAGAAGTTGAGGTTTAATCAATGCAATCCCGGATAGGTTGAATTTCCTAAGTTTGGCTTGAGTTTTTGGTTGTTTTTGGAGTGTTTTTGGTGATCTGTTATACCTGGAGGTATAAGGACGTGGTTGTGATCATTTTGCATGTTATTTGATGTATAAAAATGGTTAGAAGTGATGGATCTTGGCTGGGTTAAGTTTTGGAAGTGTTTGGAGATGATTTCGGTTGTGTTTGATAGCCAAATTGCTAGATTTGTGATGAGCAGCGAGTTGTGTTGTTGTTGCTGGTGTTTTAATGCATAAAGATGCATTAATGTTCTGTTTTTATGTGCTTGAAACAGGGGAGGTTGATCCTTGAGCTTTGGAGGTGTTTTCAGAAGGTTTCGGAAGCTTGGAAAGCTTGTTGGCTAGCTTTGTTTGGTAATCGGTGAGTGAAGTTGGGATTTCAGCTTTTGAAATAAGGTTTGAAGGTTTTTGGGAGCTTAGTTTAAGTCTAAACAACTTTGCTAAGCTCAAGAGTAAGTGGATGGGCTTTTGCTCTTGGATTGTGTATGTTTTGGCTTTAAAAATCAAAAGTGGTTGATGATTGATATGCATGTGATTTGCATGGTTAAATTCTGTTTTGTAAGCATGTTTTAGCATGGTTTAATGCTGGTTTTGAAAGTCAATTGGAAAGGATGCTCAAGGTAAGAGATCCTTGGTTTAGTGCATTGAAAATGTGGATTTGATGCATAGTGTTGCATGTTGTTCATTGGCTTTGTATGATGCTTAAAAACAGTGAGTTGATGATGATTAATGATGATAATTGTGCCTTTTGCATATTGTTTATGCATGTGAATCATTGAGCTAATGATGTGATGGTTTTGCATTATGTGTATGCATGTGAATCATTGAGCTAATTATGTGATGGCCTTGCATTATGTTTATGCATGTGGAACATTGGATATTATGGTAAGATGGTTATGTTGGCAAGAGATGTGAATGGTTCTTGGTTCGTTGATCGGGTATAATTAGCCGGCTATAGGATTGGGTGCACCGTGAATAAAGTCGCCTTGATGGCGGAGTGGTCAAGTGTGGACCGGGTAAACTCCCCTCAAGTATTCCTAACGAGATGAGGTCAGTGGAGGGTGTGCCCACGGGAGGACCTCGGTTGCTTAAGGTCGTAGTGGAGGTTGTTGCCCACGGTAGACCTTGGTTGAGTAAAGGTTATAAGGTGGTTAAAAGTCCTTATGTGAGAACCTTGTACTTGTTAAGATCACAATGGCAATGGTTAAGTCCATGTGTGGATCTTGTGTGTGATGTCCCGGATCTCGTTAGATGATGTCTACAACTACCAATCGGTTATGCAAAGGTTGTATGGTGGTTGAAAGTCCATACGGGAAGACCTTGTGCATGTCAAGGGTGTATGGCGGTTGAAAGTCCATACATGGTAACCTTGAGGAAAAGCTAAGGTTGTATGGTGTTTAAAAGTCCATACATGGGAACCTTAGGTTGTTAAGGTCAAATGGAGGTTGTTGCCCATTTGGAAGACCTTGGATTGGGTAGTGTGTAGGAAGCGTTGGGACACGCTTGTAATCCGCGTATCCGATCGGGTTGAAAAGTTGGAAAGTGAATATGGTTGATCTCTTGGGAGCCAATATAATGTTCTTGATCATGTTGAGCATGGGATTGCTTGAAATGATGCATGGTTGCATGTGAAGCATGAGATGCTTGAATTGATGCATGTTTGCATGAGAAGCATGAGATGCTTGGTAAGATGCATTGTTGCATGAGATGTGTATGATGCTAGTGAAAGCATGTTACTTGTATGTTGAACAAGTGTAGGTTATCATTTGATAAATGATGCATGAGAGCATGGATTACCTATGTTGCATTGGAGTCATGTATGACTTGATGTTAAAGGCATGTGATGATGATGCTATGGTTTTATGTTGCCTTGATTAAATGCATGAAATGGTTTGATTGAATTATGGTTTTAAGTGGTTTCTTGCTTGATGTGGTTTCCAAGTTAAAGAAAGGTATGTTGTGGAAAGGATGTGTTTTCCATGGTTTTATTTAAAGCTTGGCATATGGTGTTTATGCATGATTTGAACTTGATGTTGAAAAGAGTTTTCGAACATGGTTTTGGAAAGCAAATCGGGTTGGTTTTAATGTGTTTTAAAGACCCGCTGCATTGATGGTGTTTTGGCTTTGAGCATTCCTCACTAAGCATTATGTGCTTACGCTCCTTTTGTCCATCAATGCAGATTCCTGAAGCTTGGACAGCAAGGAGCAAGGGATTCAAGGTGGACTCCAATGGATATGTATGTCTCGGTGAATAGCTATAGTTAATAAGGGCAATGGGGGTAGAATCTCTCGGATTGTTGTTATTGTGATCGTATATGTTGATCATGTATGTTAAATGTTGTTGTTAATGTTGTTGAACATGAATTGGCTTAATTGTGGTTGCTTAGGAAAGTTTATGCTTAAATGGATAGTTTGAGTAGGAAGTATGCTTTTGAATTTGGGGCTTTCCATATGTGTTGGTTATTTGTTGAATTGATGATGCATTTATGGTCTCTGCATGTTGTTCATCTTTGAGGAATGATTTGGTGATGTTAATTTGATGTTTGAAGCATGTTTGATGCTGTTTTCGAGTTGTTTTCAGGCAGGGGTATCGATACTCGGGCTTGGGTATCGATACACCTGAACCAAATATGCAAGTTTCAGGCCAGGGGTATCGATACTGATGAACAAGTATCGATACCTTATGAGTGGAGTATCGATACTGGGGGAAGGGTATCGATACCCTTGCTAGAATTTGGTTACTGCCTTCCCCGAGTATCGATACCACACGTGGCGTATCGATACCGAACCGTTAAAATCAGTTAAAAGTATCTTTTATGTTTTGAAATGTTTGCGTTTTGGTCCTGAATCTTGTTTGTGCAATTGTGTGAGTTCGGGATGTCCGTTTGAGCTGAAATTTTGCAGGGAAGCATGAAACATGATTAATTTTAAGTTGGTAACTTAAAATCTGGTTAAGTCCTTAAAGTTTTCAGAAATTACAATTTGGTCCCTAAAGTTGTAATTTGTTCAATTGGGTCCCTGTTTGATCTCTGATGTTTGTGATCTTCGAGCATGGTGTTTGTGCGATCACATCTAAGGTTATTGTGCATCTAGACAAGATTAAAAAGGAAAAAAAAGGGTCGTTAATCAAGGTTGACTTTCGGGTTGACTTTGATTTTCCCCGTGTAATCTTCGTAGTTCGGGTCAACCGTCCAGACCGGGCTACGGGGGTTACATTTGGTGGTATCAGAGCTGAGTTGCGAAGGTTGGGGAAAACGGTAAGTTGTTGTGGTAAGTGTGTTTGATGTTTACCTTGTTGTATGGTTGAAAGCTGGTTGAAGCATGTGTTTCTGAGTATGCTGTTGATGTTTTTGAGCATGTTGCTGATGTATGCAAGCATGATTTGTGGTTATGAATCTTGGTTGAGTTCATGTGGATATGTGCTGATGTTATGAGCTGATGTTATGCATGGTGAATGCGTTTTGAGCATGTTATGTTGCTAATGTGCTGGTGCTATTGGATGTTGTTTGGTGTAAGCATGATCAAGGTATGTTGTTGATATGCTTGATGTTGTGATATCCATGTTGTGTTGACTGTTATGTCATGTAAAGGGGGAGGATTCGGGATACCCATTGCCTTATTAATATAGCTGTTGTGTTATTTGGAGTTGGAGTTTGAATCCTTGCTTAATGCTGGTCTAACTGGTTTTGTTTGTTTGTTGTGATTGTATGTTGTTTGTTGTTAGTGGTGTGGCAAAGATGATGAAAGAGTGGAGGATGAGTGAAATGGTTGCTGCCTTGGGGCAGGTTGTTAAGTCAAAGGATTCACCCTTTTGTAGAGGTGTTTTGTCTCAGTCTTCTGTGACTGAAGTTGAGATGGTAAGGCAAGGGAAAGAAGCTGGTTCCGGGATGGAAAGTTCTTTATCTGTTGTTCAAGAGGTGTTGGGAACATCTCAGGCTGCGGTTGAGGTAAAGTCAGTGGATGCGCTGGCTAAATGTGTGGGTTTGCCGAGACAGCATTTGCTTGATTTGGGTGCTGTAGAGTATCATGGTTCTTCCCCGGAGATGTTTGAGGCTTGGTGGGCCAATGTAGTTCTGATTTTGGATCAGGAAGGCTGTGATTATGCCTGTAAGCTGGGGAGTGTTGTTTCTTTGATGCTGGAGGATGCTTGTTCTTGGTGGACATCTGTGGCTGTGGCGTCACATATTCTTGATATTGATTGGGATTTCTTCGTGTCTGCTTTCTATGAAAGGTATCTTGGAGGGGAATTTCCAAGGGTTAAGCAAGGTGCGGCTAATGCTGTTGGTGAGCAAGTGTTGCTTGAGCAAGGAGTGGGAGCTCAGTCATCTGTGTGTGACTGTTGTAAAAGGCAACATGTTGGAAAATGTTGGGACACAAGTGTTTGCTGGAGATGTGGTTCTAAGTTGCATGTTAGGCGTGATTGTCCTCATGGAGTGAAGTCAGCTTTGGTGTTAGCCAAAGGATCTTTGAAAGGTCGTGGGCATGGCCGAGGCGAGGTTCGGAAGTGGCAGAAAAAGCCGAAGGTTGTGAAGAGTTTAGGGAATGAAGTTTGCTGGAAATGTGGGTCTGCTGGACACATGAAGCGTGATTGTTCGATGTTGGCTCGGAATAGCCAAGGTTCCTTATTGCAAGGAGTTGGTGGTGACCCTGGTGTGTTAGCTGGTGCTGCAGGGGTGCGACAGAAGGATGTTGGTTCCGCAAGGAAGAGAGCTCGTTCGATGAAGCTTCAGGGTGGTGTTGTGTTTTCAGGTAACCTTGTTAAGTGATCTTTGCTTTAGTTGCTTAGTTTGGTTTCTGTTGGTTTTTCCTTGCGTGGTAAGTCTAGTCTTGTTGCTAGCATGTTTGGGGTAATGATAGTTGTGGTTTGGTGATATCTTTGGTGTGAAGAAGGCTTTAGTGAATATCTTGTGGTTAATGGTTGTTGGTATGATGGAGTTAGATAAGTTAAAGGTGAGTAAGGGGTTGTTCTTAGACGGATTTTGAGGATGTCATTGGAGGGTGTGAACTGGCATTCATGCACAGTTTAAAATCATTGTTATATACTATATTATATATGTTGGTCCATGCATACATGTGGCATGACATTAGAGGTTTTGCATACATGTACATCAGGCATTGATAGGGCATGTAGGTGATCATGCATACGATGTTCACACTCGCTAATAACTAATCGAATCTGTTAGTGTTGTGGTTGGATTAAGTGGAATGATGGGTTTGTAGAGGTTGTTTGGTGCTAAGTGAGAGTGGAATGGCTTGTTGGTAGAAGGATAGTGTTTGATGCTCTGAGAGTTTAGTGGTTTGGTGGTGAAGGGTATCTGTTTGAGGTTAGTATCTGCTAAGTGGTTTGTTTAGTTTAAAGGAAGTGGTAGTTCCTTGGTGCTAAGTGATGTTGTAGTTTGAGGTTGTGTTTCCGGGTGCTGAGGTTGTTTAGCCTTTAAGTTGTTGTGAAAGGGTTGAGTTGGTTCTTAGTAACCTTTGAAGAGTTCTGAAGCTGTTGTGTGTGTTATGGTTCAGTAATGTTCTGGTAACGCAAGTGTTCTGGTTGAAGTTTGTAGTGAAAGGGCTGTGAAAGATCGAAGGTTTTCGTTGGTTGTTTGGGTTCTTGTGAGAAGTGATTGGTAGGTTGTGGTTAAGAGAGTTTCGTTTGAAGACAGTTGGTGGTGTGTGGAACGGCTGAAGGTTTCAAGTTGGGGTTGTGATGCAATTTTTGGTAATTGGGTGAATAGTCTTGATGAGCTGTTATGGTAATGTTTTTGGCAGATATGAAGGATGGTCGGCTTCGTTGAGGAGCTTGGGTAAACAGTTGATGTTTAAGGATTTCTGCTTGTTGGGAAAATCTTTGGAAAAGGTTTGGGAATCGCAAGAGTTTTAGAGGCTGAGAGGTTGCCTAGTGGGGCTAAGTTGGTTTGGTTGTTGTCTTTGTGTGGACAAGTCTTGGAAGATGTGTGTTACAGTGATGTCTGCTGTAAGAGCTGAAGTTCTTCAGGTTGATGTTGGGATTGTGTATAATCCGGTTGTGTGAAAGGTTGAGTCGTGGTTACCTTTGAGAGTTTGGTTTTGTGAACGGTATGTGGTGGAGGTTTGTGTGGAAAGTGATCGGTGGTGTTGGTTGAAGCTTTTGTGTTGTCTTGTGTGTTGCTTTGAGAAGGTTGTGGTTCTCTTTCGCCGGTTGAAATTTCGAGGACGAAATTTCCTAAGGGGGGGAGAGTTGTAACGCCCCGGTTTTGGGCTCAGAAGTTTTGGGTGTTGACCGGTTCGGTCAAAGTGCTGATCGAATATATAAGAGTGAATTTAGGAAAGCCTAGTTCGGGTTGCATTAAAAATATGGAAAAATGTTCTAAAATCATATTTTAATATATATAAGTGAACTGTGAAATCAATTTTGGAAAATGAGGTTCGGAAGGTTGACATTTTGGCTAGTGACCAAAATGTAATTTTTGAAAGTTGCGGGACAGTTTTATAAAGGATTGAAACTTTGAATCTTTAAGGAGCTATTATTCCAAAAAGGATTTCTCCAGATTTTTCTAAGATATTTTAAGTCTAAAATCTGATTTTAAAGATTTAGAAAAGGAGGGAAATCATTTTAACTAATTTTCCAACTAATTTTCCATTTTCTCTCAAATTCTCTTTTCTCTCATTTTCTCTCAACCCAAACAAAATTCTCCAGATTTCTTTCTCTGATTTTGACATCTAAATCTCTCATTTCAACTCTCATTTGATTCCTAATCATTTCATCAACAAAACCTCTCAATTTACAAGTTGGTTCATCAAGCTTTTTGGCTCTAAAATGGAGAAATTCAAGTTTGGAGGTAAGAACGTCCTTCTCCTCTAAACTATCAGTTCTTTACTGAAATTCCTAAGTTCTCAATCCTCGATTTATGTTTTATTAAAGGCTTTTCAATTGAGATCTTGATTTTTGGCTAAAATGCAAGATTTGGTGATTTTGGTGAAAATTTCGTGTGATCTGTTTAAGCAGGGTTTTGAGGTGTTAAATTGATGTTAAATGAATGCTAAAATGATTAGAAGTTGAGGTTTAATCAATGCAATCCCGGATAGGTTGAATTTCCTAAGTTTGGCTTGAGTTTTTGGTTGTTTTTGGAGTGTTTTTGGTGATCTGTTATACCTGGAGGTATAAGGACGTGGTTGTGATCATTTTGCATGTTATTTGATGTATAAAAATGGTTAGAAGTGATGGATCTTGGCTGTGTTAAGTTTTGGAAGTGTTTGGAGATGATTTCGGTTGTGTTTGATAGCCAAATTGCTAGATTTGTGATGAGCAGCGAGTTGTGTTGTTGTTGCTGGTGTTTTAATGCATAAAGATGCATTAATGTTCTGTTTTTATGTGCTTGAAACAGGGGAGGTTGATCCTTGAGCTTTGGAGGTGTTTTCAGAAGGTTTCGGAAGCTTGGAAAGCTTGTTGGCTAGCTTTGTTTGGTAATCGGTGAGTGAAGTTGGGATTTCAGCTTTTGAAATAAGGTTTGAAGGTTTTTGGGAGCTTAGTTTAAGTCTAAACAACTTTGCTAAGCTCAAGAGTAAGTGGATGGGCTTTTGCTCTTGGATTGTGTATGTTTTGGCTTTAAAAATCAAAAGTGGTTGATGATTGATATGCATGTGATTTGCATGGTTAAATTCTGTTTTGTAAGCATGTTTTAGCATGGTTTAATGCTGGTTTTGAAAGTCAATTGGAAAGGATGCTCAAGGTAAGAGATCCTTGGTTTAGTGCATTGAAAATGTGGATTTGATGCATAGTGTTGCATGTTGTTCATTGGCTTTGTATGATGCTTAAAAACATTGAGTTGATGATGATTAATGATGCTAATTGTGCCTTTTGCATATTGTTTATGTATGTGAATCATTGAGCTAATGATGTGATGGTTTTGCATTATGTGTATGCATGTGAATCATTGAGCTAATGATGTGATGGCCTTGCATTATGTTTATGCATGTGGAACATTGGATATTATGGTAAGATGGTTATGTTGGCAAGAGATGTGAATGGTTCTTGGTTCGTTGATCGGGTATAATTAGCCGGCTATAGGATTGGGTGCACCGTGAATAAAGTCGCCTTGATGGCGGAGTGGTCAAGTGTGGACCGGGTAAACTCCCCTCAAGTATTCCTAACGAGATGAGGTCAGTGGAGGGTGTGCCCACGGGAGGACCTCGGTTGCTTAAGGTCGTAGTGGAGGTTGTTGCCCACGGTAGACCTTGGTTGAGTAAAGGTTATAAGGTGGTTAAAAGTCCTTATGTGAGAACCTTGTACTTGTTAAGATCACAATGGCAATGGTTAAGTCCATGTGTGGATCTTGTGTGTGATGTCCCGGATCTCGTTAGATGATGTCTACAACTACCAATCGGTTATGCAAAGGTTGTATGGTGGTTGAAAGTCCATACGGGAAGACCTTGTGCATGTCAAGGGTGTATGGCGGTTGAAAGTCCATACATGGTAACCTTGAGGAAAAGCTAAGGTTGTATGGTGTTTAAAAGTCCATACATGGGAACCTTAGGTTGTTAAGGTCAAATGGAGGTTGTTGCCCATTTGGAAGACCTTGGATTGGGTAGTGTGTAGGAAGCGTTGGGACACGCTTGTAATCCGCGTATCCGATCGGGTTGAAAAGTTGGAAAGTGAATATGGTTGATCTCTTGGGAGCCAATATAATGTTCTTGATCATGTTGAGCATGGGATTGCTTGAAATGATGCATGGTTGCATGTGAAGCATGAGATGCTTGAATTGATGCATGTTTGCATGAGAAGCATGAGATGCTTGGTATGATGCATTGTTGCATGAGATGTGTATGATGCTAGTGAAAGCATGTTACTTGTATGTTGAACAAGTGTAGGTTATCATTTGATAAATGATGCATGAGAGCATGGATTACCTATGTTGCATTGGAGTCATGTATGACTTGATGTTAAAGGCATGTGATGATGATGCTATGGTTTTATGTTGCCTTGATTAAATGCATGAAATGGTTTGATTGAATTATGGTTTTAAGTGGTTTCTTGCTTGATGTGGTTTCCAAGTTAAAGAAAGGTATGTTGTGGAAAGGATGTGTTTTCCATGGTTTTATTTAAAGCTTGGCATATGGTGTTTATGCATGATTTGAACTTGATGTTGAAAAGAGTTTTCGAACATGGTTTTGGAAAGCAAATCGGGTTGGTTTTAATGTGTTTTAAAGACCCGCTGCATTGATGGTGTTTTGGTTTTGAGCATTCCTCACTAAGCATTATGTGCTTACACTCCTTTTGTCCATCAATGCAGATTCCTGAAGCTTGGACAGCAAGGAGCAAGGGATTCAAGGTGGACTCCAATGGAGATGTATGTCTCGGTGAATAGCTATAGTTAATAAGGGCAATGGGGGTAGAATCTCTCGGATTGTTGTTATTGTGATCGTATATGTTGATCATGTATGTTAAATGCTGTTGTTAATGTTGTTGAACATGAATTGGCTTAATTGTGGTTGCTTTGGAAAGTTTATGCTTAAATGGATAGTTTGAGTAGGAAGTATGCTTTTGAATTTGGGGCTTTCCATATGTGTTGGTTATTTGTTGAATTGATGATGCATTTATGGTCTCTGCATGTTGTTCATCTTTGAGGAATGATTTGGTGATGTTAATTTGATGTTTGAAGCATGTTTGATGCTGTTTTCGAGTTGTTTTCAGGCAGGGGTATCGATACTCGGGCTTGGGTATCGATACACCTGAACCAAATATGCAAGTTTCAGGCCAGGGGTATCGATACTGATGAACAAGTATCGATACCTTATGAGTGGAGTATCGATACTGGGGGAAGGGTATCGATACCCTTGCTAGAATTTGGTTACTGCCTTCCCCGAGTATCGATACCACACGTGGCGTATCGATACCGAACCGTTAAAATCAGTTAAAAGTATCTTTTATGTTTTGAAATGTTTGCGTTTTGGTCCTGAATCTTGTTTGTGCAATTGTGTGAGTTCGGGATGTCCGTTTGAGCTGAAATTTTGCAGGGAAGCATGAAACATGATTAATTTTAAGTTGGTAACTTAAAATCTGGTTAAGTCCTTAAAGTTTTCAGAAATTACAATTTGGTCCCTAAAGTTGTAATTTGTTCAATTGGGTCCCTGTTTGATCTCTGATGTTTGTGATCTTCGAGCATGGTGTTTGTGCGATCACATCTAAGGTTATTGTGCATCTAGACAAGATTAAAAAGGAAAAAAAGGGTCGTTAATCAAGGTTGACTTTCGGGTTGACTTTGATTTTCCCCGTGTAATCTTCGTAGTTCGGGTCAACCGTCCAGACCGGGCTACGGGGGTTACATGTTCACGCAATATGTACGAGTATGTAGATCCAGAATCAATCAAAGAAAGTATTGACAAGGATTTCAAAGTAAAGGTACCTGTGATTACGTCCATGTCATTCCTCCCTTCTCGATGGGCATACACTCTAGCCTGACCACCACCTTCAGGCTGAACATCCACCACATGTGCTACATTTCTTACCCCTTCATCTCTGCATTGGAAATTGTCACGACCGCGCCCACGACCTCTCTGTGGCTCTGTTGCTCTCACCGGAGCCTGACCCTCTCTCATCAGCCGCAGAAAATCGCTCTTCATGTGCCCACGATTGCCGCAATTCCAGCATGTACCAAGATTGCCACAACACTCACCAGTGTGCCTTCTACCACACCGATTGCACTCAGGAGTCCGTAAGAAAGCATTCGGTCCTTGCTGACCTCATCTAGGGTTGTTACCCCTACGTCTTGCATCCGCATGTGACCTTCTGTCCTTATGTCCCTTGAACCGATCTCTACCAAGATCACATTCCGCAGGTCGCTTCCCTGAGCTAGTTCCTCCCGCTCGGCTTGCCAGACCAATATTCAACTCAATGTCCTTGGCTCTAGTGACCAAGACATCAAAATTAGTATAGTCTGCTGCGAGCATATAGGTTTTCACGTCAACCACCATCCCATAATGGAATCATTCAATCATTCCTGTAACCCCCTTAGCCCGGCCTAGACGGTTGACCCGAACTACGAAGATTACACGGGGAAAACCAAAGTCAACCTGAAAGTCAACCTTGATTAACGACCCTTTTTTTCTTTCTAATCTTATCTAGATGCACATTAACCTTAAGCGTACCCTTGAGAAAAGCATACTTGGAAAGCACAGCGATCGGAAAACAATAAGGGACTCAATTGCACAACATACAAAGTTAGGGACCAATTTGTAAATTCTGTAAAGATGAATGACTCAGCTGATTTTTAAATTACCAATATCAAATTAATCATATTACATGCTTCCCTGTCAAATTTCACCTCAAACGGACATCTCAAACTCAAGCAATTGCAAATACAAAATTCGGGACTAAAACGTAAAGCTTGCAAACCTTTAACCATTCAAATCAGTGCCCAACGATCTAGTGTTTCGGAACGGGGGTTGACCGTTCCGAAATGCGGGTTCATTTTGAGACCAGTATCGAAACAGGGCTTGGCAGTGGCCAATTCGTTTCGGAACGGCCTCTACCCGTTTCGAAACACGAAGGCCATTACAGGCCCCCGTTTCGAAACGCAGGTGCCCGTTCCGATACGGATTGCCCAGAATGTGCAGATTTTACTGGTTTAACATAGAATTAACCATTCAAACACATCCCTATGACCTCCTAATCATGCCAACAAGTCATCATACATATAAGGTACACATTTGCATCATCAAAACTCATTCATGGCATCAATTAGGAAAAACCACAAGTCTATAGGCATCCATCCTAATATTGGAAACCAACCAATCATCAAATCATCAAAGCAAACACCAAAAGGCCATTTACATGTCCAAAACATCATAGGCATCATCCCAAACTTAGGGAGTCCAAAACATCTCCCAACAACACAACCTAGGTTCCTATTGCCAAATACCAAAAGCTAATAATGTTGTAAAAATAGTCACCATACATGAGCTTAGCCTTCCCTTGGATTCTTAGCCTCCTTGCTGCCCTTGAAGCACTTCAATTCTCTGCATTATTGGTTCAAGAAAGAGAGCGTAAGCACAATTGCTTAGTGAGGCATGCTCTAAAGAAACAACACAATAATGCACCATATTGAACACCTTTCAAAAAGGTCTTTTCATACATAAACATCATTTCTCATGCAACAATGCATACACAACAAGCATCTCATGCTTCATTAACATCAATATGTCATATTGGCTTCCAAGTGATAATCCATAACCATTTTCAACGTAAAACACAATCGGATACGCGGATTACAAGCGTTGTCCCATACGCTTCATACACACTACCAAACACACAAGGTGGAGTTTACCGGTACAATCACAACCCCTCAACACCTGTGATGGAGTTTAACGGTACAATCACAACCCCTCCACATCACTCATTGGTAGTTGTATAACATCACTAACGAGAACACGAGACACTCAACACAAGATCCACACATTGAATTTTAACCACCATTGTGACCTTAAACATCTCGTTAGTGTACTTGGATGGAGTTTACGGTACAATTACAACCCCTCAACATCCAAGGCGACTTCATTCACGGTGCACCAAATCCTATAGCCGGCTAACTATATCCGATTCAAGTACTTTAAAACCAACACATCACTTGCAAATATACATCTTTAATCATCAACAATTCACTGTTTTTAAAGCATTTAATCAAGTCATTTAACAACATGCATCACTATGCATCAAATCCACATTTTTCAACATATTAAACCAAAGATCTCTTACCTTGAGCATCCTTCCATATATGGCTTTCAAAACCAGCATTAACCATGCAAAAACATGCTTACAAAACATAATTTAAACATGCAAATTAAACACATTGCATCCAACCATCTCATGGTTCATCAAAGAGAGAGTTTCTCCGAAAACTTACTCTTGAGCTTAGTTAAGTTGCTTAGACTTAAACTAAGCTCCCAAAACCTTCAACATTGGTTACAAAGCTGTAAACCCAACTTCACTCACCAATTCCATTTCGCAAGCTTGCCGAAACGCCGTTCAAGCCTCCGGATCAACACCACAAGGATCCGAAGATGTCTCCCCTATTTTAAACACATCAAAGCAGAGGATTAATGCATCATCATGCATTAAAATCTTCAGCCATTACACCTAAACTCGCTGCTCTCACCAAAACTCACATTTCGGCTACCAAACACAACCGAAAACACATCCAAACACTTCCACAACATTACCCAGCCAAGATCCAACACTTCTAAACATTCTTAGACATCAATTAACATCCAAAAAGGACCTAATCACGTCCTTATACCTCCAGCTATAACAGAACACCAAAATCACCCCCAAAACCACCATTTTCACAAGTAAAAACTTAGGAAAATCAACCTATTCGGGATTGCATTGATTAAACCTCAATTACACATCATTAAACATCCAAAATACATTAAAAAGCCATCACGAAACAGAGCCCAAACAATCACCACGAATTTCTTTAAGATTTAATCCAAATCTTGAGTTTTAAGCCAAAAATCAAGATCAAAGTTAGTTATGAAAAACTAAAATATGATTTCCCTCTTTTCTTTTAATTAATTAAACATTAAATGAGTCATTAAAATTTAAAAAAAATCTGGAGAAATCCTTCCTTGGGTAAATTAGCTCCTTAAAGATTCAAAGTTTCAATCCTTACAAAACAGTCACCACTGAACTTTTCAAAAATTACATTTTAGTCACTATTTCGAAATGTCACACTTCAAAACCTTATTTTGTAAAATTGATTTCACCACTCTCTTATATATATTAAAAGAGGATTTTTAGATATTTTTTCATATTTTTAATGCATCCTGAACTAGGCTTTCCCTAAAACCACCTTTTATATTCGAACCGAAAATCAGACCGGTCCGGTTCAGACCCTAAACTTCCAAGCCCAAAATTGGGGTGTTACAACTCTCCCCCCCCCCCTTAAGAAATTTCGTCCTTGAAATTTACCTGGAGGAAAAAGGTATGGAAACTGCTTCTCCATGTCATCCCTCATTTCCCACGTGGCTTCCTCAGCACCACGATGCTTCCACAACACCTTTGCCAACTCAATGGTCTTACCTCGAAGAACATTACTGTCCGAATCCAGAATATCCATCGGCTCCTCATCATAGGTCAAGTCTGGATTCAACTCCACTTCCTCCACAGGCATAACATGCGAAGGATCCGATCTATACCTCCGAAGCATAGAGACATGAAAAACATCATGAATCTTTTCCAACTCTTGCGGTAACCTCAACTTGTACGCAAAAGGACCCACACGCTCAATCACCTCGTAGGGTCCAATGTACCTAGGGCTCAACTTACCCTTTCGACCAAACCACATCACCTTTTTCCAAGGCGAAACTTTCAAAACACACGGTCACCCACCGCATACTCAATCTCCTTACGCTTCAAATCCGCGTAAGACTTATGTCGATCAGAAGCTGCCTTCAAGCGCTCACAAATGAGCTTCACCTTCTCGGTGGTTCCTTTCAACAAAGCTGGCATCGAAACCAACTTCTGACCTGTTTCAGCCCAACAAAGAGGAGTTCTGCACTTCCTCCTGTACAAGGCTTCATAGGGTGCCATTTGAATACTTGTCTGGTAGCTATTGTTATAAGCAAACTCCACCAAAGGCAAATGCTTCTCCCATGAGCCTTGAAACTCAATCACACAACACCTCAACATATCCTCCAGCACTTGGATACACGCTCAGACTGTCCATCCGACTGTGGATGATAAGAAGCACTGAAATTCAGCCGTGTACCCAAAGCCTGATGTAAACACTCCTAGAAACGCGATGTAAACCTCGGATCTCTATCCAACGCGATCGAATTTGGCACACCATGCAGCCACACAATATCAGCAATGTACAGCTCTGCAAGCTTGTCCAAGGTATACGTAGTATGCACAGGCAAGAAATGCGCACACTTCGTCAGGCGATCCACAATCACCCACACCGAATTCTTTTTCGATGGAGACAAAGGTAAACCAGACACAAAGTCCATGGTAATCCTTTCCCACTTCCACTCAGGAATCCTCAACGGTTGCAACAACCCAGAAGGAAATTGATGCTCAGCCTTAACTCGCTGACATACCATGCACTTGCTCACATACTCAACCACATCTTTCTTCAAACCCACCCAATAGTACTCATCTCTAAGATCGCGATACATCTTAGTACTACCATGGTGCATAGCAAAAGGACTACTATGAGCTTCAGTTAGAATAGCACGCCTCAACTCAGCATCATTGGGCACTACTATCCGACTCCCAAAACATAAAACTCCATCATCATTAAAGCAAAATTCTGATGGCCTATCCTCAGCAATATCCTGAACACGTGGCACCAATGAATCATCCAACAGTTGCTTATCCTTTATCAACTGAACCAAGGATGGCTGCACTTGCAACTCAGCCACAAGACCACCATCACGCGAAATGCTCAAACTGGCAAACATAGCCCTCAACTCCACTGCCACCTTCCTACTCAAGGCATCCACTACAACATTAGCTTTTCCCGGATGATACTCGATCGTCAGATCGTAATCTTTAAGCAACTCCACCCAACGTCGTTGCCTAAGATTCAAATCTTTCTGAGACATCAGATACTTCAAACTTTTGTGATCCGTGTACATAGTACACTTCTCACAATACAGGTAATGTCTCCAAATTTTCAGAGCAAAAACCACCGCAGCTAACTCAATGTCATGCGTAGGATAATTGCGCTCATGCACCTTCAACTGACGCGATGCATAAGCCACTACCTTACCCTCTTGCATCAACACACAACCCAAACCAACGTAAGACGCGTCACTATACACCACAAACTCTTTCCCTGATTCCGGTTGAGCCAAGATAAGAGCTTGTGTCAAAGCTGCCTTCAGCTTCTCAAAAGCCTGTTGTCTCGCTTCCGTCCACTCATACTTAACATCCTTCTGCAACAACTTCGTCAAAGGTGCAGCAATCTTCGAAAATCCATCCACAAGCCTCCGATAGTATCCCGCCAAACTAAGGAAACTACGAACTTCATGAACAGACTTAGGAGGCTTCCAATTCATCACTGCCTCAATCTTCTAAGGATCAACATGAATCCCCTCAGCAGATACCACATGACCAAGGAACACAACTTCCCTGAGCCAGAACTCACACTTGCTTAACTTAGCATAAAGCTGATTCTCCAACAAAGCATGCAACACAATCCTCAAATGCCCTTCATGCTCCTCCTCAGTACGAGAGTACACGAGGATATCATCAATGAACACCACAACAAACTTATCCAAGTATTCATGGAACACTCTATTCATCATGTCCATAAAAGCTGCATGAGCATTCGTCAAACCAAACTGCACCACAAGGAACTCATAATGCCCATACCTCGTCCTGAAGGCTGTCTTTGGCACATCCACATCCTTCACCTTCAACTGGTAATACCCTGACCTTAAGTCAATTTTAGAGAACACAACCGCTCCCCAAAATTTATCGAAAAGATCATCAATCCTCGGCAATGGATACCGATTCTTGATAGTCAACTTGTTCAGCTGACGGTAATCGACGCACATTCTCATAGTGCCGTCCTTTTTCTTCACAAACAAGACTTGTGCACCCCAAGGTGACACACTCGGCTGAATGAAACCACGATCAAGCAACTCCTGAAGTTGCGTCTTCATCTCCTTCAACTCTTTAGGTGCCATTCGATAAGGAGTAATGGACACTGGAGTTGTGTTTTCATACAGCTCAATCCCAAATTCCACCTCTCGATTAGGAGGCAATCCTGGTAACTCCTCCGGAAACACACCAAGAAACTCCCGCACAGTCCTGATATCTTGAACTCCCAACTCTTTAGAGCTAGGGTTCATCACAAAGGCTAGGTAGGCTTCACAACCTTGCCTCAGCATTCGGCTCGCCTCCAATGTAGACACCACATTGGCAAGAAACTTCACATTCTCACCAACCACCACTACCTCATAATCATCCGCAAGCTTCAACGAAACTCGTTTGTTCTCAAAATCCACTACAGCTCGATGTTCAACAAGCCAATCCATACCAAGGATTACATCAAAACCATAGAAAGGCAATTCCATAAGATCAACATGAAAAACATGGTTTTGCACAACCAAAGGACACCTTCTATACAACTTCCGTGTCACAACAGTCTCACCAAAAGAACTTGTTACATGCATACCAACATCCAAAGACTTAACAGGCAAACCAAGCAATTGAGCATGTTCTCGCAATATGTATGAGTGTGTAGATCCAGAATCAATCAAGGAAAGTAATGACAAGGATTGCAAAGTGAAGGTACCTGCGATCACATCCGTGTCATTCCTCCCCTCTCGCTGCGCATACACTCGAGCCTAGCCTCCACCCTCAGGTTGGACTGCCACCACATGTGCCACATTCCTTCCACCATCATCTCTGCGCTGGAAGTTACCAAGGCCGCGCCCACGACCTCTCTGTGGTGCAACAACTCTAGGAGCACGTCCTTGACCACCACCGGCCAACAAAGGACACTCCCTCCTCATGTGGTCTGCCGAACCACAATTCCAGCACGAATTACCAGTCACTACAACAGGAGCTTGCACCTCTCTCGCTGCCCGAGGACAATTACGTCTCAAATGACCACGTGATTCACACGCCCAGCACGTGTTCTGATCAGCTCTCGCCCTGTCTCCCTGAACAGGCGCACCATGCCCTCCACCACCACGTCTAGCAGAAGATTGATACCTCCGATCACGTCCTCTCTTGTTCCGTCCACCACCGGAACCATACTCAGCAGCTCGCTTGCCCGAGCCAGAACCAGCACTCCTGGAAGACAAACCCAGGTTCTGCTCAATATCCTTCGCCCTACTAACCAGCACATCAAAATCAGTGTACTCAGCCGCAAGCATATAGGTCTTTACATCCGTCACAAAACCATAACGGAAACTTTCACACCTTTCCCGCTCATCAGGGATAATCTCAGGTGCATACTGACTGAGACGAACAAACTAAATCTCGTACTCAACTACTGTCATACTTCCTTGAGTCAGAGACATGAATTCTCTTTTCTTTTCATCCTGGTATCGCACACCTAGATACCTACGCTTGAACGCGTTCAGAAAGAACGTCCAAGTCACATCAGCATCCTCCATTCCGGAGACAGTGGTCGTCCACCAGGTATACGCATCATCATGCAACAACGATACCACACATCCTAGCTTTTGCACATCATTGCAGTTTATTTGTCCCAATATCCTCTTGGTACTTTCCAACCAAGATTCGGAACCTTCAGCAGACAAACCTGTGAACTCAGTCCCTCCCAGACTGCGCAGATGTTCCAAAGGTAGTCTAGCATTAGCATCTCCCTGATGCCCAGCTCCATGAGCTCCAGCTACTGCCGCCTGAAAGGCTCCAGCAATAGCTTGAATCAAAACTGTCATGTCAAGAGCAGCTTGCCCCTGCCCAGCTTCAGGTCCAGCGACCCCAGCACCAGCATCAACACCAGCTCCATCACCTCCAGCCCCACCACCGCCAGGTGGTCCACCACCAGGAGGAGGAGGTAAATCCACTACATTATCAACATTCTCTTCATTCTCGTTCTGAGCCATAGCTCGAGTAGTAATCCTCGTCTCTCTACGAGGTCCCATTCACTAAAACAATGCACTAACACAAATGCAATAAACATAATCAGGATCAGCAAGGTAAGAAATCCAAGCACTCAAGCTCATTTTTCAAAAACAATTCATTTCATTAGTTTTGATATGGCAATGGGTCCCTCTAACATGTCTCAACACAGCATACATCACAATTGTAACATACTTTACAATTCACACATCACACATTCATTCAAAAAGACACATCATGCAATCATACATACATCACCCACATAACCATTCCCGTTTACTCGAGAACTCAGCTCTGATACCATCAAATGTAACCCCCTTAGCCCGGCCTAGACAGTTGACCCGAACTACGAAGATTACACGGGGAAAACCAAAGTCAACCCAAAAGTCAACCTTGATTAACGACCCTTTTTTTCTATTTAATCTTATCTAGATGCACATTAACCTTAAGCGTACCCTTGAGAAAAGCATACCTGGAAAGCACAGCGATCGGAAAACAATAAGGGACTCAATTGCACAACATACAAAGTTAGGGACCAATTTGTAAATTCTGAAAATATGAAGGACTCAGCTGATTTTTAATTTACCAATATCAAATTAATCATATTACATGCTTCCCTATCAAATTTTACCTCAAACAGACATCTCAAACTCAAGCAATTTCAAATACAAAATTCGGGACTAAAACGTAAAGCTTACAAACCTTTAACCATTCAAATCAGTGCCCAACGGTCTAGTGTTCCGGAACGGGGGTTCACCGTTCTGAAACGCGAGTTCGTTTCGAGACCAGTATCGAAACAGGGCTTGGCAGTGGCCAATTCGTTTCGGAACGGCCTCTACCCGTTTCGAAACACGAAGACCATTACAGGCCCCCGTTTCGAAATGCGGGTGCCCGTTCCGATACGGATTGTCCAGAATGTGCAGATTTTGCTGGTTTAACGTACAATTAACCATTCAAACACATCCCTATGACCTCCCAATCATGCCAACAAGTCATCATACATATAAGGTACACATTTGCATCATCAAAACTCATTCATGACATCAATTAGGAAAAACCACAAGTCTATAGGCATGCATCCTAATATTGGAAACCAACCAATCATCAAATCATCAAAGCAAACACTAAAAGGCCATTTACATGTCCAAAACATCATAGGCATCATGCCAAACTTAGGGAGTCCAAAACATCTCCCAACAACACAATCTAGGTTCCCATTGCCAAATACCAAAAGCTAATAATGTTGTAAAAATAGTCACCATACATGAGCTTAGCCTTCCCTTGGATTCTTAGCCTCCTTGCTGCCCTTGAAGCACTTCAATTCTCTTCATTATTGGTTCAAGAAAGAGAGCGTAAGCACAATTGCTTAGTGAGGCATGCTCTAAAGAAACAACACAATAATGCACCATATAGAACACCTTTCAAAAAGGTCTTTTCATACATAAACATCATTTCTCATGCAACAATGCATAAACAACAAGCATCTCATGCTTCATTAACATCAACATGTCATATTGGCTTCCAAGTGATAATCCATAACCATTTTCAACATAAAACACAATCGGATACGCGGATTACAAGCGTTGTCCCATACGCTTCATACACACTACCAAACACACAAGGTGGAGTTTACCGGTACAATCACAACCCCTCAACACCCGTGATGGAGTTTAACGGTACAATCACAACCCCTCCACATCACTCATTGGTAGTTGTATAACATCACTGACGAGAACACGGGACACTCAACACAAGATCCACACATGGAATTTTAACCACCATTGTGACCTTAAACATCTTGTTAGTGTACTTGGATGGAGTTTACGGTACAATTACAACCCTCAACATCCAAGGCGACTTCATTCACGGTGCACCCTATCCTATAGCCGGCTAACTATATCCGATTCAAGTACTTTAAAACCAACACATCACATGCCAATATACATCTTTAATCATCAACAATTCACTGTTTTAAAGCATTTAATCAAGCCATTTAACAACATGCATCACTATGCATCAAATCCACATTTTCAACATATTAAACCAAGGATCTCTTACCTTGAGCATCCTTCCATATATGGCTTTCAAAACCGGCATTAACCATGCCAAAACATGCTTACGAAACAGAATTTAAACATGCAAATTAAACACATTGCATCCAACCATCTCATGGTTCATCAAAGAGAGAGTTTCTCCGAAAACTTACTCTTGAGCTTAGTTAAGTTGCTTAGACTTATACTAAGCTCCCAAAACCTTCAACATTGGTTACAAAGCTGTAAACCCAACATCACTCACCAATTCCGTTTCGCAAGCTTGCCGAAACGCCGTTCAAGCCTCCAGATCAACACCACAAGGATCCGAAGATGTCTCCCCTGTTTTAAACACATCAAAGCAGAGGATTAATGCATCATCATGCATTAAAATCTTCAGCCATTACACCTAAACTCGCTGCTCTCACCAAATCTAACATTTCGGCTACCAAACACAACCGAAATCACATCCAAACTCATCAACAACATTACCCAGCCAAGATCCATCACTTCTAAACATTCATAAACATCAATTAACATAAAAAAAGATCCTAAACTCGTCCTTATAGCCCCAGCTATAACAGAACACCAAGATCACCCCAAAAACCACCATTTTCACAAGTAAAAACTTAGGAAAATCAACCTATTCGGGATTGCATTGATTAAACCTCAATTACACATCATTAAACATCCAAAATACATTAAAAAGCCATCACGAAACAGAGCCCAAACAATCACCACGAATTTCTTTAAGATTTAATCTAAATCTTGAGTTTTAAGCCAAAAATCAAGATCACAACATTAAATCCCTTTATAAAACTCAATTTAAGGATTGAGAACTTGGGAATTTCAGTAAAGAACTGAGTATTTAGAGGAGAAGGACATCCTTACCTCTAAATGTAGATTTCTCCTTGTTTAGAGCCAAAATCCTTGAAAATCCAATAAGCAAATGAAGAGGATTTGATGTAGAAAGGACTAGAAATCATTAGATGTTTGAAACCTCATCATTTAGTGTGAAAATCAAAAGAAAGGTTGCTGTGGAAATGTGTTTGGCTGAGGGAATTTTGAGTGAAAATGAGATGAGAAAGTTTTAGCAAAAGTTAGTTATGAAAAACTAAAATATGATTTCCCTCTTTTCTTTTAATTAATTAAACATTAAATGAGTCATTAAAATTAAAAAAAAATCTGGAGAAATCCTTCCTAGGGTAAATTATATCCTTAAAGATTCAAAGTTTCAATCCTTACAAAACAGTCACCACTGAACTTTTCAAAAATTACATTTTAGTCACTATTTCGAAATGTCACACTTCCAAACCTTATTTTGTAAAATTGATTTCACCAATCTCTTATATATATTAAAAGAGGATTTTTAGATATTTTCCCATATTTTTAATGCATCCCGAACTAGGCTTTCCCTAAAACCACCTTTTATATTCAAACCGAAAATTAGATCGGTCCGGTTCAGACCCTAAACTTCCAAGCCCAAAATTGGGGTGTTACAATTCCCGCTCTCTAGGAATCAACTCGGGTGCATATTGGCTGAGGCGTACAAATTGCACCTCATACTCCACCACTGTCATACTCCCTTGCACTAGGGACATGGACTCCCTCTTTTTCTCATCCAGGTAGCGGACTCCCAAATACTTTCGCTTGATTGCATTCAAGAAGAATGTCCAAGTCACCTCATCATCATCCAACCCCGCTATTGTGGTTGTCCACCACGTATATGCATCACCATGCGACAGAGACACAATATATCCCAACTTCGGAGTATTGTTACAGTTTAGCTGCCCAAGTATCCTCTTGGTACTTTTTAACCAAGACTCAGAACCTTCTGGGGTCAGCCCCCTAAACTCAGTCCCTCCCAGACTGCGGAGTCGCTCCAACGGCAACCTCACATTAGCAACATCCTGAGGTGCTGCCCCATGAGCTCCAGCCACTGTTGCCTGAAAAGCTCCAGCAATAGCTTGAATCAACACTGACATATCAGGAGCAGTTTGCCCCTAAACTCCCTCGGGTCCAACAACCCCTGTACCAGCTCCCGCAGCACCAACCCCCGCTCCACCACCACCGGGTGGTCCACTAGTGACAAGTCGTCGTTTAACCGGTCAAAAATAAATATATATTTAACCTCTTTCAACAATAAATAAAATAAAATAAATTGAATAGATATAGGGAAAGAGGGTCGATCCGCAGGGAGATTAGCTAGAATTGTTGACTTGAATTTGTCGAATCTGAATTCCCAGGAATATCTGTAAAAGCAAAGAAATAAAAGAAGGGGGTGATATGATTTTTGGTGAAGTAATAAAATAAAGAAAAAAAATTAAAAGTAGTAAGAAAAACCAAGTGTGCAAATCAGCCTCGAACCAGCTCCGTCAATTCTTTCGGTCATTGAAATAGATTTTTATTTCGGGGGTCATGTCGGTTACAGTCTACGAGGCCCAACCCGTCGTAACTTGTTCTTCTCCTGAGTAACCAATCCTCCCAAGTCTATCTTCGAAAGACGGTTCTTAAATAAATCAACCACGTCTATCGTCGTTAAAGTATTTAGAAATAAGCAGGAAAAACCCGACTCAGAAATTGTCTAAAAATAGAATTGCTTCTGATTTTATCTTTCCTTAGCGGACCGCCGCTAAGAGTGTTCATAGGAAGTCGAAATTTGCCATAGGCCGATCCTTCCTCCCAACTGTGTTTTTAAGCGAATTCAGACCAAAGACCCTTTTTGATATGAAAAACGGTTAAAAACTTTTAGTAAGGCCGATTGCCAAACTATTTAAGCAGAAAGATAAAAATGATTTCCCCAAAAGAATTTAAGCAAGTTCAATTCTCACGAATCGAATTGACTTGGCTGGTTCTTGGCTTAAAGGATTTAACTAAGCATGATATTGATTATCATACTTAACTTGTTTTTAGAAAAACAATTGAATAACATAAAATAAAAGAAAACAAGAAATTAAAGGAAAATGAACTTGGATTTAAAGGTAGAAATGTTTACAAAGATAAAAAGACTCAAAAACTAGAAGATGATCTTAAGCCTTCACCAAAGATTGGTATTTATAGGCTTAGACTTACAAAGATAAGAGATAAGAAATAATAATTCAAATTCAAATGTTGATTAAAATTCAAAATAAAACTAATATGGATAAAAACTGATAATCTGATCGGATTCTTCTTCCGGAACATTCCAGGATCTTCTAGAAGTGGCCACGTCACTGCCACGTCAGACGCGTCGTGCCTAGTGTCGTGCCCATGATGCCAGTCATGACAGGATAAAAAAACTGCAGAAATGCTCCATTTTCACTGCTATTTCCAGAATTGGACCTCTGCACAAAATGTAATGAAAACAGTATGTATTAAGCAGCAAGAAGTCACAATAATTAGAAAAGTAGCAAGTGAAACATGACAAATTTGAGAACTCATCATATTCCCCCTCACTTGTCTCATACTTGTCCTCAAGTATGTCCGAAATAACATAAACCCAAGAATGCATTTCTCAAGCCATTACAAGCATCAAACAGAATCATAAGAGTTCTAGCGCAAAAGGAGCTTCATGAAAGAAACATAATCAAACAAAATAAATACAAGCAAAGAGCAGCCCTTGTCCCAAGATACACTCAAGAGCACTCAAAGTGTTTTAAAGGTAAATTTGAAGCAAAAACACTCAAAGTCATGCATGAACAAAGGTTTCCATAGGCTTGTAACAAGTTCAATTCTCCACTACTTTATTAGAATCGAGGTGCAAAAATCATTAGGTCTTTTATTCAAGGTGTAATGTGGGTTTAGAAAAGGGTAGAAAGATGGAAAGAAAATAAACAAAGGAAGATGATCAATGCAAGATATAATAAACAGTGAAGACAAAAGAGAAGCTTAAAAGTGGGCAAGCAAACAATCTTTTTCTTTTCTTTTCAGTTTTTTCGAAACCCTTTTTTTTCTCTTTTTTTCCGAAGCAATTGCTTCCTTTAATTCTATTTTTTTTTGGTTTTTTTTCATTTTTTCGGAAAAATTCTGCCCTTTATTCAAATTGCAGCCCCTTTTTGTCTAACAATACAAATTCTAGCATTTGATCAAAAAAGTGGTAAAGGAAAAACAAGGTTTGATGTGGGTTAAGCCAAAAAAAGTGGGCTATAAGGTTTCAAGAGGGTTCACTAAGCGAAAGGTAAGTTTTAATGAAAGAGAGAAAATCCTAATGCCTAAATCATCTTAAAGCACCTCATTCTAGTGTAGTCTCAAATTGTATACAAGCCACAAGTTCTAGATTCCTAAATTCAAGATGACACTCTCAAGCAAGGAAAAACGAGCATAAAGAATAAGATGCATCCTCAAGGCTCAAAGTCTCACAAAATTGGGCTAAGTTGATTAAGCTAGGCAAGAAATTTAATTAACACTATCAAGAGTAATTAAAAGAGATGTCAAACTGCAGATTACCCATATCATTTGATTATCAAAATGCTCCAATTCAATCATTCCTAAGCACAAGAACAAGTACAACATGCTGGACAACAAGTAATGGCAAGAAAAGTTCATCTCAAGTTTAATCAAAGTCAAACATATTATCAAACAAGCATAGGACAAGTGGTGTTTTTGCACCCTCCCCCTCACTTAAATGAATTGCCCCAATTCAGAAAAAAAATAATAAAAGTTAAGGCAAAGAGGGGTAAAGGGAACTCCCCGTAATCAACGACGATTGCGGCCACGTCCGCGGCCGCGCCCAGGACGTAGGTAAGAGAGGATTTCAGAAATGTTGTCTTCTAGTGCGTGGAGGCGCGCAGCGAAATCTGGAACATCGTGAGAAGGATGCTCTTGGGGAGGAGGGGGTTGAGGGGCACGTGGGGCGTTTCTGCGAGCGAAAACCCTCCTTGTCCTTGGCGTTAAAATTCCCGGTGGATTGAAGAAGGGCACATCCGGTTGGGTGTTTGCGGCGGGGTGAGATTGCTAGGGTTTAGTGATGTTTGCAGAAAGGAAAGAAGAGGAAAAAAAGGGGGGGAAGGGCTGGATATGCGAAAGTGTAAATGGAAGGGTCGGGGCTATCGTGCACCGTTCATTAAGCATGCTAAAATGCACCGCGTTTAATGAAACGGTGCACTTTGGCTTGGGAATGAAATTGCCCTACTCCATTCGACAGAGAAGCCTGCAGTAGAAAAAAAATTATTCAAGGAATATACTGGAGCAAAGAGTAAAAATAAGAATAAAAAAAATAAGAATAAAAAATTGAACCAATGGGTTGCCTCCCATTTAGCGCTTTGTTTATTGTCGTTAAGCTCGACCAATTCAATGCTCAGATTTTCGGTTCTTCGAGGATAATTTATTCAATTCGTTCGATGGGTGCGCTTTTGAAGAACGGTTTGAGTCGCTGTCCATTTACTTTAAACTGTGCACCCGAGCTGTCTTCAATTTCCACGGCTCCATGAGGGAAGGTATTGACTACGGTGAACGGCCCGCTCCACTTAGACTTAAGTTTTCCTGCAAAAATTTTCAACTTCAAGTTAAATAGGAGAACCTTTTGTCCAATTGAAAAGGATTTAAATGAAATGTGTTTGTCATGAAACGCTTTAGTTTGTTCTTTATAACGCTGTGCGCTATCGTAAGCGTTTCGGCGAATTTCCTCAAGTTCATGGATGTGGAGTTTCCGTGTTTCGCCAACGGCGCTCATCTCCATATTACATTCTTTCACTGCCCAAAATGCTCTATGTTCAAGTTCGACCGGAAGATGAAAAGGTTTACCAAAGACAAGGTGGTAAGGTGACATGCCGATAGGTCCTTTGTAGGCGGTCCTATATGCCCATAATGCATCGACCAATTTCAAGCTCCAATCCTTTCGATTGGGTTTTACAATTTTCTCTAGGATTGACTTAATTTCCCTATTTGAAACCTCCGCTTGTCCGTTAGTTTGCGGGTGATAAGCCGTTGATATGCGTTGCGTCACGCCATATTTCCTCATCAAAGCTTCGACAATTCGATTGACGAAATGTGTTCCTCTATCACAAATGATCGCTCTTGGAGTCCCGAACCTGGAAAAAATAAATTCACGCAGAAAATTAGTCGTGGTTCTCGCATCATTTTCACGGGTGGCTTTCGCCTCAACCCATTTCGAAACGTAATCGACCGCTAAAATAATATAAAGATTTCCATAGGATGAAATAAAAGGTCCCATATAGTCGAGTCCCCACACGTCGAATACTTCACATATATGTATTGGATTTAATGGCATTTCGCTTCGACAGCTTAAATTCCCAACCTGTTGGCATCTGTCACATGATTTGCAGAAATCGTAAGTATCTTTAAATAAAGTAGGCCAAAAGAACCCGCACTCTAGGATTTTGTGCGCAGTTCGATTAGGGCCAAAATGTCCGCCACAAGCGTAAGAATGACAAAATTTAAGTATAGAAGTTACCTCGCTATTACTTACGCAACGACGAATTATTTGATCAGAACACAATTTCCACAAATATGGATCATCCCATATATAATATCTAGCATCTCTTTTAATACGTTTAACCTCGGATTGAGACAAATTGTTAGGGACCTTACCAGTGGCTAAGAAATTCGCCAAATCGGCAAACCAAGGGAATGTTACCTTAACTTCCATTAGCGATTCATCCGGGAATTCATCTCGTAGAGGGAGCTCGATCGGTGATGTCACTAAACGGCTTAGGTGATCCGCCACCAAATTCTCGCTGCCCTTCTTGTCTTTGATTTGGATGTCAAACTCTTGTAACAAGAGTATCCATCTAATCAAACGAGGTTTCGCGTCCTTTTTGTTGATCAAGTATTTCAATGCTGCATGATCAGAAAAAATGAGAATTTTAGTTCCTAATAAATAAGGGCGAAACTTATCTAATGCAAAAATGACAGCAAAAAGCTTATTTTCTGTTGTAGAATAATTTCGATGTGCCGAATCAAGAGTTCTAGAGGCATAAGCGATAACATGCGGTCCGTCTTTGGATCTTTGTCCAAGCACTGCGCCTACATTTAGATCGGAGGCATCGCACATGATTTCGAAGGGTAGCGACCAATCCGGTGGCTGCACAATTGGGGCGGAAATAAGTCGTGCTTTTAGTTCATCAAATGATTCTCTACAAGCTTTGTCTACATCGAATGGTGCATCTTTTTGTAATAGGCGACAAAGTGGTTGTGCGAGCTTAGAGAAATCTTTTATGAAGCGTCGATAGAATCCTGCATGACCAAGAAAACTTCGAATTTCCCTCACCGATGTGGGGTATGGAAGTGAGCGAATAACGTCTACTTTAGCTTTATCAACGGCTATACCTTGGGCAGAAACCACATGACCGAGAACTAAACCCTTACTTACCATAAAGTGACACTTCTCATAATTTAAAACTAAATTGTACTCAATGCATCGATTAAGCACGTATGAAAGATTAGAGAGACATTTAGAAAACGAATCGCCGTAAACGGTGAAATCATCCATAAATACCTCTATACCTCACTCAATGTGATCGGAAAAAATGCTTAGCATGCAACGTTGGAAAGTGGCTGGAGCGTTGCATAGCCCGAAAGGCATTCGCCTATATGCAAATGTGCCAAATGGACAAGTAAATGTAGTTTTTTCTTGATCTTCGGGTGCTACGGGTACCTGAAAAATCCAGAGAATCCGTCAAGAATACAATAATGGGTTTTTCCAGCAAGTCTTTTGATCATTTGATCGATGAACGGTAAAGGGAAATGGTCTTTTTGTGTTTGGGAATTAAGTTTCCTGTAATCGATACACATTCGCCATCCATTTTGAACTCTTTTTGGAACCTTTTCACCTTCATCATTTTCGACAACAGTTATTCTCGTTTTCTTAGGCACAACATGGATTGGACTAACCCACTTACTGTCAGAAATTGCGTAGATGATATCGGCATCTAGCAATTTCTGTATTTCTTGTCTTACCACATCCATCATCGGTGGGTTCAGTCGACGTTGCCCCTCTCGGATAGGTTTTGCGCCATCCTCCACTTTTAGTTTGTGCATGCACGTGGAAGGACTTAAGCCTTTGATATCGGCTAATGTCCATTCGATTGCCTCTTTATGGATGCTCAGCGTAGCAATTAACTCCTCCTCTTGTTGTGACGACAATTCGCTTGATATGATGACGGGTAGAGTTTCTTTGTCGCCCAAATATGCATATTTCAAGTGTGGTGGGAGTTATTTCAATTCTAGCTGAGGTGCCTGCAAAATTGAGGGAAGAGGTTTAGATTGTGATGGAGTTCATCGAATTTCAGAAATTAAAGAGAGAGAAGAGATTGTTTCGCCTAAGTCGTCATCGTTGAGATCTTCCAATTCCCTACAAAAGTCATGAAATAAATCAGTTCCGATAAAGTCATTAGCCAAAGGATCTATAATATCAATGAAATTAAGGCTTGCGACAGAATCAGGATATTTCATAGCTTTATACACATCAAACTTCACTATCTCTCCATCGAACTCCATGGTTAAAATGCCATTACGAACATCAATTTTTGTGTGTGCGGTTGATAGAAAAGGACGTCCAAGAAAAATTTCAGACCCATTATTGCTATGATCATTCTCCATATCAATAATATAAAAATCGGCGAGAAAAATGAGATTATTTACCTTAACCAGAATATTTTCCAATACCCCTTCAGGATATATAATCGACCTATCAGCCAATTGTACTGTTACCTTAGTTTCCTTCAGTGGATCATTCGAGATTTCTCTATAAACATTTAAAGGCATGATATTGATGGAGGCACCCAAATCGCACATAGCTCTTTTGATTCCAACATTCCCAATTTTACAGGGGATCGCAAACATACCTTGATCCTTGTATTTTGGTGGCAACGGTCTTTGAAAAATGGCTGAAATATTCTCGCCAAGATTAACTCTCTCGTTTCCCGATAACTTTCTTCGGTTTGTACACAGGTCTTTCAAAAACTTTGCGTATTTAGGAACCTTCCTAATAACATCCAAGAGTGGAATGTTAATTTCCACCTTTTTGAACACCTCCATTATTTCCTTTTCTTCCTTTTTCTTGTCCCTTTTTGCTAGTCTTCCTGGAAAAGGCGGAACAGGTTCGTAAGTAGAAATAGGAATTTTAGATTTGATGTTACCTGAAGTGGAAGGAGACTTGTCTTTTTGGTGTTCCGAGGAGCTTTCGGATTTTTGCTCGTCCTTCTTTGGCGGTTCAGGTGCTATCACGGTTCCGCTTCGCAAAGTGATTTTGCTCACATTTTCCCTTGGATTGACTTCGGTTTGTGATGGCAATTTTCCTTGAGATTCTAGTCGCCCTATTGTTTGAGCTAATTGGCTAACTTGTTTGTCTAGTTCCTGAAGGTGAGATTGCGTTTGGTTTTGGAACTTCTCTTGTGAAACGGCTAACCTCTCAACAATAGATTCAAGGGAAGTTTTCTAGGGGGTTTGATTTTGGTAGGGAGGTTGTCTAGTTTGGAAATTTGGATTTCTATTACCATAGCTAAGGTTAGGATGATCTCTCCACCCGAGGTTGAATGTGTTGCTTTACGGATTGTATGGTCTTTGGGGAGGTCCGGGAAAGTTGTGTAAGGCGTTGACTTGGGCATTAGTCGTTTCCCTCAGCATTGGGCATAAATCGGTTGCGTGATCTTGCATAGTACAAATCTCGCACGCCTTAGCAACTCCTATTTCTCCTGAAACAAGTGAATGCACAATATTAGTCAAATTATCAATCTTATTTTCTAATGTAATTGTGCTTACTGTGTGAACCCGTCGACTGGGTTCACTTGCAGAACCAAACTGCTGCGAATTTGCAGCCATTGTGGAGATTAATGTTCTGGCTGCAGTAGGAGTCATGTTGACGAGCGCGCCACCGCTTGCTGCATCTACCATCTTTTTGTCCATCGGTAACATTCCTTCGCATAAGTATTGAAGGAGTGTCTGTTCGGATAAGCCATGTTGCGGACAGCTTGCGCATAGCTTGTTGAACCTTTCCCAATAATCATATAGGGATTCGTCGTGCATTTGTTGGATGCCCAATATGTTTCACCTAACTTCTTTCGCTTTTGCTGCAGGGAAATACCTATCAAGAAAAACACGAGAAAGGTCAGACCATGTATTAATCGAATTCGGAGGCAAATAAAATAACCACTCTTTAGCCGTTCCGGCTAAGGAAAAATGAAAAGCCCTTAGTTTTATTTGGTCCTCCGAGACCCCTTGTGGTTTCATGCTACTGCACAACATATGGAATTCGACAAGATGCTTGTGTGGGCTTTCAGTAGGTAGGTCGTTAAAGGTAGGGAGTAGGTGAATTAATCCTGTTTTGAGCTGGAAGGGAGTGTCTCCTTGAGGAAAAGTGATGCAAAGGGGTTGTTGCACAGTAGGGGCTGCGTTCAGCTCTCGAATTGTTTAGTCTGCCATTGTTTCTGGTTCCTATGTAGGTTCTTCGATTGGTGTTGTTTCGGAAGCGGATTCTTGTTCGGGTCGTCGTGTGCTTTGTTGTTTCTTTCGTCGAAGTGTTTCGCCGTGAGTTCTACGAGCGCTTGCTTCAATTTCCGGGTTGTATGGAGCTAAAATACCCGGGTTCTTCCTGGTCATAAAATAAAACAAAAATCAGTCAAGAATTGCCGAAAATAAATCTCCCCGGCAACGGCGCCAATTTTGACAAGTCGTCGTTTAACCGGTCAAAAATAAATATATATTTAACCTCTTTCAACAATAAATAAAATAAAATAAATTGAATAGATATATGGAAAGAGGGTCGATCTGCAGGGAGATTAGCTGGAATTGTTGACTTGAATTTGTCGAATCTGAGTTCCCAGGAATATATGTAAAAGCAAAGAAATAAAAGAAGGGGGTGATATGATTTTTGGTGAAGTAATAAAATAAAGAAAAAAAATTGAAAGTAGTAAGAAAAACCAAGTGTGCAAATCAGCCTCGAACCAGCTCCATCAATTCTTTCGATCATTGAAATAGATTTTTATTTCGGGGGTCATGTCGGTTACAGTCTACGAGGCCCAACCCGTCGTAACTTGTTCTTCTCTTGAGTAACCAATCCTCCCAAGTCTATCTTCGAAAGACGATTCTTAAATAAATTAACCACGTCTATCGTCGTTAAAGTATTTAGAAATAAGTAGGAAAAACCCGACTCAGAAATTGTCTAAAAATAGAATCGCTTTTGATTTTATCTTTCCTTAGCGGACCGCCGCTAAGAGTGTTCATAGGAAGTCGAAATTTGCCACAGGCCGATCCTTCCTCCCAACTGTGTTTTTAAGCGAATTCAGACCAAAGGGCCCTTTTTGATATGAAAAACGGTTAAAAACTTTTAGTAAGGCCGATTGCCAAACTATTTAAGCAGAAAGATAAAAATGATTTCCCCAAAAGAATTTAAGCAAGTTCAATTCTCACGAATCGAATTGACTTGGCTGGTTCTTGGCTTAAAGGATTTAGCTAAGCATGATATTGATTATCATACTTAACTTCTTTTTAGAAAAACAATTGAATAACATAAAATAAAAGAAAATAAGAAATTAAAGGAAAATGAACTTGGATTTAAAGGTAGAAATGTTTACAAAGATAAAAAGACTCAAAAACTAGAAGATGATCTTAAGCCTTCACCAAAGGTTGGTATTTATAGGCTTAGACTTACAAAGATAAGAGATAAGAAATAATAATTCAAATTCAAATGTTGATTAAAATTCAAAATAAAACTAATATGGATAAAAGCTGATAATCTGATCGGATTCTTCTTCCGGAACATTCCAGGATCTTCTAGAAGTTGCCACGTCATTGCCACGTCAGACGCGTCGTGCCTGGTGTCGTGCCCATTATGCCAGTCATGACAGGATAAAAAAAACTGCAGAAATGCTCCATTTTCACTGCTATTTCCAGAATTGGACCTCTGCACAAAATGTAATGAAAACAGTATGTATTAAGCAGCAAGAAGTCACAATAATTAGAAAAGTAGCAAGTGAAACATGACAAATTTGAGAACTCATCAACTAGGAGGAGGAGGCGGTAAATTCTCAACATTCTCAACATTCTCATTCTCATCCGTAGCACGAGTATTAATTTTAAGCTCTTTACGTGGCCTCATATGAAAACAATGCAACTGACAAAATACAATAAATTAAATTAGGAAATATAAGGCAAGTAATCCAAGTACTCAAGCTCATTTTTTCAAAACAATTCTTTCCAATAGTAATGATATGGCAATGGGATCCCCAACTATACCCCGAACACAACATATAATCACAAATTAATCTCATTAGAACTAAACATCAACAATCATACACCACGCTTTCACCAAAAAGCCATAACCATTCATACACACACCCATTAACCATTTGCCAAGCCCCAAATATTCGCTAACCTGGCTCTGATACCAACAAATGTAATCCCCTTAGCCCGGCCTAGACATTTGACCCGAACTACGAAGATTACACGGGGAAAATCAAAGTCAACCTGAAAGTCAACCTTGATTAACAACCCTTTTTTCCTTTTTATCTTCTCTAAATGCTCAATATTAGCCTATATGAAGCAAAACATATCAGCGGAACCGACACAGCGAACAGAACTCATTTAGGGGTTTAATTGAAAGAATTAGACTTTTATGGACCAAAACGTAATTTTTGCAAATTGTGAGGACTTTGCAGATTTTAAGTTTACCATTATGCAATTAGTCATATTCCATGCATCTCTATCAAAAATCAATTTAATTGGACATTCTAAACTCAACCAATTGCATCCACAATCAACAAGGACTAAAAGGTAAAAAGCAAGAACTTGAAACCATTCAAAATGCAGTCCAACGGTCGGGTGTTTCGAAACACTGACCCTTGTATCGAAACAACCGTATCCAAACTAGATTGACCGTTTCGGTACTCAGGCTCGTTCCGAAACCCGTATCGGAACATGCCTCTCCAATAGCTAAAGTGTTTGTAACCCCCTTAACCCGGCCTAGACGGTTGACCCGAATTAAGAAAGTCACACGGGGAAAACCAAAGTCAACCGGAAAGTCAACCTTGATTAACGACCTTTTTTTATTTTTAATCTTATCTAGATGCGCATTAGCCCTAATTGTGATCACACAAACATCATACTCAAAGATCACAAACATCAGAGATCAAACAGGGACCCAATTGAACAAATTACAACTTTAGGGACCAAATTGTAATTTCTGATAATTAAAAGGACTTAACCCAAATTAATCTTACCAACTTGAAATTAGTCAGGTTTCATGATTCTCTGTGAAATTTCAGCTCAAAAGGACTTCCCAAACTCATACAATTGCACAAACAAGATTCAGGACCAAAATGCAAACATTACAAAACATTTAACCGCCAATGTCAGCCCCCAACGGTCACCCGTTCCGAAACAGGTAGACCCTGTTTCGAAACACGGGCCGTTCCGCAACGGGTTCCGGAACACGGACTGGCAGAGGCCAAACCGTTTCGAAACGGTGCATACCGTTTCGGACGCCTGGGTTCATTCAGGGAACCCGTTCCGAAACGGTGCACACCGTTCCGAAACGCCCTGCACAGATTGCAGCACAATGCATTCCAAAACATGCAATTGATCATTCAAACATGCTCCAATTGCCACCAAACTTTACCAGCATGCAATTCAACATATATAGGACATACTTGCATCAACCATTCATCAAAACAACATCATAAGCAAAAAGCCCCAATTCTATAGGCATGCTTCCTACACAAGCTAGCTATTCAAGCACAAACTTCCAAAACAAGCATATAATGATCCAACACAAAAACCAGCATTCTCAACAACATTCAACATACTTAGGGAGTTTAAAACCTCTCCCAAAACATACACATTGGTCCCCCATTGCCAAATTATCAAAAGCTAAATGATCTTAGGAAAACCTTCCATACTTTGAGCTTTGCTTCCACTTGAATACTTGCCTTCCTTGCTGCCCTCAAAGAGCTCTAATGTTCTGCATTATTGAATTAAGAAAACAAGGAGAGCGTAAGCAAAAGCTTAGTGAGGAATGCTCTTAAAACCATTCAATAATGTATTTAAAAACATTTACAAATCATGCTTTAAATCAACCTTTGCACATGCTCAAAAGCATACTTAAAATAAGCATCTCATGCTTCAACATATTATAACATGTCATATTGGCTCAAGTGATAGATTCCATTTCATTAAAACAAGTTCATCAACTTCCCAAGGACTTTTAAACACCTTGGCCCCAAGGACTTTTAAACACCTTGGCCATGGACTTTTAAACACCATGAATGAGGACCACACAAGGACTTTTAACCACCTTTGTGTCCAAAGCTTGAATCACCCAAGGACTTTTAAACACCTTGGCCCCAAGGACTTTTAAACACCTTGGCCCTATGGACTTTTAAACACCATGGAAAGGATCACCTAAGGACTTTTAACCACCTTAGTGTCCGCAACAAGAATCATCCAAGGACTTTTAACCACCTTGATGATCTTAAGAATACAAGGCTCACTCAAGGACTTTTAACCACCTTAGTGACCTTAACCTTTTTCAAAACATCAGTTGCCAATATACATCTTTTTCATCATTTATTCCACTGTTTTAAAGCATTAAACCAAGCCATATTCAACATGCATTTAAAAGCATCAAACTACATCTTATCAATGTAGAAAAACAAGGAACTCTTACCTTGAGTTTCCTTCAACATATGGCTTACAACAACAACAAAAACCATGCTAAATCATGCTTTCAAAATAGTAATTAAAACATGCAAATAACCATTTCGCATCACAACAAAATCATGGCCACCACTAGAGAGTAATTCCGAAAACTTACACTTGAGCTTAGCAAAGTTGTTTAGACTTAAGCTAAGCTCCCAAGACATTGGTTTCAAAGCCGAAAACCCAATTTTCACAAACGCACTCACCGATTTCCACTTTGCTTCAAGCCAAAGCACCAAAACAAGCTTCCGGATCAACAACTCTTGGATCCAAAGATGCCTCCCCTGTTTTCAACACATCAAAGCAGAGGATTAATGCATCATCATGCATTAATTGCTTCAATGAAAGCACCTAAACTCGCTGCTCTCATCCACACACCATTTTCGGCCACCAAACACAACCGAAAATGCATCCAAACCACTTCTAAACAAAGCCCAGCCATAAACCAGCAAAACCACACATCCTTAAACATCATATAACATCTAAAAACAACCTATCAACATCCTTAAACCTCCAGCAACATCAGATCCACAAGATCACCCCAAAAACAACCTTGAATCACAAACTAAACTTAGGAATCTCAACCTATCCGGGATTGCATTAATCAAAACTCAATTCCTTATCAATTTAGAGTTCATTTAACATCAAAAACACATCTCAAATCACAGATTAATCAGATCTAACGAAAATCATCAAAAATCATCAAATCTTGCATTATAAGCCAAGATCCATTTCACCACTTAAAAACCTTTAATTAGACATCAATTAAGGATTGAAAACTTAGGAATTTCAGTAAAGAACTGATAGTTTAGAGGAGAAAGACGTTCTTACCTCCAAACTTGAGTTTCTCCTCTTTTTGGAATCAAAAATCTTGTTGAATCAAGTAGCAATTAAAGAGGTTTTGAAGATATGTTGATTAGGAATCAAATGAGAGTTGAAAGGAGGGATTTAGGTGAGAAAATCAGATCCAATTCTCTGGAGAATAGGTGTTTGGGTTGAGGGAAAATGAGAGAAAGAAAATTGAGAAAAGTTGGTTACAAAATCCAAAATAGCCAAATGGCTTTCCCTCCACTTTTAATATCATTTAAAATCAGATTTTAGTCTTAAAATATCTTAGAAAAATCTGGAGAAACTCCCTTTGGGTAAATAGCTCCTTAAAGATTCAAAGTTTCAACCCTTTATAAAACAGCCACAAAACTTTCGAAAATTACATTTTGGTCACTAGCCAAAATGTCACCCTTCCGAAACTCATTTTCCAAAATTGATTTCACAGTTCACTTAATTATATTAAAAGATGATTTTAGAACATTTTTCCATATTTTTAATGCAACCTGAACTAGGCTTTCCTAAATTCACCTCTTTAGATTCGAACAGCACTTTGACCGAACCGGTCAACGCTCAAACTCCTAAGCCCAAAACCGGGCCGTTACAACTCTCCCCCCTAAAGAAATTTCGTCCTCGAAATTTACCTGAAGGAAAGAGATAAGGAAACTGCTTCAGCATGTCTTCCTTCCGCTCCCACGTGGCTTCCTCAACACCTCGATGCTTCCACAGCACTTTCACCAACTCAATGGTCTTGCCACGAAGAACCTTGCTATCTGAATCCAGAACCTTCACTGGTTCCTCATCGTAGGTCAAATCCGGATTCAATTCCACTTCCTCCACAGGCATCACATGCGAAGGATCAGATCTATACTTCCGGAGCATAGAAACATGGAACACATCATGAATCTTCTCCAGCTCCTGAGGTAACCTCAACCGATACGCAACAGGACCCACTCGCTCAACCACCTCATATGGTCCAATGTATCTAGGGCTCAACTTACCCTTCCGACCAAACCTCACCACCTTCTTCCAAGGCGAAACCTTCAAGAACACACGATCACCCACCGCATACTCTATCTCCTTACGCTTCAAATCCGCGTAAGACTTTTGCCGATCAGAGGCAGCCTTCAACCACTCACAAATGAGATTCACCTTTTCAGTGGTCCCTTTCAACAAAGCCGGCATCGAAACCAACTTTTGACCAGTTTTAGCCCAACAAAGAGGAGTCCTACACTTCCTCCCGTACAAAGCCTCATAAGGTGCCATCTGTATACTCGCCTGATAACTATTGTTATAAGCGAACTCAACCAAAGGCAGATGCTTCTCCCAAGAACCTTGAAACTCAATCACGCAGCACCTCAGCATATCCTCCAAGACCTGGATAACTCTCTCAGACTGACCATCCGACTGAGGATGATAGGATGTACTGAAATGCAATCTTGTACCCAAAGCTTGATGAAAAAACTGCCAGAAACGCGATGTGAACCTCGGATCCCTATCCGACACAATCGACTTAGGCACACCATGCAGCCTCACAATCTCAGCAATGTACAGCTCTGCCAGCTTATCCAAAGAGAACGTAGTATGCACAGGCAAGAAATGTGCACACTTCGTCAGGCGGTCCACAATCACCCAAACAGAATTCTTCTTCGAAGGAGACAAAGGTAAACCAGATACAAAATCCATGGTAACCCTTTCCCACTTCCATTCAGGAATTCTCAACGGTTGCAACAAACCAGAAGGAACCTGATGTTCAGCCTTAACTCGCTGACACACCAAACACTTGCTCACAAACTCTGCAACATCCTTCTTCAAACCCACCCAATAGTACTCATCACGAAGATCACGATACATCTTAGTACTACCAGGGTGCATAGCAAAAGGTATACTATGACCTTCAGTCAGAATAGCACGCCTCAACTCAGCATCAGCAGGCACTACTATTCGACTCCCAAAACACAACACTCCATCATCATTAAAACAGAAATCCGAAGGCCTACCCTCCGCGATATCCTGAACATGAGACACCAAGGAATCATCCAGCAACTGCTTATCCTTGATCAACTGAACCAACGATGGTTTCACCTGCAACTCAGCAACAAGACCACCATCTCGCGATATGCTCAAGCTAGCAAACATAGCTCTCAGCTCAACAGCTACCTTCCTACTCAAGGCATCCGCAACAACATTAGCCTTTCCAGGATGGTACTCAATCGTCAGATCATAATCCTTGAGCAACTCCAACCAACGCCGCTGCCTAAGATTCAACTCCTTCTGTGACATCAAATACCTCAAACTCTTGTGATCCGTGTACACAGTACACTTCTCACCATACAGATAATGCCTCCAGATCTTCAGAGCAAAAACCACTGCTGCCAGCTCAATATCATGCGTAGGGTAATTACGCTCATGCACTTTCAACTGCCGCGATGCATAAGCCACCACCTTACCCTCTTGCATCAGCACACATCCCAAACCGACATAGGATGCATCACTATAGACCACAAACTCTTTCCCTGATTCAGGCTGAACCAAGATAGGAGCTTGCGTCAAAGCCACCTTCAGCTTCTCAAAAGCCTGCTGCCTCGCTTCTGTCCACTCATACTTAACATCTTTCTGCAACAGCTTCGTCAAAGGAGCAGCAATCTTGGAAAAACCATCCACAAACCTTCGGTAGTATCCTGCCAAACCAAGGAAACTACGGACCTCATGAACAGACTTAGGAACCTTCCAATTCATCACTGCCTCAATCTTCTGAGGATCAACACGAATCCCCTCAGCTGAGACCACATGCCCAAGAAAAACCACCTCCTTAAGCCAGAACTCACACTTGCTCAGCTTAGCATAAAGTTGATTCTCCAACAAAGCTTGCAAAACAATCCTCAAATGCTCTTCGTGCTCCTCCTCAGTACGCGAGTATACGAGGATATCATCAATGAACACCACAACGAACTTGTCCAGGTATTCATGAAACACATGATTCATCATGTCCATGAAAGCAGCAGGAGCATTTGTCAAACCAAACGGCATCACAAGGAACTCATAATGCCCATACCTTGTCCTGAAAGCTGTCTTAGGCACATCCACATCCTTCACCTTCAACTGGTAATACCCTGACCTCAAGTCAATCTTAGAGAACACAACAGCTCCCCGAAATTGATCAAAGAGATCATCAATCCTCGGCAAAGGATACCGATTCTTGATGGTCAACTTGTTCAGCTGACGGTAATCAATGCACATCCTCATAGTGCCATCTTTCTTCTTCACAAACAAGATCGGCGCTCCCCAAGGTGATACACTCGGCCGGATGAAACCACGATCAAGCAGCTCTTGCAACTGCGTCTTCAGCTCCTTCAGCTCCTTAGGTGCCATTCTATAGGGAGTAATGGACACAGGAGTTGTATTCTCATACAGCTCAATTCCAAACTCCACCTCGCGATTAGGAGGTAAACCAGGCAACTCCTCAGGAAAAACACCAGAAAACTCCTTCACAACCCTGATATCTTGCACCCTCAACTCCTTAGAGCTAGGATTCATCACAAAAGCTAGATAAGCTTCACAACCTTGCCTCAGCATCCTACTCGCCTCCAAGGTAGAAACAACATTGGCAAGAAACTTCACATTCTCACCAACCACAACAACTTCATAATCATCCGCAAGCTTAAGCGAAACACGCTTATTCTCACAATCCACAATAGCACGATGCTCAGCAAGCCAATCCATACCAAGGATTACATCAAAACCATAAAAGGTCAACTCCATAAGATCAACATGAAAAACATGTTCTTGAACAACCAAAGGACATCTTCTATAAAGCTTTCGAGTCACAACAGTTTCACCAAAAGAACTAGTGACGCGAACACCAACATCCAAAGACTCAACAGGCAAACCAAGCAATTCAGCATGCTCACGCAAAATGTATGAATGCGTAGATCCAGAATCAATCAAAGAAAGCAATGACAAGGATTGCAAAGTAAAGGTACCTGCAATCACATCTGCATCATTCCTCCCTTCACGCTGAGCATACACCCTCGCTTGGCCTCCACCTTCAGGCTGAATAGCCACAACATGGGCTACTCCACGACCACCTTCCTCACGCCTCTGGAAATTACCACGGCCGCGCCCACGACCTCTCTGTGGTGCAGCAACAGCAGGAGCACGCATCTGATCACCAGCCAACCTAGGACAATCTCGCCTCAAGTGGTCTGCAGAACCACAATTCCAGCATCCATAACCAGCTGCCGCAACAGGAGCTTGCACCTCCCTCACAGCACGAGGATAGTCACGTTTCAAGTGACCACGTGAACCACAGATCCAACAAGCACTAGGGTCAGCTCTAGCATTGCCCCCTCTAGCAGGTGCACCACCACCTCTCTTAGCTGAGGACTGATACCTCTGATCACGTCCCCTCTTGTTCCGTCCACCTCCGGAACTATACTCAGCAGCTCTTTTACCAGAACTTGCTCCAGCACTTTTCGCAGCCAAACCCAAGTTCATCTCTATGTCCTTGGCTCGGCCCACTAAAACATCAAAATCATCATATTCAGTGGCCAGCACATACATCTTTACCTCCGTTACAAGACCATAACGAAACCTTTCGCACCTCTCCCGCTCATCAGGAATAAGCTCAGGTGCATACTGACTGAGTCGCACGAACTGCACCTCATACTCCGCCACTGTCATGCTCCCTTGGGTAAGAGTCATGAACTCACGTTTCTTCTCATCAAGATATCTCACACCAAGATATCTCCGCTTGAACACATTCTGAAAGAATGTCCAAGTCACATCAGCTTCGGCCATCCCAGAGATTGTGGTCGTCCACCATGTATAAGCAACGTCCTGCAGCAAGGATACCACACAGCCCAACTTTTGCACATCCGTGCAACTCATCTGCCCCAAGATTCGCTTGGTACTCTCTAGCCAAGCTTCCGAACTCTCAGCAGACATACCCCTAAATTCAGTCCCACCAAGACTGCGTAGACGCTCCAAGGGTAGTCTAACACCAGCATCTCCCTGATGTCCAGCTCCTTGAGCTCCAGCTACTGTTGCTCGAAAAGCACCCGCAATAGCTTGTACCAGCATCGTCATATCAGGCATAGCTTGCCCCTGACCAACCTCTGGTCCTGCAGCCCCAACACTGCACTACCCGTGTTCTCTTCATTTTCATTCTCATTCTGAGCCGCAGCTCGCACATTACCTCGTAACTCTCTACGTGGTGCCATACTTTTACCATGCAATAACAATACAAATAAAACAAAGTCAGGCCCAGCAAGGTAAGCAATCCAAGTATTCAAGCTCAATTTCATTCAAAATCAACATCATTTCATTAGCTTTTGTTTGGCAATGGGTACCCTCAACATGCTACATCACAACATACAATTCAATTACACCCAAATCACAAGCCACTAAACATGCTTTCACACAACAAGCATACATAGCTCATATACTTCAATCATGCATACAAACATTCCCAATTACTCGAGAACCTAGCTCTGATACCACCAAATGTAACCCCCTTAACCCGGCCTAGACGGTTGACCCGAATTAAGAAAGTCACACGGGGAAAACCAAAGTCAACCCGAAAGTCAACCTTGATTAACGACCCTTTTTTTTCTTTTTAATCTTATCTAGATGCGCATTAGCCCTAATTGTGATCACACAAACATCATACTCAAAGATCACAAACATCAGAGATCAAACAGGGACCCAATTGAACAAATTACAACTTTAGGGACCAAATTGTAATTTCTGATAATTAAAAGGACTTAACCCAAATTAATCTTACCAACTTGAAATTAGTCAGGTTTCATGCTTCTCTGTGAAATTTCAGCTCAAAAGGACTTCCCAAACTCATACAATTGCACAAACAAGATTCAGGACCAAAATGCAAACATTACAAAACATTTAACCGCCAATGTCAGCCCCCAACGGTCACCCGTTCCGAAACAGGTAGACCCCGTTTCGAAACACGGGCCGTTCCGCAACGGGTTCTGGAACACGGACTGGCAGAGGCCAAACCGTTTCAAAAAGGTGCATACCGTTTCGGACGCCTGGGTTCATTCAGGGCACCCGTTTCGAAACGGTGCACACTGTTCCGAAACGCCCTGCACAGATTGCAGCACAATGCATTCCAAAACATGCAATTGATCATTCAAACATGCTCCAATTTCCACCAAACTTTACCAGCATGCAATTCAACATATATAGGACATACTTGCATCAACAATTCATCAAAACAACATCATAAGCAAAAAGCCCCAATTCTATAGGCATGCTTCCTACACAAGCTAGCTATTCAAGCACAAACTTCCAAAACAAGCATATAATGATCCAACACAAAAACCAGCATTCTCAACAACATTCAACATACTTAGGGAGTTTAAAACCTCTCCCAAAACATACACATTGGTCCCCCATTGCCAAATTATCAAAAGCTAAATGATCTTAGGAAAACCTTCCATACTTTGAGCTTTGCTTCCACTTGAATACTTGCCTTCCTTGCTGCCCTCAAAGAGCTCTAATGTTCTGCATTATTCAATTAAGAAAACAAGGAGAGCGTAAGCAAAAGCTTAGTGAGGAATGCTCTTAAAACCATTCAATAATGCATTTAAAAACATTTACAAATCATGCTATAAATCAACCTTTGCACATGCTCAAAAGCATACTTAAAACAAGCATCTCATGCTTCAACATATTATAACATGTCATATTGGCTCAAGTGATAGATTCCATTTCATTAAAACAAGTTCATCAACTTCCCAAGGAGTTTTAAACACCTTGGCCCCAAGGACTTTTAAACACCTTGGCCATGGACTTTTAAACACCATGAATGAGGACCACACAAGGACTTTTAACCACCTTTGTGTCCAAAGCTTGGATCACCCCAAGGACTTTTAAACACCTTGGCCCCAAGGACTTTTAAACACCTTGGCCCCATGGACTTTTAAACACCATGGAAAGGATCACCTAAGGACTTTTAACCACCTTAGTGTCCGCAACAAGAATCATCCAAGGACTTTTAACCACCTTGATGATCTTAAGAATACAAGGCTCACTCAAGGACTTTTAACCACCTTAGTGACCTTAACCTTTTCAAAACATCACTTGCCAATATACATCTTTTTCATCTTTTATTCCACTGTTTTAAAGCATTAAACCAAGCCATATTTAACATGCATTTAAAAGCATCAAACCACATCTTATCAATGTACAAAAACAAGGAACTCTTACCTTGAGTTTCCTTCAACATACGGCTTACAACAACAGCAAAAACCATGCTAAATCATGCTTTCAAAACAGTAATTAAAACATGCAAATAACCATTTCGCATCACAACAAAATCATGGCCACCACTAGAGAGTAATTCCGAAAACTTACACTTGAGCTTAGCAAAGTTGTTTAGACTTAAGCTAAGCTCCCAAGACATTGGTTTCAAAGCCGAAAACCCAATTTTCACAAACGCACTCACCGATTTCCACTTTGCTTCAAGCCAAAGCACCAAAACAAGCTTCCGGATCAACAACTCTTGGATCCAAAGATGCCTCCTCTGTTTTCAACACATCAAAGCAGAGGATTAATGCATCATCATGCATTAATTGCTTTAATGAAAGCACCTAAACTCGCTGCTCTCATCCACACACCATTTTCGGCCACCAAACACAACCGAAAATGCATCCAAACCACTTCTAAACAAAGCCCAGCCATAAACCAGCAAAACCACACATCCTTAAACATCATATAACATCTAAAAACAACCTATCAACATCCTTAAACCTCCAGCAACATCAGATCCACAAGATCACCCCAAAAACAACCTTGAATCACAAACTAAACTTAGGAAACTCAACCTATCCGGGATTGCATTAATCAAAACTCAATTCCTTATCAATTTAGAGTTCATTTAACATCAAAAACACATCTCAAATCACAGATTAATCAGATCTAACGAAAATCATCAAAAATCATCAAATCTTGCATTATAAGCCAAGATCCATTTCACCACTTAAAAACCTTTAATTAGACATCAATTAAGGATTGAAAACTTAGGAATTTCAGTAAAGAACTGATAGTTTAGAGGAGAAAGACGTTCTTACCTCCAAACTTGAGTTTCTCCTCTTTTTGGAATCAAAAATCTTGTTGAATCAAGTATCAATTAAAGAGGTTTTGAAGATATGTTGATTAGGAATCAAATGAGAGTTGAAAGGAGGGATTTAGGTGAGAAAATCAGATCCAATTCTCTGGAGAATAGGTGTTTGGGTTGAGGGAAAATGAGAGAAAGAAAATTGAGAAAAGTTGGTTACAAAATCCAAAATAGCCAAATGGCTTTCCCTCCACTTTTAATATCATTTAAAATCAGATTTTAGTCTTAAAATATCTTAGAAAAATCTGGAGAAACTCCCTTTGGGTAAATAGCTCCTTAAAGATTCAAAGTTTCAACCCTTTATAAAACAGCCACAAAACTTTTGAAAATTACATTTTGGTCACTAGCCAAAATGTCACCCTTCCGAAACTCATTTTCCAAAATTGATTTCACAGTTCACTTAATTATATTAAAAGATGATTTTAGAACATTTTTCCATATTTTTAATGCAACCCGAACTAGGCTTTCCTAAATTCACCTCTTTAGATTCGAACAGCACTTTGACCGAACCGGTCAACGCTCAAACTCCTAAGCCCAAAACCGGGGCGTTACAGTGTTCCGAAACACTATGGCCATTTCAGGCCCCTGTCTCGAAACAGATAAGGGTGTTTCGATACACCCTACCCTGCAACTATATAATTTTCTAGTTTTTCACAACTTTACATATTCAAACACATCCCAAATCATACCATAATACACCACCTACTATGATTAAACATGTACCTTTATTCTATCTCATGCGTTAAACCAGTGCAAATCTCATGGCAAAGCCAAACTCATGCTTAATGAAAACAAAAGCATTTCATACCATAAATCTCATATGCATTTCTCATGGCATAAATCATCTCAGCATTTGGTACATGTGAATGAAGTACAATTTCATATATTGGCATTTCATATTATATCTTTACACAGATATGAGGATTAGCTTGACTCGAAGTCAAGTCCTACCCCGGTGGAATCTCACATCACCAGACTCTCATGGCGGTATCTCTCTTCGCCATAAAGCTTGGGTATTTCACCAAGTCCTACCCCAATGGTATCTCTCATCATCGGATTCTCACTTTGGATCGAGATGGAACTACCCCCATTGCCCGACTCCAAAGAGCACGTACGAATTTTTAGTTTATAGTGCACTCTCATCCTATTGGTCGACCAATTATATCTGGTAATTATCTCATCATTTATGCCAATGTATTTCATTAAAATCATCATCTCAGATACTATTTTGATGCAGCATTTCTCAAATCTTTCTCATCTCATTTCAAAACCAAATCTCATGCTTTGCTTTAAGTTAAAATCTCAAAACTCTTCTCTACCACATGCTATCTCATGAAATCAAAACATGACATCAACTCATGCTACAAATCATGCACAAAAAGTAGGAATTTATCTATCTCAAAACAAGAGCATGTTAAAAACATTTAGGGGCATCAACCACATATTGAGAGCAAATCTAGCCATACTTACTTCTAGACTTAGGACAGTGTTTCAAACCAATCCTAAATCCCCAATCCTTGTTTATTTGTCCCTCAAGGACTTCTAAAACCATTCGCATTCACCGATTACGTTTCGCTTGCTTGCCGAGTTGATATCTAAGCTTCCGGCACTTCCGGATCAACACCAAAAGCGTCCGAAGATGTCTCCCCTGTTTATTACACATAAGAGCAGAGGATTCATGCATCATCATGCATTGAAATCACTAGCCACTCAAACAAACTCGCTGCACTACTCAAAAACACAATTTCGGCTACCCAAAATAACCGAAATCATCTTCAAACTTCTCCAAAACAAAGCCCAGCCAAGATCTATCAATTCTAATAATTTCTAAACCTCAATCAACACCAAAAATCACCAAAGACACGTCCTTATATGTCAAACAACAACAGAACACCAATAAAACTACAAATCTAGCATGTAAAACTTAGGAATCCAAACATATTCGGGATTTTTTTGGATAAAACCTCATTTATAACATCAATTATCATCCAAAATACATTAGAAATCCACCTCAAAAACAGAGCCTAACCAAGAGTTACGAAAATCATCAATATCTCACCAAGAATCTTGAGTTTTACTACAATTTCATGTTTCTAACATTAAAACAACTCAAAAATCATGAACAAAGGATTGATAACTTGGGAATTTCAGTAAAGAACTGATCATTAGAGGAGAAGGACGTCGCTTACCTCTAATGGCTGATTTCTCCTCAATTTGGGCAAGATTTTTGAAAATCCAAAGTAAAAACAAAAGGATTTGATGAGATTAAGATTAGGAATCTTTAGGAGAATGAAATCTCAGCAAAAGAGATGATAATCAAAGGTTATTTGGTAAGGAAATGTGTTTGGCTGAGTGGAAATTGATAGAAAATGAAATGAGAGAAAACTAATGTAAGATAGTTATGAAAAAGTCAACTTAGACTTTCTTTTTAATTCTCTTTTATTCCTTAATTAAAACATTATTAAAAACTCCCAAATTAAAGATAAATCTAATAAAAACATTTTGGTAAAATTAGCTCCATAAAGATTCAAAGTTTCAATCCTTTACAAAACAATCACTAGTCAACTTTTGCAAAAACTACAATTTGGTCACTACACCGAAATGTAGTATTTCCAAATCACATTTTGTAAAATTGTTTTCACCATAACCATTTATATAATAAATGAGAAATTTTAGATATTTTTTCCATATTTTTAAAGCATCCCAAACTAGGTGTTCCCTAAATCTCCATTAAAGATTCGAACCGTTCTCGACCGGCCTGATTCAACCTCTAAAACATCTAGGCCCAAAACCACGGAGTTACATTCCTTTCTTGAGTAACAGTTCTTAGCCGGTTTAGGATTAAACCGGTTGAGAGGTGTTACATTTATCGGTACTAGAGCTTTCGGTTGCGTGATTCTCGGACCGAAACAAGTTTGTTGTATTATATAAAATTAGGTTGTGCCACCTAGGAATCATATTCAAGTTAACTTGTGTATCTTGCTTAAATTGACTCCACCCTTCTTGTTCTAAAAGATAGAAACAATGTCTGAGACAAGGGTTGGCTGGGATAGTGAAAGTACCGTAGGGTTCTCAAACGAAGGAGATAGCGTGAGGATGGGAACGAAACCTTAAAGATGAGTTGAACCTCGAGAGCAAGTTGAGCCTCGAGAGCAAGCTGAAACTCGACAAGAAGCCCATGCTACTAACTCGGCTCAACAAGAATGTTTCTTGAGTCTCAAGGAAATGTTCGACCAACTTGTAACCTCTATGAAACAAGACTCTTCATCTTCTTTCGTACCTTTCAAAGTCCCTATCGATAAATTAGCCCAACATTGTGCCTATACTTTTACCATAACCGATGAAACTAATCTCGAAATAGTCGAGTATTGGCTAGAAACCTTGATTTGAGTCTTGACTAAACAGTTACCCTGTCTTGATAAACATAAACTTGAGTGTGCCATTGCCCTTTTAGCCGATGAAACCCTGAACTGGTCAGAAACCACAACCCTAACTCCTCCATCTAAGATGATCACCTGGAAGTTATTTCTTGAGGAATTCAAGGAGAAATATATAAGTGAGCAGTACCTAACTGAACGCCAGAAACGTTTCTTGTACCTGAAGCAAGGTGGAAGGCCAATTGAGCAGTACATGAGCGACTTTTGCAAATATTGCAAGTACGGCTCGAAATACATCAAGACCGAAGCTGATAAGTGTCGTATGTTTATCGATGGCCTAAACGATGAACTGAGCCCTATCTTCAAAGCTTTCGGAATCAAGGATTTCCAAAGCCTTGTCAATTGAGCTATTGCAAATGAGGCAAAGATGATGGCTTCAGAGAAACGTAAAAGTAGCCACTCTTGGAAGAACAAGAGGTCGAAAAGAGAAGATAATTCTTCGTCTCAGGGATCTTTCAAGAAACCGAGACAATAATGAGGAAGTTCGAATCCCCCAGCTACCCAGAAGAGAAATTTTATCCTCAACCCAAAACTGTCTCCAAATATACTGCCCCCTGTTATATTTGTTGATAATACGAGAAATTCTATAAAGGCTATACAAGTCCCTACTTGTAAGTTTTGCAACAAGCTTCACTTGGGACAATGTCGAACCACCAACAACCTTTGTTACCCGTGTGGAAACTCGGAACATTTCATCAAGGATTGTCCTCAAAATCCAAACAAAGTTTAGACCCAAGTCCCAATGAACACAAGTGCCACACCTTCAAACCAAAACAAGGGCCTAAGACAACCTCAGTCCGGGAACCAAGCCAAAGGAAAGGGGACATCAATCAGCACATACACACTTGGAGTCCCGATCCCCTGCTCAGATTTATCATATTCATGGTAGGGATGACGAAGAATCTCCTGAAGTCATCACAGCTAGAAGTCATCACAGGTACCGTACAGCTAAATTTAACTCATGTTTTTGCTTTAACAGACTCAAGACCCAATCATTCTTTTGTATGCTCATCCTTGATTACCAACTTGAAATTGAAGCCTAAAATTTTAAATCAAAGCTTGGTAGTTTCGAATCCAATAGATGGAACCACAAACATAAGTCTTTTCTGTAGAGATTGCCCATTGTTCATTCGAAATGCACCCTTTCTAGCTAACTTGTATAAACTTCCAACTTGTGAGTTCGATCTAGTGTTAGGACTAGATTGACTAAGTAAATACGAAGCCTAGATAGATTGCCAGAATAGGAGACTCTATCTATGAGGTTTAGGAAAGGAATCCATTGTCTTGATAGACAAGGAACCCGTTTCAATCTATGCTTCCATGGCATTAAAAGATGAAATTGAATTCAGCTTACCATCTATGTCAATTATTTCTGAATTTATTGATGTCTTTCCTGAGGAACTCTCTGGTCTCCCTCCAACATGAGAAGTAGAGTTCGGAATAGAAGTACAACTCCGGTGTCCATCACACCCTATAGAATGACACATGTTTTGTTGAAGGAACTCAAAACGCAACTCCAAGAACTACAAGACAAAAGCTTTATCCGGCCTAGTTTGTCTCCTTGGGGTGCTCCGGTCTTGTTCATGAAAAAGAAAGATGGGACTATGAGACTCTGTATTGACTACAGATAATTAAACAAGCTTACAAACAAGAATTGGTATCATCTACCTAGAATTGAAGATCTTTTCGATCAACTCAAGGATGCTTCGATGTTCTCAAGGATCGATACATGATCAGGGTATTATCATATGAGAGTAAAGGAAGCTGATTTACCCAAAACGACCTTTCGTACTTGATATAGCCACTAAAAATTCCTCGTAATGCTATTCGAGCTAACGAATTCTCCAGCTACTTTCATGGACCTTATGAACTGAGTAGTCAAGCCCTATCTCGAAAAATTTGTGGTCTTCTTCATCGATGACATTCTAGTGTATTCTCAGAATAAGGAAGAACATGCTAAACATCTCAAATCATGTTACAAACTCTTCGTGAACGTCAGTTGTTTGCGAAATTCTCAAAGTGCGGGTTTTGGCTATCGGAATTCTCATTTCTTGGCCACGTCATCTCGACCGAAGGTGTCAAAGTAGACCCGAAGAAAATCCAGCCGATTTTAAGTTGGAGACCTCCGAGGAATGTTGGTGAGGTCAGAAGTTTCTCGGTTTAGCCGGGTATTATCAGCGTTTTGTTAAAGGTTTCTCATCCATTGTTGCAAGTCTCACCAAGCTACCCAAAAGGATACACCCTTTGTTTGGTCGGAGAACCAACAACGAAGTTTCGATTAACTCAAACAACATTTGACTCATGCCCATGTACTTATCTAACCCGAATCAGGCAAGGAATTCACTATTTATAGTGATGAATCTCATTTAGGACTCGGTTGTGTCCTAATGAAGATTGAAAATTGGTTGCTTATGCTTCAAGGAAACTGAAACCACATGAGTCAAACTATCCTACTCACAACCTGGAGTTGGTAGCTATCATGTTTGCACTTAAAGTCTAGAGACATTACATGCACGAGAAAAATGTAATCTATTCACAGACCACAAGAGCTTCAAGTATCTCCTAACTCAAAAGTACATGAATTTGAGGCAAATGAAATGGCTAGAGCTATTGAAGGACTACGATCTAGTTATCGATTACCACCCGGGGAAAGCCAACGTGGTTGTCGACGCCCTTAGTCACAGACCATACTCGGGTAAACTCCTAACCTCAAACTCTAGAATAGTCCCTTCGAATTATATCTTTCTTGATTTGTAAGAAATTACTCGAAATGTGTCTTTCTTGTCTTGTAAGTAATAATTCAAATCCTCCTTGGAATACAAGTCGCTATTCGAATTAAACCTTCTTGGTTTGCATTAGATCCATTCGAAATTTTTCCCCTTAGCTTGTAAGAAAAACTACTCGAATTGAATCTTTCTTGTCCTGCAAACAACCATTTGAATTGTACTTTAACCTGCAAGCATCTATTCGAAAATCATTTTAATGATCTTATTTCTCCTTTCGTAGATTCCTTGGCTATCAATGCTCATTTTCGTCTACTCAAAGGATGAAATTTTTTATCTAAACTTCGAGTTAAATCAAGCCTTATCTCGAGGATCAATAAGCTCCAACAAACTGACCCCAAACTTTAGAAGATCATGTCCAAGCTAGATTGTGAGTCTAATTCTGACTTCTCCCTTAAGTCGAATGGATTTCAAGGATAAAGCGTGCATTCCAGATAATGAAGAGTTGAAACAAGAAATGCTACATGAAGCCCACCAAAGTCCTTTCTCAATTCATCCTGGATCTCTTAAAATGTATAAAGATTTTAAATCCTTGTATTGGTGGCCGGGTGTGAAGTCTATAATTATAGACTTTGTGTCAAAATGCTTTACTTGCCAATGAGTCAAGGCAGAACATCGAGTCCCTACTAGATTACTTCAGCCTATTGAATTTCCTCAGTGGAAATGGGACGAAATCACAATGGATTTCGTAAGTGGATTGCCTTGTACCCCAAGAAAATGTGATACAGTGAGGGTAATTGTAGATCAGTTTACCAAATCGGCTCTTTTCATTCATGCTCGAATGAGCTTAAGTCTAGAAGCCTTGGCCGAATTATACATCTGGGAAGTAATTCGACTACATGGAGTTCCCACTTCTATAATTTCAGATGGAGATCCTAGATTTGCTGCAAGATTCTGGAGATCCTTACAACAAGCCTTCGGAATCAAGGTCCACTTGAGCACGGCCTTTCATCCTCAAAGGGATGGCCAGTCAGAAAGAATCATACAAGTACTCAAAGACATGTTACGTGCTTGTGTGATTGATTTTAGAAGGAATTGGGAGAAATCTCAGTCTCTTGTGGAATTTGCATATAACAACATTTATCAATCTTCGATTCAAATGGCACCATTTGAAGCATTGTATGGCAGAAGATGTCGTAATTGGTTTGAATTCGGTGAGAACAAGGTGTTAGGACCACAAATGACTTGGGAAACCGAAGAACATGTTCGGATTATACATGATAGATTGAAGCAGGCCTTTGATAGACAGAAAGCATACATATATTTGAAGCGTAAAGATATTCTTCATCATGTTCGAGACAAGGTTTTCTTAAAGGTATCACCCTGGAAGAAGGTTTTCAGGTTTGGGAAGTAAGGAAAACATAGTCCTCGATTTATTGGACCTTTCGATGTTACTGAAATGATTGGTCCAATGGCTTATTGACTAGCACTCCCTTGTAAGTTCGATAAGATCCACAATGTAATCCATGTCTCTATGCTCAGGAAGTATCGATTCGATCCAACTCATATTCTAGAACCGAAAGAAGTGGAATTGAATCCTGATATTTCTTGTGAAGAACCTGTGGAAAAAGAATGGTCCACTAGTGAAAATCTTGTTGAAAATCATAGAATGGAAGAAGCAACGTGGGAACCTGAGGCTACAATGAGAGATCAATATGCACATCTATTCAATTCAGGTAAATTCGAGGACGAATTTATTTAAAGGGGGATAGTTGTAATACCCCAAATTAGGGCCTAATAACTTGAATCATAGGTGGCCAGTGGTTCTTGCATGTAATCGACTTAATAGTTTATTAAATATTGAACAATTATCCCACTTGTAAGCCAAGTGGCCAGTTAACCACGAGACAAACATTACACCTTGCTAATAATCGCCATTCTCTTCATTTATCTTCCTCCATTCGAAACAAAAGCAACCAGCCTTGGAGAAAGAGAGAGAGAGAGAGAGAGTTTTTGCGAGAAGGAACTCCATGGATGCATAAAGATTTAAGCTTCCATGTGAAAGATTTAACAAATTATTGAAAGCTAGAAGCTAGTGTAAGTATTCTCATCTTGTACTTAGAATAAGAGCATTAAAATCTTGTAAATTGTTGAATGACTTGATAATTTGATTTGGGTAGTTGTTGTTGATTGATTTTAGGATATTAAACTAGTTAAATAGCCATGTAAAATGTACGAATGAATGATAGAAATTCATGCTTGAACCACTAGCTAATCGAAAATTACATGTATGCATATAGCCGGATGTAATTGGGGTTAAAATTGAATCAATTGAGTGTCAAATTAAATTGAAAAATATTGAATCCTATAAATGTTAAATTATTGATTATATTTTATGTAAACTTGGATCTTGAATCGGTCTAATTTCTAATGGAATTGAAATGGAAATTAACTAGTCACAAAAATAGTCACATTTCTAGTACTAGGGATTGTTCTGGAAAACTATGTTAAATTGGGGACTGAAATGGACTATTTAGGAACTAATTTTAACTTGTAAAAACAAGGGAAAACTAAGGTAAAAAGGACTGATTTGAACTTGTAAGGGTCATAGGTTAAATATCTCACTAAAGTGAACTCAATTGTAAACTGGCAAATTCTAGACTATAAATTTTACCTGACTTTAACTTGAAGTCTGTGTTGATGTATGTGAGATAATTGAATTAGCTTTCTAAATGTATAAATTAATTGAAATTCAGACTTATAGATTAAAAGATATTAACATATTAGTGAAGGGTGTGCAAACTGCCAAAAACAGAAACAATTTAATAATGTAGTGCAAAAATCTGCTTGATTCTATGAGTATATTGATGAATCGATTCTAATAATGTTTCCATGATTTTGTGTGAGGTTTTCTAGATCAAGGAGTAGAGAAGATTGGTGAAGGCAATAGAGTTGGACCTTTAAAGGATATGTAAAAGGAGATAACTATACAAGATTATGCTTGCTTGGAGCTTTTGTGAGTGTAGTCGTTAATTTAGGGCTAGAACTTAGGTTTTAACCAATCTTGTTTATTTAAATGATCTTTACATGTTAAGTATGCTAATTTGACTTAATTATATTTGGTAATGATCTAATGGAAGCTTGGATTAAAGTGTATAATGGATTGATATGAATCTGATGATGGTTTGCTTGGTAGTCAAATTATAGGATTTCCATGTTTGATAGGTATGTTTCGAATGCTTGATATGTAACTAGAGACATGTTGTTTGGTGATGGTTACCTTCGAATGCTTGTTTTGTACTTAGGGACATGTTGTTTAATGATGGTAGTCATTATATCTTGTACATTGAATGAAATTGAAAACTATTTCTATGAAAGATGAATATTTCGAATAGCCTAATGGCTACCATGACCATGATTTACTTGCCTTGATACATTGTAACCCCCTTAACCCGGCCCAGACGGTTGACCCGAATTAAGAAAGTCACACGGGGAAAACCAAAGTCAACCCGAAAGTCAACCTTGATTAACGACCTTTTTTTTTCTTTTTAAACTTGTCTAGATGCACATTAGCCCTAATTGTGATCACACAAACATCATACTCAAAGATCACAAACATCAGAGATCAAACAGGGACCCAATTGAACAAATTACAACTTAGGGACCAAATTGTAAATTCTGAAAACTTTAAGGACTTAACCAGATTTTAAGTTACCAACTTAAAATTAAACATGTTTCATGCTTCTCTGCCAAATTTCAGCTCAAACGGACATCCCAAGCTCATACAATTGCACATACAAGATTCAGGACCAAAATGCAAACATTCTGAAACATTTAACTGCCAATGGCAGCCCCCAACGGTCACCCGTTCCGAAACAGGCAGAGCCCGTTTCGAAACGCGGGGCCGTTCCGCAACGCGTATCGAAACAGGTGACTGGCAGAATGCTTTCCGTTTCGAAACAGGCTCTACCATTTCGGACGCCTGGGCTGATTCAGGGCATCCGTTCCGAAACGGTAGTCCCTGTTCCGAAACGCCCTGCACAGAATGCCCCAAAATGCATACTTAAACATGCAATTAAACATCCAAACATGCTCCAATTGCCACCAAACTTTACCAACATGCAATTCAACATATATGAGACATACTTGCATCAACAATTCAACAAAATATCAGCATATACGAAAAACCCCAAATCTATAGGCATGCTTCCTACACAAGCAACCATTCAAGCATAAACCTCCAAAACAATCTCATAAAAGCCAAATACATGTTCCAACAACATCAACAACATAAAACCATTCTTGTCCATACATATTCGAACACATAAACATCCACCCAAGAGATTCTACCCCCATTGCCTTTATTAACTATAGCTATTCACCGAGACATGCATCTCAAATGGAGTCCTCCTTGAATCCCTTGCTTCTCGCTGTCCAAACTTCAAGAATCTGCATTGATGGACAAAAAGGAGCGTAAGCACATAATGCTTAGTGAGGAATGCTCAAAACCAAAACACCATCAATGCAGCGGGTCACAAAACACTTTTAAAACAAACCCGATTTGTTAACCAAGCAAAGTTTGAAAACTCCTTTTCAACAACATGCTTAAAACCATGCATTACACATACATGAAAACCAACCCTTAGCTTAGCAAGCTAAGAAAACCTTTTCAAAGCACAACTTGCAAAATCATCCATTTAACCATTCCATGCACAAACACCATATGCAAAACTAAATTCAAAATCTTGGAAAACACTTCCATTTCACAACATACCTTTCTTATACTTGAAAACCATTCAAGCAAGAAACCCTTTAAAACCATTTGCTCAATCAATCCAACACATGCATTAACCAAAGGCAGCTTATGAACCACAACATCATCATCACATGCCTTTTGAAACAAGTCTTAACAAGACTCCAATGCATTTAAGAGATTCCATGCACACATGCATCATTTACCAAATGATTATCAACACTTGTTCAACTTAACAAGCAACCATGCATTCACAAGCATTATACACTTTTCATGCAACCATGCATTCACAAGCACTATACACTTTTCATGCAACCATGCATCTTTTCAAGCATTAAACACTTTTCATGCAACCATGCATCTTTTCAAGCATCTCATGCTTCTTTATAATCAAGAACATCATATTGGCTTCCAAGTGATCAACCACATCCACTTTTCAACTCAACACCCGATCGGATACGCGGATCAGAAGCGTTGTCCCCCACTCTTCATACACACTACCAATCCAAGGTCTCCAAATGGACTTTTAAACACCATTTGACCTCAACATCCTAAGGTTCCCATGTATGGACTTTTAAACACCATACAACCTTAGCTTTTCCCGAGGTTCCCATGTATGGACTTTTAAACACCACACAACCTCAACTTTTCCCAAGGTTCCCATGTATGGACTTTTAAACACCATACAACCTTGACATGCACAAGGTTCCCATGTATGGACTTTCAAACACCATACAACCTTTGCATCACCGATTGGTAGTTGTATAACATCACTAACGAGATCTGGGACACCCTACACAAGATCCACACATGGACTTTACACCGCCATTGTGATCTTAACAAGCACAAGGTTCTCATATATGGACTTTTAACCACCATATAACCTTTGCTTAACCAAGGTCCTCGAATGGGCATTCCACCTCCATTATGACCTTAACCATATCGTTAGGATACTTGAAGGGAGTTTACCGGTTCACACTTAACCACTCCACCTCCAAGGCGACTTTATTCACGGTGCACCCAATCCTATAGCCGACTAACTATATCCGATCAAAGAAACCAAGAACCACTTACATCACTTGCCAATATAACCACCTTACCACATTAGTCCAATGATTCACATGCATAACCACAATGCATAAACCATCATTTACCATCATTAATTCATTGTTTTTAAGCATTACACAAAGCCACAAAACATCATGCAACACCATGCATCAAAACCACATTTTCAATGTATAAAACCAAGGATCTCTTACCTTGAGCATCCTTCACATATGGCTTTCAAAACCAGCATTAAACCATGCCAAAATATGCTTTCAAAACAGAATTTAAATCATGCAAAACACATGCATTTCAATCATCAACCACAATTGCTTTAAAAGCCATTTCATAACACAAACCAAGAAAGAAATCCATTTACTTACTCTTGAGCTTAGCAAAGTTGTTTAGACTTAAACTAAGCTCCCAAAACCTTCAAACCTTGGTTTAAAAGCTGAAAACCCAACTTCACTCACCGATACACAAAACAAGGCTAACCAACAAGCCTTCCAAGCATCCGAAACCTTCTGCAACACCTCCAAAGCTCACGGATCAAACTCCCCTGTTTCAAGCACACAAAAACAGAGCATTAATGCATCTTTATGCATTAAAAACACCAGCAACTCAACACAACTCGCTGCTCATCACAAATCCAACAATTCGGCTACCAAACACAACCGAAATTACCTCCAAACACTTCCAAAACTTAACCCAGCCAAGATCCATCACTTCTAACCATTTTTAAACATCAATTAACATCCAAAATGATCACAAACACATCCTTATACCTCCAGGTATAACAGATCACCAAAAACACTCCAAAAACAACAAAAAACTCAAGCCAAACTTAGGAAATTCAACATATCCGGGATTGCATTAATTAAACCTCAACTTCTAATCAATTTAGCATTCATTTAACATCAATTTGACACCTCAAAACACTGCCCAAACAAATCACACGAAAATTTCACCAAAATCATCAAATCTTGCATTTTAAGCTAAAATCAAGATTTCAATTGAAAAGCCTTTAACAAATCACAAATCAAGGATTGAGAACTTAGGAATTTCAGTAAAGAACTGATAGTTTAGAGGAGAAGGACGTTCTTACCTCCAAACTTGAATTTCTCCTTTTTAGAACCAAAAAGCTTGATGAAACAACTTGCAAATGGTGAGGTTTTGTTGTAGAGATGATTAGGAATCCAAAGAGAATTGAAAAGGAAGATTTGAGTGACAAAATCAGAGGAGAAAATCTGGAGAAATGTGTTTGGGTTGAGAGAAAATGAGAGAAAAGGAAAATTGGGAGAAAAATGGAAAGTTAGTTATAAAATAGTCAAAATGACTTTCCCTCCTCTTTCTTTATGTTTAAAATCAGAATAAAACCTTAAAATATCTTAGAAAAATCTGGAGAAACTCTTTTTGGAATAATAGCTCCTTAAATATTCAAAGTTTCAATCCTTTATAAAACAGTCACCAAACTTTCAAAAATTACATTTTGGTCACTAGCCAAAATGTCAACCTTCCGAACCTCATTTTCCAAAATTGATTTCACAGTTCACTTTTACATATTAAAAGATGATTTTAGAACATTTTTCCATATTTTTAATGCAACCCGAACTAGGCTTTCCTAATTTCACCTTTATATATTCGATCAGCACTTTGACCGAACCGGTCAACGCCCAAAACTTCTGAGCCAAAAACCGGGGCATTACAACTCTCCCCCCCTTAGGATATTTCGTCCTCGAAATTTCAACTGGCGACAAGAGAACCACAACCTTCCCAAAGCAACACACAAGGCAACACAAAAGCCTCAACCATCACTGAACACATTCCACACAAAAACTCCACCAAACTCAACACCACCACATACTGTTCACAAAATTCAGAACACTCAAAGATAACCACAACTTAACCCTTCACAAATCCGGACTGTACACAGCCCCAACATCAACCTGAAGAACCTCAACCTTTACAGCACACATCACTGCAATACACAACTCCCAAGACTCGTTTACACAGTGACACTAACCAAACCAAATCAGCCACTATGCAAACTTCCCTGCTTCTAAAACTCTTGCAAACTCCCAAACCTCTTCCAAAGATTTTCCCAACAAGCAAAAATTCTTAAGCATCAACTGCTTACCCAAACTCCTCAACAAATGCTAACAATCCTCCACATCCGCCACTATCATTACCATAACCACTCACAAGGACTACTCACCCAGATTCCAAAATTTACATCACAACCCCAACTCGACTCCGCCAGCCGTCCCACACACCACCAGCTGACTTCAAAGAAATTCACATACTCACAACCAACCAACCACTTCTCACAAGAATCCTTTCAAACAGCAATAGCCTTCGACCTTTCATTGCCACCACAAGCTTTGACCACAACACTTGCCTTACTAGCACATCGCCCAACCTGACATACAGACCAACTCCTCAACTCCTCAAAGGTTGCTAAGAACCAACACTTACAAACACAACCTTTCCACAACAACTTAAATGCTAAGCTACCTCCGCACTTGGAAACACAACCACTAAACTGCAACATCACTTAGCACCAAGGAACTACCCCTTCCACTTAGCTATTCAAACCACTTGACCGATTCTAACCTCAACCGGTACTCCTCACCACCAAACCACTAAACTCTTTAAGCAACAAACACTATCCTTCTACCAACAGGCTATACCACTCTCACTATCTCCAGCACTAGCTTAATATTCTCCACTACTTCTAACTTCCACTCAGCACCAACACAACCTCCAAAAACCCATCATCCAACCTAACCCAACCACCACACTAACAGATTCAATTAGTTATTAGTGAGTGTGAACATCGTATGCATGATCACCTACATGCCCTATCAATGCCTGATGTACATGTATGCAAAACCTCTAATGTCATGCCATATGTATGCATGGACCAGCACATATATAATATAGCATATAACAATGATTTTAACTGTGCATGAATGCCAGTTCACACCCTCCAATAACATCCTCAAAATCCGTCTAAAAACAACCTCCTACCACACTTCTAACTTATCTAACTCCATCATACCAACAACCATTAACCACAAAATACTCACTAAAGCCTTCTTCACACCAAAGATATTTCCAAACTACAACTATTACCCCAAACATGCTAGCAACAAGACTAAACTTACCACGCAAGGAAAAACCAACAGAAACCAAACCAAGGTAACTAAAGCAAAGACTACTAAACAAGGTTACCTGAAAACACAACACCACCCTGAAGCTTCATCAGACGAGCTCTCTTTCTCGCGGAACCATCATCCTCTTGCGGTAAGGAACCTTGGCTATTCCGAGCCAACATCAAACAATCACGACTCATATGTCCAGCAAACCCACATTTCCAGCAATTCTCATTTCCCAAACTCTTCACAACCTTCTGCTCTTTCTGCCACCTCTGAACCTTGCCTCGGCCGTGCCCATGACCTTTCAGAGACCCTTTGGCTATCACCAAAGCTGACTTCACCCCAAGGGGACAATCACGCTTCACATGCACTTTAGAACCACAATTCCAACAAGCACCCGAGCCCCAACAACCTCCAACATGACGCCTTTCACAACGATCACACACCGGTGGCTGAGCTTCCACTCCTTGCTCAAGCAACACTTGCTCCACAACAGCACTACCTTCACATTGCTTAACCCTTGGAAACTTCTCTCCAAGATACCTTCCATAAAAGGCAGATACAAAGAAATCCCAATCAATATCAGGGATATGTGACGCCACCACCACAGATGTCCACCAGACACATACATCCTCCAACATCAAAGAAACAACACTTCCCAGCTTACAAGAATAATCACAGCCTTCCTGATCCAGAATCAGAACCACACTGGCCAACCAGGCCTCAAACATCTCCGGTGAAGAACCATGATACTCCCCAGCACCCAAATCAAGCAAACGCTGCTTCGGCAAACCCACACATCCCATAGCCAGCACATCTACTGACTTTACCGTTACCACAGCCTGAGATGTTCCCAACACCTCTTGAACAACAGGTGATGAACTCTTCATCACAGAACCAGCTTCTTTCTCCTGCCTTACCACCTCAACTCCAGGCATAGAAGACTGAGACAAAACACCTCTACAGAAAGGTGAATTCCATGCCCTAACCACCTGCCCCAAGGCAGCAACCATCTCACCCAACTGCCATTCTATCATCGACTTTGCCATACTACTAACAACAACAAACAATCACAACAAAACAAACAAACCAGTTAGACCAGCTTTAAGCAAGGATTCAAACTCCAACTCCAAAATAACACAATAGCTTTATTAATAAGGCAATGGGTATCCCGAATCCTCCCCTTTACATGACATACAGTCATCACAAACATGAATATCACAACATCAAGCATATCAAACAACATACTTTGATCATGCTTACACCAAACAGCATCCACTTGCAACAGCATATTAGCAACATAACATACTCAATTCATGTTTATCAAGCATATCACCAGCTCACAACATTAGCACAAATCCACATAAGCTCAACCAAGATTCATAACCATACAGCATGCTTGAAAACATCAGCAACTTGCTCAGAAACACGTGTTTCAACCAACTTTCAACCACACAACAAGGTAAACATCAAACACACATCACAACAACTTACCGTTTTCCCCAAGCATTCGAAACTCAGCTCTGATACCATCAAATGTAACCCCCTTAACCCGGCCCAGACGGTTGACCCGAATTAAGAAAGTCACACGGGGAAAACCAAAGTCAACCTGAAAGTCAACCTTGATTAACGACCCTTTTTTTTCTTTTTAAACTTGTCTAGATGCACATTAGCCCTAATTGTGATCACACAAACATCATACTCAATGATCACAAACATCAGAGATCAAACAGGGACCCAATTGAACAAATTACAACTTAGGGACCAAATTGTAAATTCTGAAAACTTTAAGGACTTAACCAGATTTTAAGTTACCAACTTAAAATTAAACATGTTTCATGCTTCTCTGCCAAATTTCAGCTCAAACGGACATCCCAAGCTCATACAATTGCACATACAAGATTCAGGACAAAAATGCAAACATTCTGAAACATTTAACTGCCAATGTCAGCCCCCAACGGTCACCCGTTCCGAAACAGGCAGAGCCCGTTTCGAAACGCGGGGCCGTTCCGCAACGCGTATCGAAACAGGTGACTGGCAGAATGCTTTCCGTTTCGAAACAGGCTCTACCGTTTCGGACGCCTAGGCTGATTCAGGGCATCCGTTCCGAAACGGTAGTCCCTGTTCCGAAACGCCCTGCACAGAATGCCCCAAAATGCATACTTAAACATGCAATTAAACATTCAAACATGCTCCAATTGCCACCAAACTTTACCAACATGCAATTCAACATATATGAGACATACTTGCATCAACAATTCAACAAAATATCAGCATATACGAAAAACCCCAAATCTATAGGCATGCTTCCTACACAAGCAACCATTCAAGCATAAACCTCCAAAACAATCTCATAAAAGCCAAATACATGTTCCAACAACATCAACAACATAAAACCATTCTTGTCCATACATATTCGAACACATAAACATCCACCCAAGAGATTCTACCCCCATTGCCTTTATTAACTATAGCTATTCACCGAGACATACATCTCAAATGGAGTCCTCCTTGAATCCCTTGCTTCTCGCTGTCCAAACTTCAAGAATCTGCATTGATGGACAAAAAGGAGCGTAAGCACATAATGCTTAGTGAGGAATGCTCAAAACCAAAACACCATCAATGCAGCGGGTCACAAAACACTTTTAAAACAAACCCGATTTGTTAACCAAGCAAAGTTTGAAAACTCCTTTTCAACAACATGCTTAAAACCATGCATTACACATACATGAAAACCAACCCTTAGCTTAGCAAGCTAAGAAAACCTTTTCAAAGCACAACTTGCAAAATCATCCATTTAGCCATTCCATGCACAAACACCATATGCAAAACTAAATTCAAAATCTTGGAAAACACTTCCATTTCACAACATACCTTTCTTATACTTGAAAACCATTCAAGCAAGAAACCCTTTAAAACCATTTGCTCAATCAATCCAACACATGCATTAACCAAAGGCAACTTATGAACCACAACATCATCATCACATGCCTTTTAAAACAAGTCTTAACAAGACTCTAATGCATTTAAGAGATTCCATGCACACATGCATCATTTACCAAATTATTATCAACACTTGTTCAACTTAACAAGCAACCATGCATTCACAAGCATTATACACTTTTCATGCAACCATGCATTCACAAGCACTATACACTTTTCATGCAACCATGCATCTTTTCAAGCATCTCATGCTTCTTTATAATCAAGAACATCATATTGACTTCCAAGTGATCAACCACATCCACTTTTCAACTCAACACCCAATCGGATATGCGGATCACAAGCGTTGTCCCCCACGCTTCATACACACTACCAATCCAAGGTCTCCAAATGGACTTTTAAACACCATTTGACCTCAACATCCTAAGGTTCCCATGTATGGACTTTTAAACACCATACAACCTTAGCTTTTCCCGAGGTTCCCATGTATGGACTTTTAAACACCACACAACCTCAACTTTTCCCAAGGTTCCCATGTATGGACTTTTAAACACCATACAACCTTGACATGCACAAGGTTCCCATGTATGGACTTTCAAACACCATACAACCTTTGCATCACCGATTGGTAGTTGTATAACATCACTAACGAGATCTGGGACACCCTACACAAGACCCACACATGGACTTTACACTGCCATTGTGATCTTAACAAGCACAAGGTTCTCATATATGGACTTTTAACCACCATATAACCTTTGCTTAACCAAGGTCCTCGAATGGGCATTCCACCTCCATTATGACCTTAACCATCTCGTTAGGATACTTGAAGGGAGTTTACCGGTTCACACTTAACCACTCCACCTCCAAGGCGACTTTATTCACGGTGCATCCAATCCTATAGCCGACTAACTATATCCGATCAAAGAAACCAAGAACCACTTACATCACTTGCCAATATAACCACCTTACCACATTAGTCCAATGATTCACATGCATAACCACAATGCATAAACCATCATTTACCATCATTAATTCATTGTTTTTAAGCATTACACAAAGCCACAAAACATCATGCAACACCATGCATCAAAACCACATTTTCAATGTATAAAACCAAGGATCTCTTACCTTGAGCATCCTTCACATATGGCTTTCAAAACCAGCATTAAACCATGCCAAAATATGCTTTCAAAACAGAATTTAAATCATGCAAAACACATGCATTTCAATCATCAACCACAATTGCTTTAAAAGCCATTTCATAACACAAACCAAGAAAGAAATCCATTTACTTACTCTTGAGCTTAGCAAAGTTGTTTAGACTTAAACTAAGCTCCCAAAACCTTCAAACCTTGGTTTAAAAGCTGAAAACCCAACTTCACTCACCGATACACAAAACAAGGCTAACCAACAAGCCTTCCAAGCATCCGAAACCTTCCGCAACACCTCCAAAGCTCACGGATCAAACTCCCCTGTTTCAAGCACACAAAAACAGAGCATTAATGCATCTTTATGCATTAAAAACACCAGCAACTCAACACAACTCGCTGCTCATCACAAATCCAACAATTCGGCTACCAAACACAACCGAAATCACCTCCAAACACTTCCAAAACTTAACCCAGCCAAGATCCATCACTTCTAACCATTTTAAACATCAATTAACATCCAAAATGATCACAAACACATCCTTATACCTCCAGGTATAACAGATCACCAAAAACACTCCAAAAACAACCAAAAACTCAAGCCAAACTTAGGAAATTCAACCTATCCGAGATTGCATTAATTAAACCTCAACTTCTAATCAATTTAGCATTCATTTAACATCAATTTGACACCTCAAAACACTGCCCAAACAGATCACACGAAAATTTCACCAAAATCATCAAATCTTGCATTTTAAGCTAAAATCAAGATTTCAATTGAAAATCCTTTAACAAATCAAAAATCAAGGATTGAGAACTTAGGAATTTCAGTAAAGAACTGATAGTTTAGAGGAGAAGGACGTTCTTACCTCCAAACTTGAATTTCTCCTTTTTAGAACCAAAAAGCTTGATGAAACAACTTGCAAATGGTGAGGTTTTGTTGTAGAGATGATTAGGAATCCAAAGAGAATTGAAAAGGAAGATTTGAGTGACAAAATCAGAGGAGAAAATCTGGAGAAATGTGTTTGGGTTGAGAGAAAATGAGAGAAAAGGAAAATTGGGAGAAAAATGGAAAGTTAGTTATAAAATAGTCAAAATGACTTTCCCTCCTCTTTCTTTATGTTTAAAATCAGAATAAAACCTTAAAATATCTTAGAAAAATCTGGAGAAACTCTTTTTGGAATAATAGCTCCTTAAAGATTCAAAGTTTCAATCCTTCATAAAACAGTCACCAAACTTTCAAAAAGTTCATTTTGGTCACTAGCCAAAATGTCAACCTTCCGAACCTCATTTTCCAAAATTGATTTCACAGTTCACTTTTACATATTAAAAGATGATTTTAGAACATTTTTCCATATTTTTAATGCAACCCGAACTAGGCTTTCCTAATTTCACCTTTATATATTCGATCAGCACTTTGACCGAACCGGTCAACGCCCAAAACTTCTGAGCCCAAAACCGGGGCGTTACATACATGGAACTATATTTGATCCCTATCTTGATTAACTCTTGATTAAATAACTTGTAATATAATCAAGCCCTTGGTTGCTAGTTAGTCCTAGGTAAGATGACATGCTAGAGAGTCTAGAGCTCTTGTGATAGGGTGGACTACGATCCGGGGATAAGGCACTTATTTGGCGATAGTAGGAGGTATGTTATGTGGTCACTTGGTGACAATAAGAGGGTATGACTGTAGAGCGTCTAGGTGTTCTCTATTTTTTAGCGCAAGTGCACACTCTTGTCAAGTTATTGTATAAAAAATATCGTCTCCAACAGGGATTGGAGCAGCTCCTATGAATGGTTTCCTGCACAATGATTTAGTAAATGTGCAATTAAATCTCACAATGTGGAAATTTAAAAACACAAATAAAATAAAGATTGTGATAAGATGGATGATAGGGAGAGATTTGGTCGATAGATTGGGTAAGACAAATGCAGCTCAGTAGTGTGTGGTCTGCATTGTAAAGTCTGAGTATGTTTTGCACTGCCATGAATTGCTGCCTCGGTGGGTATGGCGGGCAGCAAGCTACGACCCTGTCACGCGGCTGCATCGGGTCACTACCCTTGCAACTTTCGGTGTCTCAAGAAGTGGAACGGAAATAAGTCCTGGCGGCAAGTCTGGCAGACCTTTCAAGCTTGGCGGGATAGTCGACAGTGTTCCTTCCTATTTCTAGGCAAGGATGCTCGAACACTCACGTGATGTAGGCAATACCTAGGAATCTCAGCGCAAACCTAACACATGCAAGTCCATTCGATTGGTGATCCCTCTTAGCCACTGAAACTTGTGGACTGGTGTAGAACCAAGTTAGTCACACCCCAACATGTTGTGACTGTGCTTAATCCTTTTGTGAGTCTTACACTTTTGTGCCAGACAAATAGATTCTCTCAACTGACTGGTGTAGACTTATTGAAAGAACGAAGTGCATAGATTAAGCAAACTTTGAAATTTTATTGAAAACAACTCAAAACCAATATAACCGTTTCTCACAAACTACTTTACATACACGCGTCTAAACCCTAGGAGAGTTGGGTCGTGACCCCCAACCACTCCAGCTTATCTAGCTATCTCCCCATCTATACTCTCTCGGTATTTAATCTATCCGAGGCGCCCCTATACCCTTACATACATTGGGTATATATAGGGCTCATAGACTAAGTGTGAGTCCTCCTTGAAATAGAAGTTCTTAAAGTATATTTACATTAAATACAAACTCCTTTTTGACTTAAATATGGACTCTTTAGATGTTGCCTTCTTCCGTAAGTAAGGATAAGTTCTCCTACTTATCGATCTTGGAATAGCTCTACCGGCCGCTACAGGCTTCAAAAATTGCAAGACTGTGTTCATTGTGCTTAGGAAATTGCCCTATTTAAATCGCGACCCATCTTAGCTAAGTCGGTGTAACTCCTGCTCGAGCGACACTTGGCGGTAATGCTGCATCGGCAGCGTCCTTGGCGGCATCTGGAACTGCTTCAGTACAACTCCTTTTGTTCCATCTTTCTTGTCCTGTCCTGTCCTGTCCTCTCCTTGCTACAACACCTGAAAATATAAACTAAACTAAAATAGTAACTTTTCTCAACCAAACATAAAATATTCAATAAAAGCATGGTAAAAGAGAAGATGTTGTTATAATGCATGCAATGCACCTAAATATGTCTAAATGAGCTTAAGAACAATAATAATAATGGCATGAATGTGTACAAAATATAGAACTCGTGGACACTCTACACACCGCCAAACTCGAACTATTGCTTGTCTTCAAGCAATGCAACCTAGCTAGTAAATATGCCCCTTCCACAAAATTAATAGAAAACATTAGCCTTTAACTTAATTTCTTACCTCAAGGCCGTGGCACCTGTTTTATGTTAGTGACTGTGAATGACATGAAATTACTTAGGTTTAAATTTTCTTAATGTCAGTGCAGTGTGTGCAGGTCTGTGTTCATGCTAAAATTGCTGAGATACTAAATTAACAAAGAATGCCTAAAGTAATTAAATTACTAGAGAGGATACAAGTTGCTGCCTTGACAGAGTAGTTGGGCACTTCCGTTCTCTTTTTTTATCATGGCTTTAAAAGCTTCATCTTATCACAACTATTCTCCAGGTCTGAAGCTAAGATAGGTGCACTCTACGAAACTCTGAACCCTTTTGAATAGAGTCATCCCGTGAAGGCTTTCATTCATTCTTGCTAATTTGTCCGTCACTTGGTTTAGATACGTGGACTTTGATAGCAGCAGAGTGTCTGCTGCGTGTAAAAGTGTCTATCGCAATGTAGTGCAAGTGTACACGACGCAAGTAGTAAAGTGATACAGAAGTATCAGATATCGTCTCCACAGGGACTGGGCTAATAGCTTCACCTTGGATTACTACACGAAGGTAAAAAGAATAGTTTAAATTGTTGTCACGAAAATAATAAAGAGAACTGGAATATAAGATTAAAGTAATCAAGATAGAGAGAATGGGCTGGTACTGAATTGCTCAGTAGTGTAGGTATTGCTAAGTCTGGGAAAATCTGTTCTATCGTCGTCCCTGTCGCGGCAGCACCCGTCGCGGCAGCGGTCTGTTGATAGTCGCGGTAGGGATCACACAACTCTGTACATCAAGCTTGGCAAGAATCCCTGCTATGCCTTGGCCTATCCCTAGGTCCAAGTCTGTCGATGAACACGTCTTTGATGATACCTCCCGGCGTGAATCGAAGGATGAACACCGATGTTGTTGAATTCTTCCTTAGCCACTTGACCTCGTCCTATCCCTAGGTCCGAGATAGTTCAACTATAAACTAGAGAACCCGCACTTATTCCTTTCGTATACTTAACTCTCCCTATATTAAGTAAATAGATAACCTCACAATGCTCTCCCGATACTCTTGCAAGATGTTGAAAACCAGAATAAGCGAACTTGAAGTTTATTTTATTGAACAGAAAATTCCTAAAACAAGAGCAATCCTTGCAAGTACTTTACAAATCAACTCGTGGCCCTAGGGGAAGTTTAGAACATGTTGAGAAGGGGAAAACGGCTAGGGTTTTGGGAAGAAGGCTAGAGAGAGATGATGTCCTCTCCTAGGTCGAATTGCATGCCTTTATATAGGCCTTGGGTTCATGTTTTCTAATAAGGGAAGAATACAAGTTTAATTTAAAGTACAACTCTATTAAAGACAAAAGCTTCAGAGCATAAGTCTTTAATTCGTCCTTCCTTCTTGCTTGGAGTTTTCTTCCTTGAACTTTGGGCTTGGCCTTCATTTTGATCTAGGGCTTGGAAAAATATAAGGGTATTCCATGACAGACATGATTAATTTTCTCTTTCTGTCGAGGCCCACTTTGTTTCTTCTTCGCAATACTGCTTTCGTCCTTGGCTGCCACGGCAGCGGCCATGGCAGCATCGTCTTCCTCGTCTGCACTTTCAGTCCCAGCTCTGCTGCATTACTGCCCAACATCCGCTTCTCCATCTGCTACAACAACAACCTGCAAAACCAACCAATTTCAGTAGAAACTGTGCCATTTAATATATTTGTGATGTATAACTGAAATCTAACCTAAATGCAATGAATTATGCTTGAATGCAGCATAAATATGGGTTAAATAGGGGGTAAATTATAGAACTTTTACACACTCAACAGTGTCCTTGCTCATGATCCTTCCTAGAGCTTGTTTCGGGCACCTCTAGGGTTTCCATCATCTTTGTTTTGTTGCCCTGTGCTGTCGTGGCGACAAACCTGTATCAATTCAAGGAATTCTTATTAAGTAAGGCAGGCAGTGTTAAACCTCAGAACTCAAGAAAAAATTCAGCATTTAACAGACAAGTGTAAAGATAATTGGTAGAAAGAAAAAATTTCTAAGTAATTTTCATGCTTTTTCCCATAGTTAGATTAATTTTTTTTAGAATGGTGCAAATATAAGTAGTTGGTTAATCTATCATAGACACAAGTTTTTAAAGTAAAGTTTTCTACTCCATTAAGTGCTAGGGGGCAAAATTTACATATGTTCCTAAATAAACTTAAAACAAGGAGGACTATTCCTCCCCAAACTAATGGTTGGCATTGTCCTTAATGCCTCTACACAAAATAAAAATTAAAAACAGAAAATAAAATATAAAAAGAAAAATAAAAATAAAACATAAAAAGAATAAAAAAGAAAAATAAAATAGAACATACGAATTAAAAGAAAAAGAAAAGAAAATGGAGCTATAGATTGGCGGAGTTCCCCTTTGTTGCTGCTGCGTCAGAGGAGGATACTAATGAGGCGGGCAGGACTAGGCGGCACGTAGCAGATGGTCTGTCGGTTGGGCTCTTCTTTTTGCTACACGGCGGCTGAATGCGGCTGTGATTGGGTTTCATGGATGGTACTTTGGTTCCTCCACCATGGGACTCTATTGTCGTCTGCTTTCTCCTTCTTGCTGCCTCTTCCGATTCGTCATCAAGGGAGTTTAAGATCTCTATGTCTGAGTAGCCGGTATCTTTAGCAGCAACCTCTTTTGTTACTGGGGAGGCGACGGTGGTTTCCTCTTCCTCTTCTGATTCGGATGAGGAGGTGAGATCGTATGGTTGGATGGGAGTTGGAGAGGTTCTTCTCTTGGGGCGGTAGTGTGCCGGCTCGCTGTTTTCGGCGAAAGGAGCAACAGCTGGTCTGGGTGTAATATGAACTGGCTTGGAGGCTGCTAACTCCGTTGGGAAAGCGGGCAACTGTGGGCCGTCGTCTTGGTACTTGCCAAGCAAGTAGGCCACAAAGGCATCTTGCACGTCCACCGTATATTTGGTGAAGATCACCTGTTCAGCTCAATCCTTTGATAGCTTTCAACGAGGCTGCGAAGCAAGGGGATCACAGCGACCGGGAGGGCAGCTTCAGTACTGCCTGATGCGGCTGGGGTGGCGGCAGCTTGGTACGATGGCTGGGTGGTGGAAGGTGTGTTTGGCTCCGAGTTCTGCATCATCTGCTGGCGTACCCTTCTTGTCCATCCTTCCTTGGCAGGAAGAATTTTGTCCTTTGGGTGCGGTAGCACGCGAAAATTGGCGTAAAGGCCCGTGATGAGTGAAGGGAAGAAAAGGGGTCCCTTGGCGTTTGGCTTCTCTGTGTGGGCATAAATCTCCTTTATGATTACCTCACCAACATTAATCTTCCGCCCCATCATAATAATGTGGATAAGGGCAAGCCACGACCTATTGACTGTTGATCCGTACGTGGTGGGCATCAGGCGGCGTTGGACGAAGTAACTCCAAAGGGATGCCTTCGGCAGCAGGTTGCGGCGGTTGACTGACCCGTTGTTTTTCCTGTTAGCCACTTGGTTTTTGGCTTACAGATCTCCTTCTTGATCTTGATGTAGTCAGTCGCCGTTAGGTAGGACTCCCATTCCTCAAGCGGATTGTCGCTGACTTCTATGATGTACAAGTTGTTGATCATATCCGCTGTGAACTTGACACCTTCTCCGTGGACATAAACGGAAGGTCTTTCCGGTGTCGGTATGTGGCCGTAGAACTCTCGCACGTGGTTGCTATTGATTCCTTTAGGCTGCCATGTGAACTAGTCTCAGTCCATGTTGTGGATTCTTTTGAATAGGGAGGGCTCCAAGCCAAAATCCCTATCTGATTAGGTATATTGGAAACCCATTTCCTCTAATAGTTACCGCTCTCTGTAGTATTTCTTGTAGGTTTCATCGACATCTGGGTTCAAGAACCTTTTGTAAATAGGGTTGGAGGTGGTGGCGGGTTGCTGTGACGTGACCATAGATGTGAGATGTTTGTATTTCCTAATGAAAGAAAATAAAGCAAGGGAAATCTTGGAAGCAAAGATGGAATAAATAATTGAGTCAATGAGAAAGCAAAGTGAACAACGGGGGGAGAATAGTTGGCCTTATATAACCGCTTCTCTCCACTGCCTTGGCGGGCACGCTGTCAACAGGCGACAATTATTGTGGCACGAATAACGTGATTCTAGCTGTTACGCAGATATCTGTTCCGCTCGCTGTGGCAAATATAGCCGTTGCGGCTAGCCGCTATGAAGCTGCTAGCCGTTATGCTCGTCTGCCTTGGGCTGCCTTGGCCGCTAGTTGAGCTTCTTCTTTATTCTCTCATCTTTCTTGATCTTTCCTTCATTCCTAACCTAAAATAAATTAAATACAAAAATTAAATAAAAAATTAAATCTAATCCTAATGCGTTATATATAAAAAGAAAAATTTTAAATTTGGTACATGTGAATCATAGCTCATTCTCATATATTGTCATTTCATTTTCTATCTTTACTCATATTTGCATATTAGCTTGACATAGAGTCAAGTCCTACCCCAGTGGAATCTCGCATCACTAGACTCTCATGGCAGAATCTATCTTCGTCACAAAGCTTGGGTGTTTCACCAAGACCTACCCCGATGGAATCTCTCATCATCAGACTCTCACTTTGGATCGAGATGGCACTACCCCCATTGCCCGACTCCAAAGAGCACGTGCGAATTTTAGTTTAGAGTGAACTTTACATCCTATTGGTTGACCAATTATATCTGGTAACATCTCATCAATTATGCCAATATATTATATTAAAATCATCATCTCACCTACTGTTTTGATGCAACATTTCTAAACCAATCTAATTCCATTTCAAAATCAAGGTCCATGCATAGCATTTAATAAAAAATCTCGCAACATTGTTCAATCTCATGGGATCAATATAAAACATCATCTCATGTCATAAATCATACATAAAACAGTAGGAATTTATCTTTCTAAAATGAAGAGTATGTCAAAAGAATTTAGGGGCATCATCCACGTTTCGAGAGAAAATCTAAACATACTTCCTTCGAGACTTAGGATGGTGTTTCAAACCAATCCCAATCCCCAAAACTCATTTCCTTGTCCCTCAAGGACTTCTAAAACCATTTTTCACTCATCGATGACGTTTCGCTTGCTTACCGAAACGATTTCTAAGCTTCTGATGCTTCCGAATCAACACCAAAAACGTCCATTTATTAAAAGCTACCAAATTAAAGAGAAATCTGATGGAAATAAATAGTAAAAATAGCTCCTTAAAGATTCAAAGTTTCAATCTTTTACAAAACAGTCACTAGCCAACTTTTGCAAAAACTGCATTTTGGTCACTATACCAAAATTTAATATTTCCAAAACTCATTTTGTAAAATTGTTTTTACAATAATCATTTACATAATAAATAATGATTTTTAAGTATTTTTTTCCATATTTTTAAAACATCCCGAACTAGGTTTTCCCTGAACCGACCTCAAGGATTCGAACCATTCCCGACCGACCGATCCAATGTCTAAAATATCTAGGTCAAAAACCATGGCATTACAACTCTGCCCCACTTAAGAAATTTTGTCCTCGAAATTTACCGGGTGGAAAGAGGTAAGGAAACTGCTTCTTCATATCATCCTTCCATTGCCATGTAGCTTCCTCGACGCCACGATGTCTCCATAAGACCACATCAAGATGGTCTTACCCCGGAGAACCTTGCTCTCTGAGTCCAGGATCTCAACAGGCTTCTCATCATATGTTAAGTATGGATTCAAATCAACCTCTTATATAGGCATAACATGTGACAGATAAGATCTTTACTTTCGAAGCATAGATACATGGAACACATTATGTATCTTTTCTAATTCTGAAGTCAACCTCAACTTGTAAGCAACAGGGCCTACACGCTCTATCACCTCATATGGTCCAATGTACCTCGGACTCAATTTACCCTTCCGCCCGAATCTCATCACCTTATTCCAAGGTGAAACTTTAAAAAACACATGTTCGCCAACTGCGAACTCAATCTCCTTACGCTTCAGACCCGCGTAAGACTTTTGCCGGTCTGATGCTGCCTTCAAACGCTCACAAATGAGCTTCACCTTCTTAGTGGTTCCTTTCAATAATGCCGGCACCGAAACCAACTTTTTCCCTGTTTCAACCCAACAAAGAGGAGTTATACACTTTCTCACATAAAAGCCTCGTATTGTGACATTTGAATGCTTCCCTGGTAACTATTATTGTAAGAAACTCAACCAAAGCAAAGTGCTTCTCCGAAGAACCTTGGAACTCAATAACGCAACATCTCAACATGTCCTCCAACACTTGGATAACACGCTCTGACTGTCCATCCGTTTGAGGATGATAAGAAGTACTGAAATACAACCGTGTACCCAAGGTTTAATGCAAACATACCCAAAACCTCGATGTGAACCTCGAATCCCTATCCGACACTATAGACTTTGACACCCCATGCAAACGCACAATCTCAACAATATAGAACTTGGATAGCTTATCTAGAGTATATGTAGAATGCACAGGCAAGAAGTGTGCACACTTCGTAAGGCGATCAACAATCACCAAAACCGAATTCTTCTTTGATGGTGATAAGGGCAAACCAGACACAAAATCCATGGTAATCCTTTCCCACTTACTTTCTGGGATTTTCAAAGATTGCAACAACCAAGAAGGAACCTGATGTTTAGCCTTCACTCGCTGACAAACCACGCATTTGCTAACAAACTCGGCAACATCCTTCTTCAACCCCACCCAATAATATTCATCCTTTAAATCATGATACATCTTCGTACTACCAGGGTGTATAGCGAAAGGACTACTATGGGCTTCAGTCAAAATAGTGCGCCTCAACTCAACATCATTCGACACCACTATCTGACTCCCAAAGAATAGAACAACATTATCATTGAAGCTGAACTCTGAAGGCTTACCATCCGCAATATCCAGAACGTGAGGAACAAGAGAATCATCAAGCCATTGTTTATCCTTGATCAACTGAATCAAAGTTGGTTTCACTTGCAATTTGGCAACATGACCACCATCTCGCGATATGCTCAAGCGAGCAACCATCGTCCTCAACTCCACAACCACCTTCCTGCTCAAATCATCAACCACAACATTAGCCTTCCCAGGATGATACTCGATTGATAGATCATAATCCTTAAGCAACTCCACCCATCATCGTTGCCTAAGATTCAACTCCTTTTGAGACATAAGATACTTCAAACTCTTGTGATCCATATACACTGTACACTTCTCACCATAAAGGTAATGCCTCCAAATCTTTAAAGCGAACACCACCGCCGCTAGCTCGATATCACGCGTGGGATCCTTACGCTCATACACCTTCAACTGATGCGATGCATAAGCTACTACTCTACCCTCTTGCATCAACACACACCCCGAATCAACATAGGATGCATCACAATACATCACAAACTCTTTTCCAGATTCAGGTTGAATCAAGATAGAAGCTTGCGTCAAAGCCTCCTTTAGCTTCTCAAAGGCTTGTTGTCTCGCTTCCGTCCAATCAAACTTTAAATCCTTCTGCAAAAAACTTGGTCAAAGGTGCAGCAATCTTGGAAAATCAATCCGCAAACCTTCATTAGTAGCCCGCCAAACCAAAGAAACTACGATCTTCATGAAAAGACTTAGGAGGCTTCTAGTTCACCACCGCCTCAATCTTCTGAGGATCAAGACAAATTCCTTCGGTTGAAACCACATGGCCAAGGAAAACTCACATTTACTCAGCTTGGCATAAAGCTGATTTTCTAGCAAGACTTGCAAAACAACCGTCAAATGCTCCTCGTGCTCTTCCTCAGTACGAGAATAAACCAGGATGTCATCGATGAACACTACCACAAACCTATCCAGGAACTCATGTAACACCCTGTTCATCATATCCTTGAATGCAGCAGGAGCATTCGTTAAACCAAAAGGCATCACCAGGAACTCGTAATGATCATACCTAGTCCGAAAAGTAGTTTTTGGCACATCTACATCCTTATCCTTCAATTGATAGTACCCGGACCTTAAATAAATCTTTGAGAACACATCCGCTCCACGTAATTGATCAAAAAGATCATCAATCCTTGGCAATGGATACTTATTTTTACAGTAACTTATTCAACTGACGATAATCAATACACATCCTCATCGTGCCATCTTTCTTCTTTACAAACAAGACCGGTGCACCTTAAGGCGACACACTAGGCCGAATGAAGGCTCGGTCAAGCAACTCTTGAAGTTGCGTCTTCAGCTCCTTTAACTTCTTAGGTGACATTCGATAGGGAGCGATAGACACCGGAGTCATATTCTCATACAACTCAATTTGAAACTCAACCTTTCGACGAGGCGGCAAACCATGTAACTCCTCTGGAAACACCCTAGGGAATTCACATAAAATCCTTATATCTTGTACCCGAACATCCTTTGTGCTAGGATTCATTATGAAAGCCAAATAAGCTTCACCTCCCTAACGCAACAACTGACTCGCTTCAAGAGTCGAAACCACATTAGATAAGAACTTCACATTCTCTCCCACCACCACAACTTCGTAATCATCATCAAGTTTCAAGGAAACTCGCTTATTCTCAAAATCCACAACAGCCTTGTGCTTAACTAACCAATCCATTCCAAGGATTACATCAAATCTATAGAAAGGCAATTCCATGAGATCAACCATAAACACATGTTCTTGCACCAGTAAGGGACATCTCCTATATAACTTCCTTATTACAATCGTTTCACCAAAGGAACTAGTCACACACACACCCACATCTAAAGACTCAACAGGCAAACCAAGAATTTGAGCATATTCATGCAATATACATGAATGTGTAGACCCATAGTCAATCAGGGAAAGTAATGACAAAGACTTCAAAGTAAAGGTACATGCGATCACGTCAGTATCATTCCTCCCCTCACGATATGCATAAACTCTGGCCTGACCACCTCCTTCGAGTTGAACAACTACCACGTGTGCTACATTCCTCGGGCCATCATCTCTACGCTGAAAGTTGCCACGGCAGCGCCCACAGCCCCTTTGTGGCTCAGCTGCTCTCATCAGAGCATGTCTCTCTCTCACCGGCTGAGAACAATCCCATTTCATGTCGCCACGAGAACTGCAATTCCAGCATGTACCAACATTTCCCCAACACTCTCCCGTGTGCATCCTACCACACCGGTTACATTCAAGTGTACGAACTAAAGCATTCAGTCCCTGCTGACCACTCCTTGGGTTACCTCCTCCACGTCTAGGATCCGATTTAGACCTTTGATCCTTAGACCTCTTAAAACGATCCTTCCCAGCATCATGACCTGCAGCTCACTTCCTTGAGCTAGATCCTATTGCTTGACCCGCCAGACCAAGGTTCAGCTCAATATCCTTGGCTCGAGTGACCAACACATCAAAATCGAAGTAATCCGTCGCAAGCATGTACGTCTTCACTTCTGTCACCAATCTATACCAGAAGCGCTCGCACCTCTCCCGCTCATTAGGAATCAACTCAGGCACATACTGACTGAAACGCACAAACTACACTTCATATTCGGCCACAGACATGTTTCCTTGCACCAGGGACATAAATTCCCTCTTCTTCTCATCCAGGTAATGAACACCTATGTACTTCCTCCTAAACACATTCAAAAAGAACGTCCGAGTCACCTCATCAACTTCCAATCCTGCAATAGTGGTCGTCCACCACGTATAAGCATCACCGTGCAACAGAGATACAATACATCCTAGCTTCTGGACATCATTACAGATCATTTGTCAAAGCATCCTCTTGGTGCTTTCCAACCAAGACTCAGAATTCTCAGGGGTCAACCCCCTGAACTCAGTCCTACCAAGACTACGGAGTCGCTCTAACGATAAACTAGCACCAGCACCAGGCTAAGGTACAACCACTTGGGCACCAGCTACGTCTGCCTGAAAGGCTCCAACAATAGCCTGAATCAGCACAGTCATATCAGGAGCATCTTGCCCACGAGTTCCCTCGGGTGCAACAACTCTACTCCAGCTCAAACACCAGCCCCCGCTCCACCACCACCAGGTGGTCCACTAGGAGGAGGAGGCAGAAAATTCTCTACATGCTCGTCGCCCTCATTCTCATCTGAGCTACGAGTGTTAATTCTAAGCTCTCTTCGTGGCCCCATTAGATATAATGCAACTTGAAAAATGCAATAAAACTCAGGCAATTCAAGGCAGGAAAATCCAAGGTGCTCAAGTCTCATTTTCAAAACAATTTCCTCCATTAGTAATGATATGACAACGAGTTCCCAATTTATACCCCAACCATAGCATAACAACACAATTTAATCTCAAACAACAAAATTGCCTGCATTCCATCTCAATCAAACTCAAACGTTGCACAAGTACACAACATGCATTCAAAGAGTTCAACACAACTCATATTTAAACTTACCAACCACTTAACAATGCCCCAATTGTTCGCAAAACTGGATCTGATACCAACAAATGTAACCCCCTTAGCCTAGTCTAGACGGATGACCCAAACCAAGGAGCTACACGAGGAAAATCGAAGCCAACTTGTTAAAGCCGACTTTGATTAACGACCCTTTTTTTTCTTTTTAACTTTTCTAGATGCAATTTAGATCCTATGTGACCCTCGAGGATCATATCCAGAAACATCACAGCGATCGGATTTCATTTAGGAGTTTAATTGCATAAATTATGCATTTAGGGACCAAAACGTAAATTCTACAAAATACAAGGAGATTTCTGATTTTAAGGTTACCAATATTCAATTAGTCATATTTCATGCTTCTCTGCAAAAATTCATCACAATCAGACCATCTAAACTCACCTAATTGCATACACGATGTTCAGGGACTAAAACGTAACATTTCAAAACTTTAAAAGATGCTTTTAACAGATTTTAACAGTCGCGTATCGGTACACCTATGATGCAAAAATTCATCACAATCAGACCATTCCCGAGTAACGATACGCTCTTCAAATTTTGCCTATGCGTATCGATATGCTTCCCATTCGTACCGATACCCCAAGCCCATTTTGCACCAGTTTTGCTTATGAGTGTCGATATTCAAGCCTAAGTATCGATACCCATACCAGATGTGTACCAAATTCAGCCCTAAACTCACATTTAACATCACCAAATCATCACCAAAGCATATGAACATGTTTATAACATCAATACTAACATATAAACGTTATACTCTAAGTTCATGGCAAGCATTTGATAGATTATCACAAAGATGCAAGGCATATGAAAGAACATGCTTAATCCACAAACCATAAGCATCCCAAAAGGCAAGGTAAAGCAACAAAACAATTATAATGGCCTTTTACAAACCAAAAAGAGCACACACAACTTGCTACAACTCAAGGGAGTCCAAAACCCATCTCCCTAAACAAACCATTAAATCACATTGCCATATTTCATTACTAAAGGTAAATGTAAAACACCATACTTGAGCTTATCTATTCTTTGGATTAATTTAAGCCTCCTTGATGCCCAAGATGTCTAAATTATCTGCATTGTTGGTAAAAGAGAGCGTAAGCACAATAGCTTAATGAGACATGCTCTAAAACACCAACACAACAATGCAAGCTTTTAAAACATTGTCTTGAAATCCATTTCTAAAACTGTGCTCTTTCTATCTCATGCTTGAAATCCATTTCAAAGTAAAACACCATTTGAAAACCACATGTACCATTTATCTATCTTATGCATCCAACCGATGCAAAACCCATGGAAAGGCCACACATGCTTGATACACAAAATCATTTCATAATCTCAAAATCTCATATGCATTTCTCATAGCATAAAAACATGTCAAACATTGGTACATGTGAATCATAGCTCATTCTCATATATTGCCATTTCATTTTCTATCTTTACTTGGATATGCGGATTAGCTTGACATAGAGTCAAGTCCTACCCCGATGGAATCTCGCATCACCAGACTCTCATGGAGGTATCTATCTTCGCCGCAAAGCTTGGGTGTTTCACCAAGACCTACACCGATGGAATCCCACATCATCGGACTCTAACTTTGGATCAGGATAGCACTACCCCCATTGCACGACTCCAAAGAGCACGTACGAATTTTAGTTTAGAGTGCACTTTACATCCTATTGGTCGACAAATTATATCCGGTAACATCTCATCAATTATGACAATATATTATATAGAAATCATCATCTCACCTACTGTTTTGATGCAACATTTCTAAACCAATCTCATCCCATTTCAAAATCAAGGTCCATGCATAGTATGTGATCAAAAATCTCAAAACTCTTTGCAACATTGTTCAATCTCATAGGATCAATATAAAACATCATCTCATGTCATATATCATGCATAAAACAATATGAATTTATCTTTCTCAAATCAAGAGCATGTCAAAAGCATTTAGGGGCATCACCCACCTTTCGAGAGAAAATATAAAAATACTGACTTCTGGACTTAGGATGGTGTTTCAAACAAATCCAAAATCCCCAAAACTCATTTCCTTGTCCCTCAAGGACTTATAAAACAATTTTCACTCATCGATGACGTTTCACTTGCTTGCTGAAACAATTTCTAAGCTTCTGGTGCTTTCGGATCAACACCAAACGCGTTCGATGAAGTCTCCTTTGTTCAAAACACATAAGAGCAGAGGATTAATGCATCACCATGCATTAAAATCACCAACCACTCATTCCAACACGCCGCCCTGCTCAAAACTAGCATTTTTGCTACCCGAAACAACTGAAAACACTTCCAAACTTTTACAAATCCAAGCCCAGTCAAGATCTATCAAATCTAACCTTTTCTAAACTTCAATTAATATAAAAAATCAACATAAACATGACCTTATACCTCCAACAATATCATAACATCAAAAACCACAAATCTAATATCTTAAACTTAGAAACCCAAGCCTATTCTAGATTTATTTGTTAATACCTCATTCTCAACATCAAATAACATCCAAAATATGTTGAAAATTAACCTCAATTCAGATCATTACATAGACATACGAAAATCACCAAGATCTCATCAAGAATCTTGAATTTAACAACTCTATCTTGTTTATAACATTAAAACAACTCAAAAAACATTAACAAAGGATTGCTAACTTGGGAATTTCAGTAAATAATTGATCATTAGAGGAGAAGAATGAAGCTTACCTCTAATGGTTGATCTCTCTTCAATTTGGGCAAGTTTTCTTGAAAAATCCAAAGCAAAATCAATGTGATTTGATGAAACAAAGTTGGAGAATCATTTAGAGAATGAAATCTCAGTAATCAAGGTGAAAATCAAAGGTTCTTTGATGAGAGAAAAGTGTTTGACTGAATAGAATCTGAGAGAAAATGAAGATAGGAAAAACTTTTAGCTTCCTTTATAATTCCCTTTATTATATTACAAAACCATTTATTAAAAGCTCCCAAATTAAAGAGAAATATGATGGAAATAAAAGATAAAAATAGCTCCTTAAAGATCCAAAGTTTCAATCCTTTACAAAACAGTTACTAGCCAACTTTTGCAAAAATTGCATTTTGTTCACTATACAAAAATGTAATATTTCCAAAACTCATTTTATAAAACTGTTTTACCATAATCATTTACATAATAAATAATTTTTTTAAAATATTTTTTTCCATATTTTTAAAACATCCCGAACAAGGTTTTCCCTGAACCGACCTCAAGGATTCAAACTATTCCCGATCGGCCTGATCCAATGTCTAAAACATCTAGGCCCAAAATCAGGGCGTTACAAGAAGCAAGGATTAGAGGTAAATTTCGTGCTAACCCTCTAATCAAGGTTCTTTAATGAAATTTTAAAGATATTTGACTCTTTATCTATGTTTTTAATTGAGGTTTTATTATTGTTTTGATAAAATGATGAAATCTTGATAGAAAGAGGATTTAATGTGATTTTCAGAGTTGTTTTGATTTGGTCTGTGTGAGACGATTTCTAATTTAGTTTTGAAAGGTTTATGATGTTGAAATGGAGTCTTAATCATATTAATCCCGAAATTTTTGAGATCATTGGTTTTTAAAGTGTTTTTGGTTGGGTTTTTATGGTGTAATGTGAGATTTGAGTTGCTGGAGGTATAATGATGGTTTTATATTGTTTATGGATGTTGATTTATGCTTAAAATGTGTTGGATGTGTTGGTGGATGGCTGAGATGATTCTAGAGATCAATCGGTTGAGATTTCAATTGATTTGGTTGGGTATTTTGATGCTTTAGAGCAGGGCAGCGAGTTTCTAGTAAAGTGATGGTGTTTGGATGCATTATGATGCACTGAATTATTGATTCGGTCAATGTCTTGTGGTGGCATCGTGGCACTGAAGAAGCCACATGGGAAAGAAAGGATGACATGAAGAAGCAGTTTCCTCATCATTTTCCCGCAGGTAAAAATTTCGGGGACGAAATTTCCTAAGTGGGGATAGTTGTAATGCCCCGATTTTGGGCCTAGAAGAATTTGAGGTCCGTAGAGCATCTAGAGATCCGAGTTTTTGGGAATGATTTAACGAAAACGTAGTTTGAGATATCATACAATTATGAGAAAATTTTCTATAATCTTCTAAAAATATGTAGAAAGGTTTGGTAAAGTCAATTTTGGAAAATGGCTTTTGGAAGGTCGAGATTTCGGCTTAGTGACTATTTTGTAAAAAAACACAACTATTTTGAAAGAGGGACAAAACATAGAATCTTTAGGAGCTAAAATTTAATTCATGAACCTTTTCCTTTGATTTGACCATTTTAAATTATTTAATAAAAAGGAATTAAAAATGAGATTTTAATAAACAGGGATTTTAATTACCTAAAAGAGCAAATTGACGTAACTTTCATTCTCTCTTTTTTTGAATCAGCCAAACACTCTATTTTCTCTCTAATGTTCTAGAGATCATCATCTTTTGACTTCTTTTTGTTTCACAAATGATTTTCTAAGCTTCTGCATCATTATTCTCAAATCAATCTTAAAGGATTTCTACAAAATCTTGTCATTTGAAGGAAAAATAAAAATGTTAGAGGTAAATTTCGTTTAACTCCGCTATTCAAGGTTGGTTTTAGTTATGATTGGGATGTTAAATGACGTTAAAATATGGGTTTTATCATTATAATTCCGAATTGATTTGGATATCTATTTGTTAGATTGTTTAATTTGGGGTTAGTGTGAAATCTGGGTTGCTGGAGGTATAAGGACGTGATTAGATAGTTTTCAGATGTTATTTGACGAATTTAATTGTTTGGGAGTGTTAGATTTTGGATGGGTAAAGTTTGGTGAGTAATCGAAGGTGTTTTCAGTTGTTTCAGTTGAGTGATTTGGTGATTTTGTGCAGAGCAGCGAGATAACAATGGATGTTGGTGTTTTTAATGCATTGAGATGCATTAATTCTCTGTTTTTGTGTGGCATAAATAGGGGAGTTGGTATTGGACACGTTTGGTGAAGTTTCGGAAGCTTCGAAACCTTGATTTCGCTTCGGCAAAGCAAGCGAGGCGTGATTGATGAGTGGAATTGGTTTTAAAAGTCTTCGAAGGACTTGAAAGCAAGGTTTGGGGGTTTAGATTGAGTTTGAAACACTAATCAAACCCCAAAGTAAGTTTGAGATGTTTCACTCTCGATTCTAGGTTATTGTCCCATTGGTTTTGTGATCATGCTCTTGCTTTGAAGATACATATATACCTATTGTTTTATGCATGTTTTGAGAAATGAAATGATGATTGTAATGATCCCATGAGATAGAATTGATACTTCATTGAGATAGAACTATTTTTGAAAAAATGTTATGCATTGTACATGCTTTTGAAATGGGAAGAGAATGTTTTAGATTGATGCATTTAAAAACAATAGGTAAGATGTTTAAAATGAATTTATTAGCATGGGATGAGATAATTGTTACCGGATATAATTGGTCGACCAATAGGATGAGAAGTGCACTATAAAATACAAAATTTGTATGTGCTCTTTGGTTCGGGAAATGGGGGTAGTGCAATCCCGTTTCAATGTGAGAGTCCAATGATATGAGATTCTATCGGGGTAGGTCTTGGTGAAACACCCAAGCTTTGTGGCGATGAGAGAGACCGCTATGAGAGTCCGGTGATGTGAGATTCTACCGGGGTAGGACTTGACATTTAGTCAAGCTATCCACATATTCGAGTAATGTTATTAAAATGCCAATATATGAGATTCAATATGAGAATCACATGTACCTTGTTATAAATGATTGTATGCAAGATGTTTTGCATATGGGAATATGACTTGAGTAATGCTTTATGAGATTTAAGCATGTAAGGCTATGCCTTTAGACGTTGCATTTGTTGAATGCATGAGATAGATAGTATATGTGATTTAAATGATGTGGTTTTGCTATGAAAATGATTCCAAGCATGATATAGAAAGAGCTTGATGAGATAGAGATTTCTAAATGAGAAATGGTTTTAAAATGCATTGTTGTGTTTGGTTGTTTTGAGCATCCCTTACTATGCAAATGTGCTTACGCTCTCTTTTTTCAACAATACATAAAATTAGCTTGTGTGGGCAGCAAAGAGGTAAGAAGTTTTCCACGGACTTGGATTAAGCTCAAGTATGATTTTATATTAGCTTATTAGTAATAATAGTTGGCAATGGGGGAATACCTTGTTGTTTTGGGAGATGTGCTTGAAACTCCCTGGTTTGAGGAATGTTTGAAATGCCCTTAATGACTTGTAAATGACCTTTAATGTTTGGTTTATGATTTGGTTGGCGTTTTGACTTCTAAGTGGCTATTTTGCATAGGTTGTTTGCATGTAGATTCCCTTAATGCCTATGGACTTGCTATGATGTTGTTTCAACCATGTATGTTGTGGTTTGATGTCTAAATATTTTGTATGCATGTTAGAAGCATGTTGGATTGTTTTAATTTGGATTAAAGTATGAAAAACCAGCAAAAAGTGTCATTATAGGCCCAGGTGTTTCGGTACACATGAGTATGTACCGAAACAGTGAGATTGAAATGGCAAAAGGGTTTCGAAATAGGGAGGTCAGTTTCGATAAACTTTGTTACGAGAAACCTCACATTGAAACACCTCAAGGGTGTTTCGATACATGCCCGTGTTCCGAGCCATGAGAACCTATTTCAGTACACCTGTTTCGATACAAGGCTAGCCTGTACCGAGACAACTGCCTCTTATGTTAGTTGATGGAATATTCTGAAGTTCTGATTCTTTACGTTTTGTTCCCTGAATGTTGTGGATGCAATTAAATGAGCATGGATGTTTGTTTTGTGCTGAATTTTATCATAGAAGCATGTAATATGTTTAATTAAGGATGGGAAACTTTAAAAGTGGATAAGTCCCTATATTTAGTTAAAATTACAAAATGGTCCCTACTATGCTTTCGGTTGCAATTGAGTTTCAATTCGTTGTTTGATTGATTTGCTTTTTTTCGATACGATGTTAATCACTTAGGATCCTAATGAGTATTTAGACAATATGAAAATGAAAAAAGAAACGTTGCTTGTTGAGGTAAACCTCCTGGTTTACTTTAATATTCCCCGTGTGAACTGTTCGGTTCGGTCTATCGTCTAGACCGGGTTGAGGGGGTTACAACAACCTTAATTTTTTTCTTTTTATCTTATCTAGATGCTCATTAGGATCCTAAGTGTTTAATGTTGCAGCGAAACATGCATAACTCATTTCGACATCGATTGGGGCTCTATTACATTCAATTACGATTTTAGAGACCATTTTGTAATTTTATCAAATTATAGGGTCTTATGCCATTTTTATGTTACCAGCCTTTAATTAGTCACATTACATGCATCTGTGTCAAAACTCAGCTCAAAGTAATCATTCATGCACATTTAATTGCATCCACTACATTAAGGGACCAAAATGCTAAGAATCAGAACTTCATAATATTCCATCAACTAACTTACCAGCCTGTCGTTTCAGTATAGGCTAGCCCTGTATCAAAACAGGCGTACCGAAATAGGTTCACAGAGCTTTGAACACGGGCCCGTATAGAAACAACCTTTATGGTGTTTTGGAACAGAGGTCTCCAGTGGCGAACTGTATAGGAATCGACCCTTCTTGTTTCGAAACCCTTAGGCCATTTAAGGCTCACTGTTTCAATACAGTCTTGAGTGTACCAAAACACCTGGGCCTGTAATGACACTTTTTGCTTGTTTTTCAAACTTTAATCCATACTAAACCATTCAAACATGCATACAATATAATTAACCATCAATCTCCAAACATTCATGGCATATTCAACATCATATCATGATTAATTGCATCAAAGATAAACTTTAGGCATGCAACCTAGCAAGCAAGCCAAGCAAGATACCAAAATGCATAGCACAGACCAATATCCGAAGGTCATTTACAAGTCTAAAACAACATTAAGCACATGTTCAAATACGGAGTTTACACAAATCTCGCAAAACACAACAGATCCCTCATTGCTCTTATTACTTTAATCTAAACTGAATCATACATTTTGAAGCGAAGTCTCTTAGAATTCCCTTGCGTCTTGCTGCGTCCAAACCTCAATTAGCTGCATTGATGGACAAAAGTAGAGCGTAAGCATACAAGGCATAGTGAGGAGTGCTAAAAAACACTATCAAATCATTAAAACCATTTTCATACTCCCATTGAAATCTCATTTCAATTTACTAACATTAAAGAATTTTATCAAAATAGTTTTTAAAAGGCAAAACATTTTCTTACGTAACTACTTTTCTCCTCAACTTTTCTCTCAACTTTCCCAGCAACTTAACTCTATTTTCATCACTAAAATCTCTAGAGGTTGCAAATCAAGGGGAAAGCTTTTGTTAGAGGTGATCTTTCTTTTTTCTCTTCTATTCAAGGATCTTTATTGAAATTCCCAAGTCTTTGGCTCTCTAGTTTTGTTTAATAACATGATTTTGTAATCCAATTGATGAATTTGCTATATTAAGCTTTGTAAGATGGGTTTTCAAGTTTTTCTTTATCATATTGTTTTGATTGTTTTGTTGCTGATTTTAATCATAATTTGGATGTTAAATGATGTGAAAATAAAGGTTTTATGAAGGTTATCCCGAAATGAGTTGGATATCTAATTATTAGATTGTTAGATTTTTTTTATTTTTGAGGTGTTTGTGTGAAATTTGAGTTGCTGGAGGTATAAGGATGTAATTAGGTTGATTTTAGATGTTGATTGATGTTTAAAATGAGTTTAAAGAGTGATCGAAGGTGATTTTTGTTGTTTCAGATAGGCGTTTGGGTGTTTTTGGGCAGAGCAATGAGATTGTTTAAGTTGCTGGTGATTTTAATTCATTATGATGTATTAATCATCTGTTCTTGACTTGTATTAATGGGGGAGAACATATCAGAAGCATTCGATGATATTCTGGGGGCTTCAGACGCATGATTTCGCATCGGCGAATCTTTGTTTCGCGAGTTGGTGAGTGAGAACATGCTTTCCATCTTTGAAACACTTAAAAGGTTGTTTTGGGAATGTAGTGTAAGCTCGAAATGCTTTACTAAGTTGGGAAGTAAGTAAAAGGCTTTTCTCCCTTGGTTTGTGGTATTATGAGTTTGTTGATGCACTTTATTTTAAATGCATGTTAGTTACTGTTAAAGCATGAATTAAAGTAAGTGATTTACAGTATTTTGATGTTATGTTGATGAAGGATGCACATGGTAACTGATCATTGTAAGTATATGCTTATACTTTTATAATGAAGCATGGTTTAATGCTTGGAAAAGTGGTTCAATGGTAATGCTTTGAAAATAGTGAGGTTTATGCTAAATGTGAATTACATTGGCAAGTGATGTTTTAAAAATGGTTTATAAATGAATTCGGATATAGTTAGTCGGCTATAGGATTGAGTGCACTATAAACTTGTCACCTTGGATGTTGAGGGATTATGAGGTACCGAATACTCCTTCCAAGTATCCTAACGATTGAGGATATTGAGTTGTGTCCTATCTCTCATTAGTCGTGTTATACATCTACTGATGAGTGGTGTTGAGGGGTTGTAAGGTACCGAATACTCCACCACGTGTGTCACAACGGTGGAGGGTAGCTCCCGTGTGTGAACCTTGAGATGCCGTTGAGAATTTATGAAGTATTGGGACAACACTTTGGAATCCATGTATCCAATGTGGCTTTGAGAATGAATATGTGATGATCACTTGTGAGCCAATATAATTGATGATGTATTGTGAAATGGTTGATGATGCATAATATGTAAATGCATGTTTTACTCTTTAAAATTTGCATATGGTAGCTATGCATGGAAAGGCTTAAGTTGAGTGTTAGCAATGGATTTGCTGTTGAGTTCATAATACTTGGTGCATGATGTTTAGCATGCTATTTTTTATTGAGGAAAGTGCATGGTTTTAAAAAGGACATGATGGATTTTGAAAGGATGTTTAGTATATTGAAATGAGATTTCTATGTGAACATGAAAATGGTTTTCATGCAATGATGGTGTTTTGGTTTTGAGCCTCCTCACTAAGCCTTATGTGCTTACGCTCTTATTGGCCCATCAATGCAGATAATTAAGGTTCGGAGGCAGCAAGAGGCAAGGGAATTCCAAGCAACTTCGCTTTAGAATGTATGTTTCGGTTTAGACTAAAGTAATAAGGGCAATGGGGGATCAGTTGTGTTTTGGGGGATTTGTGCAAACTCCCTATTTTAGCATGTGTTTAATATTGTTTTAGACTTGTAAATGGCCTTTGATTATTGTTTTATGCCTTGATATTCATTTTGGTATCTTGCTTGGCTTGTTTGCTAGGTTGCATGCCTTGATATCCATTTTGATGCAATTAGCCATGCTATGATGTTGAATATGCCATGAATGATTTGAAGATTTATGTTTAAATATGTTGTATGCATGTTGGAAGCTCGTTGGATTGGTTTAGTATGAATTTAAATGTGAAAAACTTGGGTATCAATAGAAGGGGGTTTTGAAATGGAGAGGAACGGGGATAGCAAGCGTCATCCTAGATTTGAACCTTATCGGAATAGTGAGGGCTTTCTTCGCAGCACCGATGGTAAGGAATGGACGGTCTTCGTGGACTGGCTGAGCAGAAGAGTATCAAGAGGAGCTTTATGGGAGTTATGTGGGCACTATGGAAAGGTTAAAAAGGTTTTCATTCTGGAGATCAATAAGAAACCTAAATACAAAGAGGACACTTTCGCCTTTGTCCATTTTTACAATAGTGAAGATATGCTTAAGGTGATTAGGGCTATTGATGGCACCAAGATTGATGGTAGAATAGTCTACGCTTCAGAAGCTAGATTCCTTGTGTTGAGTGTGTAAAAGTTCTATCATTTACACCTTTTTAAACCCATATTTCTGCTGCATTCAAGCATCATTGCATTGCATTTAGGTTAGTTTTCAATAAAACATCACAATTATATAAAAGGCACGGATTCTACTGAAAGATGGTTATTTTTGCAGGTATCTGTCACAGTAGATGTTGAAGGCAGGTGCAGGGCAGACAAGCAGGAAAGCCGAACTGGACAAGCAGCTGAAGAAGACGAACCTGTCGCGAACCTGTCGTGACAGCATGATGACAGCAGATTCATGAAGAGGAAAAGTGAAGTGGACCTCGATAGATAGAGAAAAATCTGCTCGTCTGTCGTGTGGAAGCCGAATATTTTTCCAAGCCCCGGATCAAAAGATATGTCAAGCCAAAGCTCAAAGGAAAGGAAATCCCTAAAAGCAAGGATGCGGCTGGAAAGTAGAGACTTTAGAGATTTAGTCTTTATTAGAATCTTACTTTTAATTAAAGTTGTAATCCTTGTTACCTTAGATAACTTGAGCCCAAAGCTTATATAAAGGGCATAGATTAAACCTAGGGCATAGCCGACTACCCCATAACCGAAACCTAAACCCTGCCGTTTACCTGTCACCGATATGTTCTAAATTACCCCTAGGGCTACGTGTTGTTTTGTAAAGTAGTTGCAAGGGTTGCTTTGTTTTAGGATTTTTCAAGTTCAATAAAATAAACTTCAAGTTCTTTTATCTTGGTTTTAATATCTTGCAAGAGCATCGGGAGAGCATTTTGAGGTTATCCATTTACTTAACATCGGGAGAGTTAAGTATACGAAAGAGATAAAAGCGTGTTCTCTAGTTTATAGTTGAACCATCTCGTGCTTAGGGATAAGGCGAGGTTAAGTGGCTAAGGAAGAATTCATACACATCGGTGTTAATCCTTCGATTCACGCCGGGAGGTATCATCAAAGACGTGATCATCGACAGACTTGTGCCTAGGGATAGGGCAAGGCAGATCTGGGATTCTTGCCAAGCTTGAAGTACGGAGTTAGTGTTCGCTGCCGCGATAGCTGACGGACAGACGCCGCGACAGGTGCTGTCGGCGACGGGTGCGACGACAGAACTGGAGATCCTAAGCAATTCAATACCTACACTACTGAGCAACTCAATACCAGCCCATTCTCTCTACCTCGATATCTCGATTCCTTTTAATTACGTTTTCACTTTATTATTCTCGTGACAATTCTTAATTATTTCCTTTACTTTCGTGCAGTGAATTTAGGTGAAGCTATTAGCCCAATCCCTGTGGAGACGATATCCGATACTTTGTATCACTTTACTACTTGCGTCGTGTATACTTGCACTACAATTGTGATAGACTATTTTACACGCAACAAGTTTTTGGCGCCGTTGCCGGGGATTGGCAACATAACTACACCTTTCTTTCCTTGCACTTTTTGTTTTTATTTTCGCTTTTATTTTTATTTTTGTTTTTATTTTTATTTTTTCTTTAATTTTTCTTTTGTGTTTTTAAACTCTTGCTTTTCACAAGGTTTTCCTGTTTATGCGCAGATCGAAAAGAGGTAAAGATCCTGAGTATAAATTAGATCCGGAGATTGAACGTTCCTTTAATCTCAAGAAACAGATTCGCCACCTCTTAGACCGAAACGAATACCTTGAAGAACAGCTAGAGCAGATGGGCCATAACCAACCTGCTGGTGGTTTCATACCACCCCTTGGCAATAATAACCCACCTGTCGGCGACCCGCCTGGAGCAGATAGACGACGGTCATGTCGTGACTACATGCTGAACGATCATGTAGAGCTGGAGACCACGCTGCCGGATATTGACGTTGACAACTTCGAGCTTAAACCTGTCATGTTTAGTATGATCAACAATGCCGGGCAGTTTGGTGGTTCTGCGACAGAAGATGCCAAGGAGCATCTCAAAACATTCCAGGAGATCTGTGGTTCGTTTAGACTACCAGGAGTTAGTCCGGAGATACTGAGGCTTCGGTTATTCCCCCATTCATTGAGGGACAGAGCTAAAACTTGGTGGAATAAACTTACACCGGGTTCCATCATGACTTGGGCAGATTTAACTCGTGAATTTTTGTCTCGTTTTAATCCTTCACATTTAGCTGAGCGATTACGTAATGAAATTGCTACTTTTCAACAGGAAGATGACGAGCCAATGCACGAGGCCTGGGACAGATTCACAACTCTTCTACGAAACTGCCCAATGCATGGATTCCCCGTCTGGAATCAGGTAACTAAGTTTTATAATGCTGCTAACTTACAAACTCGCATTCGAATTGATTCTGCAGCAAATGGACTACTATTGGACAAAGATCCAGACGAGGCCCTGCAAGTTCTGAAACATCTGGCTAAGAATGAGGAGCAGTTTCCAACCGCTAGAAGAGGGGGTAAACGGGTCCTTGCTGTCAAGGATTATGAGGCCGACAGCACTATGAAATCACAGGTAGCATTCCTCACTAAAGCCATGAAACACTTATTGAGTGAAGAGGAAGTACGAGGGTTTGCTGTCGAGGAAGTTTGTGCTACATGTGAGGGAAATCATAGCAGGGATGAGTGCCCTATAAATATAGAAGAAGGAAAATATGTTGGAAATTACAAGCCAAACTACAATTCCAACAATTATAACCCTAATTGGAGGAAAGACCCCAAATTTTCCTGGAGTAACCCCAACAATGCTCTAAATCCGCAAGCATATAATCAGAATCAGGGGGGACCTAGATTGTTGACGCGACAGCAGCCACAGCCGCAAAACCTGCCGCAGAACCTGCCGCCTCAGCAACAACAGCAGCCACCACCTGCCACGAGTAGTATATTGGAGCAGACTCTGGCCACCTTTATGTCTCAGACCGGCACGTATATGGATAACATCAATAAGTTTGTCAAGAAAACGGAAGACTTTATGGATGAAACTAAGATGAGAATGACAAACCATGAAGCCACCTTGAAATCTCTAGAGACACAAATGGGTCAGGTGTCGCAGCATATTAAGCCACGGCAGAATGGAGGATTCCCTAGCAATACTGAAAATGCTAGAGCGCCCCCTCATGAGCAATGTAAGGCGATTACTACTAGGAGTGGGAAAAAGTTACCAGGGCCGGAAAAAGAAGCTGAAACAGAAAAGAAACCTGCCTTGGATAAGCCTGCCGAGGAAGCTGCCCCGGCAGGTAATGAACAGACTGCTGCCGATGAGCCTGTCACGACAGCAGAAGCGACAGAGGAGAAAAAAGATGAGTATCGACCTCAGATTCGCATGCAGTGGGAAGGGCGCATTGCTGATTATCGCCCTCCACCACCTTTTCCGCAACGGATACAGCAAGCTAAGCATGAATCTCAACTTAAAAAGATTTATGATATTTTTAAACAGGTTCATATTAACATTCCGTTGTTAGATGCTGTTAGGAAAATGCCCGGTTATGCTAAATTTCTCAAGGATGTCATGTCTAAAAAATCTAAACTTGGGGAATTTGAAACGGTAAGGATGCAAGAAGGTTGCATGAGTATTCTTCATCGACAACCACCCCAGAAAAAGAAGGATCCAGGGAGCTTCCTCATACCTTGCGTAATCGGAGATAAATTTGTGGGTAAGGCATTATGTGATCTTGGTGCTAGTGTTAATCTAATGCCCAAATCTGTTTTTCAGAAATTAGGTATTGGCAAGGCGCGGCCCACGACAGTTACCCTATAGCTAGCCGACCGCTCTTACGTTCACCCCGAGGGAAAATTGAAGACATCTTGGTAAGAGTGGATAAACTTATTTTTCCTGCTGACTTTCTTATTTTAGATTGTGAGGCAGATGAGAACGCACCAGTCATCCTAGGGCGACCCTTCTTAGCCACGGGAAGATCATTGATTGATGTGGAGAAAGGAGAACTCACCATGCGCGTAAACGATCAAGAAATTAAGTTGAATGTTCTCCAAGCAATGAAACATGCTGATGTGGATGAAGAATGCAAGGCCATCATTGAGGTGACCTTTGATCAACCCTGCATCAGGTCGGGCTGCCAGGATATAAAATTTGGTCACTGCTGCGATAGGCATTTACAAGCCTGTCACGACAGCAACGACGACAGCACCGACGACAGCGACTCCTCTGAATCCAATTCATCTGATACTGAAGGTCATGAGGAGGTAGACTGGTTAGACCATCGCCCAGGTAAGTTATTCGAACCCTTGAATTACACTTCGGATAACCATTTAATCCAAAAGCCATCTACTGTTGAACCACCTGTCTTAGAACTTAAGCCCCTGCCAGGGCAGCTTAAATATGCTTATCTTGGTAGTGATAAAACACTACCCGTGATCATCTCTGCTAAGCTGCCGCAGGAACAGGAACGACAGCTGATCGACATGTTGAGGCAGCATAAAAGGGCGATAGGATGGACTATAGCAGACATTCAGGGCATTAGTCCGGCAATCTGTATGCACAAAATCCTCCTAGAGGAAGATCATAAGCCGACTATTGATGCCCAAAGGCGGTTGAACCTTGCAATGAAGGAGGTAGTGCGTAAGGAAATAATTAAATGGTTAGACGCTGGTATCATTTACGCCATCTCCGATAGCAAATGGGTAAGCCCGGTGCAATGTGTTCCCAAGAAAGGAGGCATGACTGTGATAACCAACGAAAACAACGAATTAATCCCAACCAGGACTGTGACCGGTTGGAGGGTTTGTATGGACTATCGGAAGCTTAACAAAGCTACCCGAAAAGACCACTTTCCTTTACCCTTTATTGATCAAATGCTTGATAGATTAGCGGGTAAACCTTACTATTGTTTTCTTGATGGTTATTCAGGATATAATCAAATTGCTATTGCACCGGAGGACCAAGAGAAAACGACTTTCACCTGCCCCTACGGAACATACGCATTTAGGAGGATGCCGTTTGGACTCTGTAACGCACCTGCCACCTTCCAAAGGTGCATGACGGCAATATTCTCCGACATGGTTGAGGACTTCCTTGAAATCTTCATGGATGATTTTTCTGTCTTTGGAGACGATTTTGAGAGCTGCCTTGGCAACCTTCAAAAGGTACTTGAAAGATGTGAAAAAGCTAATCTTGTTCTTAATTGGGAAAATGCCATTTTATGGTAGATGAGGGGATAGTTTTAGGCCATAAGATTAGCTGCCGTGGGATAGAAGTCGACAGGGCAAAGATTGAAGTCATAGAGAAGCTGCCGCCGCCAACCACAGTCAAGGGCATTAGGAGTTTCCTAGGGCATGCTGGTTTCTATAGGAGATTTATCGCAAATTTCTCAAAAATCACGAAGCCCTTATGTCATCTCTTAGAGCAGAACCGACCCTTTGACTTTAATGAAGAATGTACTGAAGCATTCAAGGTTCTGAAGGAAAAACTAGTGACAGCCCCCATAGTACAGCCACCAGACTGGACGCAACCGTTTGAAATTATGTGTGATGCTAGTGACTATGCTGTCGGGGCAGCACTTGGGCAGCGCAAGGACAGGCTGTTTCATGTCATATACTATGCCAGCAAAACATTGAATGATGCCCAAGTGAATTATACCACCACAGAAAAGGAGCTGTTAGCTGTGGTGTTCTCCATCGACAAGTTTTGTTCTTACATACTTGGGACGAAAGTAATAGTGCACACCGATCATTCTGCCCTTAAGTACTTGTTCGCAAAGAAGGATGCAAAGCCTAGGTTGATAAGATGGATCTTGCTATTACAAGAGTTCGACCTTGAAATCAAAGACAAAAAGGGAACAGAAAATCAGGTGGCAGATCACTTGTCGAGGTTGGAGTTGGGACAGAGTCTACCTGTAGATGAGACACACATACTAGAGACCTTCCCAGATGAGCAGCTCTTTGCTGCCGCAATAGCTGTCGCGACAGCCATGGCGGCAGGTAAGTCTTCTAACCTTCCCTGGTATGCTGATTTCGTTAATTTTATAGTTAGCAGAATATTACCTTCTGATCTTACTTATCAAGCCAGGAAGAGGTTTCAAAATGATGTTAAACATTATTATTGGGACGAACCTCTTCTTTTCAAATTGTGCGCAGATCAGGTTATAAGGAGATGTGTACCACAAGAAGAACAAGAAGACATTCTCCATCACTGTCATGCCTCACAATATGGAGGACACTTAGGAGGCAACAAAACTGCTGCCAAGGTGCTGCAGTCAGGTTTCTACTGGCCGACACTGTATAAGGACGCACAGGAATTTTACAAAAACTGTGACAGGTGCCAGCGGACAGGTAACATCTCAAGGAGAAACGAGATGCCACTGCAGAATATCTTAGAAGTCGAGATCTTCGACGTATGGGGGATTGATTTTATGGGACCTTTTCCATCTTCATGTGGAAATCTTTACATCCTCCTAGCAGTAGATTATGTCTCCAAGTGGGTAGAAGCAATCGCAACTCAAAAGAATGATGCCAAAACAGTCCAAAAGTTTTTGCACAAAAACATCTTTTCTAGATTTGGCATCCCTAGGGCGATTATCAGTGATGAAGGGAGACATTTTGACAACAGGGTAATTGCTGCCGCCTTGAGAAAATATGGTGTCAAGCACAGGATCGCGACAGCATACCACCCACAGACCAATGGACAGGCTGAGATTTCCAACAGGGAAGTGAAGAACATTCTTGAAAAAATGGTCAAACCAACTAGGAAAGATTGGTCTTTACTTCTGAATGATGCATTATGGGCATACAGGACAGCTTTCAAGACTCCATTGGGCATGTCTCCATTCCGTTTGATCTATGGGAAAACCTGTCACCTGCCTGTCGAGATAGAGCATAAGGCATATTGGGCAATCAAGGCAGTAAACATGGACTTGGACAAGGCAGGTCAGAAAAGGCTGTTAGATTTGAATGAAATCGAGGAAATACGGACAATGGCCTACGAAAATGCAAGAATATACAAGGAGAAAACAAAGAAGTGGCATGACAAGAAGTTGCTGCCGAGACAGTTCTGCCCAGGGCAGCTTGTGTTGTTGTTCAATTCGAGGTTGAAACTCTTTCCAGGGAAGCTCAAATCTAGATGGTCTGGGCCATTCCAAGTAATTCAAGTTTTCCCCCATGGTGCCATTACAATTCAATCATTAAAAGACGGGCACCAATTCAAAGTCAATGGACAACGCCTCAAGCATTATCAGGGGACTGAAGCCCCAGGAATTCAGGAAGTGGTTACCTTAGGTGATGCCCCACAAGGCATCCCTAATTTAACCTAGTTTTATTTTTATTTTATTTTATTATTATTTATTAGGAATTAGATTTATTTTAATAATGTTTTGTTTTTAATTTCAGTTTTTAGGAAATAAAAGAGACAAGTGAGAAAGAAGAAGTGGCCCAAGACCACCACCCATCCATCAGCCCAACCAAGCCCATCTATGGTAACCTGTCGTTTCGGCTGCCGGCGCAGACGGATTTGACAGGCTGTCAACAGACGCACGGAAGACGAAGAAGCGTGCGGCAGACGCTCCGCAGACGCATTAATGCGTGTCAGACGTGTCAGACACGCCATATCCAATATGCCGCTCCGTTATTCCCGCCTGCCGTTGCGGCATTAAATGGGCAGCTACTCGACAGCTATATAAACCCCTTCTCCCTTTCATTTTTTCCTCACTTCTGATTTTTCTCTCTTGTATTCTCTTCTAGTTTTATCTATTTTCTCTACTTTTTCAGCCCTTGCAACCAAAAATGTCTTCACGATAGACTCGCCAAAATGCTGCTGCCGCCTCTTCTTCCGCAGCAGCATCCCCGTTCGCCAACAAAGAACTTTGGGAGGAACGGAGCTTCATCTATAATAGAGATGCTCCTCTTTTTGGACTCCGGCCGTTCATCATGAAGGCCATTACGGCGCAACTTTGGGAAGACTTTGCCGAGCAGCCGGCAGAGCTTAATGACACCCTGGTTAGGGAATTCTATGAGGCGATCGAGAGTAAGACGACGACATCTGTCGTCGTCCGAGGAGTGACAGTTCCTTTCACCGCCAGCAGCATCAATCATGTCTTCGGCCTCTTCTTTGGCCCCAATGACGACGCTCATCAACAGTTTTGGGACTCCCTCGACGCTGCCGGCCACGATGCTGTCATGAGGGAATTGACAGAAAAGGGCACAACTTGGAGCACCAGCAAGAAAAACCCCAATTCCGTCAACCGGGCAGAGCTGCTCCCCGAGGCTAAATTATGGAACGCTTTTATTAAAAAGCGTATCCTGCCCTCATCCCACCACACGACAGTCAACAGGCAGCGGCTTGCCCTCATCCACTCTATCATGCATGACAGGCCGATCAACGTGGGCAGGTACATGCGAGAAAGCATTCTCGATTGTGCCTTCAGAACAGATTCACGACTATGCCTGCCCTTCACCATCACGGCCCTCTGCCGCTGCGCTGCCGTACCGGAGGACCCTTCAGACAAAATCAAGAAGGGCAGCGGCTGGATCGACAGCAACATCTCCAGCCTTATGGAGATCATCGTCGTAACGCCCCTCAACGCCTTCGATCCAAACGCCCCACCTGCTGAATCTGATGATGAACCTGCCACCGAGCCTGCCCCAGAAGCTGCGACCAACACCGCTCCGGCAGGCCAGAACGCCGACATCTTAGCTGCCATCTTGAGGATAGAGGAGCGGCAGATGGGTTTAATGACATTCATCCGCGACTTCTCCAACGCAACGGTAAACTTTATTACCAACACTTTGAATTTTTCGGATGTCATTTTCCCCACCTTCCCCGCCCACTACTTTAATATCCCCTCTCCCACTCCCACACCACCTGTCTCTCCCGAAGGAGAATCTGCCTCCTCCACACCTTCCCCAACAGCAGCCGGCAGCCCACCGGCGGATACTTCCCCTCGAGGCACCAAGCGAGCTGCCACTGACGACAGCCCTCTCGTCCGGAGAAACTTGGACAGCGCCTTTACGCGGGTGAAAAGAATCAAACATGTGGCCAACAAGAGGATGCTGTCCAAGGCCATCACGAGTACCAGCTGGGACAGCAGCAGCAGTTCTGATGTCCGACTAGTGGAGCCACCTGCCCTTCAACCTGCTGACGACCCTGTCCCCCAACTGGAGGAAGAACCTGCACCTCAACAGGCTGATGAACCTGTTGACCAACCTGCTCCGGAACCTGCCCAGCCACCTCCCCAACGCAGACGCTACCATCAGATCCGCGTCAGCAGCAGTGATGAGGACAGCGCATAAAATTTAAGTTTTTATTTCTTTTTCTTCTCTTATTGCTGCCTGCCCTTATATATTTGCGATGTACTTTTATTTTTCATGTTTTTCTTTATTTGTTTTAGTGTCATTTTGCATTGAGGGCAATGCAACCCTCGAGTTTGGGGGTGGCAACCCTCCATATTTAATGGAGTCTTTAGCACATCTTTTGTTTAATTGTTGTGTCTTATTAGTTATTTAAAGTTCTTTAAAAAAAAATCAGAAAAATCAGAAAATTTAAACTGTTGGCTTAAAACTGTGAAGTTAACTTACCTGTCATGACAGCTCTGTCGTGGCAGCATCTTTAGGACAGGTTAAGGAAAAGTTTAGAGCCTTTCTATAGTTTTGAAAACTTAAACACTTTTGTGACTGTTATAATGCTTAGACTTCTTTTAGCCAAACTAGAATAGGAAGCTTAGAACTTGGATAGCCCCTAGAGGTGCCTAACACTGGCTCTAGGAAAGAAGTTTAGCAAAAGAAAATCAAAAACCTAGAGGTGCCCGAAACCGGCTCTAGGAAGCTAACTAGAGGTGCCCAAAACTGGCTCTAGAAAAATTTAGCTTGAAAATAGAAGAAGAAGCATGAAAATGTGCCTTCTAAAAGAAAGTAAACTTTGGCATAAAATTCAAGTTAAGGAGTTGAATATTCTAGTGAAACTAAGAGAGTCTTAGCTTATAACTGTTCACAAGCATGCACACACTGCACGAGAGCTATAGGGAGATTCCGGACAGATCCTAACCCTTCCGACAGGTTGCTGCCGCCATAGAGAATGAGCGACAGGTGAGGGACAGTTCACTGTTTGAAGGCCAACACAAAAATTTTCAGTTTTCTTTTAAGTCTTCATTGCTTGAGGGCAAGCAAAAACTTGAGTTTGGGGGTGTGTTGAGTGTGTAAAAGTTCTATCATTTACACCTTTTTAAACCCATATTTCTGCTGCATTCAAGCATCATTGCATTGCATTTAGGTTAGTTTTCAATAAAACATCACAATTATATAAAAGGCACGGATTCTACTGAAAGATGGTTATTTTTGCAGGTATCTGTCACAGTAGATGTTGAAGGCAGGTGCAGGGCAGACAAGCAGGAAAGCCGAACTGGACAAGCAGCTGAAGAAGACGAACCTGTCGCGAACCTGTCGTGACAGCATGATGACAGCAGATTCATGAAGAGGAAAAGTGAAGTGGACCTCGATAGATAGAGAAAAATCTGCTCGTCTGTCGTGTGGAAGCCGAATATTTTTCCAAGCCCCGGATCAAAAGATATGTCAAGCCAAAGCTCAAAGGAAAGGAAATCCCTAAAAGCAAGGATGCGGCTGGAAAGTAGGAGACTTTAGAGATTTAGTCTTTATTAGAATCTTACTTTTAATTAAAGTTGTAATCCTTGTTACCTTAGATAACTTGAGCCCAAAGCTTATATAAAGGGCATAGATTAAACCTAAGGCATAGCCGACTACCCCATAACCGAAACCTAAACCCTGCCGTTTACCTGTCACCGATATGTTCTAAATTCCCCCTAGGGCTACAGGTTATTTTGTAAAGTAGTTGCAAGGGTTGCTTTGTTTTAGGATTTTTCAAGTTCAATAAAATAAACTTCAAGTTCTTTTATCTTGGTTTTAATATCTTGCAAGAGCATCGGGAGAGCATTGTGAGGTTATCCATTTACTTAGCATCGGGAGAGTTAAGTATACGAAAGAGATAAAAGCGTGTTCTCTAGTTTATAGTTGAACCATCTCGTGCTTAGGGATAAGGCGAGGTTAAGTGGCTAAGGAAGAATTCATACACATCGGTGTTCATCCTTCGATTCACGCCGGGAGGTATCATCAAAGACGTGATCATCGACAGACTTGTGCCTAGGGATAGGGCAAGGCAGATCTGGGATTCTTGCCAAGCTTGAAGTACGGAGTTAGTGTTCGCTGCCGCGATAGCTGACGGACAGACGCCGCGATAGGTGCTGTCGGCGACGGGTGCGACGACAGAACTGGAGATCCTAAGCAATTCAATACCTACACTACTGAGCAACTCAATACCAGCCCATTCTCTCTACCTCGATATCTGGATTCCTTTTAATTACGTTTTCACTTTATTATTCTCGTGACAATTCTTAATTATTTCCTTTACTTTCGTGCAGTGAATTTAGGTGAAGCTATTAGCCCAATCCCTGTGGAGACGATATCCGATACTTTGTATCACTTTACTACTTGCGTCGTGTATACTTGCACTACAATTGCGATAGACTATTTTACACGCAACACCTTGTCAGATCGGTTCCCCATAAGGTGGCTCAACAGGAAAAGGTTTATCAGAGAGTGAATGGAAGGTCATCAAAATCTGATGTGTTGAAGGAAACTGCGCCAAGGGTCCTTAAGACCAATCCCAGAGATACTAGGTCCTACAAAGAGGTGCTCCTGGACAACCTTGACGTGGGTGTTGTTCCAGTGTCGTCGAGATGGGGTGTGGAATTCGATAGCACTATCATTTCCTCCGAAGATGGGGTCAATGAGTTTACTATTCCAGCAGAAGAGTCGCTATGGCTCAAATATTCTGTGGCCGATCTGATGAAACCAGGATTTGAGAGAGACTTCGTGCAACAAGATTTGGATAGTGATGGAATAAAGGATATAATAGCTAAATGGGGCAACTTACCATACTCATGCATTATTATCTTTAATTCTGCAGAAGAGTTAGAATTAGTCTGGGCAATGAAGAGGGAGGAATTATCTTTCTGGTTTGAATTTCTGGATAGAGAGGTGATAGTTGACGGCATTCCTTTGACTTTCTGTCCTATATCATTATTGGGCATTCCGATTCATTGCTGGAATTTGAACATTTTCACAAAGATTGCTAATCGGTGGGGTAACTAATCAAAATCCATGAATCCACTAGGAGAAAGGATGATCTTACCACAGCGCGCATGATATTGAGAGTAGTTAGCCAGTTTGACATACCTGAATTCATTCAGGTTCGTATAAACGGACGTTTATTCAGGATTAGGATTAAGAAAGACGAAGTCTTCCCAGAACCGCCTGAGATAGATTTTTTCCCCGAGTCGGATTCAGTGGACAACGACGGTCCGGACGTATTCGTTGGGATGGACAAGGAGGGCCCGGCGGTCCCGCCGGAGAATACCAATGAGCAGGCCCCAACGGTCAATAGCCAGCCGGAGAACAATGCAGGCTCCTCAGAATCATCATCACATTCAATTCCTATTGGGAACAGGGAGGGGTTCAATCAAAGCGTTTCGTACGTTTCTAATTCCAACGTGGCAATTGATATGGTGGCGCCGACTTTTCATGCTGAGAATGTAAAGATAAACTCTTACGAGCAGACGGCTGTTGTGGGGGTTAAGGGAGGGGCCCTGGGCCTCTATGCAGCCCAAACAACGGGTTTTGGAGAGGGCCCTATCCGAAATATTGGCCAAAGCTTTTCCTTCGATCTGGCAGGTATGGGGCCGCATAAAACCTTCAGGGTCCAATTATCAAATTCCATCATTAATAATTCGATAAAGAGTAACTCCCCGGATAAATCCTTGGCTTATTCTGTCGATACTAACCAGGCTTTATCACAAAACAACCTACTCTCTGCAATTATTCCTGACAGTTGGGATAATTCTATCCCCTATAATATGTCCATTCAGAAGGGTATTACAATTCCTGGGAATGAGCAGTATATATCGGAGTCGACGATCAGAGAGCCTAATTTCTTCAAAGCCGGAGTGTGGAGAGCAATCAGGAGCCAAGTCCGCGATTCGTTGGAGGAAAAGAATGGAAATCAGAACTCAGATCATTCAACTTCTGGCCAAGATTCTATTCATTTAAACTATATTGAAGAGGCTCTAGCCGTTTGGGGTGTAAGTAACATTTTGGGTATTTCCTTCATTAGAGGCAAGCAAGCTGTTTTAGAAAAAGTGGGGGAGTTGGAAAGAAACAGCTAAGGTATGAATTATTTTTGGAATTTTCTGGGTTCTTTATCTATCTAATGAATTTCTCTATTCTTTCTTGGAACGTAAGAGGATTGGGGAAGAAGGAAAAGGTGAGAGCAGTTAGGCGATTAGTAGGGAGTAAGAAACCGACTGTCTTTTTTCTTCAAGAAACAAAGCTTAGTAAGTTCGGTCCGTCGATGTACAGAAGGCTGGGTTGTGGTAATCTAATGGAATCCATAGTGGCTCCGGCTATCGGATCATCTGGAGGTTTATTTTGTGCTTGGAACTCGGAAGTTTTCGAAGTCGCAGATAAATTTGTTTCCAACAGGTTCACGACCATAATTGGGTTGTTCAAACAGACTCAATTTCATTGTGGTTTTATAAATATTTACGGTCCATCGGTGGAAAGTGAGAAAGTAGAATTTTTCAATGAACTCGTCGTGTTTATAAAGAATCGAAAATTGCCTTGGTGTGTGGGGGTGATCTCAATGTGTTCCTCAACAAGGAAGAGAAAATTGGCCTAGCTTTTAATCCCTCTTCCACTCGTATTCTTCGCAATTTTTTACAGGAGACTGGTCTGATGGATTTACCACTAAAGGGAGGACTATTTACTTGGTCAAACAATCGGGATCCACCGACCTTCGTTCGATTGGATAGGTTTATACTAGACCCAGAGTTCTGCTTGAATTTCTCAAATCTCACCCAAACGCTGCTGTCGAATTCGATTTCAGATCATAACGCTATTTTGCTATCAGATGATATTTTGGATTGGGGTCCAAAACCTTTCTGTTTATTCAACTACTTATTGGATGATGAAGATCTAGTCAAATCTGTTTGTTCTAATCTCTCCACTCTTAAAAGAAAAAACAGACGAGTTGGCATGGGTGGATTATTGAAAGGATCCAAAGCAGTAATCAAATTTTGGTCAACAGAGAAGAAAATTAATCCTATTGATAGGATTCCTTTAATTGAAGAAAATATCAGGAAGTTGGAGTTGGAAATGCAACAGGGTATTAATAAGTCAGAAGCATGGAATAGAATTACTTCATTGAGGAAGGATCTTTGGCAGTGTCTTAGGAATCAAGAAAGTATCTGGATACAAAAATCAAGAATCAAATGGAGTAATGAAGGAGATCGAAATACTCGATTCTTTCACTTGGTGGCATCGAATCGAAGGAAACAGAATCTAATCTCCTCTATTGTCCACGATGGGAATGTGACATCAGATCCTAGTAGTTTGCGGCTTGTGGTGAAAGATTTCTTCTCAAAGGCATACAACTACAAATCAACTCTTGAAGTAGACTCGCTGAATCTCAATTTCAACAAAATCTCCCAGGCTCAAAACAATAGGCTTGAAAGACCATTCTCCGAAGAAGAAATTTGGGAAGCTTTGGCTTCCATGGATAGTTCGCGGGCTCCTGGACCCGACGGCTTTAGCATGGGGTTCTTCAAGAGGTTCTGGCCTGAACTAAAAGAGGACATAATTAGATTTTTTGACGACTTTTTTCACAAAAAAGACTGGGAAAATGGCGTTAATCACGCCTTCATCACCCTCATCCCTAAGAAAACAAGTTCCAATTCTTTAGAGGATTTCAAGCCTATCAGTTTAGTCGGGGGCATCTACAAGATTCTGTCAAAAGTCTTGGCGCGACGTTTCAGAGATTGTACGAATAGCGTAATTAGTAAATCACAGTTTGCTTTTCTTCCGGGTAGGCAAATCCTAGATTGTGCCTTCATTACGAACGAAGGTATTGAATACATCCAGAAGCAAGGTTTAAAAGGAGTTGTCTTCAAAATAGAATTCAAAAGAGCATACGATTCGGTCGATTGGTGTTTCCTTATGCGAATTTTGAAGGAGATGGGCTTCGGTGACACTTGGTGCAACTGGATTCTTAAATGCATTTCAACGGCAACGATATCTGTCTTGGTGAATGGAGTTCCTACGCCCCAATTTTCTATAGCCAAAGGTCTTTGGCAAGGATGTTCTCTGTCACTGTTACTATTTAATATAGCCGGAGAAGCCTTACATTTGATGATCGACAAGGCAGTCAACTCGGGGCTATTTAACGGATTCCGGTTATGGAAGGAAAACAATACGATGATCTCACATCTCCAGTTTGCGGACGACCTCATTATCTTTTGTGGAGCGGCAGTGGGCGAAATTAAAAATGTAAAGAGGGTCCTGAGGATTTCGAGTTAGCTTCTGGCCTTCAATTAAATCTAAAAAAGAGCTTCCTGTACGACATTAATTCCGATTGTGAAATCGTGACAGATTGGGCCTCAGAAGTTGGGTGTAATGCTGGGCAATTTCCGACAACATACCTTGGACTTCCATTAGGATTTCACAGGAATTCAAACACTTTATGGGAGCCAGTTGTTAACAAATTCTACAAAGCACTGTCATCTTGGAAGGCGAATAATCTTTCGATAAGTGGTAGACTTGTCCTCATCTGCTCGGTATTATCTTCTCTACCTATCTACTATATCTCACTTTTTAAAATGCCAGCTTCAATTTTTCACAAGATCAATTCAATTATGGCTGGATTTCTTTGGGGGATTCTTCTGCGTCAAAGAAAATTCACTGGTTGAAGTGGGATCGAGTCTGTTCGACTATCCCTAATGGTGGCCTGGGAGTTCGGAACATTGAATTACAGAACCGATTACTGCTGCATAAATGGATATGGAAATTTTCACATGAAAGAGATAGTCCGTGGAAAAAATTCATTTGTTGTGTAAACAACTTTGACAACTCGGATATTTTGCCCCCGCAACAAATTGGTAGACTGTCGTCGTGGGTTTGGAAAGGAGTGGTCAGTAACTTCTATAAATCTGATGAATTGGGCTGCAAATTGAGAAATCTCTTTAGACTGCAAATAGGCGACGGTAAGTCTATCGCCTTCTAGCAAGATAAGTGGATAGGTGAGGCACCTCTAATGATTTCTTTTCCGCGAATTTTCGCTCTTTCTTCAAATAAAGTCGGTAAAGTGGCTGAGTTTGGTTCTAAATTGTCGTCGGGTTAGGAATGGAATATTGAGCTTAGACGACGCCTCTTTTATTGGGAAGTGGGACAATGGAACTCGATGATGAATCTGATCAACAGTGTTTAATCCGACGGTTTTTAATTCGACTATTTACTATGGGTAGGTTCGGCGGATGGCTCTTTCTCGGTAAAAAATGGCTTTAAATCAGCAGTGGTTCAGGATTCGGACAACTCTTTTTGGTGTAAATACGTTTGGCTGAAACTCGCCCCCCTAAGGTTGAAGCTTTTGTATGGCAAGATGTGTGGGGTCGTATTCTAGTAAGATCGGAACTTAGGAAAAGAGGTTTAACATCTCTTTCGGATAATCGCTGTCCTTTATGTCAGGAAGACGAGGAAACTGTAATGCACTTATTCTTCCTTTGTAAAGTCACATGGGCGTTGTAGATGAAATTTGCAAAGATTTGGAATGTTCACTTCATATTTCCCAGGGACCCTATCTCGGCATTACTGTGCTGGCATGCTGTTTGCCCATCCGATAATAAAAATGCTATCTGGAGACTTATCCCAGCAGCGGTGATGTGGTCGTCTTGGTTAATGAGAAATGAGTTAATTTTCAGAGAAGGTAAGCTGGATGTTTTTAATTTATTTTTTCTAACTCGTTCCAGACTCATCGCTTGGTTCAAAGACAAATATCCAGAGTCTATGGTCTCTTTCGAGGATCTCATGGCAAATCCTAGTATTGCGGATAATATGAAATGGTCCCAACAGGCTAATAAAAACGTACTATCTTGGCGTCCACCTCCCTTGGGTTATTTGAAGATGAATGTGGATGGCGCTAGATGGTAGTGGAGGTGGTATCGGTGGAATTCTCAGAGATTCGGATGGGCGGACGTTGATGACTTTCTCAGAACCGACGGGTCCTGGACCACCTATCTTTGCGGAACTCCTTGCGATCAGGTTTGGTCTTGCTTTATATAGCGCGCTGTATCCAGGAAACAACCAGAGATTGATTCTTGAATGTGACTGTCGTACGGCTGTCAATTGGATTTCCAGTCCAGTAAGGTGTTCCCCGATCTTCAAAGATATTGTCCTAGAAATTGAGAGATTATGCAGAATAGGTGAACGACAATTTAGGATTAATCCAAGGGCCATAAACATAGAGGCTGATCGCCTGGCAAAGGATGGTATTGGTTAAACTGGTTAGTTTGTAATTTGACTCTATGGAGTATTTGAATTATTGCAATAATAATATAGTACTCTTTTCCTCCTTCCGCTTTCGATTCTCGATCCGTATGGATTGAGAATTGTTATGAAGGGGGTTTTTAACGAGACCACCAATTCTTATAAAAAATGTGAAAAACCAGCAAAAAGTGCTATTACAGTCCCAGGCGTTTCTGTAACACCCCGAAAACTGGTCTAGTCAGAATTGAGTTATGATGATCGAAGTATTGGTATTAAATATTGAAATATTAAATCCCTACTATAGGTAATATTGTTAAAGGACCTTAACTGAATTAAGTCCTTAGTGAGATTGCCTTTTAAATACTTTAAGATGATGTTTTGAGCGAGGCGTTTCGATATGATCAGACCCGTACCAAAACAGCCTAGGTAAGAAGTTTCGAAACGGGTATAGGATGTTTCGAAACGGTATAACTGAATTAACTAACTTTTGGACTGTTGCTCAACCGTTTCAATAGAGTTTCACTCGTTTCAAAATGGGTCCCCTGTTTCGAATATGTTAGAAGATAAAATTGAAAAGATGACTTACATCCATCTATATGTCTATTTTGGAAAAGATAAAGGAAAGGTAGAAAATATTATTATATGGCTTACCTTAGATTGAAGGAAACCTTTTTATTGGCTATTTGGGAGGTGGGTAATGATTAAAGTTATATTTTCCTTAAAATGAATTGGAGAAAAGAGAGCTCCTATCTTTGTGTTGTTTCACCGAGAACCACTTCCATCTTTTAGCATTGAAAGAACAAGCACACACCTACATTGTGATCTTCTTCATCAAGCTCAAGCACACACCTTTCCATTTGTGGACCTTAAGCTTAGGCTTTCCTTGTTTTGAGAACATCAATTCATAGCTATCGATCGGGTAAGTGGAAGCCCCAAGCCAATCATCGATTCTCCTGATTATTAGATAATCAATTTCAAGCTTAAAGATAAGATTTGTTTATAGCTAATGGCTATTCAAGTATCGATATTGTCATCTTGATTCTAATAATACCTTATTGGTTTTCCTAGCTCAAGAAGTGGAAAAGATTAATCCAACGCCTTTATCGAAAGCTAGGGATAAGGGTATCACCATTCATGAGCCTTAGGAGCTTCAGATTATTGAGGTGAGTGTAGTCGGAGTCTCACAAGTGATCATGCATAAATCCCACTATATAAATCATAATCTATCAACAATTATATTGGCTCACAAGTGATCATTAACCAAGTTACTTTCTTAAAACACAACATCGGATATACGGATCCTCAAGTGTTGTCCCAACACTTCATACATTCTCACAGGCATCTCAAGGTTCAAACTGGGAGCTACCCTTCACCGTTGTGACACACGTGGTGGAATATTCAGTACAACGTATAAACTCGTCGATACAACTCATCAGTAGATGTATAAACCCTCTACAATAGATGGGACACTACTTACATTCCTTAATCGTTAGGGCACTTGGATGGAGTATTCGTTACACCATATAAACCCCTCGACATCCAAGGCGACTTGTTTATATTGCACTCAATCCTATAGCCGACTAACTATATCCGATAACATTTATAAATCATTCTCATACCATCACTTGCTAATATAATTCACATTTAACCACATACCTCACTATTTTCAAAGCATCAACAATAAACCATTTAACAAAGCATCAAACTGAGCTTTAAATCACAAGTGTAAGTTATATACTTACAAGGATCACTTACCATGTGCAACCTTCATCACTTTATGTAAAACCTATGTTTGATTTTGATATAACAAAGTGCTTTAAGGACTAAATTGAAAAACTTGAAATAAATTTTTAAGTCCCTTAGAAGGTTTCAAAATCAACAAGGCTTTGGTCTAGTTTGAAAAACTCAAACTGTAACGCCCCGGTTTTGGGCTTAGTAGTTTTGGGCGTTGACCGGTTTGGTCATAGTGCTGTTCGAATCTAAAGAGGTGAAATTAGGAAAGCCTAGTTCGGGTTGCATTAAAAATATGGAAAAATGTTCTAAAATCATCTTTTAATATAATTAAGTGAACTGTGAAATCAATTTTGGAAAATGAGTTTTGGAAGGGTGACATTTTGGCTAGTGACCAAAATGTAATTTTTGAAAGTTTGGTGACTGTTTTCGAAAGGGTTGAAACTTTGAATCTTTAAGGAGCTATTAATCCAAAAGTAGTTTCTCCAGATTTTTCTAAGATATTTTAAGCTATATTCTGATTTTAAACATATTAAAAGAGGAGGGAAAAAGCCATTTTGGCTATTTTGGTTAACTAACTTTCCAATTTTCTTTCTCTCATTTTCTCTCAACCCAAACACTTCTTTTCCAGAGAATTGTTTCTGATTTTCTCACCTACATCTCTCCTTTCAACTCTCTTTTGATTCCTAATCAACATATCTACAAAACCTCATCATTTGCTACTTGATTCATCAAGGTTTTTGATTCCAAAAAGAGGAGAAACTCAAGTTTGGAGGTAAGAACGTCCTTCTCCTCTAAACTATCAGTTCTTTACTGAAATTCCTAAGTTTTCAATCCTTAATTGATGTTTTATTAAAGGCTTTTGAGATGTGAATTGGATCTTGGCTTATAATGCAAGATTTGGTGATTTTTGATGATTTTCGTTTGATCTGATTAATCTGTGATTTGAGATGTGTTTTTGATGTTAATTGGACACTAAATTGATAAGGAATTGAGTTTTGATTAATGCAATCCCGGATAGGTTGAGTTTCCTAAGTTTAGCTTGTGTTTCTTGGTTGTTTTTGTGGTGATCTTGTGGATCTGGTGTTGCTGGAGGTATAAGGATGTTATTAGGCTCTTTTTAGAAGTTAAATGATGTTAAAGGATGTTAGGTTTTGATGGTTTATGGCTGGGCTTTGTTGAGAAGAGGTTTGGATGCATTTTCGGTTGTGTTTAGTAGCCGAAAATGGAGTGTGGATGAGAGCAGCGAGTTTAGGTGCTTTCATTGAAGCAATTAATGCATGATGATGCATTAATCCTCTACTTTGATGTGTTAAAACAGGGGAGGCATCTTTGGATCCAAGAATTGTTGATCCGGAAGCTTGAATTGGTGCTTCGGCAAGAGGCGAAGTGGAATCGGTGAGTGAAAATGGTTTTCGGCTTTGAAACCAATGTCTTGGGAGCTTAGTTTAAGTCTAAACAACTTTGCTAAGCTCAAGTGTAAGTTTTCGGAAAGTACTCTCTAGTGGTGGCCATGATTTTGTTGTGATGCAATGTGGTTTATTGCATGATTTAAATACTGTTTTGAAAGCATGATTTAGCATGGTAATTGTTGTTTTTATAAGCCATATGTTGAAGGAAGCTCAAGGTAAGAGTTCCTTGTTTTTGTACATTGATTAAATGTGGTTTGATGCTTTTAAATGCATGATGTATATGGCTTGGTTTAATGCTTTAAAACAGTGGATTAAATGATGAAAATGATGTATATTGGCAAGTGATGTTTTGAAAAGGTTAAGGTCACTAAGGTGGTTAAAAGTCCTTGAGTGAGCCTTGTTTACTTAAGAACATCAAGGTGGTTAAAAGTCCTTGGATGGTTCTTGCTATGGACACAAAGGTGGTTAAAAGTCCTTGTGTGGTCCTCTTCCATGGTGTTTAAAAGTCCATGGGGCCAAGGTGTTTAAAAGTCCTTGGGGCCAAGGTGTTTAAAAGTCCTTGGGGTGATACTTGATGTGGACACAAAGGTGGTTAAAAGTCCTTGTGTGGTCCTCTTCCATGGTGTTTAAAAGTCCATGGGCCAAGGTGTTTAAAAGTCCTTGGGGTGAAAGTTGATGAACTTGTTTTTAAAGAAATGGAACTTATCACTTGTGGCCAATATGACATGTATGATATGAAGCATGAGATGCTTGTTTTAAGTATGCTTTTGAGCATGAGCAATTGATGATTTGAAGCATGATTTATAAATGTTTTATAAATGCATTATTGAATGGTTTTATGAGCATTCCTCACTAAGCTTTTGCTTACGCTCTCTTTCGTTTTCTTAATTCAATAATGCAGAACATTAGAGTACCTTGAGGGCAGCAAGAAGGTCAAGCAATCAAGTGAAAGTAGAGCTCAATGTATGGAAGGTTTCTTAAGTACACTTTTAGCTTTTGGTAATTTGGCAATGGGGGACCTATGTGTATGTTTTGGGAGAGGTTTTGAACTCCCTAAGTATGTTGAATTGTTGATGAGAATGCTGGTTTAAGTGTTTGGCTTTTATATGCTTGAATTGGAAGTTTATGCTTGAATGGCTTGCTTGTGTAGGAAGCATGCCTATAGATTTGGGGCTTTTCATATGTGAGGTTGTTTTGATGAATTGTTGATGCAAGTATGTCTTATATATGTTGAATTGCATGCTGGTAAAGTTTGGTGGCAATTGGAGCATGATTGGATGTTTAATTGCATGTTTTAGTATGCATTTTGGGGCAATCTGTGCAGGGCGTTTCGGAACAGTGCCACCCGTTCCGGAACAGGTGCCTTAAACAAGCCCAGGCGTCCGAAACGGGAGGGACCGTTCTGAAACGGTTTGGCTACTGCCAGCCCCTGTTGCGGTACGCGTTGCGGAACGGCCCGTGTTTCGAAACGGGTTCTGCTTGTTCCGGAACGGGCGACCGTTGGAGGCTGACATTGGCAGTTATATGTTTTGAATTGTTTGCATTTTGGTCCTGAATCTTGTTTGTGCAATTGTATGAGTTTGGGAAGTCCTTTTGAGCTGAAATTTTACAGTGAAGCATGAAACCTTATTAATTACAAGCTGGTAACTTTAATTTGGGTTAAGTCCTCATATTTATCAGAAATTACAATTTGGTCCCTAAAGTTGTAATTTGTTCAATTGGGTCCCTGTTTGATCTCTGATGTTTGTGATCTTTGAGTATGATGTTTGTGTGATCACAATTAGGGTTAATGTGCATCTAGACAAGATTAAAAAGAAAAAAAAAGATCGTTAATCAAGGTTGACTTTCGGGTTGACTTTGGTTTTCCCCGTGTGACTTTCTTAATTCGGGTCAACCGTCTAGGCCGGGTTAAGGGGGTTACATTTGGTGGTATCAGAGCTGAGTTCTCGAGTAATTGGGAATGAATGTGTGCATGATTGAAGTATGTATGCCTTGTATGCTTGTTGTTCGAAAGCATGTTTAGTGGCTTGTGATTTGGATGCAATTGAGATGTATGTTGTGATGTAGCATGATGTGGGTACCCATTGCCAAACAAAAGCTAATGAAATGATGTTGAATTTGAATGAAATTGAGCTTGAATACTTGGATTGCTTACCTTGCTGGGCCTGACTTTGTTTTATTTGCATTGTGATTGCATGGTAAAAGTATGGCACCACATAGAGAGTTACGAGGTAATGTGCGAGCTGCGGCTCAGAATGAGAATGAAAATGAAGAGAACACGGGTAGTGCTGTGTTACCTCCTCCTCCACCTGGTGGTGGTGGTGCTGAGGGAGGGAGAGCTGAAGCTGCAGCTGGTGCTGGAGCTGCTGGACCAGAGGTTGGTCAGGGGCAAGCTATGCCTGATATCATGATGTTAGTACAAGCTATTGCGGGTGCTTTTCGAGCAGCAGTAGCTGGAGCTCAAGGAGCTGGGCATCAGGGAGATGCTGGAGTTAGACTACCTTTGGAGCGTCCACGCAGTCTTGGTGGGACTGAGTTCAGGGGTATGTCTGCTGAGAGTTCGGAAGCTTGGCTAGAGAGTACCAAGCGAATCTTGGGTCAGATGAGTTGCACGGATGTGCAAAAGTTGGGCTGTGTGGTATCCTTGCTTCAGGATGACGCATATACATGGTGGACGACCACAATCTCTGGGATGGCTGAAGCTGATGTGACTTGGACATTCTTTCAGAATGTGTTCAAGCAGAGATATCTTGGTGTGAGATATCTTGATGAGAAGAAACGTGAGTTCATGACTCTTACCCAGGGGAGCATGACAGTGGCTGAGTATGAGGTGCAGTTTGTGCGACTCAGTCAGTATGCACCAGAGCTTATTCCTAATGAGCGGGAGAGGTGCGAAAGGTTTCGTTATGGTCTTGTAACGGAGGTGAAGATGTATGTGCTGGCCACTGAGTATGATGATTTTGATGTGTTGGTGGGCCGAGCCAAGGACATAGAGATGAACTTGGGTTTATCTGCGAAAGGTGCTGGAGCAAGTTCTGGTAAGAGAGCTGCTGAGTATAGTTCCGAAGGTGGACGGAACAAGAGGGGACGCGATCAGAGGTATCAGTCCTCAGCTAAGAGAGGTGGTGGTGCACCTGCTAGAGGAGGCAATGCTAGAGCTGACCCTAGTGCTTGTTGGATCTGTGGTTCACGTGGTCACATGAAGCGTGACTGTCCTCGTGCTGTGAGAGAGGTGCAAGCTCCTGTTGCGGCAGCTGGTTATGGGTGCTGGAATTGTGGTTCTGCAGACCACTTGAGGCGAGATTGTCCGAGGTTGGCTGGTGATCAGATGCGTGCTCCTGCTGTTGCTGCACCACAGAGAGGTCGTGGGCGCGGCCGTGGTAATTTCCAGAGGCGTGAGGAAGGTGGTTGTGGAGTAGCCCATGTTGTGGCTATTCAGCCTGAAGGTGGAGGCCAAGCGAGGGTGTATGCTCAACGTGAAGGGAGGAATGATGCAGATGTGATTGCAGGTACCTTTACTTTGCAATCCTTGTCATTGCTTTCTTTGATTGATTCTGGATCTACGCATTCATACATTTTGCGTGAGCATGCTGAATTGCTTGGTTTGCCTGTTGAGTCTTTGGATGTTGGTGTTCGTGTCACTAGTTCTTTTGGTGAAACTGTTGTGACTCGAAAGCTTTATAGAAGGTGTCCCTTGGTTGTTCAAGAGCATGTTTTTCATGTTTATCTTATGGAGTTGCCCTTTTATGGTTTTGATGTAATCCTTGGTATGGATTGGCTTCCTGAGCATCGTGCTGTTGTGGATTGTGAGAATAAGCGTGTTTCGCTTAAGCTTGCGGATGATTATGAAGTTGTTGTGGTTGGTGAGAATGTGAAGTTTCTTGCCAATGTTGTTTCTACCTTGGAGGCGAGTAGGATGCTGGGGCAAGGTTGCGAAGCTTATCTAGCTTTTGTGATGAATCCTAGTTCTAAGGAGTTGAGGGTGCAAGATATCAGAGTTGTGAAGGAGTTTCCTGGTGTTTTTCCTGAGGAGTTGCCTGGTTTACCTCCTAATCGCGAGGTGGAGTTTGGAATTGAGCTGTATGAGAATACAACTCCTGTGTCCATTACTCCCTATAGAATGGCACCTAAGGAGCTGAAGGAGTTGAAGACGCAGTTGCAAGAGCTGCTTGATCGTGGTTTCATCCGGCCGAGTGTGTCACCTTGGGGAGCACCGGTCTTGTTTGTGAAGAAGAAAGATGGCACTATGAGGATGTGCATTGATTACCGTCAGCTGAACAAGTTGACTATCAAGAATCAGTATCCTTTGCCGAGGATTGATGATCTCTTTGATCAATTTCGGGGAGCTGCTGTGTTCTCTAAGATTGACTTGAGGTCAGGGTATTACCAGTTGAAGGTGAAAGATGTGGATGTGCCTAAGACAGCTTTCAGGACAAGGTATGGGCATTATGAGTTCCTTGTGATGCCGTTTGGTTTGACAAATGCTCCTGCTGCTTTCATGGATATGATGAATCGTGTGTTTCATGAATACCTGGACAAGTTCGTTGTGGTGTTCATTGATGATATCCTCGTGTACTCGCGTACTGAGGAGGAGCATGAAGAGCATTTGAGGGTTGTTTTGCAAGCTTTGTTGGGGAATCAGCTTTATGCTAAGCTGAGCAAGTGTGAGTTCTGGCTTAAGGAGGTGGTGTTTCTTGGGCATGTGGTCTCAGCTGAAGGGATTCGTGTTGATCCTCAGAAGATTGAGGCGGTGATGAACTGGAAGGTTCCTAAGTCTGTTCATGAGGTCCGTAGTTTCCTTGGTGTCTCATGTTCAGGATATCGCGGAGGGTAGACCTTCGGATTTCTGTTTTAATGATGATGGGGTGTTGTGTTCTGGGAGTCGGATAGTAGTGCCTGCTGATGCTGAGTTGAGGCGTGCTATTCTGACTGAAGGTCATAGTAGTCCTTTTGCTATGCACCCTGGTAGTACTAAGATGTACTGTGATCTTCGTGAAGAGTACTATTGGGTGGGTTTGAAGAAAGATGTTGCAGAGTTTGTGAGCAAGTGTTTGGTGTGTCAGCGAGTTAAGGCTGAACATCAGGTTCCTTCTGGGTTGTTGCAACCGTTGAAAATCCCTGAATGGAAGTGGGAAAGGGTTACCATGGATTTTGTATCTGGTTTACCTTTGTCTCCATCGAAGAAGAACTCTGTTTGGGTGATTGTGGATCGCCTGACGAAGTGTGCGCATTTCTTGCCTGTGCATACTACGTTCTCTTTGGATAAGCTGGCAGAGCTGTACATTGCTGAGATTGTGAGGGTGCATGGTGTGCCTAAGTCGATTGTGTCGGATAGGGATCCGAGGTTCACATCACGTTTCTGGCAGTGTTTGCATCAAGCTTTGGGTACAAGGTTGCATTTCAGTACATCCTATCATCCTCAGTCGGATGGTCAGTCTGAGCGAGTTATTCAGATTTTGGAGGATATGTTGAGATGTTGCGTGATTGAGTTCCAAGGTTCTTGGGAGAAGCATCTGCCTTTGGTTGAGTTCGCTTATAACAATAGTTATCAGGCAAGTATACAGATGGCACCTTATGAGGCCTTGTACGGGAGGAAGTGTAGGACTCCTCTTTGTTGGGCTGAAACTGGTCAAAGGTTGGTTTCGATGTCGGCTTTGTTGAAAGGGACCACTGAGAAGGTGAAGCTCATCTGTGAGCGGTTGAAGGCTGCCTCTGATCGGCAAAAGTCTTACGCGGATTTGAAGCGTAAGGAGATAGAGTATGCGGTGGGTGACCGTGTGTTCTTGAGGGTTTCGCCTTGGAAGAAGGTGATGAGGTTTGGCCGGAAGGGTAAGTTGAGCCCTAGGTACATTGGACCATATGAGGTTGTTGAGCGTGTGGGTCCTGTTGCGTATCGGTTGAGGCTACCTCAGGAGTTGGAGAAGATTCATGATGTGTTCCATGTTTCTATGCTCCGGAAGTATAGATCTGATCCTTCGCATGTGATGCCTGTGGAGGAAGTGGTTTTGAATCCGGATTTGACCTATGATGAGGAACCGGTGAAGGTTCTGGATTCGGATAGCAAGGTTCTTCGTGGCAAGACCATTGAGTTGGTGAAGGTGCTGTGGAAGCATCGAGGTGTTGAGGAAGCCACGTGGGAGCGGAAGGAAGACATGCTGAAGCAGTTTCCTTATCTCTTTCCTTCAGGTAAATTTCGAGGACGAAATTTCTTAAGGGGGGAGAGTTGTAACGCCCCGGTTTTGGGCTTAGTAGTTTTGGGCGTTGACCGGTTTGGTCACAGTGCTGTTCGAATCTAAAGAGGTGAAATTAGGAAAGCCTAGTTCGGGTTGCATTAAAAATATGGAAAAATGTTCTAAAATCATCTTTTAATATAATTAAGTGAACTGTGAAATCAATTTTGGAAAATGAGTTTTGGAAGGGTGACATTTTGGCTAGTGACCAAAATGTAATTTTTGAAAGTTTGGTGACTGTTTTCGAAAGGGTTGAAACTTTGAATCTTTAAGGAGCTATTAATCCAAAAGTAGTTTCTCCAGATTTTTCTAAGATATTTTAAGCTATATTCTGATTTTAAACATATTAAAAGAGGAGGGAAAAAGCCATTTTGGCTATTTTGGTTAACTAACTTTCCAATTTTCTTTCTCTCATTTTCTCTCAACCCAAACACTTCTTTTCCAGAGAATTGTTTCTGATTTTCTCACCTACATCTCTCCTTTCAACTCTCTTTTGATTCCTAATCAACATATCTACAAAACCTCATCATTTGCTACTTGATTCATCAAGGTTTTTGATTCCAAAAAGAGGAGAAACTCAAGTTTGGAGGTAAGAACGTCCTTCTCCTCTAAACTATCAGTTCTTTACTGAAATTCCTAAGTTTTCAATCCTTAATTGATGTTTTATTAAAGGCTTTTGAGATGTGAATTGGATCTTGGCTTATAATGCAAGATTTGGTGATTTTTGATGATTTTCATTTGATCTGATTAATCTGTGATTTGAGATGTGTTTTTGATGTTAATTGGACACTAAATTGATAAGGAATTGAGATTTGATTAATGCAATCCCGGATAGGTTGAGTTTCCTAAGTTTAGCTTGTGTTTCTTGGTTGTTTTTGTGGTGATCTTGTGGATCTGGTGTTGCTGGAGGTATAAGGATGTTATTAGGCTCTTTTTAGATGTTAAATGATGTTAAAGGATGTTAGGTTTTGATGGCTTATGGCTGGGCTTTGTTGAGAAGAGGTTTGGATGTATTTTCGGTTGTGTTTGGTAGCCGAAAATGGAGTGTGAATGAGAGCAGCGAGTTTAGGTGCTTTCATTGAAGCAATTAATGCATGATGATGCATTAATCCTCTACTTTGATGTGTTAAAACAGGGGAGGCATCTTTGGATCCAAGAATTGTTGATCCGGAAGCTTGAATTGGTGCTTCGGCAAGAGGCGAAGTGGAATCGGTGAGTGAAAATGGTTTTCGGCTTTGAAACCAATGTCTTGGGAGCTTAGTTTAAGTCTAAACAACTTTGCTAAGCTCAAGTGTAAGTTTTCGGAAAGTACTCTCTAGTGGTGGCCATGATTTTGTTGTGATGCAATGTGGTTTATTGCATGATTTAAATACTGTTTTGAAAGCATGATTTAGCATGGTAATTGCTGTTTTTATAAGCCATATGTTGAAGGAAGCTCAAGGTAAGAGTTCCTTGTTTTTGTACATTGATTAAATGTGGTTTGATGCTTTTAAATGCATGATGTATATGGCTTGGTTTAATGCTTTAAAACAGTGGATTAAATGATGAAAATGATGTATATTGGCAAGTGATGTTTTGAAAAGGTTAAGGTCACTAAGGTGGTTAAAAGTCCTTGAGTGAGCCTTGTTTACTTAAGAACATCAAGGTGGTTAAAAGTCCTTGGATGGTTCTTGCTATGGACACAAAGGTGGTTAAAAGTCCTTGTGTGGTCCTCTTCCATGGTGTTTAAAAGTCCATGGGGCCAAGGTGTTTAAAAGTCCTTGGGGCCAAGGTGTTTAAAAGTCCTTGGGGTGATACTTGATGTGGACACAAAGGTGGTTAAAAGTCCTTGTGTGGTCCTCTTCCATGGTGTTTAAAAGTCCATGGGCCAAGGTGTTTAAAAGTCCTTGGGGCCAAGGTGTTTAAAAGTCCTTGGGGTGAAAGTTGATGAACTTGTTTTTAAAGAAATGGAACTTATCACTTGTGGCCAATATGACATGTATGATATGAAGCATGAGATGCTTGTTTTAAGTATGCTTTTGAGCATGAGCAATTGATGATTTGAAGCATGATTTATAAATGTTTTATAAATGCATTATTGAATGGTTTTATGAGCATTCCTCACTAAGCTTTTTCTTACGCTCTCTTTCGTTTTCTTAATTCAATAATGCAGAACATTAGAGTACCTTGAGGGCAGCAAGAAGGTCAAGCAATCAAGTGAAAGTAGAGCTCAATGTATGGAAGGTTTCTTAAGTACACTTTTAGCTTTTGGTAATTTGGCAATGGGGGACCTATGTGTATGTTTTGGGAGAGGTTTTGAACTCCCTAAGTATGTTGAATTGTTGATGAGAATGCTGGTTTAAGTGTTTGGCTTTTATATGCTTGAATTGGAAGTTTATGCTTGAATGGCTTGCTTGTGTAGGAAGCATGCCTATAGATTTGGGGCTTTTCATATGTGAGGTTGTTTTGATGAATTGTTGATGCAAGTATGTCTTATATATGTTGAATTGCATGCTGGTAAAGTTTGGTGGCAATCGGAGCATGATTGGATATTTAATTGCATGTTTTAGTATGCATTTTGGGGCAATCTGTGCAGGGCGTTTCGGAACAGTGCCACCCGTTCCGGAACAGGTGCCTTAAACAAGCCCAGGCGTCCGAAACGGGAGGGACCGTTCCGAAACGGTTTGGCTACTGCCAGCCCCTGTTGCGGTACGCGTTGCGGAACGGCCCGTGTTTCGGAACGGGTTCTACTTGTTCCGGAACGGGCGACCGTTGGAGGCTGACATTGGCAGTTATATGTTTTGAATTGTTTGCATTTTGGTCCTGAATCTTGTTTGTGCAATTGTATGAGTTTGGGAAGTCCTTTTGAGCTGAAATTTCACAGTGAAGCATGAAACCTGATTAATTACAAGCTGGTAACTTTAATTTGGGTTAAGTCCTCATATTTATCAGAAATTACAATTTGGTCCCTAAAGTTGTAATTTGTTCAATTGGGTCCCTGTTTGATCTCTGATGTTTGTGATCTTTGAGTATGATGTTTGTGTGATCACAATTAGGGTTAATGTGCATCTAGACAAGATTAAAAAGAAAAAAAAAAGGGTCGTTAATCAAGGTTTACTTTCGGGTTGACTTTGGTTTTCCCCGTGTGACTTTCTTAATTCGGGTCAACCGTCTAGGCCGGGTTAAGGGGGTTACACAAACTCCAAAATACTTTTTAAGTGTTCCAAGACCAAATTGCTCAAAATCGTCAATGTGTATCGATACCCTTTTTACCGTATCGTTACCTTTTTTTACAAACTTGGCTACTGGAGAAAATCGTTTCGATATGCCCCTCACCGTATCAAAACAGAGTATTGAAACATATTACATTTGTATCGATACACTCTCTCTACAAAATCACACGAAGTTTGAATGGCGTACCGATACGGTGTCACCCGTATCGATACGGTTTTTAAGGAATTTTAAATTCAGAAGCCTTAAATGTTTTTGACCATTGGGCGTCAGTTTGTAGGTAAATTTTTTTAAAGATTTGGTTAACCCGTACTGATACGCTCTTACTCGTATTGATACGGAATCCTTCAGTGAGTTTTATAGGAAAAATTGCATGGATATTGTCTTGTCTTTATTGAAATAGATCCCTAACCCGTACCGATACGCCCACACGCGTATCGATACGCTCCTCTTGTAATTGTGCAACAACTCTTTCTTTTTTGAGACATGTATCGATATGGATCCCCGCCTATCGATACGGTGGGCTGCATAAGTGCATTTATGGTGGAAAGAGATGGTCCCAACGGCTATAATCAATTTCTCTAACAACCCAAACGGCTAGAATTAATGGAGAAGGTATAAAATCATGCCTATTGAAGACCAGCAACAACTATTGCATCCACAAGAAACATCAATACAAAAATCCAAGCTCTAGTGCTCAAAAGTCTCATTCTTGTAAAATCCCAAATTGTGTTGTGTGAAAATCCTATCTTGTATTCCAATTTGGGTTGAGTACTTGTATCAAAAGGGGAAATTTGTGTTGTGTGAAATTTGTATTGTGAGATATTCTACTTTCCTGAAGATAAGCTAGTGAGGAAGCTTTTATACTCTCTCCCGTAGTCTTGGGATGGTAAGATGACATCCGTCATTGAAGCAAAGAATTTGAAAACCTTGAAGCTTTATGAGCTTGTTGGGTCTCTTCTTACACACGAGATCATGAAGCAAGGAAGAGAGGAAGAGAAGAAGAAGGAAGAGAGAAGGATAGAGAAGCATGATGTAGAGAAGAAGAAGAAGGTAAGAGTTGCTCTCAAAGCCTCTCTACAAGAGGAGAGCTCTTCTAGTGAGGACGAAGATTTTGAGGAATTGGCTATGATAGCCAAACGATTCTCACGGTTCATGAAGTCCAACTGAGGGAGAAAATTTCAAAGAAATATGGACTTCAAGAACAAAGGCAAAAAAAAGAAAGGGATCCGCTCATTTGCTTTGAGTGCAAGAAGTCGAGTCACATACGTTCTGATTGCCCTCAACTCAAGAAGAAAGGCTTTGAGAAGAAGAAGAAGCTCCAAGCCAAGCTTGCTCCTTGGAGTTATGAGGAGTCATCCGAGGATGAGGAACATGAAGTGGCCAACCTTTTCCTCATGGCTCTTGAGGATGATTCTTCTATGGTAACCTCTAACTCAGCTACTTTTATTTTACATGTGATGAACTTCTAGATGCTTATGATTAGTTGCAAAAGGTATATGATGAGTTGGTTGAGAAATACAAGGAGTCGGTTTTAAAAAATTAGAAAATGATTTTGGTTTTAAGGACCCAAAATGACTCCCTTTCTAAAACCAACTCGGAATGAGAAAACAAGGTCTTGGTTTTACAAAATTCCTCAAATGAGTTTGAAAAGAAATCAAATGATTTAAATGACCTTCTTGAAAAATATCATGTTTACCACCAAGAGGAGGTGAGTAAACTCAAAGCTTCTCTAACCAATGTTGGGAAAATGTTTTTGAAAAAAAAAGCATCTTCTTCAAAATCCCAACATGTGAAGAGAAACTTTGTTGATCACAAACAAAGAGGCTCTCATAAGTATCATAAGAACAAGAAAGTTAGAAGCGTATGGGTTCGTAAGGAACTTGTAGTTTCTAACAATATTGTATCGATTTCATCTTGGATTCATAAGGGAACCAAGTATTTGGGAACTAACACTCATGGACCCAAAATGATTTGGGTACCAAAAATCAAAGCTTAACTCTTTGTTTGTACGGGGAGCATTGCTAGAAGGCCAAAGCACAAAGCCAAAACTCATGGTACCTTGATAGTGGATGCTCGAGGCACATGACCGGAGACAAGAGTCGATTCATGGATTTAAAGCCAAAAAGAGGAGTGGTGACATTTAGTGACAACTCCAAAGGCCACATTGAAGGTATTGGCTCCATAGGTAATCAATCTACCATACTCATTGAAAATGTTTTGTATGTCAATGATCTAAAACACAATTTATTGAGCATTAGTCAATTGTGTGATAAAGGGTTTAATGTCTTATTTGATAAAAATGGGTGTAAAATTGTTGACATTAAATCTAATAAAATAATGCTCATTGGTCATCGCATAGGTAACATATATATGGTGCATCTAGATGACATTCATTCAACCCATGCATGTTTTGTTGCACAAAATGAAAATGATGCATGATTATTGCATAGGAAACTATGACATGCTAGCATTAGTGTTTTAGAAAAATCAGTTTCCCTAAATCTAATTAGAGGTTTACCCAAGATTAAGTTCTCAAATGATAAAATATGTGATGTATGTTCTAAGCGTAAACAACATAGAATATCCTTTAAATCCATTAATGATATCTCTACTAGTAGATGTTTACAATTGATTCATATGGATCTTTTTGGGCCTATTAGAACTATGAGCTTGGATGGTAAATCGTATGCTTTTGTACTTGTTGATGAGTATTCTAGATATACTTGAGTTCTATTCTTATGTACAAAAGATGAGGCTTTAGAAAAATTCATCACATTTTCTAAACTAACTCAAAATGATTTTGAGCTTAAGATTTTTCAGATTAGAAGTGATCATGGAACCGAATTTCAAAACCTAGGTTTTGAAGAGTTTTTGAATGAAAATGGTATTATCCACAAATTTTTGGCACCTCGAACTCCTCAACAAAATGGGGTAGTTGAGAGAAAAATAGGACCTTACAAGAAATGGCTAGAACCATGCTTTGTGAAAACAATTTACCTAAATATTTTTGGGCGGAAGCCACAAATACCGCTTGCTACATTGTAAATCGAGTAATGATTAGGCCATTTTTAAAGAAAACACTATATGAGATTTTAAAATCTAAGAAGCCTAACAATAACTATTTTCATCCATTTGGTTGCAAGTGTTTTGTTTTAAACAATGGAAAAGACAACTTAGATAAATTTGATGCTTAAAGTGATGAAGCTATTTTCTTAGGATATTCTTTAAACTCTAAAGCCTATCGTGTATTTAATAAAAGATCTTTGGTAGTAGAAGAGTCTATATATGTTGTTTTCGATGATAACCTCCTTCTGATGAAGGAATCTTGTGATGATGATGATGTAGGAATCCTTGATGCCTTTGATAGAGGACAAACTTCAAAGGATGATGAAATTCCGACTAAATATGAAGATGCACAAGATCCACCTCTTGAAGCCTTGAAGGACTTGGCTCCTGAGGAAAAGGAAGTGAGCTACCCAAGGGAGTACAACTATGTCAAAGGTGGTGAAATCTTGGGTGATCCATCCAATGGGGTAACTACTAGATCTTCTCTCAAACTCATGAAGCATGTTGCTTTTATCTTATGTATTGAGCCTAAGAATATTAAATAATCATTTAAAGATGATTTTTGGATTATGGCTATGCAAGAAGAGTTAAACCAATTTGAGAGAAGTAATGTGTGGGCATTAGTTGAAAGGCCTAGTAATCAATCTACTATAGGAACTAAATGGGTATTTAGGAATAAACTTGATGAGAGTGGTAACATTGTAAGAAACAAAGCTAGACTAGTTGCTCAAGGTTACACTCGAGAAGAGGGAATAGATTTTGATGAAACCTATGCATCCGTAGCTAGAATGGAAGCTATTAGGATGTTTTTTGCATATGCATGTTATCATAATTTCAAGCTTTTTCAAATGGATGTGAAAAGTGCATGTTTAAATGATTTTATAAATGAAGAAATGTAGGTGAAACAACCACCGGGTTTTGGGGATTTAAAATCTCCAAATCATGTTTTAAGCTAACTAAAGCACATTTTGTTTTAAAATAAGCTCTTAGAGCTTGGTATGAAAGGCTTTCAAACTTTTGATTGAAAAAAGGCTTTGAAAAAGGTAAGTTGGACACTACACTTTTCATAAAAAGATATAAACATGATATCTTAGTAGTGCAAATATATGTTGATGATATTATCTTTGGATCTACTAATGAATGTCATTGCAAAAAGTTTGATAAGTTAATGCAAGATGAATTCGAGATGAGCATGACGGGGGAGCTCTCATTCTTTTTGGGACTTCAAATCAAACAAAGGAAGGATGACACCTTCATCAATCAAGCAAAGTACGTGAAAGATATGCTAAAGAAGTTTTTCTGGGAGCAAGCAAACCCTCAAGCTACACCAATGAGCTCATCTACAAAGCTTGACAAAGATGAAGGAGGTAACTGTGTTGACTCTAAGCTTTATCGCTCTCTGATTGGATCTTTACTTTACCTTACCGCAAGTAGATCATATATACTGTTTAGTGTTTGCTTGTGTGCTAGGTTTCAAGCTAGTTCTAGAGAGTCTCGCCTTATAGCCGTTAAAAGGATCTTTAGGTACCTTAGACATACTCCTTGTTTAGGTCTTTGGTATCCTAGAGACTCAACCTTTAACCTTCATGCTTATTCGGATGCGGATTATGGGGTTGTAAAATTGATAGGAAAAGTACTTCAAGAACTTGTCAATTCTTAGGTAGTATGCTCATATATTGGTTCTCTAAGAAACAAAATAGTGCAGCTCTATCTACCACCGAAGCCGAGTACAAATCCTTAGGGAATTGTTGTGCTTAAGTCCTTTGGATGAAGCGACAACCCTTAGATTATGGAGTCAAAGTTTAAACCATACCCCTTAAGTGCGATAACACTAGTGTTATTTGTCTCAACAAAAATCCCATCCAACACTCTTGAACCAAACATATAGAAATAAGGCATCATTTCATTAGAGATCATGTCCTTAATCAAGATGTTGTTATAGAGTATGTTGACACCTTGAACGAGCTAGCACACATTTTTATCAAACCTCTAGACAAAGAGCGTTTTTGGTCCTTTAGGAGAGAGCTAGGTCTAACTAGCCTATCTTGACCCTTTAGGACTCCTTTGAGGTTAAAATTGCTTGAATTTGTGAGAATGCATGTTTGTATTGTTGATCTTGATAGAAACCATGTTTATAGCTAGGGGGAGTATGCTTTTGTTAAAATATGCTTAGATATGCTAATTCATCAACTGCATTTATTTAGATGTAGTTAAAGTCGAGCATTTAGTTGTTCTAAAAGCCAAAGATTCATTTTAGGCATAGGGTATCGATACGGCCTTATGTGTATCGATACGAGTACTTCATTAGTTGACAAGACTGCTTTTCTCTCTTGCGGGTATCGATACAGTTAAAACCTGTAACCCCCTAGCCCGTCCTAGACGCCCGACCCAAACTAAGAAGATTACACAGGGAAAACCGAAGTCAACTCGTTAAAGTCAACCTCAATTAATGACCCCCTTTTTCCTTCTCCAGATGCACAATATTACCCTATTTGTTCAGCAAAACGATTGGGCGAAAACGACACAGTGATCAGAGTTCAATTAGGGGTTCAATTGCATATATTTGACTTTTAGGGACTAAACTATAATTTCCATAAATTACAGTGTATTTAAAGATTTTCAGGTTACCAATCCAAAATTAATCATACAAAAAGTCCACATGTCAAAATTCATCTTAAACAGATCATCCAAACTCATTTAATTAAGCATTCAAGATCGAGGGACCAAAATGTAAGAAACAAAAATCTTAAACAATTCAAATTCATCTTCAACGGTCAAGTGTTTCGAAACACTAAGCCATGTGTAACGCCCTGGTTTTGGGCCTAGATGTTTTAGACATCGGATCGGACTGGTCGAGAACGGTTCGAATCGCGTAAGGTGATTTTCAGAAATCAAGGATCAAGATAGGATAAAATTGTGATAAAAATTGCTAATATCCTATGAAAATATAATTAAGAAGTTGGTCAAGTCAATTTTACAAAAAGGGATTTGGAAAATGGACATTTTGACTAGTGACCAAATTGTAAAGTTTTAAAACTGGGAAAATATGTTTTTTAAGGTGGAAGCCAAAACCATAGAACCTTTAGGGGGCTTTAAGTCAATTTGACCTTTCTTCAAATATGACATGTGTTTTAAATTGATTTTAATTAAAGGATTTTAATTAAACAAGATATTAATTAATTGGTAGTTAGTGGATTTTCATTTTACGTAACTACCAATTCCCTCTCATTTTAGCCAAACACCATTTTCTCTCATCTCGTTCAGAATTCTTTCTCTTAAAAAGTTCTCTCAACATTTTCTAAATCAATTTCAAGAGATATTCCTTAATTCTTCAAGATTTTTGCAAGCAAAACTTGTCATCTATTGAATGAAGCAAGGATTGGAGGTAAATCCCGTTCTCAACCTCTAATCTAAGTTCTTTATTGAAATTCCCAAGATATTTGGCTTCTATTAACTATTTTTGATTGAGTTTTCAACATAGTTTTGATTTGAGATCAAAATATTTTGAAAATATGGATGAAATCTTGATTTTCGGACTTGATGAGTTGGGCACTGTTTTGTGTTGATTTTAATTGTTTTTAAGTTGATTTATATGTTAAAATGTTGTGTTAATAACATAGATCCTGAAATCCTTGAGACCATTGAGTTTCTTGGTAGTTTTAAGTGTTATTTTGGGATTGAAAGATGAAATCTTGATGGCTGGAGGTATAAGGATGAGTTAGGATGTTTATTAGATGTGTTTTGATGTTGTTAATGCTTTGGAAGTGTTGCATGATGGCTGGACTTTGTTTAGGAAGCAATCGATTGACTTTTCGGTTGTGTTGGAAGGGTATTTTGGTGTAGTTTGAGTGGGCAACGAGTCTAAGGATTGTTGCTGGTGTTAGAATGCATTTAAATGCATTTAGATCTCTGTTTTGATGTTGTGAAAATAGGGGATCTTGATCCTGAAGCTCACGAGGTGATTTTGGAGGCTCCGGAGGTGTAATTTCTGTGTCGGCGAACAAGGCTTCGCGTATCGGTGAGTGGAAATGCAATTTCCTACTTTGTAACGCTTTGGCATACTCTTGGGATCTTAGTGTAAGCTTGATACGCTTAACTAAGCTCAAGTGTAAGTGTTTTGGTAATCTCTCACTTGGAAATGTGCTAAGTTTAGTAAAAATGCATTTGATGTAAGAGTGGATTTGTTTACTATTTTTAAGGATGTTTAAGCATGTTCTAATGCTGGACTTTAATGTCATTATGTTAAGGATGCACTAGGTAAGTCATTCTTGGTTTTCATATGAAAATGCATATGATGTTAAGCATGTGTGCGTGTGGAAATGACATTGTGGTTATGCTTGAAAATCAGTGAATTAATGTGGAAAAATGATTATATTGGCAAGCGATGAAATGGTTTTTGGTTACTTTAATCGGATATAGTTAGCCGGCTATCGGATTGGGTGCACCGTGAATAAAGTCGCCTTGGATATTGAGGGGTTGTGATTGTGCCGTAATCTCCATCCAAGTACCCTAACGATTGAGGTTAAGATCACAACGATGAATGGTTAGTCTCGAGTGTGAGTCTTGTGTATGTGTCCCATACTCTCGTTAGTGGAATTATACAACTACCAATGAGTGATGTTGAGGGGTTGTGATTGTGCCATTAGTCTCCATCACAGGCGTTGAGGGGTTGTGATTGTGCCATATGTCTCCGCCTTGTGTAGTCCGGTAGTTTGTATGAAGCGCGAGGGACAACGCTTGTAATCCGCGTATCCGATTGTGTCTCGTGTTGAAATGTTTTGTGGACTATCACTTGAAAGCCAATATAATGTATATGAACTAAGTGAAGCATGAGATGCTTGTAAATGATGCAATGGTGCATGAGAAATATGTGTATGATGCAAGAATGCATGTGATGCTTGTTAAAGCATGATCAAAGGTTTATTTGTTGTTGTAAATTGATGCATATGTGCATGAAGTTTCAAAAGTGCATTGAAGTCTTGAGAAGACTTGTTTTATAAAGGGCGTGTGTTGTAAAGTGTTGCTTTTGTAAATCATGAGTTATACATTGATGAATGTTTTCTAGCGATCCTCACTAAGCTTATTGCTTACGGTCTTTCGTTTCATCAATGAAGAGAATTGAACCTTTGGGAGGCAGTCCAAAAGCAAGAGGAATCCATAACTTTGCTAAAGAGATGTATGTGATTCATCTTTAGTGTAATAAGAGTCAATGGGAGGGATTTATACTTTGGAATGTTTGGGAATGTTTCATTTACTTTGAGCATGTTGGTTTGATTATACTTGAATTGTAAATGGCCTTTGGAGTTTGGATTTTGGTTTATTTGGAGTTTTAACTTGTTATGGTTTTGGGTGAACTAGGAAGCATGCCCATAGTGCCTTTGCTTGGGTGTTGGTTGCTATGTTTAGGCTATAGCCTCGTTATGATATTAGTTGATATGTATCCTTGATGTATGCTTGATGTGGCATGTCTCGGGGTTGATTCGAGTTTGAAAAAGCATGAAAAACCAGCAACTTCTGATGTCACAGTGCATGGTGTATCGAAACACCCTTAATTGTTTTGAAACGGAGGCCTGTAATGCCCATAGCGTTTCGGAACAACAAAAGGTGTTTCAGAACAATTTGGCCACTGGAGATGCCTGTTTCGATACTGGTCTCGGAACACACCCGAGTACCAAAACGGTCAACACCGTTTCGATATTGGGTTTCGGTTCGAAGGGTTGGTGTTCCGAAACGGTTGACTGTTGGGTGATGATTTTGAATTGTCTTAAGTTTCCAGGTTTTACGTTTTAGTCCTAAATGTTGTGGATGCAATTGGTTGAGCTTGGAATGTTCTTTTTAGTTGAGATTTGGAAGAGAGGCATGAAATATGATTAATTACATATTGGTAATCTTAATTTCAGCCAAGTCCTTGTAATTTCTAGAAATTACATTTTGGTCCCTAAAATGTGTAAATCATGCAATTGAGTCCCTAATGTTTTCTGATTTCGATGTCCTTCTCTCCTATGATTCTTGCGTAATCACATAGGCTTAATGTGCATTTAGAAAAGATAAAAAGAAAAAAGGGTCGTTAATTAAGGTTGACTTTCGGGTTGACTTTGGTTTTCCCCGTATAATCTTCGTATTTCGGGTCAGACGTTTAGGCCGGGCTAAAGGCGTTACATTTGTTGGTATCAGAGCGTGGTTCCGAAGGAATTGGGAATGTTGGTGTGTGTAATTGATGTGGGTTGAAGTATGATGGTTGAAAAGCATGCTAATGGTTGAATTTTTGAATTTATGCTATGTTGATTGATGTGAATTGCATGTGAGATGAATGATGGTATAATGATGATGTTATGTGGATGGGTGCTGATTTGGATTGATGGAAAATATGTGAGCATGATGTTTCATGTATGCTATGCTTTATGGGGAAATTGGGTGCCCATTGCCTTATTACACTAATCAAATGTTTTGTAAACTTGGATTCTTGCTTGCAGCTGGCCTAAATGGTTTGATTTGTTTCGTTGTTGTGTTTCTTTAAATTAGCACATGGGACCCAGAAGGGAATTGAGGTCCAATACGATAGTGCCTGCAGTCGAGCAGGAAAACCATGCTGAGAAGGGGCTTGTGTTCCTCTTCGTGGAGATTTACCTCATCCGCTACCACCTGGAGGTGGGGATCAGGTGCAACAAGGACAAGCTAGTCCTGGATTGGGTAATTTGGCGCCACTAGTTGAGGCGATTACCGGGGCATTTCAGGCTGCTGTTGCAGGAGCGCAAGTGCAGGCCCCTGCAGCTGGGCAGATGGGTCTACCTTTGGAGAGGTTGAGGAGCTTGGGAGCAATGGAGTTTTATGGTTTTGCACCTGAGGCATCTGAGGCATGGTTGGCCAGTACGATCCGCATAATGGATCAAATGGGTTGTAGTGATGAACGCAAGCTTGGATGTGTAGTTTCCTTGCTGCAAGGTGATGCTTACAGCTTGTGGACGACTACCACAGCTGGTATGGAACCCAATGAAGTTGATTAGGAGTTCTTCAGGGGTACCTTTCGGAGAAAGAATCTAGGTGCAAGATACTTGGATGAGAAGAAACGAGAGTTTATGTATCTCGTTCAGGGTAACCTATCAGTGGCTGAGTACGAGGTTCAGTTCGTACGCTTGAGCCGGTATGCTCTTGAACTTGTATCGAGTGAGAGGCATCGCTGTGATCGCTTCTGGTATGGATTGGTGCAAGATGTTAAGACGTACATGCTAGCTGCGGACTATACAGATTTTGATGTGCTTGTATGTCAGGCAAAGGACATTGAGCAGAACCTGGGTTTGTCTTCTAGGGGTGTTGGCTCTAGCTCTGGGAAGAGCGCTGCTGAGTATAGTTCCGGTGGTGGACGGAACAAGAGAATCCGTGATAGGAGACATCAGCCTGAGGGAAGGCTTGGTGTTCCAAGTCGAGGTGGGCAAGCTCAGGGAGGTTGTATGAGGTCCGAGCAGCATACAAGCTGGACATGTGGTTCGAGGAACCATTTGAGGTGAGATTGTCCTCGTGTAGCTAGGGAAGTTCAGGCTCCTGTTGCAGTGACAGGGAACTCCTACTGGAATTGTGGTTTGGCAGATCATATGAGGAGGAAGTGTCCTTTGTTGGCTGGTGGAGGCCAAGGACGTGCTCCTGTGATAGTTGCACCTCAGAGAGGCCGTGGGAATTTTCCAGAGGAGAGATGAGGGGCATCGAGGTATTGCTCATGTTGTAGTCGTTTGACCGGAGGGAGGTGGACCAGCGAGGGTGTATGCTCAGCGCGACGAGCGCAATGATACCGATGTGATTGCAGGTACCTTTGCTCTCCGGTCTTTATCTTTATAGGCTTTGATTGATTCTGGATCCACGCTTTCTTATATCTTGAGTGAGCATGCTCATTTCCTTGACATACATGTTGAGATGCTTTGAGTAGGAATGCATGTGACTGGTTCTTTTGGTGAGATTGTAGTCACTAGGGAGTTGTATTGGAGATGTCCTCTATCTGTGCAAGGTCATGTTTTCCTTGTGGATTTGATGTAATCCCTGGCATGGATTGGTTGAGGGAGTATAGATCCGTGGTTGACTTTGATATTAAGCGAGTCACCTTAAAGTAGGCCGATGATTATGAGGTTGTTGTAGTAGGCGAGAATGTGAAATTCTTGTCGAATGTAATTTCGGCCATGGAAGCAAACTGTATGATGAGGTTGGGGTGTGAGGCTTACCTTGCTTATGTGATGAACCATGGAACCAAGGATGTGAGCGTACAGGACATACGAACGGTTCGCGATTTTTCGAGTGTCTTTCTGAAAGAATTGCCTGGATTGCCACCAAATAGGGAGGTTGAATTTGGTATAGGGTTGTACGAGAATACAACTCTGGTGTCCATTGCTCCTTATCGCATGGCACCCAAAGAGATAAAGGAGCTGAAAACATAGTTGCAGAAGTTATTGGATCGAGGTTTCGTCCGGCCTAGTGTGCCACCTTGGGGTGCACGGTTCTGTTTGTAAAGAAGAAAGATGGGGCAATTAGGATGTGTATAGATTATCGGCGACTGAACAAGTTGACGATCAAGAACAAGTATCCCTTGCCTAGAATTGACGTTCTCTTTGATCAATTTCGGGGAGCCTCAGTGTTTTCTAAGATAGACTTGAGATCGGGGTACTATCAACTGAAAATGAAGGATGTGTATGTACCTAAAACTTCTTTTCGGACGAGGTAGGAGCATTATGAATTTTTTGTGATGTCGTTTGGTTTGACCAACGCGCCTGCTGCTTTCATGGACATGATGAATCGTGTATTCCATGAATTCTTGGAACAATTTGTGGGGGTGTTCATTGATGATATCCTAGTGTATTCACATACCGAGGAGGATCATGATAGACACTTGAGGATCGTTTTGCAAGCGTTGTTGGAGAATCAGATGTAAGCGAAACTGAGTAAATGTGAGTTTTGGCTCAGAGAACTGGTTTTCCTTGGGCATGTGGTATCGGTTGAGGGTATTCGCGTTGATCTGCAAAAAGTGGAGGCTGTGATGAGTTTGAAAGTGCCTAAGTCAGTGCCAGAAGTGCGGAGATTCCTTGGGTTGGCTGGGTACTACCGTAGGTTTGTCAAGGGTTTTTCAAAGATAGTAGCACCTTTGACCAAGCTGTTGCAAAAGAATGTTCGCTTTGAGTGGACGGAGGCGAGGCAACAAGCTTTTGAGAATGTGAAGGAATCTTTGATGCAAGCTCCTGTTTTGATTCAACCTGTCTGGTAAGGAGTCTGTGGTCTACAGTGATGCGTCCATTTTTGGTTTGGGGTGCGTGTTGATGTAGGAGGGTAAGGTGGTGGCCTATGCATCTAGGCAGTTGAAGGTGCATGAGCGCAACTACCCTACTCATGATCTTGAGCTTGCAGCTATGGTGTTTGCCTTGAAGATTTGGAGGCATTACATGTATGGTGAGAAATGTGTTGTGTTCATGTATCATAAGAGCTTGAAATTCCTTATGTCCCAGAAGGAGTTGAATCTAAGGCAACGACGTTGAGTCGAGTTGCTTAAGGATTATGATCTGGCGATTGAGTATCACCCAGGCAAGGCTAATGTTGTGGCCGATGCTTTGAGTCAGAAGGTGGCTGTCGAGTTGAGAGTGATGTTTGCTCGTTTGCGCATATCGCGTGAAGGTGGTCTTCTGGCGGAGTTACAAGTGAAACCATCTTTGTTACAGTTGATTAAAGAGAAACAGTTGCTTGATGATTCTCTTGTTTCGCTTGTTCAAGACATTGCGAAAGATAGACCTTCGGATTTCAGCTTTAGTGATGATGGTGTTCTGTGTTTTGGGAGTCGAATAATGGTGTCAAATGATGCTGAGTTAAGGCACACTATTCTGACTGAAGATCATTGTAGTCCTTTTGCTATGCACCCGGGTAGTACAAAGATGTATCGTGACTTAAAGGATGAGTACTACTAGGTGGGGTTGAAAAAAGGATGTTCTGGAGTTCGTTAGTAAGAGTATGGTGTGTCAGCGAGTGAAGGCTGAGCATAAGGTTCCTTTTGGATTGTTGCAGCCTTTAAGAATTCCAGAATGGAAGTGGGAGAGAATCACCATGGATTTTGTGTCTGGCTTGCCTTTGTCATCAACAAAGAAGAATTCAGTTTGGGTGATTATGGATCGGCTTACGAAGTGTGCACATTTTCTGCATGTGCATACTACGTATACCTTGGATAAGTTGGCTGAATTGTACATAGCTGAGATTGTGCGGTTGCACGGTGTGCCAAAGTCCATTGTGTCGGATAGAAATCCGAGGTTACAGCTCGATTTTGGGAATGTTTGCATCAAGCCTTGTGTACACTGCTAAATTTCAGCACTTCTTATCATCCGCAGACGGATGGACAGTTAGAACGTGTGATTCAAGTGCTTGAGGATATACTAAGGTGATGTGTGATAGATTTTCAATGTTCTTGGGAAAAACACTTGCCGTTGGTTGAGTTTGCGTATAACAATTGTTACCAGGCAAGTATCTAAATGGCTCCATACGAGGGTTTGTAAGGGAGGAGATGTAGAATCCCTCTTTGTTGGGAAGAAGCTAGGGAAAAGTTGATTTCAATGCCGGCTATGCTTAAGATAACCACCGAGAAGGTGAAGCTCATTTGTGAGCGGTTAAAAGCAGCATCGGATAGGCAAAAGTCTTACGCGGACTTGAAGCATAAGGAAATTTAGTTCGTAGTTGGCGAACATGTGTTCTTGAATGTATCACCTTGAAAGAAGGTGATGAGATTTTGGCGTAATGGTAAACTTATCTCAAGATTTATTGGACCTTACAAGATTGTGAAGCGTATTGGTGCTGTGGAATATCGGTTGAGATTTACTGCTGAGTTGGAGAAGATACATGATGTGTTTCATGTCTCCATGTTACGGAAGTATAGATCGGATCCTTCGCATGTAATGCATGTTGAGGAGATAGAGTTGAATCCGGATCTATCATATGATAAGGAACCGGTTAGGGTTCTGGACGTGAGTAGTAAAGTTCTTCATGGCAAGACGATAGAGCTTGTGAAGGTGTTGTGGCGACACCGAGGGTTGAGAAGCCACGTGGGAAAGCAAAGCGGACATGCTGAGGAAGTTTTCGCATCTCTTTCCATCAGGTAAGGATTTCAAGGACGAAATTTCCTAAGTGGGGGAGAGTTGTAACGCCTTGGTTTTGGGCTTAGATATTTTAGACATCAGATCGGACCAGTCGAGAACAATTCAAATCGCGTAAGGTGATTTTAAGAAATCAAGGATCGGGATAGGATAAAATTGTGATAAAAATTGCTAAAATCCTCTAAAAATATAATTAAGAGGTTGGTCAAGTCAATTTTACAAAAAAGGATTGGTAAAATGGACATTTTGAGTAGTGACCAAATTGTAATGTTTAAAAACTAGGAAAATGTGTTTTTTAAGGTGGAAGCCAAGATCTTAGAATCTTTATGGGGCTTTAAGTGAATTTGACTTTTCTTAAAATATGACATGTGTTTTAAATGGATTTTAATTAAAGGATTTTAATCAAACAAGATATTAATTAATTGGTAGTTAGTGGATTTTCATTTTACGTAACTACCAATTCCCTCTCATTTTAGCCAAACACCATTTTCTCACATCTTGTCCAGAATTCTTTCTCTCAAAAAGTTATCTCAACATTTTCTAAATCAATTTCAAGAGATCTTCCTTAATTCTTCAAGATTTTTGCAAGCAAAACTTGTCATCTATTGAATGAAGCAAGGATTGGAGGTAAATCCTGTTCTCAACCTCTAATCTAAGTTCTTTATTGAAATTCCCAAGATATTTGGCTTCTATTAACTATTTTTGATTGAGTTTTCAACATAGTTTTTGACTTGAGATCAAAATATTGTGAAAATGTGGATGAAATCTTGATTTTTGGACTTGATGAGTTGGGCACTGTTTTGTGTTGATTTTAATTGATTTTTAAGTTGATTTATATGTTAAAATGTTGTGTTAATAACATAGATCCCGAAATCCATGAGATCCTTGAGTTTCTTGGTAGTTTTAAGTGTGATTTTGGGATGGAATGATAGAATCTTGATGGCTGGAGGTATAAGGACGAGTTAGGATGTTTATTAGATGTTTTTTGATGTTGTCAATGCTTTGGAAGTGTTGCATGATGGATGGGCTTGGTTTAGGAGGCAATCGATTGAGTTTTTGGTTGCGTTGGAAGGGTATTTTTGTGTAGTTTGAGTGGGCAAGGAGTCTAAGGATTGTTCCTGGTGTTAAAATGCATTTTAATGCATTTAGATCTCTGTTTTGATGTTGTGAAACACGGGATCTTGATCCAGAAGCTGACGAGGTAATTTTGGAGGCTCCGGAGGTGTAATTTCCGTGTCGGCGAACAAGGCTTCGCGTATCAGTGAGTGGAAATGCAATTTCCTGCTTTGTAACGATTTGGCGTACTCTTGGGAGCTTAGTGTAAGCTTGATACGCTTAACTAAGCTCAAGTGTAAGTGTTTCGATAATCCCTCTCTTGGAAATGTGCTAAAATTGGTGAAAATGCATTTGTTGTAAGAATGAATTTGTTTATTGTTTTTAAGCATGTTTAAGCATGGTTTAATGCTGGATTTTAATGTCATTATGTTAATGATGCACTAGGTAAGTGATCCTTGGTTTTCATATGAAAATGCATATGATGTTAAGCATGTGTTCTTGTGGAAATGACATTGTGGTTATGCATGAAAATCAGTGAATTAATGTGGAAATGATTATATTGGCAAGTGATGAAATGGTTTTTGGTTACATTAATCAGATATAGTTAGTCGGTTATAAGATTGGGTACACCGTGAATAAAGTCGCCTTGGATGTTGAGGGGTTGTGATTGTGCCGTAATCTCCATCCAAGTACCCTAACGATTGAGGTTAAGATCACAACGGTGAATGGTTAGTCCCGTGTGTGAGTCTTGTGTATGTGTCTCATACTCTCGTTAGTGGAATTATACAACTATCGATGAGTGATGTTGAGGGGTTGTGATTGTGCCATTAGTCTCCATCACGAGCGTTGAGGGGTTGTGATTGTGCCATATGTCTCCGCCTTGTGTAGTCCGGTAGTTTGTATGAAGCGTGAGGGACAATGCTTGTAATCCGTGTATCCGACTGTTTCTCGTGTTGAAATGTTTTGTGGACTATCACTTGAAAGCCAATATAATGTAAATGAACTAAGTGAAGCATGAGATGCTTGTAAATGATGCAAGGGTGCATGAGAAATATGTGTATGATGCAAGAATGCATGTGATGCTTGTTAAAACATGAGCAAAAGTTTATTTGATGTTGTAAATTGATGCATATGTGCATGAAGTTTCAAAAGTGCATTAAAGTTTTGAGAAGACTTGTTTTATAAAGGGCATGTGTTGTGAAGTGTTGCTTTTGTAAATCATGAGTTATACATTGATGAATGTTGTCTAGCGATCCTCACTAAGCTTATTGCTTACGGTCTTTCGTTTCATCAATGCAGAGAATTGAACCTTTGGGAGGCAGCCCAATAGCAAGAGGAATCCATAACTTTGCTAAAGAGATGTATGTGATTCATCTTTAGTGTAATAAGAGGCAATGGGAGGGATTTATACTTTGGAATGTTTGAGAATGTTTCTTTTACTTTGAGCATGTTGGTTTGATTATACTTGAATTGTAAATGGCCTTTGGAGTTTGGATTTTGGTTTATTTGGAGTTTTGACTTGTTATGGTTTTGGGTGAACTAGGAAGCATGCCCATATGTGCCTTTGTCTCAGGGTTGATTCGAGTATGAAAAAGCATGAAAAACCAGCAATTTATGCTGTCACAGTGCAAGGTGTATCGAAACACCCTTAACTGTTTCGAAACAGTGGCCTGTAATGGCTGTAGCGTTTCGGAACAGGTGAAGGTGTTTCGGAACAGTTTGGCCACTAGAGAGGCCTGTTTCGATACTGGTCTCGGAACACACCCGAGTACTGAAACGGTCAGCACCGTTTCGGTACGAAGGGTTGGTATTCTGAAACGGTTAACCGTTGGGTGATGATTTTGAATTGTCTTAAGTTTCCTTGTTTTACGTTTTAGTCCTAAATGTTGTGGAGGCAATTGCTCGAGCTTGGAATGTTCTTTTTTAGTTGAGATTTGGCAGAGATGCATGAAATATGATTAATTACATATTGGTATTCTTAATTGAAGCCAAGTCCTTGTAATTTCTGGAAATTATATTTTGGTCCCTAAAATTTGTAAATCATGCAATTGAGTCCCTAAATGTTTTCTGATCGCGATGTCCTTCTCTCCTATGATTCTTGCGTAATCACATAGGCTTAATGTGCATTTAGAAAAGAAAAAAAGAAAAAAAGGGTCGTTAATAAAGGTTAACTTTCGGGTTGACTTTGGTTTTCCCCGTGTAATCTTCGTAGTTCGGCTCAGACGTCTAGGCCAAGGGCGAAGGGGGTTACACCATGTATCAGAACGGTTGTTTCAAAACCAGGTTGACCGGTTCGATACTCGTGTGTGTTTCGAAACCCGTATCGAAACATCCCTTTCTAGTAGCAAATAGTTCCAGAACGTTCCTACCCGTTCCGAGACCTCATAGCCATTTTAGGCCTCTATTCCGAAACAAGTAAGGGTGTTGCGATACGCCTTGCCCTGCAACAACAAATTTCGCTGATTTTTCACTCATAAACACCCTTGAAAACATTCCAATTCATGCCACAACAAACATACAACATGTTTAAGCATCAAAGATCAATATTACAAAGTACGAGCTAAACCATAGGATCATTCAAGCAAGCACTAGATCATTAGGCATACTTCGTAGTCTTCAAAACCATTCAGAATCTAAAAACCACAATCATGCTTCAATCAAACCTCAAAGGCCAATTACAACTCAATATACCAAACCACATGTGAACAAGTAATAATCAACATCCACAATCATCCAAGAGTAGAAATCCCACCATTGCCTCTTATTACACCAAAGAAAAACAACATACTTTGCTAGACCAAAGTTCTTGGATTCCCCTTGCTTACATGCTACCCCAAAAGCCTAATTCTTTGTATTGATGAAACAAATGAGCGTAAGCACAAAGCTTAGTGAGGATCGCTAAACAACAATCATCAATGCTTTTCACACAAATGACAAAACACTATTATCAACACATGCTTTTGCATAAACCATGCCCCTTCAAGACATCATTTCACTTTCTAAAACTCATGCTTTTATGCATCATTTTAAAACAATAAATCAACCTTTGCTCATGCGTTATCGAGCATCACATGCATTCTACCATAAATCACAAGCATCTCATGCTTTAACCATTAGTCATCATCATTATATTGGCTTACAAGTGATCATTTCTCAACCATACCAAAACCAACTCAATAGACACAATCGGATACGCGGATTACAAGCGTTGTCCCACACGCTTCATACATACTACCAGACTACACAAGGTGGAGTTACATGACACAATCACAACCCCTCAACACCCGTGATGGAGATTAATGGCACAATCACAACCCCTCACATCACTCATCGGCAGTTGTATAATTCCACTAACGAGAGTAAGGGACACAACCACAAGATTCACACACGGGATTAAACCATTCACCATTTTGATCTTAGCCTCAATCGTTAGGGTACTTGGATGGAGATTATGGCACAATCACAACCCCTCGACATCCAAGGCGACTTTATTCACGGTGCACCCAATCCTATAGCCGGCTAACTATATCCGATTACAAGAACCAAAAACCACTTTCATCACTTGCCAATATAACAATTTAACATCAATAGTCCTCTATCTTAGAATCATAAACACAATGCCATTACTACAAGCATAACCATGCTTAACATCATATGCATTAATCACGTAAAACCAAGTATCACTTACCTAGGGCATCCTTAACACAATGGCATTAAAATCCAGCATTACTCATGCTTTAAAATAGTTATCAAAACCATAACTAACTCAAGTGCATTTTCATCAAAACAAAGCACATTTCCGAGAGAGACATTCGAATCACTTATTCTTGAGCTTATCTAAGTGTTTCAAACTTACACTAAGCTCCCAAGACCACGCTGAAAGCATTATATAGCTGGAAAATGAATTTCCACTCACCGATACGCGAAGCCTTGCTCGCTGACATGAAAATTACTCTTCCGGAGCCTCTAACAACGCATCGTTTTCTCCCAAATCAAGATCCATTGTTTTCATATCATCAAAACAGAGATCTAAATGCATTAAAATGCATTTCAACTCCAGCAACAATTAACAAACTCGTTGCTCACCCAAACTACACCAATTTACCCGACCGAAAACTCAATCGATTGCTTTCTAAATCAAGCCCAGCCAACATACATGACTTCCAATCAATTATAAACATCAAAACACATCTAATAAACAACCTAAGCCATTCATATACCTCAATCAAGCAAGATTCCACCATTTCACCTCAAAAACTTACTTAAAGCTAACAAGAAACTCAAGGATCTCAAGGATTTCAGGATCTATGTTATCAAAACTTCATTTTAACATATTACCCAACTTAAAACTCAATTAAAATCAATCCACAACAGAGCTTAACAAAAGAAATCCGAAAATCAAGATTTCAACCACATTTTAACAAGATTTTGATCTCAAATCAAAACTATAATGAAAAATCAACCAAAAATAGTAATTAGAAGCCAAAGATCTTGGGAATTTCAATAAAGAACTTTGACTAGAGGTTGAGAACGGGATTTACCTCCAATCCTTGTTTTCCTCAATGAATGACAAGTTTTCCTTAGCAAAATCTTGAAGAACATGAAAGTATTTCTTGAAAATTGATTAAAAAATATTTAGAGAGTGTTTGGGAGAGTAGAATTCTTGAGAGAAATGAATGAAAATAATGTTTGGCTAAAAATGAAGAGAAGATGGTAGTTATGTGATGGAATCTCACATTAACTACCTAATAAATTAATTAAATTAAAAACCAGTTAAAGCTATTTCATTAAAAACCATTTTAAACACTTGTCATATTAAGGAAAGGTTAAATTGTTATAAATCCTCCTAGAGATTCTAAGAATTTGGCTTCTCCTATAAAAATCACATTTTTCACAGTTTCGAAACTTTACACTTTAGTCACTACTCTAAATGTCCTATTTCCAAAACTCTTTTTGTAAAATTGATTTAACCAACCTCTTAAACATATTTTTAGAGGAATTTATCAATTTTTACCACATTTTTATCTTAGCTCGATCCTTGATTTCCTTAAATCACCTTACGCGATTCGAACCTTTCTCGACCGGTCCAGTCCGATGTCCAAAACATCTAGGCCCAAAACCAGGGCGTTACAACTCTCCCCCACTTAAGAAATTTCTTCCTCGAAATTTTACCTGAAGGAAAAAGGTGCAGAAACTGCTTCAGCATGTCCGCCTTGCTTTCCCATGTGCCCTCCTCAACTCCTCGGTGTCGCCACAACACCTTCACCAGCTCTATCGTCATACCACGAAAAACTCTACTGCTCACATCTAGAACCATCACTGGTTCCTCATCATAAGACATATCTTGATTCAAATCTATCTCCTCAACAGGCATCACAATGGAAGGATCTGATCTATACTTCCGCAACATAGAGACATGGAACACATCATGTATCTTTTCAAGCTCTGAAGGCAATCTCAACCGATATGCCATAGGACCGATACGCTCCAAAACCTCGTATGGTCCAATGAACCTTGGACTATGTAACACCCCGGTTTTGGGCCTAGAAGTTTAGAGGTTGAATCGGACTTGTCGAGAGCGGTTCGGATCTTTAAGGGAGATTTAGGGAATGCCTAGTTCAGGATGCTTTAAAAATATGGAAAAATACCTAAAAATCCTCATTTATTATATGAATGATTATGGTGAAAACGATTTTACAAAATAAGGTTTGGAAATACTACATTTTGGTGTAGTGACAAAATCGCAGATTTTGCAAAAGTTGAATAGTGACTGTTTTTTAAGGATTGAAATTTTGAATCTTTAAGAAGCTAATTTTACCAAAATGTTTTTAATCAGATTTCTCCTTATTTTGGGTGATTTTAATAATGTTTTAATTAAAGGAAATTAAGATGATTAAAAGGAAAAACTATCTTTGACTCTTCATAACTACCTTACGTCAATTTTCTCTCATTTCATTTTCTCTCAATTTCTTTTTAGCCAAACACCATTCCTTCATCAATTAGCCTTTGGTTTTCATTCTTTTTTATGGGATTTCAATCTCCTTTTGATTCCTAATCTTTTCCTCATCAAATCCTCTTGTTTTCACTTTGGATTTTCAAGAAAACTTGCCCAAATCAAGGAAAAATCAGCCATTAGAGGTAAGCTTCGTCCTTCTCCTCTAATGATATGTTCTTTATTGAAATTCCCAAATTATCAATCCTTTGTTAATGATTTTTGAGTTGCTTTAATGTTAGAAACATGGAATTGTGTTAAAATTCAAGATTCTTAATGAGATCTTGGTGATTTTCGTAATTCTTGGTTAGGCTCTGTTTTGAGGTTGATTTTTAATGTATTTTGGATTCCTAAATTTTGCATGCTAGAATGGTGGTTTTGGGGGTGGTTTTGATGATCTGTTGTTGCTGGAGGTATAAGGTCATGTTTATGTTGCTTTTTTATGTTAATTGATGTTTAGAAAAGGTTGGAATTGATTGATCTTGGCTGGGCTTTGTTTGGTGAATGTTTGGTGATGTTTTCGGTCATTTCCGATAGGCAAAATGTTTGTTTTGAGGGGAGCAATGGGTTAGAATGAATGGCTGGTGATTTTAGTGCATGGTGATGCATTAATCCTCTGCTCTTATGTGTTAAAAACAAGGGAGAATGGTCCGGAAGCAATCAAGGTAGCGTTAGGGGTTTCAGATGCTTGGCTGGCTCGTTGGCTAGCGTAGTGTTGTGTATCGGTGAGTGACAACGTGTTTTCCAGTTTTGGAATGATTTTGAAAAGAGGTTTGGGAAATTAAATCTAGGCTTGAAACGACGGTTTAAGTTCGGAAGTAAGTGAAGTAGATTTCTCTCTCGATTTGTGCTATTATTGTTTTGAAAAGTATCAAAATGGATTTGATGTGATTGGTTTGGCAATATGGTTTAATTTGTTGTTTGAGCATGGTTTTTAAGCATGAGAGTTGATTATCAAACTTGGTTTGGTGAAGGAAGCATGAAACTAATGTTTCTTGAAAGTATGTGTTGTTAATTTTTGTTTTAAAGGCATGGTTTAGCATTTTGGCCTTGAAGGTGTTGCATGCTTTGAAAATAGTAGATGTGTTAATGATTTTAACATGATATATTGGGATAAATGATGAGAAGATTATCGGATATAATTGATCGATCAATAGAATGTAGAGTGCACTATAAACTAAAAATTCGTACGTGCTCTTGGGATTCGTTCCAAAGAGAGAGACCGATGAGAGGCATTCCATCAGAGTAGGACTTGGTGAAATACCCACGCTTAATGGCATTGAATGGTACCTCCATGAGTAACCGATGATGGGCATTCCATCGGAGTAGGACTTGGTGAAAGACCCAAGCTTTTTGGCATTAGATGTTATTGCCATGAGAAACCGATGACGGGCATTCCATCGGAGTAGGACTTGGTGAAATACACAAGCTTCGTGGCAAAGGTAGATACCTCCATGAGAGTCTGGTGGCGAGATCCCACCGGGGTAGGACTTGACTTCGAGTCAAGTTGTCCGCATATCCGTGTAAAAATAGAATATGAAAATGCCAATATATGAGAATGAAGTGTGTGTCACATGTACCAATACTTGATATGTTTTTATGCTATGAGAAATGCATATGAGATATTGTGTTTATAAAATGCTTTTGTGTATCAAGCATGTATGGCCTTGCCATGAGATTTGTATAGGTTGTATGCATGATGTGGTTAGATGGTACATGTGGTTTTCAAATGGAGTTTTGCTTATGCAAATGGGGTTTTGAGCTTATGGAATGCTTTTGAGTAGCAAGCATGTGTGGCTTTGCCATGAGTTTTGCATTGGTTGAATGCATGTGATAGATTGATGGTACATGTGGTTTACTATTGGTGTTTTTCTTTGAAAGATTTTCAAGCATGAGAAACAAAGAGTGTGAAGTGGATTTGGTTTCCAAGAAAATTGGTTTAAGCTTCCAAGAAGAGTTTATGCATGAAAGATTTAAATGGAAGTAATTGCAAGAATGTTGTTTGAATTTTAGTTGCTTATTGCATTGGAGTTTAATGTTGGTTATATATCGAGCAATGCATGATTTAAAGCAATAATGATTTAAATGGAGTTTTCAAACAATACATTGGTTTATAGAGGTGTGTTTGTAAATGAAAAGTGTTTTACGGTTTTGCTGCGTTGACAATGTTTTGGTTTTGAGTATTCCTCACTAAGCATTATGTGCTTACGCTCCTTTTTGTCCATCAATGCAGATAGATGAATTTGGGACAACAAGAAGCAAGGGATTCAAGAAAGGCTTCACTTGAGAAGTATGTTTTGGTTTATTGCTATAGATAATAAAGGCAATGGGGGGGATCCTTTACTTTGTCGTGTGATGAGATTGTTACCATGAGCAAGTTCGAATTATGGTTTGATGTTGGTAGATGACCAATATGTCATGTTTGGATCCTCGTTTTCATATTTTGGTATTGCTATGCTTTTTGGTTAAAAGTATGTTCTTCCTAGTGAATGAGGTAAATGAGTTGATGTGCTTTATGATTGCAATGTGCCTAGCTTTTGATGTAATATGATGGTCTTGATGCTTAATATGATGTTGGAATGTGTTGGTGCATGTTTGGTGGTGTTTAGAGGTGAAAACCAGAAAATTCTGTTGTTTCTGGGCAGGGTGTATCGAAACACCCTTAATTGTTTCGAAACGGGGCCTAAAATGGCAATAGTGTTTCGGAATGGCTGAAGGTGTTTCAGAACACTTTGGCTACTAGAGATGCATGTTCCGATACTGGTCCCGAAACGCAGCCGAGTTCCGAAACAGTCAACGTCGTTTTGATACAGGTGTTTCGGTACGAAGGTCAGCGTTCCGGAACGGTTGACCGTTGGTCTGTGCTTTTGAATTATTTTAAGTTTTCAAGTCTTACTTTTTAGTCCTTAATGTTGTAGTTGCAATTGCTTGAGCTTGGAATGTTCTTTTAAGCTGAATATGACAAAGAGGCATGTAATATGACTAATTGATGTTTGGTAAAACTAAAAACTGGAAAGCCCTTATATTTTCCAAAATTTACATTTTGGTCCCTAAAAATGTATTTCTTGCAATTGGGTCCTTCAATGTTTTCCGATCGTTGTGCTTTTCTCTTCCATGATTCTTGAGTATTCACATAGGCTTAATGCACATCTAGAAAAGATAAAATGGAAAAAGGGGCGTTAAATCAAGGTTGACTTTCGGGTTGACTTTGGTTTTCCCCGTGTAATCTTCGTAGTTCGGGTCTAGCGTCTAGGCTGGGCTATGGGGGTTACAGGCTAAGTTTACCCTTATGCCCAAATCTCATCACCTTCTTTCAAGGCGATACTTTCAAAAACACACGTTCGCCAACCGCGAACTCAATCTCCTTACGCTTCAAGTCCGCGTAAGACTTTTGCCTATCTGATGCTGCCTTCAAACGCTCACAAACGAGGTTCACCTTCTCGGTGGTTCCCTTTAGCATAGCTGGCATCGAAATCAACTTTTGCCCAGCTTCTGCCCAACAGAGAGGGGTTCTACATCTTCTCCCATACAAAGCCTCGTATGTAGCCATTTGAATAATTGCCTTATAACTGTTATTATACGCAAACTCAACCAACGACATGTGCTTCTCCCAAGAACCCTGAAAATCTATCACGCAACATCTCAACATGTTCTCAAGCACTTGGATCACACGTTCCGACTGTCCATCTGTCTGAGGATGATACGAAGTACTAAAATTCAACCGTGTTCCCAAGGCTTGATGCAAACATTCCCAAAATCGTGTTGTAAACCTTGGATCCCTATCCGACACTATAGACTTTTGCACACTGTGCAACCGCACAATCTCAGCTATATACAGCTCGGCAAACTTATCCAAGGTATACGTAGTATGTATAGGCAGAAAATGTGCACACTCCGTGAGCCGATCTACAATCACCCAAACCGAATTCTTCTTTGAAGGCGACAACAACAATCTGGACACAAAATCCATGGTAATTCTTTCCCACTTCCATTTCGGGATTCTCAAAGGTTGCAACATCCCAGAAGGAACCTAATGTTCATCCTTCACTCGCTAACACACCATGCACTTACTAACAAATTCAGCCACATCCTTTTTCAACCCCACCCAGTAGTACTCATCTTTCAAATCATGATACATCTTTGTACTACCAGGATGCATAGCAAAAGGACTAATATGAGCTTCCAATAGAATGGTGCGCCTCAACTCAAGATCATCTGGCACCACTATTCGACTACCAAAGAACAAAACACCTTCATCATTAAAGCTGAAATCCGAAAGCCTACCCTCTTCCATGTCCTGAACATGCGAAACAAGGGAATCATCAAGCAACTGCTTGTCTTTGTTCATCTGAATTAGAGATGGTTTCACTTGCAATTCCGCAATAAGACGACCATAACGTGATATGCTCAAGCGAGCAAACATCACTCTCAACTCCACGACCACTTTCCTTGCTCAAAGCATTGACTACAACATTAGCCTTTCTCAGGTGGTACTTGATTATCAGGTCATAATCCTTAAGCAACTCCACCCAATGACGTTGCCTAAGGTTCAACTCCTTCTACGACACGAGATACTTCAAAATCTTATGATCCGTGAACAGAACACACTTCTCACCATACAAGTAATGCCTCAAGATCTTCAAGGCAAACACCACACCCACAAGCTCAAGATAATGAGTAGGGTAGTTACGTTCATGCACCTTCAACTACCTAGATGCATAAGCTACTACCTTACCTTCCTACACCAACACGCAACAAAAACCAACAATAGATGCATCACTATAAACCACAAACTCCTTGCAAGACTCAGGTTGAATCAGAACATGAGCTTGCGTCAAAGCTTCCTTCAGCTTCTTATAAGCTTGCTGCATCGCATCTGTCCACTCAAAACGAACATTCTTTTGCAACAACTTTGTCAAAGGTGAAACTATCTTCGAGAAACCCTCGACAAACCTACAGTAATACCCAGCCAAACCAAAGAAACTTCATACCTTTGTTACTGACTTAGACACTTTCCAACTCATCACAACGTCTACTTTGTGCAGATAAACATGAATACCCTCAGCTGACACAACATGTCCAAGGAAGACCACCTCCCTGATCCAAAACTCACACTTACTTAGCTTGGCATACAACTGATTTTCCAAAAATGCCTGCAAAACGATTCTCAAGTGTCTATCATGATCCTCCTCGGTACGAGAGTACACAAGGATATCATCGATGAACACCACCACAAACTGATCCAAGAATTGAAGGAATACATGATTCATCATGTCCATGAAAGTTGAAGGTGTGTTGGTCAAACGAAACGACATCACTAAGAACTCGTATTGCTCGTACCTTGTCCGAAAAGCTGTCTTAGGTACGTCTACATCCTTCAACTCCAGCTGGTAATATTTCGGACATCAAGTCTATCTTAGAAAAAACCAAGACTCCCCAAAACTGATCAAAGAGATAATCAATTCTAGGAAAGGGATACTTTTTCTTGATCGTCAACTTGTTCAGTTGTCGATAATCTATTCACATCCGCATTGTCCCATCTTTCTTCTTAACAAACAAGACCGGTGCACCCCAAGGTGACATACTCGGCCGGATGAACCCTCGATCCAACAACTCCTATAGTTGCGTTTTCAACTATTTTAGCTCTTTAGGTGCCATGCGATAAGGAGAAATGGACACCAGAGTCGTATTCTTGTACAACTTGATACCAAACTCAACTTCCCTGTTTGGTGGTAATCTAGACAATTCTTCTGGAAAGATAACCGAAAAATCGCGAACGGTTCAGATATCTTGCACACGCACATCCCTGGTGCCAGGATTCATCACATAGGCAAGATAGCCTCACAACCCAACCTCACCATACGGTTTGCTTCCAAAACCGAAATCACATTCGACAAGAATATCACATTCTCGCCTACTACCACTACATCATAATCACCGGCAAGCTTTAAGGTGACTCGTTTGACATCAAAGTCAACCACCGCTCTATGCTGAGACAACCAATCCATACAAAGCATTATATCGAAACCATAGAAGGGTAACTCCATCAAATCCACAAGAAAAACATGACCTTGCACAGATAAAGGGCATCTCTTATACAACTTCCTAGTGACTACAGTCTCACCAAAAGAACTAGTCACTTGCATTCCTACTTCAAGCAACTCAACAGGTATATCAAGCAAATGCGCATGCTCACTCAAGATATACGAATTCGTAGATCCAGAATCAATCAAAGCCAGTAATGATAAAGACTGGAGAGCAAAGGTACCTGCGATAACAACGATATCATTGGGCTCCTCTCACTGAGTATAAACCCTGGTAGGACCGCCTCCCTTAGGCCGAATTGCCACCACATGGGCAACACCTCTCTGACCCTCGTTTCTCCTCTGAAGTTCCCTCGGTCGCGCCCACGACCTTTCTGAGGTGCAGCAACAACAGGTGCACGTCTCTAGCCTCCACCAGACAACAAAGTACATTCCCATCTCATGTGATCCGCTGAGCCACAATTCCAACATGAATTCCCTGTAACCACAATAGGAGCCTAAACCTCTCTAGCTGCTCGAGGACAATCTCGCCTCAGATTGTCCCTCGATCCACATGTCCAGCATGTGTGCTGCTCAAACCTCACTCGGCCTACCTAAACCTAACCACCTTGACCCAGAGTACCTCGCCTCCCCTCAGGTTGATGTCTCCTATCTCGACCTCTTTTGTTCCGTCCACCACCAGAACTATCCTCAGCTTCTCTCTTCGTAGAGCTAGAACCAACACCTCGAGACGACAAACCCAAATTTTGTTCGATGTCTTTGGCTCGACACACAAGCACATCGAAGTCGGTATAATCTGCAGCCAACATGTACATCTTGATATCTTGTACCAGCCCGTACCGGAAGTGGTCACATCGATGCCTCTCACTAGGTATCAGCTCAAGGGCATACTGGCTCAGGCGTACGAACTGGACCTCGTACTCAACCACAGAAAGATTGCCTTGAACAAGAGACATAAAGTCGCGCTTCTTCTCATCCAAGTATCTCATTCCCAGAAACTTCCTCTTGAAGGCATCTCTAAAGAACTCCCAATCAACCTCATTGGGTTCCAAACCAGCAGTGGTAGTCGTCAACCAGCTATAGGCATCGCCTTGCAACAAAGAAACTGCGCATCCTAGCTTGTGCACATCGTTGCATCCCATTTGATCCATGATACAGATCGTACTCACTAACCATGCCTCTGACGCCTCAAGAGACATTCTGAAGAACTCCACGGCTTCTAGGCTCCTCAACCTCTCTAATGGTAAGCCCACATGCCTAGCTGCAGGGGCATGTACATGCGCTCCAGCAACGGCAGTCGAAAACACTCTGGTGATCACCTGAACCAATGGCGTTAGATCACCCAAACCCAAACTAGTAGGTCCTTGCTGCACATGCTCCCCACCTCCTGGTGGTGGCGGAGGAGGTAGATTTCCACCATGAGGGACATCAGCCACTTGCTCACCCTGGTCGCCCTAAGGCACTATTGTATTCGACCTCAGCTCACTCCTCGAACCCATAGTGCTATTTTAAAAAAAGCATAACAACAAAAACAAACCAAACCATTTAGGCCAACTTCAAGCAAGGATCCAAGTTCATAAAAATATTTCATTAGTGTAATAAGGCAATGGGCACCCTGATTTCCCTCAAACATAATGTAACATACAATGACACATCATGCTCAACATGCTTTCCATCATTCAAAACAGCACATATCAATATCGCATCATCATCATACAATCATATACCTTTCACATGCAATTCACATCAATCAAGCATAACATAAGCTTTAAAATTCAACCAATTGCATGCTTTTCAAACAACATACGTCAATACATATCAATTTCACATACCAACATCACTAATTCTTTCGTAACCTGGCTCTGATACCAAAAAATGTAACCCCCTTAGCCTAGCCTAGACGCCCGACCCAAACTAAGAAGATTACACAGGAAAACCAAAGTCAACTCGTTAAAGCCATCCTCGATTAACAACCCTTTTTTTCTTCTCTAGATGCACACTATTACCCTATATGTTCAGCAAAGCGATTAGGCAAAAATGGCACAACGATCAGAGTTCAATCAAGGGTTCAATTGCATATACTTGACTTTTAGGGACTAAACTATAATTTCCATAAATTACAGGGTCTTTCAAGATTTTAAGGTTACTAATCCAAAATTAATCATATAATAAGTCCACATGTCAAAATTCATCTTAAACGGATCATCCAAACTCATTTAATTAAGCATTCAAGATCCAGGGACCAAAATGTAAGAAAAAGAAATCTGAAACAATTCAAATTCATCTTCCACGGTTAGGTGTTTTGAAACATTAAGCCTTGTATCAGAACAGTCGTTTCGAAACCAGGTTGACCGTTTCGATACTCGGGTGTGTTCCGAAACTCGTATCGAAACAGCTCTTTCCAGTAGCAAATCATTCTGGAACGTTCCTACCCGTTCCGAAACCTCATAGCCATTTTATGCCTCTGTTCTGAAACATGTAAGGGTGTTCCGATATTCCTTGCCCTGCAACAACAGATTTTTCTGATTTTTCACTCATAAACACCCCTGAAAAACATTCCAATTCTTGCCACAACAAACATACAACATGTTTAAGCATCAAAGATCAACATTACGAAGTACGAGCTAAAACATAACATCATTCAAGCAAGCATTAGATCTATAGGCATACTTCCTAGTCTTCAAAACAATTCAAAATCTAAAAACCACAATCATGCGTCAATCAAACCTCAAAGGCCAATTACAACTCAATATACCAAACCACATATGAACAAGTAATAATCAACATCCTCAATCATCCAAGAGTAGAAATCCCACCCATTGCCTCTTATTACACCAAAGAAAAACCACATACTTTGCTAGACCAAAGTTCTTGGATTCCCCTTGCATACACGCTGCCCCAAATGCCTAATTCTCTGCATTGATGAAACAAATAAGCTTAAGAACAAAGCTTAGTGAGGATCGCTAAACAACAATCATCAATGCTTTTCACACAAATGGCAAAACACGCTTTTGTATAAAACATGCCCCTTTCAAGACATCATTGCACTTTCTAAAACTCGTGCTCTTATGCATCATTTTAAAACAACAAATAAACCTTTGCTCATGCTTTATCAAGCATCATACGCATTCTAGCATAAATCAAAAGCATCTCATGCTACCGGACTACACAATGTGGAGTTACATGGCACAATCACAACCCCTCAACACCCGTGATGGAGATTAATGGCACAATCACAAGCCCTCACATCACTTCTCGGTAGTTGTATAATTCCACTAACGAGAGTAAGGGACACAACCACAAGATTCACACACGGTATTAAACCATTCACCATTGCGATCTTAGCCTCAATCATTAGGGTACTTGGGTGGAGATTATGGCACAATCACAACCCCTCGACATCCAAGGCGACTTTATTCACGGTGCACCCAATCCTATAGCCGGCTAACTATATCCGATTACAAGAACCAAAAACCACTTTCATTACTTGCTAATATAACCATTTAACATCAAAAATCCACCTTTTTACAAGCATAAACACAATGCCATTACCATAATCATAACCATGCTTAACATCATATGAATTAATCAAATAAAACCAAAGATCACTTACCTAGTGCAACCTTAACACAATGTCATTGAGATCAAGCATTACCCATGCTTCTAATCATGCTTTAAAACAGTAAACAAAACCATAACTAACTCAAGTGCATTTTCATCAAAACAAAGCACATTTTCGAGAGAGACTTTCGAATTACTTACTCCGGAGCTTAGCTAAGTGTTTTAAACTTACACTAAGCTCCCAAGACCACGCTCAAAGCGTTATAAAGCTGGAAAATCCATTTCCACTCACTGATACGCGAAGCCTTGCTCGCCGACACGAAACTCTTCCAGAGCCTTCAACAGCCCCTCGTTTTCTCCCAAATCAAGATCCCCTATTTTCACATCATCAAAACGGTAAAATGCATTTCAACACCAGCAACAATTCACAAACTCATTTCTCACCCAAACTACACCAATTTACCTAACCGAAAACTCAATCGATTGCTTCCTAAACCAAGCCCAGACAACATACATCACTTCCAATCAATTATAAACATCAAAACACATCTAATAAACAACCTAATCCATCCTTATACCTCCAGCAAGAAAGATTCCACATTTCACCACAAAAACTTACTTAAAGCTAACAAGGAACTCAAGGATCTCAAGGATTTCGGGATCTATGTTATCAAAACTTCATTTTAACATATTACCCAACTTAAAACTCAATTAAAATCAATCCACAACAGAGCTTAAGAAAACAAATCTGAAAATCAAGATTTCAACCGCATTTTTACAAGATTCTGATCTCAAATCAAAACTATAATGAAGACTCAACCAAAAACAGTAATAAGAAGCTAAAGATCTTGGGAATTTCAATAAAGAACTTTTATTAGAGGTTGAGAATGAGATTTACCTCCAATCCTTGCTTTCCTCGATGAATGAAAAGTTTTCCTTAGCAAAATCTTGAAGAACTTGAAAGGATTCCTTGAAAATTGATTAGGAAATATTAAGAGAGTGTTTGGGAGAAAATGTTTCTAGAGAGAAATGAATGAAAATAGTATTTGGCTGAAAACGAAGAGAAGACAATAGTTACATGATGGAATCTCACATTAAATACCTAATTAATTAATTAAAATAAAAATCAATTAAAGCTATTTCATTAAAAACCATTTTAAACACATGTCATATTAAGGAAAGATTAAATTTTTATAAAGCCCCCTAAAGATTCTAAGAATTTGTCTTCTCCTTTAAAAATCACATTTTCCACAGTTTTGAAACTTTACAATTTGGTCACTACTCAAAATGTCCCATTTCTGAAACACTTTTTGTAAAATTGATTTGACCAACCTCTTAAGAGGATTTGAGCAATTTTACCATATTTTATCTTATACTGATCCTTGATTTCCTTAAATCACCTTACGCGATTCGAACCGTTCTCGACCGGTCTGGTCGATGTCCAAAACATCTAGGCTCAAAACCAGGGCGTTACAAACCTACTTCGATACGATATGTGAGCGTTTCGATACGAATGCCATTCGTTTCGGTATGGTCCCTTGATACGTGGTTTCAAGGATTTACCTTTGTACCCCCGTATCGATACACCCTTAGGTGTATCGATACATGATCGCGCAGAAAACTACTTAATGACATTAAAAGAGTTTCACTTTTACCAAAACTAAATTTTTAAAGCCCTAGCTGATTTTCCTCTATAAAAGGCCTCACAATCACTCATATTTTCACCACAAAACTTAAATTCTCTTGAGGGTTTTTTCAAAATCAAGCCATGTCTTAAGGCTCTCCATCAATTTGGTGCAAAATCTTCATCCATTCCACCCTATCTCAATGTCAAGGTGTAAAACTCTTTTTCTTTTTATTTTCTTTACGATTTTCGTTTTTAAATTATTTCTGTTTTGTTTTGTTTTTCAAAATCAAATTTTATCAAACCTTTTTTTTATTTCAAAAATTGTTTTAAAAACCTTGATTATTGATTTACATGGGATTGAATGTGAATATTAGTGCATACACACATTGTTTTAATCGATTTTTCTAGGCAATGGCACCTCAAAAGAGAGCGCGTACTACAAGCGAAGTTGGCGAAGGATCCATTCCCGGTGATGGCACACGTCCTAACTTGACTCTTATTTATCAACGACGCTTTAGAACTCCCGGAGAACTCACTTACTTCCGATCTTTTCAAAACTATAAAATTCGTTCAGAGAGGGTAATTTTTGTTCCTTTTCTTAATTCAGAGCGCTTCAAGTTTGTTTATTTTCCTTTGCTCCAAGAATGGAAGTTCATGGATTTTATACAAATTCCGGGATTTTTATTTCACAATTTGGTTTTGATCTTCTATGCTAATGCCAAGTGTGTTTTCGATGCCTCGGGTAATATTGTTGCCATCAAATCTTATCTCATGGTCAAAAAGTTTATCGTTGATGTTCCATCTCTTTGTGTTGTTTTTAAGTTTGAGGATGAGGGTATCCAAGATGAAAATTTTCTTGTACATGTTTTGGGGGGTTCCGTAACCGTTCTAAATGCTCAAGACTGCATCTTACACTTGATGATCACTTGGTGGTTCAGACCTTCGGGAGGAAAATACTCAACCATCCGCCAAGTTGATGACTTTTGGATTCGGTGCTTTCTCCAGAGACAACAACCTAACCTTGCTTGCATCATGTTTGCGGAGATTGTCTTTCTCGTGCAACATCGTTATATAACTCTTGTCACTTCATTCACCTATGGCACCGCCTTGAGCTATTTCTTCACTCAAAAGGAGATTGATTGCTCTCACGACTATCCTACACCCCTTACCGATCCCATTGATGAGAGATCTCTTTCTAGGGGAAGTTTCATTACTTCAATGGAAATTGACGTCGCATCTCCGAACTTCCTAGTGATGCGATTCCCGAAGAGATTGCCAATCCTCAAGCTCCTCCTCCTCCATTCATGGATGCTCTCATGACATTCCTCAATGAACAATTCACGGACCTACGGACGGGGATTGCTTCTATGGATCATGTCATGAATTTGGGGTTTGCCGCCATATGCACACGCTTCACATGCCTAAAAGATCGTATGAAAAATGTGGAGAAGCGTATCTCATCTATTGAGGCCGAGCACAATTCGATGAACATCTCTGTCACGACCTTTCATGATGAGTGGCGTCAATCTAGGAGGAATGATGATGCCAACGAAGATGACGATGACAATGATGAAGATGGTGATGGAGACGAGTAGTAGATTGTCTTTGCATATCATTCATGTCATTTAGGATTTCTAGTTTTGCACTTTGAATTATGTTCTTATAATTAAGTTTACCTTTTAAAACCTATGCTTTAATTATTGTTTGGATTTTATTTTGATGTTTCTTTATTTATGAACTTAATGTTTATCTATTATATGTTGCTTGGTTATTGATTAGGCCTTTAGCGTATGTCTTTTATTTTTTATCTAACAAAAAGGGGGAGAGGGAACAAGCTCAATTAAAATTTAAACTTAAAATTTACCAAGCCTATATTAAGGGGGAGTTGTTTTTCCAAAAGTTTTTCAAAAGACTTAAAAATTTTAAGCTTTGGTTTTGTTATATCAAAAATGAGGAGATTGTAAAACTTGTGTTTGATTTTGATATAACAAAGTGCTTTAAGGACTAAATTGAAAAACTTGAAATAAATTTTTAAGTCCCTCAAAAGGTTTCAAATCAACAAGGCTTTGCTCTAGTTTGAAAAACTCAAACTTGAAAATATTTTCTAAGTGTTCCAAGGCCAAATTGCTCAAAATCATCAATCTGTATTGATATGCTTCTTACCGTCTCGATACCATTTTTACAAACTTGGCTACTGGAGAAAACCGTTTCGATATGCCCCTCACCGTATCGAAATAGACTATCAAAACAGATTACATCGGTATCGATACCCTCTCTCTAAAAAATCACACGAAGTTTGAATGGCGTACCGATACAGTGTCACCCGTATCGATACAGTTTTTAAGGAATTTTAAATTCAGAAGCCTTAAATGTTTTTGACCGTTGGACGTCAGTTGGTAGGTAATAAATTAAAGAGTTGGTTAACCCGTACCAATACTCTCTTACCCGTATCGATACGGAATCCTCCAGTGAGCTTTGTTGGAAAAATTGCATCGATACAGTCTTACCCATATCGAAACCGATCCCTAACCCGTACCGATACGCCTACACTCGTATCAATACGCCCCTCTTTTAATTGTGCAATGGTTTTTTTCTTTTTTGAGATAGTTATCGATACATATCCCCGTGTACCAATACGGTGGCCTACAGAACTGCATTTATGGTGGAAAGAGAGGGTCTCAACGGCTATAATCAATTCCCTAACCACCCAAACGGCTAGAATTAATGGAGAAGGTATAAAATAAAGCCTATTGAAGATCAGCAACAACTATTTCATCCTAGAGAAACATATATACAAAAATCCAAGCTCTAGTGCTCAAAAGTCTCATTCTTGTAAAATCTCAAATTGCGTTGTATGAAAATCCTATCTTGTATTCCAATTTGGGTTGAATGCTTGTATCAAAAGGGGCAAATTTGTATTGTGAGATATTCTACTTGCCTTAAATTTCTTCTTTGTACCCTAGTGAGGATTTGGTCAATTTTTGGTAGAAAATTGACCGGTATTGTAAAGGTCACCTCCTACACCTAGAAAAGGGGAAGAACAATTAGTGGAATTGTTGAGAAATCCTTAGTGGGAGCTAAGGTAGTGTATGTAGAGTTCATTTAGAACTTGAACCACTATAAATTGTCTTGTTCTTCAATTTTATTCATTCCACTTATTCTCCAAAAATTTAAAAACCCAATTCACTCCCCTCTTGGCTTTGATCAATCCATTGATCCACTCAACACTTTAACATTAAAAACAGTAAACCTCATACTCAAAACATGCTTTAACAGTAGGGGTGTGCATTGTCAGATACAAATAAATCTGATCTAAAATAATCGGCTATCTGAATGTTTCCGATAGTCATAATAGTGATCTGTATATGATCCGAAAAAACCGGATATCAAGAAAACTAAATATTTGAAATTTCGAATCGGATATCCGGTTATCCAAATCTGAATTTATTACTTAGTTTAACAAAAAAATTCATATTTAAAGTCTACAATTTTTACACACATTTTTAGACTAAAAATCACATATTTTCTTATTGCAAAATCTTATAATATATATATAGAATTAAAATCAAAAGATATAAATTGGTTAAAAAATTAAGCTAATATTTCACAAGTTAAAAAAGGAATTGGGAAAACAATAACATTGCGATGAGCAAACAATCAAACATAGACCATTTCATATAATGCCACACAAAAAATAGATTCGTGATCAAACTTAGAAAATTAGGTACTCAAAATAAAACACTGCAAGAGTCTTAATATCATCATTGAAGTTCAATGCACAAAGGCTCAAAATAAAATACTACAAGAGTCCCAACAAGTCACAAACACAATAAAGTTAGAAATCATCCAAAATATTATTTATTTCATCAATTATGATGTCCGGTTGCTTCAAAGCTAGACCATTAATGCCTACAAAATATGAAATAAAATAAAAATAAGGTTAAAATATGCATTTATGTTTAAATATTGAATAAACAATAAAAGTAAACTAACTAACCTTCCTCTAATTTTTCCAGGGCAAGCAAATTTTCTTCAATTATAAGAGGTGATCGAGAGATGCGTAACCAATATGGAGTGCAAACAAGAGCGTCAACCATTATCGGAGTCAATGAAGTACGAAAAGAATCAAGTGCACGACCTCTAGTGCCAAAAGCCGACTCAGAAGCTACAGTCGAAATGGGTATGGCAAGCACATCTATAGCCATCTTTTGATGAATGAGATATCGTTTTTGTTGATCTTTCCACCATTGCAAGATTTCAAAGTTTGGAGCATGAGACTCGCAAGCATCTCCTAAATACTATTCCAACACATTTTTATTGGCAGTAATTAATGAACAACCGATATCTCGTTGATATTTTAAAGTCATGAGTTGTTGAAGATCAACCTTACCCCCATTTTGAGTCCCACTTTGAGTGAAAGGGCAGATAGTGGAAGAAACTGAAGAAGATGTATCATTTGTCTTTGATTGAGGTATTGAAGAAGCATATGATCCAAACAAAGATTGCAAAATCATTTTAATCTTGACGCATAAGAGATTAGCTTTGGTTTCATCATAAGTATCTCGCACAATCCACTCAACATAACTAGACGTGTGCTTAGGGTCAAGTATCACAACAACAAACACCAAAACATTGATATTATCAATGTTTCCGTAATATTTTTCATACTTAGACATCATTTGAGCTGCCATTTTTCTAACACCATCATCTTCATCACCCATGTTGTTCAAAATCATTAATCTAGCTCCATAAATCTCATACGCATAAGAGTTGCAAGTTACATAGCGAGAACAAGATAACTTCAATCTTGCATCATAAAAAACATTTAAGAATTGGGTCACCTCATTCGAGAATGCCCGGAGAAACCTAACAAGCTTGTATTTATATCGATTGATTCGTCCCCTACTCAATCTTTTCGAGGAAAGGGATCAAGACAAGGATCCTTCAGAAAATCTTGAGGTTCATCTAAATCATCGTACCGACTTGAATCTAAAACTTCTGCACAAATGTACCATGTAAGGGGCAATGAGCAAGTGGATGATCACGACATAATTCCAGGCAAAAATTCGAGGATGAATTTTTCTTAGGCGGGAGAGTTGTATCACCCTGAAAACAGTCTAGTCGAAATTGAATTCCGATGATTGGAGTATTGTTATTAAATATTGAATCCTTGCTATAGGTAATATTGTTAAATGGCCTTAACTGAATTAAGTTCTTAGTGAGATTGCCTTTTAAATGCTTTAAGATGATGTTTTGAGCTAGGCGTTTTGAGACGATCAAATTGTCATCTATATGTCTATTTTGGAAAGGATAAAGGAAATGTAGAAAATATTATTAAATAGCTTACCTTAAATTGAAGGAAACCTTTCTATTGGCTATTTGGGAGGTGGGTAATGATTGAAATGATAATTTCCTTAAAATGAATTGGAGAAAATAGAGCTCTCATCTTTGTGTTGTTTCACCGAGAATCACTTCCATCCTTTAGCTTCGAAAGAACAAGCACACACCTTTCCATTTGTGAACCATAATCTTAGGCTTTCCTTGTTTTAAGAACATCAATTCATAGCTATCGATCGGGTAAGTGGAAGCCCTAAGCCAATCATCAATTATCTTGATTATTAGATAATCAATTTCAAGCTTAAAGATAAGCTTTGTTTATAGCTAATGGTTATTCAAGTATCGATATTGTCATATAGATTCTAATAATCCCTTATTGATTTTTCTAGCTCGTGATGTGGAAAAGATTAATCCAACGCCTTCATCGAAAGCTAGGGATAAAGGTATCGCCATCTGTGAGCCTTAGGAGCTTCGGATTGTCGAGGTGACTGTAGTCGGAGTCTCGAGAGTGGATAGGTGCCATCTCGAATCATTGTTTATTGATTTACTAACCATTGATTTTAAGGGGTTTGCATGAAGCATTATTGTAAGCCATGTTGGTAAGTTTTGGTAAGTATTGCATCGATTTATTGTTCATAGCATTGATATCATTGTCATGGAAATCATTGAAGAATTGACATGTAGAGTCATTGACATGAGTTTATTGCTACTGTTTATTTCTATGACTAAATAATTATTTAAACATTGTCAATGAATCATGGATATTGAACTAATGATTATTGTACCTTGGATTCGAAGTATTCGATACAATTAACATGCCACAGAATTCATGAGCTCAGTGTACGAGTGGACTACGGTCCTAGGGCTACATCCTATATTGATTTGGCGAGGCGGAGGGATGTATTGTGTATTGGTATTATTGGCGATGTCGGCGAGTTTACCATTTATTGGTTTTTCGAGGAGGTGGAATTCGTGTATCCAAATACCATGAATCGATCTAAGGGAATTACTTTTATTGATATTGTTTGCTATGAAATCATGATATTGCCATTGATGACATGATACTATGTTTCTATTATGAATAATGAGCATATTATGTTTATTGCATAAGGAGTAACTATGACGAGCGTAGCGAGCAGCTGCGGCGGTGAGATCAGTGGGGTAAGGAGGCAGGGTGGGGCCGTCGTCTGGAAATTTTTGAAGGAGATGTGACACAAAGGCCTCTTGGACCTCCCCCACATACTTCATGAAGGTCAGGTGCTGAAGTTCGATTCGTTTGTTGCTGTCAATGAGGGTGCATAATAGAGTGAGGACTTCATTGGTTGGGGCAACTTCCGTACTACTAAGGGCGGCTGGTGTAGCTGGCTGGGCTAGCTGGGGGTGATGGGCTCTGTGTATTGGTCCTGCATCATCTGGAGGCAGACTTTCCTGGTCCACCCTACTTTGGAAATCGTCATCTCATCCTCGGGGTCGGTTGGGACGTTGAAATTGGCACAAATGCTGGTGATGATTGACGGGAAGTATAGCCCGCCCTTCGTCTTGCGGAAACATTTGTGGATCTCCTTACATTTAATCTCTCCAACGTTGATGGGTCGGTTCATAATAATGTTGTGAATTAGTGCGAGGTGTGGCCGGTCGTCAGTGGAGTTGTGGGAGCTGGGCAGTAGATGCCTTTTGATGAATGTATTCCACAGCATTGCCTCGGGCAGCATGTGGTGGCGTTGGACAGAGCAGCCATGCTTTCCTGCCAACCACGGCGTGGTTGGCTTGCACAACTTGGCCTTGAGTCTGTCGTAGTCGGCAGCCATCAGTGACTGCCTCCATTCCTCGTGAGGATAGTCGTCCATCTCTAGGCCGTAGAAGGTGTTGATGACAGGCTCCCATCGGTCGTAGATGAACGACAACTCTGGGAAGGGATGATGGGCATAGAATTCTCTAACCATGGTGATGTTGGCCAGCTCTATCTGCCGTGCAAATATTTCCCATCCATTGTTATGGATGGTCTCGAACAAGGCGGGCTCTAAGCCAAAGGTCTTCTGTTTGCTTTGTGTAGTGGAAACCTTGCTCCTCCTAAACTGCTTTCTTGGCAAACTGATCTTTATATCTCTTCTCATCTGCCCTAGAGCAGAAGCGTTGGAAGGTCGGTTTAGGTGCTGATGTTGAAGCCATGTGTGAGACGGTTGAAATTTAACTCAAACTTGAAAAAGAAGGTAATTAGCTAGAGAGCAATGGATGCAAGAATAAGATGGCAAGGAGGTGGAAGTAAAGTGAATGAATGAGATGAGTGAGGTTTAAATAGAGGCTGCCAAGAGATGTCGGGGGTGCATTAAATGTCCAACAATCAAGTTGTCTCCTGCACGTTATGGGATTTCTGCCAGTTATTTCTGTAGCTGTTGCAGCTAGCCGTTAGCGGGCAACTACCCGTTATACGATGTCTGTGCTGGCCCGCCTTTTGCTATCTTGGCGGGATGGTGGGCGGGCTCCTTGTTGGGCCTTCTTCTTGATCTAGCACTTTTATTCCTAAAACCTGAAATAAAATAAGATAATTAAATACTAAAAATAAATTGTGAAAAATAAAATTGTGAAAAATAAATTCAAAATTTAATTATAAGGAAAATAAATTGCAATAAATTAAATTCCATTCCTAAAACATAAAAATAAAAATAAAAATAAAATAATTAAGTTATGTTGGGAGTGCATTTGGGTACGTCTCCCAGACATAACCACTTTTTGAGGTGGTGTTCCTTGTCCTTCCCTCCTGGGGGTCCTCTTGTTCTTTAAGGTGGTGTGCTACTAGGTCCTTCAGTTTGCCCTTCGGTCTACCGTGACATCTGCTGCCTTGACCTGTCTCTATGCTGATTTTGGCTTCCTGAGCATCATGGAGTCCTTCCTTTTCCTTTTCTTAGGGTTGTAAAACATTTAACTTGATGCTCTGATTTTCTACCCTTATGGTCAGCTCCCCATGTTCCACATCTATTAGAGTTCTACTCGTGGCTAAAAAATGGTCGCCCAAGGATGATGGGGGCGTTTTCATCGGCCTCACAGTCTAGGATGATGAAATCAACTGGAAGAATAAGGTTGCCCGCTCGAACTAGGATGTCTTCGATCTTGCCCTCTGGTTGTACAAATGAATGATCAACAAGTTTCAACCCAATGGAGGTATGTTTAACCTGCCCAATTCCTAGTTTGTCGAACACTGCCTTAGGCAACAAGTTTATGTTGTCTCCTAAGTCGCATAGGGCTTTTGTTTCGTGCTTACTGCCTATTCTACATGGTATAACAAAGTTGTCTGGATATGTTTGCTTGGGCGTTATGTAGCATGGCCATGCACTCCTCTGTTACAACAACTTTTTCAAACTCCCCAATTCTCTTCCTCTTAGAAACCATGTCCCTTAGGTATTTGGCATAGTTGGACATGTTCTGAATGGCTTCTATGAGAGGTATGTTTATGTGCACCTGCTTCAGAATATCCAAGAATTTCCTAAACTGGTGCTCTTATTTCTGTTGCTTTAACCTTTGAAGGAAATGTGATGGCAGGCGGATGTCCTCTATAGGTTCTTTTCATGGAAACTTTATATGTGGAGGATCATCCGTTTTAGGACTGCTGTCAGGCTCATCTATCGGGGAGGCTGGTGTGGATGGTGCAGTGACATGTAGTTCTTTTTGTGCTGGTTGTTTCTCTTCTGGCGTTTCCACTATGGGCTCATTCAACTATTTCCCACTCTTGGTTGATATGGCTTTGCACTGCTCATATGTGGGCTTATCTCTGCCTCTGAACTGTTGGATGTTGCACCCATTGTCCTGCTACTATAGATCGCAGTGAACTGCCCAAACTAGGTTTCTAGGTTCTTTATTGCAGCCTCTTAATTGTTCATCCGTGTCTCTGTCCTGTCCATAAACGACTCAGTTTTATCAATAAACTTATTAGTGCGAACAATAAATTCACTAGTGTTAAACATAAAAGTTTGAAGGGTTTCTTCTAGTGAATTATTGTTTTGTGGTTGTTGAGCTTGTTGTATGGACTAGCTTTGTTGATAACCTCCTTGTTGTTGTTGTGGATTGGCAGCAGTTTTAGGATTGCTCCAAGAGAAGTTTGGATGATTCTTCCATCCAGGGTTGTACGTATTCGTGTTGGGCCTGCTGTTCCTCTCGTATCCTCCCATGAAATTGGCAGATGCAGTACATTCAGAGGAATCATGGTTGCCCCCACACTCATCATAGAATGGCTCTACAGCCTTGGCCTCATAGACCTTCCCAGTGGGTTTCACTGTAACATCCCAATTTTGGGCTTAGAAGTTTAGGGTCTGAACCGGGTCGGTCTGATTTTTGGTTCGAATATAAAAGGAGGTTTTAGGGAAAGCCTAGTTCGGGATGCTTTAAAAATATAGAAAAATATCTAAAAAACCTCTTTTAATATATATAAGAGAGTTTTGGAATCGATTTTACAAAATAAGGTTTGGAAATACAACATTTTGGAATAGTGACTAAAATGCGATTTTTGAAAAGTTTAGTGGTGACTGTTTTGTAAGGATTGAAACTTTGAATCTTTAAGGAGCTAATTTACCCAAAAATGATTTCTCCAGAATTTTCTTTAATTTGAGTGAATTAATTAATGTTTTAATTAATTAGTAGTGAAGAGAAACTACCTTTTGATAAAATCATAACTAACTTTTCCTAAAATTTTCTCATCTTTTTCTCTCTCAAAATTCTCTCATCCAAACACTTTTCTCTAGCAACTTATCCATTGATTTTCACTCCAATTGATGAGGTTTCAATCATCAATTAATTCCTAATCCATTCTACATCAAATCCTTTTGATTTGCTCATTGGAATTTCAAGAAAATTAGCTCAAACCAAGGAGAAATCAACATTTAGAGGTAAGGTTGTTCTTCTCCTCTAAATACTCAGTTCTTTACTGAAATTCTCAAGTTATCAATACTTAATTTAAGTTTTATAAATTGTTTTAATGATATGAACTTGATTTTGGCTTAAAATTCAAGATTTGGAGGAAATCATGAGGAATTTCGTGGTGATTGTTTGGGCTCTGTTTTGAGATGATTCTTAAATGTATTTTGGATGTCTAATGATGTGTAAATGAGGTTTTATCAATGCAATCCCCAATAGGTTGAATTTCCTAAGTTTTTGCTTATGAAAATGGTGGTTTTTGGGATGATCTTGGTGTTCTGTTATAGCTGGAGGTATAAGGACGAGCTTAGGTTCATTTTGGATGTTAATTGATGTTTAGAAATGGTTAGAAGTGATGGATCTTGGATGGGTTATGTCTTAGAAGACTTCGGAGGTGATTTCGGTTGTGTTTGGTAGCCGAAATGTTAGCTTTATGTAGAGCAACGAGTTAAAGTGTATTGGCTGAAGATTTCAATGCATGATGATGCATTAATCCTCTGCTTTGATGTGTTTAAAACAGGGGAGACATCTTCGGATACTTGTGCTGTTGATCCGGAGGCTTGATCGGCGTTTCGGCAAGCTTGCGAAATGGAATTGGTGAGTGAAGTTGGGTTTCCAGCTTTGAAACAAATGTTTGAAGGTTTTGGGAGCTTAGTTTAAGTCTAAGCAACTTAACTAAGCTCAAGAGTAAGTTTTCGGGAAAACTCTCTTGGATGAGCCATGAAGTGGTTGATGCATTTGTTTATAGATTGCATGTTTAAATTCTGTTTTGAAAGCATGTTTTAGCATGGTTAATGATGGTTTTGAAAGCCATTTGTTGAAGAATGCTCAAGGTAAGAGATCCTTGGTTTGGCATATTGTAAATATGGTTTTGATGCATAGTGATGCATGATAATAATTGGCTTTGATTAATGCTTTAAAATAGTGAATTTTTGATGATAAATGATGTATATTGGCAACTGATGTTTTGGTTTTAAAGTACTTGAATCGGATATATTTAGCCGGCTATAAGATTGGGTGCACCGTGAATAAAGTCGCCTTGGATGTTGAGGGGTTGTAATTGTACCGTAAACTCCATCCAAGTACACTAACGAGAAAGGTAAGATCACAACGGTTGTTCAAAGTCCGTGTGTGGATCTTGTGTTATGTGTCCCATGTTCTCGTTAGTGGAGTTATACAACTACCGATGAGTGATGTTGAGGGGTTGTGATTGTACTGTTAAACTCCATCACGGGTGTTGAGGGGTTATGATTGTACCGGTAAACTCCACCTTGTGTGTTCGGTAGTGTGTATGAAGCGTATGGGACAATGCTTGTAATCCGCGTATCCGATTGTTAATTGTGTTTTGTGTTGTAAATGGTTATGGATTATCACTTGAAAGTCAATATGACATGTTGATTTAAATGAAGCATGAGATGCTTGTTTATGTATGCAAGGTTGCATGAACAATGATGATTATATGATGGAAGGCTTTGTAAAAATGTTTTATAAAAAGCATTATTGTGTTGTTTCTTTAGAGCATGCCTCACTAAGCAATTGTGCTTACGCTCTCTCTCTTGAACCAATAATGCAGATAATTGAAGTGTTGAGGGCAACAATGAGGCTAAGAATCCAAAGGAAAGCTAAGCTCATGTATGGTGACGTTTTCATAACACTATTAGTTTTTGATATTTTGCCAATGGGAACCTAAGATGTGTTTTGGGAGATGTTTTGGACTCCCTAGTTGTGGCTTGATGCTTTTGATGTTTTGGGATTTGTAAATGGCCTTTTGATGCTTGATTTGGTGTTTTGTTGGTTGCTTGGTTTTGGATATTAGGATGCATGCCTATAGACTTGTGGAATTCCATGATTGATGCTATGAATGTGGTTTAAAGTTGCAAACATGTACCTTATATGTATGATGACTTGTTGGCATGATTAGGAAGTCATTAGGATGTGTTTGAGTGGTTTTGTGCATGTCTAACCAGAAAATTCGGCAGCTTCTGGGCAACTCGTATCGATACACTCATAGGCGTTTCGAAACGGGGGCCTGTAATGGCATTGGCGTTTCGAAACGGCTGGTGATTGTATCGAAACAGTTTGGCCACTGGAAGGCCCTGTTTTGAAACAAGTCTCGAAACGAACCCGTGTTTCGGAACGGTCAACACCGTTACGAAACAGGTGACCGTTGGGCACTGATTTGAATGGTTTTGAGGTTTGCAAGCTATACGTTTTAGTCCCGAAAATTGTATTTGCAATTGTATGAGTTTGAGATGACCGATTAAAGTGAAATTTGACAGGGAAGCATGCAATACGACTAATTTAGTATTGGTAACTTAAGAAACAGTTAAGACCTCCTAATTTCCAGAATTTGCAATTTGGTCCCTAATATTTGTGATTTGTGCAATTGAGTCCTTTATTGACATCCGATCGTTGTGCCTTTCACATAAATGTTTCTTAAGGGTACGCTTAGGGTTAATATGCATCTAGACAAGATTAAAAAGAAAAAAAGGTTCGTTAATCAAGGTTGACTTTTGGGTTGACTTTGGTTTTCCCCGTGTAATCTTCGTAGTTCGGGTCAACCGTCTAGGCCGGGCTAAGGGGGTTACATTCACCATGTTCATGATCAGCTCTATCAGCTTGTCGAGGCAGGCATTGATAGATTCTGAGGTTTCCACTTCATTCAAAATTGTTGGCCACCTAACGCCACCTCGACGAGCTGTTGGGTACTTACAGTCGTTCTTGGCGGCTTTGTTTAGGATCCGTAGTGCCTTCTCTTGTGGTCTGTCAAGGATGATTCTATTGGCTGAGGCATCAATCATTATCCGAGTTGGGTAGTTCACCCTGTTGTAGAACATTGACACCTGTGCCCAAGCCGAAAAACCATGGAGCGGGCAATTGTTAAGCATATGTTAATATCGCTCCCATGCTTCATACATCGGCTCATCATCCCCTTGTCGGAAGGCTGTGATCTTGTTTCTCAATCTGTCTGTGACATTGGATGGGCTAATACGATCCAGGAAATCCTTACCCAACTTTGTCCATGTGTTGAATGACCCTTCTAACTGGTTGTTCGATCACTACTTTGCCCTATCCATTAGTGAATAGGAGAATAATCTCAGCCTTAGCACGTCTTGATAGACTCTATGTATTTTGAATGCTCTGTACATGTGCAGGAATCCTATAAAGTGCTATCGAGCATCTTCTGTGGCAGTCCCACCAAGTTTCCCTAATGTGTTAATCATGTTGAAAATTACGGTCTTCAGCTCAAAGTGATCTGCCTCAATCTCAGGTTCTGTCACTGTAGTATCGAACCCTCTGAAGTCATGTTCTATGTTGTCCCTGGTGGTTCGAACGTACAGTGGCTGCCTGGGCAGAATAGAGGCGGCTACCTTGGTGGAACTTGTTGTTGTTCTCTGGGCGACAGGTCTTTCTGCCCATCCTTGTCATTCTGAGCATTGTTGGCAGGGTTGTCGTTTATTACTTCAATGCTTTCCTCTGCTTTTCTCACTTCTTTAGTTTTCTGAAGGGCTGTTTTGATCTCCTTTTTGAGTTCTCTTACTCTTCATTCGATATCGTCAACGTAAACGATTTCCCCTGTTGGGTTTGCCCTGGTCATGCATTTAGCAAAGGAACTGTAAAATTCTTTTTTCCGATTAAAAATAAAATTACTAAAAACTAAAAATTAAATATAAATAAAAAAGGTGCCGCGATTTAAAAATGATTTTCGTTGTTACCAATCCACATTAACGGCGCCAAAAACTTGTAGAGCGTTTTAGTGTTCTCTAAATATGAGCACAAGAGCATATTCCTTTCAAGTAATAGTATAAAAGACATCGTCTCCCACAGGGATTGGACAACTTAATTTGATCCGTTGTTCCTGCACAAGAAAAGTAAATGCACAAATAAGTTGGGTTGTTTAAGAAGAAAAATAAAATAAAAACTCAAGTAAATAAAAGGGAGAAATCGGGTTGATAGAATGGGCAGGGTTATGTTGCTGCTTAGTGTGAAACTGCGTTGGATAGGACAAGTTACTTTGCGCTGCCAGACTCTGCAGCCTCGATGGGGGATGGCAGTTGGGCTGCTGAGACGCTCTCGCAGCCTCTACAAGGGAATGGACTTGTGTTTCGGCGGCAAACTTGGCAGAACTACAAGGCCCGACAGAACACTTCGAAAGTGATCTCGCTTATGTCTTAGTCAGAATGCTTTTGATGCCCACTGCAGATAATACTAGTCGCGGCGTGAATCATGCAAAGACAACAATGTTTATTCATCCTCATTTAACCGCATTAAACCTTAACCTATGTCTAGGCTAGATTGATCAACATCGTCTATAGATGAGATTGTAGTTACTCCTTTCGTGAGTTCGACTCTCTCGATATCGAACAAATGGATAGTAATCAACTAATCTTTCGCCTTAATTGAAAATTATGAAGAACATGGAATAAGCAAACATTGAAGCTTTATTGCAAAAACAAACTTAAAATCCTAAGCAATCGCTCTTACACTAATTACAATATAAATGTAGAGCGTTTGGGTGTTCTCTATTTCCGAGCGCAAGTGCACACTCTCCTCAAGTTATAGTATAAAAGATATCGTCTCCCACAGGGATTGGAGCAGCTTCTATGAATGGTTCCTGCACAAAGATTTCGTAATTGCGCAATCAAATATCACAATGTGGAAATATAAAAACACAAGTAAAATAAATATAGTGATGAGAGGGATGATAGGGAGAGATTTGGTTGATAGATTGGGTAAGGAAATTGCAGCTTAGTAGCTTGAAGACTGCATTGTAAAGCCTTAGAGTGTTTTGCGCTGCCAAGATTTGCCACCTCGACGGGTATGGCGAGCGGCAACTACGACCCTGTCACGCAGCCGCAGCGGGTCACTGCCACTGCAACTTTCGCTGTCTCGGCAGGTGGAACAAAATAAGTCTTGGCGGCAAGTCTGGTAGATATTCTAAGTTAGGCGGGATAGTCGACAATGATCCTTCCTATGTCAAGGCAAGGATGCTCGAGTTCTTGTGTGATGTAGGCAATACCTAGCAATCTCAGCGTGAACCTAACACATGCAAGTCAATTAGGTTGGTGATCCCTTTTAGTCGCTGAAACTAGTGAGCTTTTGGAACCAAGTTAGTCACACCTCGACATGTTGTGACCATGCTTAACCATTTCCTGAGCCTTACACTTTCGTTGTCCGCAAATGGATTCTCTCAACTAAACTATTAGAACTAATTGAAAGAATAAAGTGCATAGATTAAGCAAACTTGGAATTTTATTGAAAACATACTTAAACTGTAACCCCCTTAGCCCGGCATAGACGGTTGACCCGAACTACGAAGATTACACGGGGAAAATCAAAGTCAACCCGAAAGTCAACCTTGATTCACAACCTTTTTTTTCCTTTTAATCTTGTCTAGATACATATTAACTCTAAGTGAGTACTCATAAAACATACACGAAAAAAGCATAGCGATCGGATAACAAACAGGGACTCAATTGTATTTATTATAAGTTTAGGGAACAAAAAGTAATTTCTGTAATTTAGAGGATCTTTACTGATTTTAAGGTTACCAACATGAAATTAGTCTTGTTACATGCTTCTCTGCGAAATTTCATCTTAAATGAACATCTTAAACTCAAGCAATTGCAACATCAACATTTGGGACTAAAATGTAAAGCTTGCAAACTACAGCACCATTCAAATCTGTGCCCAACGGTCACCTGTTTCGAAACGTTCACCTGCTGTATCGGAAAGAGGATCAAAACGACATTGACTGTTCCGAAACGCGGGTTGGTTCCGAGACTGGTTCTGAAACGCGGCCTTCTAGTAGCCAAATTGTTTCGAAACATCCCTTAGCGTTTCGAAACACGAAGGCCATTTCAGTCCCACGTTTTGAAACACTAGAGGGTGTTTCGATACGGTTTTCCCAGATTCAGCAGCAAAGGCTGGCTTTTCATGCATAAACCCATTCAAACACAACCTAATGACTCCCTAATCATGTCAACAATTCATCTAACATACAAGGTACATATTTAGAACTCCTAAACACATTCACATCATCAATCATGAAATCTCACAAGTCTAGAGGCATGCTTCCTATTATCAAAGCCAAATAGGGAATTCAAACCTCCAAACATGCAATTAAGGCCATTTACAATTCAAAACTTTACCATACGTGAGCTTGGACTTCCTTGGATGAACTTAGCTTCCTTGATGCCCTTAGACACCTCACTTATCTGCATTATTGGTAAAAGAGGGCGTAAGCACAAATACTTAGTGAGGCGTGCTCTAAAGAAACCAACACAATAATGCACTTTTAGAAAAACACTTTCATCAAAGCTTTAGAACCACATGCTCATCCTTTTCTCATGCTTGAAAACTTCAAAGCAAAACTCATTGAAATCACATGTACCTTCATTCTAGCTCATGCATTAAAACCAATGCAAAACTCATGGCAAGACCATACACATACTTGTATTGTCAAAGCATTTCTAAACAAAAACACATATGCATAACTCATAGCATAAATCGATTCATCAAAGGTACATGTGTAACGAAAACCATTTCATCATTTATATTGGCATTTAACATCTCATTAATACTCGGATATGCGGACACATCTCTACACTAGACTCTTCCGGTGGAATCTCTCATCACCGTACTCACTTGTCTAGCAACACAACTTCCAGTGGAATCTCTTGTCACCGTACTCACATGGCGGAATCTCTCATCGCCATCAAGATTGGGTATTTCACCAAGTCCTACCCGATGGAATGCCCATCATCGAAAAATCTCCCTTGGCTTAACCAAAGAGCACGTACGAATTTTTAGTTTATAGTGCACTGTCATCCTATTGATCGATCAATTATATCCGGTAAGTTTCTCAACATCTATGCCAATATAACGTGTTAAAATATCATCACACCTACTGTTTTTCATGCAAAATAACTCAAAGGTTTTCTCATCACATTTCAAATCATAAATCTTACTTTGCTTCAAACCAAAAGCTCAAATCTATTCAATGCAACATGTCATATCATGACATCTCCACAAGCATAATCTCATGCTTCAAAACATGCATAAAAAGAGTAGGAATTTAACAATCTCAAACCATGAGCATGTAAAAGCATTTTAGGGGCAAACACCACTTTAGAGAGATATCAAATCAAGCCATATTTACTTCTGGATTTAGGAAGGTGTTTCAAACCTCTCCTAAATCCTCAAACCTTGTATTTTTGTCCTCATTGACTTCAAACCAAATCGCACTCACCGATTTCGTTTTGCTTGCTAGCCGAAACGCCAATTAAGCTTCCGGATTAACTCCAAAAGTGTCCGAAGATGTCTCCCCTGTTTTAGACACATCAAAGCAGAGGATAAATGCATCATCATGCATTGAAATCTTCAGCCAACACTCCTAAACTCGCTGCTCTAAGCAACCACAACATTTCGGCTACCAAACACAACCGAAATCACCTCCAAACTCTTCCAAAACTTAACTCAGCCAAGATCCATCACTTCTAATCATTTCTAAACATCAAATAACATCAAAAACAACCCTCAACTCGTCCTTATACCTTCAGCTATAACAAAACTCCAAAAACACCTCAAAAACCATCATTTTCATAAGCAAAAACTTAGGAAACACAACCTATTCGGGATTGGATTGATAAAACCTCATTTCTAATATAATTTAACATCCAAAATACATTAGAGAACTATCTCAAAACAGAGCCCAATCAATTACAACGAAAATCTTCAAGATCTCTTCCAAATCATGAGTTTTAAGCCAAAATCATGTTTCTAACATTAAAACCATTTATAAAACTTTAATAAATGATTGACAACTTGGGAATTTCAGTAAAGAACTGAGTATTTAGAGGAGAAGAACATTCTTACCTCTAAATGATGATTTCTCTTGATTTGGGCAAAATTCCATGAAAATGCAATGTGGAAATCAAAAGGATTTGTTACAAGATTGATTAGAAACCAATAGATGATGGAAATCTCATCAATTTAAGTGAAGATCAATGTGAATTTTGCTGGAGAAAATGTGTTTGGATGATGATATTTTGAGAGAAAAATGAATGAGATAAAATTAGAGAAAGGTAGTTATGAAAATCAAAAAGTAGTTTTCCTTTTCTTTTATTTAATTAAAACATTAATTAAATCACCCAAATTAAGTAAAAATCTGGAGAAAAACATTTTGGGTAAATTAGCTCCTTAAAGATTCAAAGTTTCAATCCTTTACAAAACAGTCACTACTAAACTTTGAAAAAATCACAATTCGTTCACTATACCGAAATGTAGTATTTCCAAACCTTATTTTGTAAAATTGACTTCACCACTCTCTTATATATATTAAATGAGGATTTCTAGATATTTTTTCATATTTTTAAAACATCCCGAACTAGGTGTTCCTTAAAACCTCCTTTTATATTCGAAACGTTTCTCAGACCGGTTCGGTTCAAACCCTAAACTTCTAAGCCCAAAATTGGGGTGTTACAACTCTCCCTCTCTAAAGAAATTTCATCCTCAAAATTTACCTCGAGGAAAAAGGTAAGGAAACTGCTTCTTCATGTCATATTTTCTTTCCCAAGTGGCTTCCTCAACACCACGATGTCTCCACAATACCTTAACCAACTCAATGGTCTTTCCCCGAAGAACTTTACTATCTGAATCCAGAATCTCAATCGGCTCCTCATCATAGGTCAAATCTGGATTCAACTCCATTTCTTCCACAGGCATAACATGCGATGGATCCGATCTATACCTCCGAAGCATAGAGACATGAAACACATCATGTATATTTTCAAACTCTTGTGGTAACCTCAGCTTATAAGCAACAGGACCCACACGTTCAATCACCTCGTATGGTCCAATATACCTAGGGCTCAACTTACCCTTCCGGCCAAACCTCATCACCTTTTTCCAAGGCGAAACCTTCAAAAACACACGGTCACCCACTGCAAACTCAATCTCCTTACGCTTCAAATCTGCGTAAGACTTCTGTCGATCAGAAGCTGCCTTCAACCACTCACAAATGAGCTTCACCTTCTCGGTGGTTTCTTTCAACAAAGTCGGCATCGATACCAACTTCTGACATGTTTTAGCCCAGCAAAGAGGAGTTCTGCACTTCCTCCCATACAAGGCTTCATAAGGTGCCATTTGAATACTTGCCTAGTAGCTATTGTTATAAGCAAACTTCACCAATGACAAATGCTTCTCCCAAGAGCCTTGAAACTCAATCACACAACACCTCAACATATCCTCAAGCACTTGGATAACACGCTCAGACTGACCATCCGACTGTGGATGATAGGAAGTACTGAAGTTCAGCCGCTTACCCAAAGCTTGATGCAAACATTCCCAAAAACACGATGTAAACCTCGGATCTCTATCCGACACTATAGACTTTGGCACACCATGCAAACGCACAATCTCAGCAATGTACAACTCTGCAAGCTTATCCAAGGTATACGTGGTATGCATAGGTAAGAAATGTGCACACTTCGTAAGGCAATCCATAATCACCCATACCGAATTCTTCTTCGATGGCGACAAAGGTAACCTGGACACAAAGTCCATGGTGATTCTTTCCCACTTCCATTCAGGAATCCTCAACGGTTGCAGCAACCCTGAAGGAAACTGTTGCTCAGCCTTAACCCGCTGACAAACCATACACTTACTCACATATTCCACAACATCTCTCTTCAAACCCACCCAATAGTACTCATCCTTTAAATCACGACACATCTTTGTACTACCAGGGTGCATAGCAAAATGACTACTGTGAGCTTCAGTCAGAATAGTACACCTCACCTCCACATCATTCAGCACTACTATTCGACTTCCAAAACATAAAACTCCATCATCATTAAAACAAAAATCCGATGGTCTATCCTCAGCAATATCCTGAACATGTGGCACCAAAGAATCATCCAACAACTCCTTATATTTTATCAACTGAACCAGAGATGGCCTCACTTGCAATTCAGCCACAAGACCTCCATCTTGCGAAATACTCAAGCTGGCAAACATAGCCCTTAATTCCACCGCCACCTTCCTGCTCAAAGCATCCGCTACAACATCAGCTTTTCTCGGATGGTACTCGATCGTCAGATCGTAATCTTTAAGCAACTCCACCAGACGTCGCTGCCTAAGACTCAACTCCTTTTGAGACATCAGATACTTCAAACTCTTGTGATCCGTGTACACAGTACACTTCTCACCATACAGATAATGTCTCCAAATCTTCAAAGCAAATACCACCGCAGCTAACTCAATATCATGCGTAGGGTAATTGCGCTCATGCACCTTCAATTATCGCGATGCATAAGCTACCACCTTACCCTCTTGCATTAGCACACACCCCAAACCAACGTAGGATGCGTCACTGTACACCACAAACTCTTTTCTTGATTCAGGTTGAACCAAGATAGGAGCTCGCGTCAAAGCTACCTTAAGCTTGTCAAAAGCTTGTTGTCTTGCTTCCGTCCACTCATACTTGACATCTTTTTGCAACAACTTTGTCAAAGGGGCAGCAATCTTCGAAAATCCATCCACAAACCTCCGGTAATATCCTGCCAACCCATGGAAACTACGGACTTCATGAAAAGAATTAGGGGGCTTCCAATTCATAACCGCCTCAATCTTCTGAGGAACACAACCTCCTTTAGCCAAAACTCACACTTGCTCAGCTTAGCATAAAGCTGATTTTCCAGAAGCGCTTGCAAGATAACCCTCAAATGACCTTCATGCTCCTCCTCAATACGAGAGTACACAGGGATATCGTCAATGAACACCACAACAAACTTGTCCAAGAATTCATGGAACACTCTATTCATCATGTCCATGAAAGCTGCAGAAGTATTCGTCAAGCCAAACGGTATTACAAGGAACTCATAATGCCCATACCTCGTTCTAAAGGCTGTTTTTGGCACATCCACATCTTTCACCTTAAGCTGATAGTACCCTGACCTTAAGTCAATCTTGGAGAACACAACCGCTCCCCGAAACAGATCAAAAATATCATTAATGCTCGGCAAAGGATACCGATTTTTGATGGTCAACTTATTCAACTGATGATAATCGATGCACATTCTCATAGTTCCATCCTTCTTCTTCACAAACAAGACCGGTGCACCCAAGGTAACACACTAGGTCGAATGAAACCACGGTTAAGCAACTCCTGAAGTTGCATCTTCAACTCCTTTAACTCCTTAGGTGACATGCGATAGGGAGCAATAGACACTGGAGTTGTGTTTTCATACAGCTCAATTCCAAACTCCACCTCACGACTAGGCAGCAATCCAGGTAACTCCTCCGGAAACACTCCAGGAAACTCCCGTACAGTTCTGATATCCTGAACGTGCAACTCTTTTGAACTAGGATTCATCACAAAGGCTAGGTAAGCCTTGCAACCTTTCCTCCGCATTCGACTTACCTCCAATGTAGACACCACATTGGCAAGAAACTTCACATTCTCACCAACCACCACTACTTCGTAATCATCCGCAAGTTTCAACGAAACCTGCTTGCTCTCAAAATCCACTACAGCCCGATGCTCAACAAGCCAATCCATGCCAAGGATTACATCAAAACCATAGAGTGGCAATTCCATGAGATCAACAAGGAAAACATGGTTTTGCACTTTCAAGGGACATCTTCTATACAACTTTCGAGTTACAATTGTCTCACCAAAGGAACTAGTCACACGCATACCACCATCTAAAGACTCAACAGGTAAACCAAGCATTTGAGCATGTTCACGCAATATGTACGAGTGTGTAGATCCAGAATCAATCAAAGAAAGTAATGATAAGGATTGAAAAGTAAAAGTACCCGCGATCACATCCGTATCATTCCTTCCCTCACGATGATCATACACTCGAGCCTGACCACCACCCTCAGGTTGAACAACCACAACGTGTGCTACATTACTGCCACCATCATCTCTGCGCTAAAAATTACCACGACCGCCCCCACGGCCTCTTTGTGGCTCAGCTGCTCTCACCGGAGCCTGTCCCTCCTTTAAAGGCTGAGGACAATCTTTCTTCAAATGTCCACGATTCCCACAATTCCAGCATGTACCAAGGTTACCCCAACACTCGCCACCTTGCCGTCTACCACAACGGTTACACTCAGAAGTCCTAAAAACAACATTAGGTCCTTGCTGACCTCTACCATGGTTACCACCTCCAGGCCTAGCATCAAAATGCGACCTCCTATCCTTGTGCCTTTTGTTACGATCTCTACCAAAATCGCGTTCAGCCGCTCTCTTCCCAGAGCTAGATCCACCCGCTCGGCTAGTCAAACCAATGTTCAACTCAATGTCCTTGGCTCTAGTGACCAAGACATCGAAATCTGTATAGTCAGCCGCAAGCATAAAAGTCTTCACATCCGCTAGCAACCCATAACAGAATCGTTGCACCTCTCCCGCTCATCAGGGATCAATTCAGGTGCATACTGACTAAGGCGAACAAACTGAATCTCATACTCAGCTACCGTCATGCTACCCTGCACAAGAGACATAAATTCTCTTTTCTTCTCATCTAGGTATCGCACTCCCAAATACTTCCGCTTGAACGCATTCAGGAAGAACGTCCAAGTCACATCATTATTCTCCATCCCAGAGATAGCGGTCATCCACCACGTGTAAGCATCACCATGCAGCAGTGATATAACACAACCCAACTTCTGCACATTATTGCAGTTCATTTGTCCAAAAATCCTCTTGGTACTTTCCAACCAAGACTCAGATCCTTCCGGAGATAAACCTCTGAGCTCAGTCCCTCCCAGACTGCGAAGACGTTCCAAAGGCAATCTCACAATGGCATCATCCGGATGCGCAACTCCATGAGCTCTAGCTACTGCTTCCTGAAAGGCTCCAGCAATAGCCTGAATCAACACGGTCATGTCAGAAGCAGCTTGCCCCTGCACACCTTCAGGTCCAGCAACCCCAACATCAGCACCTACATTTCCAACTCCAGCTCCACCATCACCACCAGGTGGTCCACCACCAGGAGAAGAAGGACGTAAATCCACAACATTCTCATTCTGAGCCATAGCTCTTGTATTCATCCACATCTCTCTACGTGGCCCCATTTACAAAGAAAACAATGCACTGACAAAAATGTAATAAACACAATTAGGCACAATAAGGTAAGTAATACAAGTACTCAAGCCCATTTTCGAAAACAATTACTTTCATTTGTTTTGATATGGCAATGGGATCCCCTAACATACTCCAACATAGCATACATCACAATTGAAACCATGCATCACGATTCACAAAACATTCTTTCACCCAAAAAGGCTCATCATGCAAATACACATACATCACCCACATAACAATTCCCATTTATACACGAACTAAGCTCTAATACCACCAAATGTAACCCCATTAGCCCGGCTTAAACGGTTGACCCAAACTACGAAGATTACACGGGGAAAATCAAAGTCAACCCGAAAGTCAACCTTGATTCACAACCCTTTTTTTTCCTTTTAATCTTGTCTAGATATATATTAACCCTAAGTGAGTACTCATAAAACATACACAAAAAAGGCACAGCGATCGAATAACAAACAAGGACTGAATTGCATTTATTATAAGTTTAGGGACTAAAAAGTAATTTCTGTAATTCAGAGGGTCTTTGTAACCCCCTTAACCCGGCCTAGACGGTCGACCCGAATTAAGAAGATCACACGGGGAAAACCAAAGTTAACCCGAAAGTCAACCTTGATTAACGACCCTTTTTTTTTCTTTTTACTCTTGTCTAGATGCACGTTAACCCTAGATATGTTCACAAGATAAACATATTCAAACATCATAACAATCAGAGAACATTCAGGGACTCAATTACACAAATTACAACTTTAGGGACCAAATTGTAAATTCAAAAAATTATAAGGACTTAATCCAAATTAAAGTTACCAATATGGAATTAGTCAGGTTTCATACTTCTCTGCCAAATTTCAGCTCAATTGGACATCCCAAACTCATACAATTGCATAAACAAGTTTTAGGACCAAAACGCAAACATTGCAAAACATATAACCATCAATTTCAGTGCCCAACAGTCGAGTGTTTCGGAACAGGGAAGACCCGTTCCGAAACGCGGGACCGTTCCAAAACTGGTACCGAAACATGGCCTGGCAGTGGCCAAATTGTTCCGAAACAGTGCCTCCCGTCTCGGAACGCCCAGGCCATTTCAGGCCCCCGTTCCGATACGGTCGCACCTGTTTCGAAACAGGCTGCTCAGATTGCAGAAATTTTGTTGGTTTATCATGCAATTGACCTATCAAACATGCTCCAAATGCAACCAAACTTTACCAGCAATTCATTCAACATACAAGGAACATAATTGCATCAACCAGCATCGATATGGCATCAATTATGAAAAGCCCCAATTCTATAGGCATGCATCCTACTTAACAAACCATTCATGCATCAAACCACCAAACCAACCACATAAAGGCCAGTTACATGTACCAACATTAACAACAACATAAATCCAACTTAGGGAGTACAAAACATCTCCCAAAACAACAACAGAAGTTCCCCATTGCCAAATGCTAAAAGCTAATAGTGTTTAAGAAACCATCACCATACTTGAGCTTAGTTCACCACTTGGATTCTTCACCACCTTGCTGCCCTCAATGCACTTTAATGCTCTACATTATTGGTTTAAGAAAAAGAGAGGGAGTGTAAGCAAAAGCTTAGTGAGGAATGCTCGTTAAAACCACACAATAATGCATTTACAAAACACATTTATGAACCTTAAATCCAATCATCCTTTATACATGCTCATAAGCATTTAAAACAAGCAATTCATGCTTCAAGTTCATAACATGTCATATTGGCAACAAGTGATACATTTTACATAAGATCCACACATGGACTTTTAAACACCATTGTGATCTTACAATAACCAAGGACCACACATGGACTTTTAAACACCATTGTGTCCTTAACCCCATGGACTTTTAAACACCATGGCAAGGACCACACAAGGACTTTTAAACACCTTTGTGTCCTTAACAAGAATCATCCAAGGACTTTTAAACACCTAGATGTTCTTAAATAACAAGGCTTACACAAGGACTTTTAAACACCTTTGTAACCTTAACCAAGAATCTCCCAAGGACTTTTAAACACCTTGGAGTTCTTAAATTCACAAGACTCATCCAAGGAATTTTAACCACCTTGATGATCTTAACCAAGAACCAACCATGGACTTTTAACCACCATGTTGTTCTTAAATAAACAAGGCTCACACAAGGACTTTTAAACACCTTTGTGACCTTAACATCACTTGCCAACATGCATCATTAATCAACAATATTCCACTGTTTTAAAGCATTTAATCAAGCCATAACATCATGCATCTTTAAGCATCAAACCACATTATAACAATGTTCAAAAACAAGGATCTCTTACCTTGAGCATCCTTCAACACATGGCTTATAACCTCAGCAACTAACATGCTAAATATGCTTTCAAAACAGAATTTAAATCATGCAAACAACCACATTGCATACAACCAACCCATGGTTCATCATCAAGAGAGTTTTTCCGAAAACTTACTCTTGAGCTTAGCTAAGTTGCTTAGACTTAAACTAAGCTCCCAAACCTTCAAATCAATGGTTTCAAAGCTGGAAACCAAAATCCACTCACCGATTCCGTTTCGCCTCTTGCCGAAACACCAATCAAGCTTCCGGATCACCACCACTTGGATCCAAAGATGACTCCCCTGTTTTCAACACATCAAAGCAGAGGATTAATGCATCATCATGCATTAATAGCTTCAATGAAAGCACCTAAACTCGCTTCTCTCATCCACACTCCATTTTCGGCTACCAAACACAACCGAAAATGCATCCAAACAACTCCACAACATTACCCAGCCATGATCCATCAAAACTAAACCTCCTTAAACATCAATTAACATCCAAAATGGATCTGAACACATCCTTATACCTCCAGCTATAACAGATCAACAAGATCACTCCAAAAACCATCAAAAACACAAGCTAAACTTAGGAAATTCAACCTATCCGGGATTGCATTGATTAAACCTCAATTTCTTATCAATTTAACATTCATTTAACATCAAAAATACACCTCAAAACACTGCTTAAACAGATCATACGAATTTTCATCAAAATCAATCAAATCTTGCAATTAAAAGCCAAGATCAAGATCACATCTATAAAACCTTTTATAAAACACAATTTAAGGATTGAGAACTTAGGAATTTCAGTAAAGAACTGAGAGTTCAGAGGAGAAGGACGTTCTTACCTCCAAACTTGAGTTTTCTCCCTTTTTGGAACCAAATTCTTGAAAAACCACTTAGCAAATGGTGAGGTTTTGTTGATGAGATGATTAGCAATCAAAAGAGAATTGAAAAGAGATATTTAGGTAGCAAAATCAGAGGAAAAAGCTCTGGAGAAAGATGTTTGGTTTGAGAGAAAATGAGAGAAAAGGGAAAATAGAAAATATGGAAAGTTAGTTGGAAATGACAAAATATCTTCCCTCCACTTTTTATTTTATTTAAAAACCTTTAATATCTTAGAAAAATCTGGAGAAACTCCCTTTGGGTAAATAGCTCCTTAAAGATTCAAAGTTTCAATCATTCTTAAAACAGTCACACAGTTTTCAAAAATTACATTTTGGTCACTAGCCAAAATGTCACCCTTCCAAACCTCATTTTGTAAAATTGATTTCACAGTTCACTTATATATATTAAAAGAGGATTTTAGGACATTTTTCCATATTTTTAATGCAACCCGAACTAGGCTTTCCTAAATTCACCTTTAAATATTCGAACCGCACTTTGACCAAACCAGTCCAAACCCAAAACTCCTAAGCCCAAAACCGGGGCGTTACAGTCTTTACGGATTTTAATGTTACCAATATGAAATTAGTCTTGTTACATGCTTCTCTGCCAAATTTCATCTTAAATGAACATCTTAAACTCAAGCAATTGCAACATCAACATTTGGGACTAAAATGTAAAGCTTGCAAACTACAGCACCATTCAAATCCGTGCCCAACGTTCACTGCTGTATCGAAACGAGGATCGAAACGGCATTGACCATTCCGAAACGCGGGTTGGTTCCGAGACTGGTTCCGAAATGAGGCCTTCCAGTAGCCAAATCGTTTCGAAACATCCCTTAGCGTTTCGAAACACGAAGGCCATTTTAGGCCCCCGTTTCGAAACACTAGAGGGTGTTTCGATACAATTTGCCCAGATTCAGCAGCAAAGGCTGGCTTTTCATGCATAAACCCATTCAAACACAACCTAATGACTCCCTAATCATGTCAACAAGTCATCTAACATACAAGGTACATATTTAGAACTCCAAAACACATTCACATCATCAATCATGAAATCTCACAAGTCTAGTGGCATGCTTCCTATTATCAAAGCCAAATAGGGAACTCAAACCTCCAAACATGCAATTAAGGCCATTTACAATTCAAATCAACCAAGGCACACATGCCAAAACCTTAGGGAGTTTAACACATCTCCTAAAACAAAACTTAGGTTCCCATTGCCAATTTATCAAAACTAATAGTGTATGAAAACTTCACCATACGTGAGCTTGGACTTCCTTGGATGAACTTAGCTCCATTGATGCCCTTACACACTTCACTTATCTGCATTATTGGTAAAAGAGGGCGTAAGCACAAATGCTTAGTGAGGCATGCTCTAAAGAAACCAACACAATAATGCACTTTTAGAAAAACACTTTCATCAAAGCTTTAGAACCACATGCTCATCCTTTTCTCATGGTTGAAAACTTCAAAGCAAAACTCATTGAAATCACATGTACCTTCATTCTAGCTCATGCATTAAAACCAATGCAAAACTCATGGCAAGACCATACACATACTTGTATTGTCAAAGCATTTCTAAACAAAAACACATATGCATAACTCATAGCATAAATCAATTCATTAAAGGTACATGTGTAACAAAAACCATTTCATCATTTATATTGGCATTTAGCATCTCATTAATACTCGGAAATGCGGACACATCTCTACACTAGACTCTTCCGGTGGAATCACTCATCACCGTACTCACTTGTCTAGCAACACAACTTCCGGTGGAATCTCTCGTCACCGTACTCACATGGCGGAATCTCTCATCGCCACCAAGCTTGGGTATTTCACCAAGTCCTACCCGATGGAATGCCCATCATCGGAAAATCTCCCTTGGCTTAACCAAAGAGCACGTACGTATTTTTAGTTTATAATGCACTCTCATCCTATTGATCGATCAATTATATCCGGTAAGTTTCTCAACATCTATGCCAATATAATGTGTTAAAATATCATCACACCTACTGTTTTTCATGCAAAATAACTCAATGGTTTTCTCATCACATTTCAAATCATAAATCTTACTTTGCTTCAAACCAAAAGCTCAAATCTATTCAATGCAACATGCCATCTCATGTCATCTCCACAAGCATAATCTCATGCTTCAAAACACGCATAAAAATAGTAGGAATTTAACAATCTCAAACCATGAGCATGTAAAAGCATTTTAGGGGCAAACACCACTTTAGAGAGATATCAAATCAAGCCATACTTACTTCCGAATTTAGAAAGGTGTTTCAAACCTCTCCTAAATCCCCAAACCTTGTATTTTTGTCTTCATGGACTTCATACCAAATCGCACTCACCGATTTCATTTCGCTTGCTAGCCGAAACGCCAATTAAGCTTCCGGATCAACTCAAAAAAGTGTCCGGAGATGTCTCCCCTGTTTTAGACACATCAAATCAGAGGATTAATGCATCATCATGCATTGAAATCTTCAGCCAACACTCTTAAACTCGTTGTTCTAAGCAACCACAACATTTCGGCTACCAAACACAACCGAAATCACCTCCAAACTCTTCCAAAACTTAACTCAGCCAAGATCCATCACTTCTAATCATTTCTAAACATCAAATAACATCAAAAACAACCCTCAACTCGTCCTTATACCTTCAGCTATAACAGAACACCAAAAAACCTCAAAAACCACCATTTTCATAAGCAAAAACTTAGGAAACACAACCTATTCAGGATTGATTGACAAAACCTCATTTCTAATATCATTTAACATCCAAAATACATTAGAGAACTATCTCAAAACAGAGCCCAATCAATTACAACGAAAATCTTCAAGATCTCTTCCAAATCTTGAGTTTTAAGCCAAAATCATGTTTCTAACATTAAAACCATTTATAAAACTTTAATAAAGGATTGACAACTTGGGAATTTCAGTAAAGAACTGAGTATTTAGAGGAGAATAACATTCTTACCTCTATATGATGATTTCTCTTGATTTGGGCAAAATTCCATGAAAATGCAATGTGGAAATCAAAAGGATTTGTTACAAGATTGATGTGAAGATCAATGTGAATTTTGCTGGAGAAAATGTGCTTGGATGATGGGATTTTGAGAGAAAAAGGAATGAGAGAAAATTAGAGAAAAGTAGTTATGAAAATCAAAAAGTAGTTTTCCTTTTCTTTTATTTAATTAAAACATTAATTAAATCACCCAAATTAAGGAAAAGTCTGGAGAAATTTTTTTTGGGTAAATTATCTCCTTAAAGATTCAAATTTTCAATCCTTTACAAAACAGTCACTACTAAACTTTAAAAAAATCACAATTCGGTCACTACACCAAAATGTAGTATTTCCAAACCTTATTTTGTAAAATTGACTTCACCACTCTCTTATATATATTAAATGAGGATTTTTAGATATTTTTCCATATTTTTAAAGCATCCCGAACTAGGTGTTCCTTAAAATCTCCTTTTATATTCGAACCGTTTCTCAGACTGGTCCGGTTCAGACCCTAAACTTCTAAGCCCAAAATTGGGGTGTTACATAAACTATTACAATCGTTTCTCACAAATACTTTACATACAAGGACCTAAACCCTAGGATAGTTGGTCTGTGACCCCCAACAACTGCCATATATATAGCTATCTCTCTAATATGCAGCTACTCATGCGTGCATCCTCTGATGCCCCTATACCCTCACATACATTGGGTATATATGGGGCTCATGGCCTAAGTGTGAGTCCTCCCTGAAATAGGAGTTTTTAAAGTATTTTTACATTAAACGCAGATTCCTTCTTGACTTGAATGTGGACTCTTTGCACGTTGCCTTCTCCCGCAAGTTAGGATAAGTACTTCTACTTATCAATCTTGGATCAGCTCTACCGGCCGCTACAAGCTTTAGATAATTGCAAGACTGAGCTCATTGGGCTCATGGAATTGCCCTCTTTAAATTGCGACCCATCTTGGCTAAGTCGGTGTAACTCATGCCTGGGCGGCACATGGCGGCAATGCTGCTTCGGTGGCGTCCTTGGCGGCATTTGGAACTGCTTCAGTACAACTCCTATTGTTTCTAGATTTCTTATCCTCTCATGTCTTCTCCTCCTCTCCACAGCTACAACACCTGAAAATAAAAACTAAACTAGAACAATATCTTTTCTTTACCAAACATAAAATATTCAATAAAAGCATCGTGACAGAGAAAATACTGTTATTATGCATGCAATACACCCAAATATGCCTAAATAAGCTTAAGAATAGCAATAATAAGGGCATGAATCTGTACAAAATATAGAACTTGTAGACACTCTACACACCCCCAAACTCGAACTATTGCTTGTCCTCAAGCAATGCAACCTAACTAGTAAATCTACCCATTACAGAAAATTAATAGAAACTTTAGTCGTTAACTTGATTTCTTACCTCAAGGCCGTGGCACCTATTGTGTTAGTGATGGGGAATGGCATGAAATAACATAGATTTTAATTTTCTTAGTGCTAGTGCAATGTCTGCAAGTGTGTGTTCATGCTAAACATGCTGAGATAACTAAATTAACAAAGAATGCCTAAAATAATTGAGTTTCTAAAAAGGATACGAGTTGTTGCCTTGGTAGCACAGTTCGACATTTTCGCCTTGTTTTTCTGATCATGGCTTTAAGGGCTTCAGCTCATCACAACTATTCTCCGGGTCTGAAGCTAAGATAGGTGCACTCTACGAAACTCCGAACCCTTTGAATAGAGTCATCTCATGAAGGCTTTCATTCACTCTTACTAATTTGTTTGTCACTTGGTTTAGATACATGGACTTTGATAGCAGCGGAGTGTCCTTTCTCATGATCCTTCCTAGAGCCTGTTTCGGGCACCTCTACGGTTTTCTTTGTTTTTGTGTTGTTGCCTTGTGCTACCGCGACGACAAACCTATATTCAATTAAGAAATTTTTATTAAGTAAGGCATACAGTGTTAAACTTAGAACTCAAGCAAAAAATCAACATTTGACATACATGGTAGAAATAATTGGCAAAAAGAAAAAATTTCTAAGAATTTTTCATGCTTCTTCCCATAGTTAGGTTAATTTTTAAGTATGGTGCGAACATAAGTAGTCGGCTAACTATCATAGACACAATTTTTAAACTAATAATTTCTACTTCTTTAAGTGTTTAGGGCAGAATTTATATATGCTCCTATATGCTACTAAATGAACCTAAAGGAAACAAAGAGGACTATTCCCCCCAAACTCCAGGCTCGCATTGTCCTTAATGCCTTAAACAAAAATAAAAAGAGAAAATAAAAAATAAAAAATAAAAAGAAAAGAAAGAAAAAAAATGGTGCTATAGACTAGGCGGGCAGGACTAAGCGGCGGGTGGTAGATGGTTTGGCGGTTTGGCTCTTTCACTTGCCACACAGCAGCTAAATGCAGCTAGGGGTGGGTTTCTTGGATTGTTCTTCAAGTCCTCCACCTTGAGGCCCGGTTGCTAGTCGCTTTCTTTTCCTTACTACCTATGTCGGTTCATCATCGAAAGAGTCAGATATTTCCATGTATGAGACCTTGGCGTCTTTGGCAGCTACCTTTTTTTTGTTTTGCTGAGGCGGCGGTCGTCTCCTTCTCTTTCTCTGACTTTGATGAGGAGGTTAGTTCGTACGGCTGAATGGGAGTGGGTGAGGTCCTTCTTTTGGGGCGGATGTGCGGCCCCTCCCTGTCAGCGACGGCTGGAGTAGCAGCTGGTCTGGGTGTGATATGGGTCGTTTGGACGCTGCTAACTCCGATGGGAATGTGGGCAACTGTGGGCCTCCGTCATGGTTTTTGTCAAGCAAGTAGGCCATAAAGGCCTCTTGCACCTCCACAATATATTTGGTGAAGATCACCTATTTGTGCTCGATCCTTTGGCATCTTTCAACGAGGCTGCGCAGTAGTGGGATCACGGCAGAGGGGAGGGCACCTTCAGTATTGCCCGCTGCGGCTGGGGTGGCGGAAGGTTGGGATGACGACTGGGCAGTTGAAGGTGTTTCCGGTCCTAGATCTTGCATCATTTGTTCGCAGCGCCCACTTTGTCCATCCTTCCTTTGTAGGAAGTATTGTGTCCTGCATCATTTGTCTGCGTGGGCATAGATTTCTTCTAGGATTACTTCACCAACATTGATTGGTCGTCCTGTCATAATGTTGTGGATAAGGGCAAGCCGCGACTTGTTCACTGTTGATCCGTGGGTGGTGGGCATGAAACAGTGTTGGATGAAGTTGCTCCAAAGAACTACCTCCGGCAGCAGATCGCGGTGGTTGACTGAGCTATTGTTCTTGCCTGTCAGCAACCTGGTGTTGGGCTTGCAGGTTTCTTTCTAGATCTTATCATAGTCAGCCGTCGTTAGGTATGACTTCCATTCTTCATGCGGATTGCCGTGGATATCAATGCTGTAGAAGATGTTGATGGTATCCGTTGTGAACTTAACACCTCCACGGAAACATACAAAAGTATTTCGCGGTGTAGGTTTGTGGGCGTAGAACTCTCGCACTTGGTTGTTGTTTATCCCTTTTGGCTGTCGTGTGCAAATGTCCCAGTCCAAAATATGAATCCTCTCGAATATGGTTGGTTCGAGGCCAAAATCCCCATCTGGCATGGTGTATTGGAACCTCATTTCCTTCCAGAGTTGCCACTCTATGAAGTACTTCTTGTAGGTTGCCGCGATAGTAGGTTTCAAGAACCTTTGAAAGATGGGCTTAGAGGTGGAGGCGGGTTGCTGTGATGTGGTCATAGATGAGAGAACGGATGTATTTTCCTAAAGAATGAGAAAAAGAAATTGCAAGAAAGTAAAGCTAGTGAAATCTTGAAAGCAAAGATAGCAGAAAGAATTGAGATTGAAGGAGAGAGCAAAGTGAAGAACAGAGGGAGAATAATTGGCTTTATATAGCCGCTTCTCTCTGTTGCCTTGGCGGGCACGTTGCCAACATGCATCAATGATTGTGGCGCGAATAATGGGATTCTAGCCATTGCGCAGATAGTCGTTCCGCTCGCGGTTGCAAATGTAGCTGTTGCGGCTAGCCATTATGATGCTGCTAGTCGTTATGCTCATATTCCTTGGGCTGCCTTGGCCGCTGGTTGGGCTTCACCTTTATTCTTTCATCCTTCTTAGTCTTGCCTTTATTCCTAACCTGAAATAAATTAAAAGTAAAAATTTAATAAGAATAACTGAAAATTAAATCTAATCCTAATGCAATAAATTAAAAATAAAAATAAAAATTAGGTTATATCGGGTTGCACTTTTCCCAAACATAACCACTTCTTGAGGGCTTTGCATTTGGCTTTTTGTCTGAGCATGTCCTTCCCCTCCTTGGGTGGATGTTTGTTGCCATCTTTGCCACCCTGGCGGGGCATACAACAAAGAAAACAAAGAGGTTTTTTAGTAATAAAATAAACGAAAATTTAATGTGCAAAAGCTAAAGTAAAAGTGCAGAAATTCAAACGCAGTTGTTGTTGCCAATCCCCGGCAACGACGCCAAAAACTTGTAGATTGTTTGGGTGTTCTCTATTTGTCAGCGCAAGTGCACACTCTCGTCAAGTTATAGTATAAAAGATATCGTCTCCCACAAGGATTGGAGCAGCTTCTATAAATGGTTTCCTGCACAAAGATTTAGTAAATGCGCAATCAAATCTCACAATGTGGAAATATAAAAACACAAGTAAAATAAAGATAGCGATGAGAGGGATGATAGGGAGAGATTTGGTCGATAGATTGGGTAAGGCAATTGCAGCTCAGTAGCGTGTAGACTGCGTTGTAAAGCATAAGAATGTTTTGCGCTGCCAAGATTTACTGTATCGACAGGTATGGTGGGCAGCAGCAACAACCCTTTCACACGGCCGCAGCGGGTCACTGCCCCTGCAACTTTCATTGTCTCGACAGGTGGAACAGAAATAAGTCTTGGCGGCAAGTCTGGCAGATATTCCAAGTTCAGCGGGATAGTCGACAGTGATCCTCCCTATGTCTAGGAAAGGATGCTCGAATGCTTGCGTGATGTGGGCAATACCTAGCAATGTCAACGTGAATGTAACCCCCTTAACCCGTCCTAGACGATTGACCCGAATTAAGAAGATTGCACGGGGAAAACCAAAGTCAACCCGAAAGTCAACCTTGATTAACGACCCTTTTTTTCTTTTTAATCTTGTCTAGATGCACGTTAACCCTAGATATGTTCCCAAGATCATCATACTCAAAGATCAAAACAATCAGAGATCATTCAGGGACTCAATTGCACAAATTACAACTTTAGGGACCAAATTGCAAATTCTGGAAATTATGGGGACTTAACCCAAATTAAAGTTCCCAACTTGAAATTAATCATCTATCATGCTTCTCTGCCAAATTTCAGCTCAAATGGACATCTCAAACTCATACAATTGCATAAACAAGATTCAGGACCAAAACGCAAACATTTCAAAATATATAACCATCAAATTCAAAGCCCAACGGTCGAGTGTTCCGAAACAGGGAGGACCTGTTTCGAAACGCGGGACCGTTCCGAAACTGGTTCCGAAACGAGGCTTGGCAGTGGCATTTCCGTTCCGGAACGGTTCCTCCCGTTTCGGAACGCCTAGGCCATTTCAGGCCCCTGTTCCGAAACGGTAGCACCTGTTCCGATACGGCCTGCCCAGATTTGCAGATTTTTGCTATTTAAACACACAATTAACCTATCAAACATGCTCCAAATGCCACCAAATTGTACCAGCAAGTCATTTAACATTCAAGGAACATAATTGCATCAACCAAATATCAACATGGCATCAATTATAAAAATCCCCAAATCTATAGGCATGCTTCCTACTTAGAAACCATTCAAGCATCAATATACTAAAAACCACATCACAAAGGCCAATTACAAGTACCAACATTATCAACAACATTAAACCAACTTAGGGAGTCCAAAACATCTCCCAAAACAACAACATAGGTCGCCCATTGCCAAATACCCAAAAGCTAATAGTTTTAGGAAAATGTTCACCATACATGAGCTTAATCTCCACTTGGATTCTTGGCTTCCTTGCTGCCCCAAAATGCACTTCAATGCTCTGCATTATTGGTTTAAGAAAAGAGAGAGAGCGTAAGCAATAGCTTAGTGAGGAATGCTCATTTAAAACCATCCAATAATGCACTTATAAAACACATGTATAAACCTTAGTTCAGACATCATTTGCACATGCACATAAGCATTAAAACAAGCATCTCATGCTTCAAGTTCATAACATGTCATATTGGCCACAAGTGATACATTCAACATAAGACTCACATATGGACTTTTAAACACCATTGTGGTCTTATAAATTTCCAAGGACCACACATGGACTTTTAAACACCATTGTGTCCTTAACGAGAATCATCCATGGACTTTTAAACACCATGACAAGGACCACGCAAGGACTTTTAAACACCTTTGTGTCCTTAACAAGAATCTCCCAATGACTTTTAAACACCTTGGAGTTCTTAAGTAAACAAGGCTTACACAAGGAATTTTAACCACCTTGTAACCTCAACCAAGAACCAACTATGGACTTTTAACCACCATGTTGTTCTTAAATACACAAGACTCACCCAAGGAATTTTAACCACCTTGGTGATCTTAACCAAGAACCAACCATGGACTTTTAACTACCATGTTGTTCTTAAATAAACAAGGCTCACACGAAGACCTTTAACCACCTTTGTGACCTTAACCATCACTTGCCAATATGCATCATTAACAACAATATTCCACTGTTTTAAAGCATTTAACAAAGCCATTAACATCATGCATCTTTAAGCATCAAACCACATTAAAACAATGTTCAAAAACAAGAATCTCTTACCTTGAGCATCCTTCAACTCATGGCTTATAATCTCAGCAAATAAACATGCTAAATATGCTTTCAAAACAGGATTTAAAACATGCAAACAAATCACATTGCATACAACCAATCCATGGTCCATCATCAAGAGAGTTTTTCCGAAAACTTACTCTTGAGCTTAGCTAAGTTGCTTAGACTTAAACTAAGCTCCCAAACCTCCAAAACATTGGTTTCAAAGCTGAAAACCAAAATCCACTCTCCGATTCCGTTTCGCCACTTGCCGAAACACCAATCGAGCTTCTGGATCACCACCACTTGGATCCAAAGATGACTCCCCTGTTTTAAACACATCAAAGCAGAGGATTAATGCATCATCATACATTAATAGCTTCAATGAAAGCACCTAAACTCGCTGCTCTCATCCACACTCCACTTTCGGCTACCAAACACAACCGAAAATGCATCCAAACAACTCCACAACACTACCCAGCCAAGAGCCATCAAATCTAAACATCCTTAAACATCAATTAACATCCAAAAAGGATCTAACCACGCCCTTATACCTCCAGCTATAACAGATCATCAAGATCACTCCAAAAACAACCAAGAACTCAAGCAAAACTTAGGAAAATCAACCTATTCGGGTTTGCATTGATTAAACCTCAATTCCTCATCAATTTAACATTCATTTAACATCAAAAAGACACCTCAAATCACTGCTCAAACAGATCATACGAATTTTATCAAAAATCAACCAAATCTTGCATTTTAAAGCCAAGATCAAGAGTTCAATTGTAAAACCTTTAATAAAACATAAATCAAGGATTGAGAACTTGGGAATTTCAGTAAAGAACTGAGAATTTAGAGGAGAAGGACGTTCATACCTCTAAACTTGAATTTCTCCCTTTTTGGAATCAAAATGCTTGAAGATCCAATTAGCAAAAGCAAAGGTTTTGATGAAGAGATGATTGAAGATCAAAAGGGAATTGAAATATGATATTTAGATGACAAAATCAGAGGGAAATGCTCTGGAGAAATGTGTTTGGGTTGAGAGAAAAGATGAGAGAAAATGAAAATGGAAAATGTGGAAAGTTAGTTGGAAAATGCCAAAATATCTTCTCTCCTTTTTAGTTTTATTGTAAAAACCATTAACTAAATCTTTAATATTTAGGAAAAATCTGGAGAAACTCCCATTGGGTAAATAGCTCCTTAAAGATTCAAAGTTTCAATCCTTTTTAAAACAGTCTCACAGTTTTCAAAATTTACATTTTGGTCACTAAGCCAAAATGTCACACTTCCTAACCTTATTTTGTAAAATTGATTTCACCATTCTCTTATATATAATAAAAGAGGATTTTAAGATATTTTTCCATATTTTTAATGCAACCCGAACTAGGCTTTCCTAATTTCACCTTTTTATATTCGAACCGCACTTCGACCGAACTGGTCCAAACGCAAAACTTCTAAGCCCAAAATTGGGGCGTTACAACTCTCCCCCCTTATGAAATTTCATCCTCAAAATTTACCTGAAGGAAAGAGGTATGGAAACTGCTTCAGCATATCATCCTTCCGTTCCCACGTGGCTTCTTCAACACCACGATGCTTCCACAACACCTTTACCAACTCAATGGTCTTGCCTCGAAGAACCTTGCCATCCGAATCCAGAATCCTCACCGGTTCCTCATCATAGGTCAAATCCGGATTCAATTCCACTTCTTCCACAGGCATCACATGAGAAGGATCCGATCTATACTTCCGAAGCATTGAAACATGAAACACATCATGAATCCTTTCCAACTCTTGAGGTAACCTCAACTTGTACGCAACAGGACCCACACGCTCAATCACCTCGTATGGTTCAATGTACCTAGGGCTCAACTTACCCTTCTGGCCAAACCTCATCACCTTTTTCCAAGGCGAAACCTTCAAAAACACACGGTCAACCACCGCATACTCAATCTCCTTACGCTTCAAATCCGCGTAAGACTTTTGCCGATCAGAAGCTGCCTTCAAACGCTCACAAATGAGCTTCACCTTCTCGGTAGTTCCTTTCAACAAAGCCGGCATCGAAACCAACTTCTGACCCATTTCAGCCCAACACAAAGGAGTCCTACACTTCCTCCCGTACAAAGCCTCATAAGGTGCCATTTGAATACTTGCCTGATAACTATTGTTATAAGCAAACTCTACCAAAGGCAAATGTTTCTCCCAAGAGCCCTGAAACTCAATCACACAGCACCTCAACATATCCTCCAAAATCTGGATAACACGCTCGGATTGACCATCCGACTGAGGATGTTAAGATGTACTGAAATTCAACCGTGTACCCAAAGCTTGATGCAAACACTGCCAGAAACGCGATGTAAACCTCAGATCCCTATCCGACACAATCGACTTAGGCACACCATGCAGCCGCACAATCTCAACAATGTACAGCTCTGCAAGCTTATCCAAAGAATACGTAGTATGCACAGGCAAGAAATGCGCACAGTTCGTCAGGCGATCCACAATCACCCACACCGAATTCTTCTTCGATGGTGACAAAGGTAAACCAGATACAAAATCCACGGTAATCCTTTCCCACTTCCATTCAGGGATTCTCAACGGTTGCAACAACCCTGAAGGAACCTGATGCTCAGCCTTAACTCGCTGACACACTATACACTTGCTCACAAACTCCGCAACATCCTTCTTCAAACCCACCCAATAGTACTCATCATGAAGATCACGATACATCTTAGTACTACCAGGGTGCATAGCAAAAGGACTACTATGACCTTCAGTAAGAATAGCGCACCTCAACTCAGCATCATTGGGCACTACTATCCGACTCCCAAAACACAACACTCCATCATCATTAAAGCAGAAATCCGAAGACCTACCCTCTGCGATATCCTGAACATGTGATACCAAGGAATCATCCAGCAACTGCTTTTCCTTGATCAACTGAACCAAAGATGGTTTCACTTGCAACTCAGCCACAAGACCACCATCGCGCGAAATACTCAAACTGGCAAACATAGCCCTCAGCTCAACAGCTACCTTTCTACTCAAGGCATCCGCTACAACATTAGCCTTTCCAGGGTGATACTCAATCGTCAAATCATAATCCTTGAGCAACTCCAGCCAACGTCACTGCCTAAGATTCAACTCCTTCTGAGACATCATATACTTCAAACTCTTGTGATCCGTGTACATAGTACACTTCTCACCATACAGATAATGTCTCCAGATCTTTAAAGCAAAAACCACCGCAGCCAACTCAATGTCATGCGTAGGATAATTGTGCTCATGCACTTTCAACTTCCGCGATGCATAAGCCACCACCTTACCCTCTTGCATCAACACACATCCTAAACCAACATAGGACGCATCACTATAGACCACAAATTCTTTACCTGATTCAGGTTGAACCAAGATAGGAGCTTGCGTCAAAGCTGCCTTAAGCTTCTCAAAAGCCTGCTGTGTAACGCCCCGGTTTTGGGCTTAGTAATTTTGGGCGTTGACCGGTTCAGTCAAAGTGCTGATCGAATATATAAGAGTGAAATTAGGAAAGCCTAGTTCGGGTTGCATTAAAAATATGGAAAAATGTTCTAAAATCATCTTTTAATATGTAAAAGTGAACTGTGAAATCAATTTTGGAAAATGAGGTTCGGAAGGTTGACATTTTGACTTGTGACCAAAATGTAATTTTTGAAAGTTGCGTGACTGTTTTATAAAGGATTGAAACTTTGAATCTTTAAGGAGCTATTATTCCAAAAAGAGTTTCTCCAGATTTTTCTAAGATATTTTAAGGCTTTATTCTGATTTTAAACATAAAGAAAGAGGAGAGAAAGTCATTTTGACTATTTTATAACTAACTTTCCATTTTTCTCCCAATTTTCCTTTTCTCTCATTTTCTCTCAACCCAAACACATCTCTCCAGATTTTCTCCTCTGATTTTGTCACTCAAATCTTCCTTTTCAATTCTCTTTGGATTCCTAATCATCTCTACTACAAAACCTCACCATTTGCAAGTTGTTTCATCAAGCTTTTTGGTTCTAAAAAGGAGAAATTCAAGTTTGGAGGTAAGAACGTCCTTCTCCTCTAAACTATCATTTCTTTACTGAAATTCCTAAGTTCTCAATCCTTGATTTGTGATTTGTTAAAGGCTTTTCAATTGAAATCTTGATTTTAGCTTAAAATGCAAGATTTGCTTGATTTTGGTGGAATTTTCGTGTGATCTGTTTGGGCAGTGTTTTGAGGTGTCAAATTGATGTTAAATGAATGCTAAATTGATTAGAAGTTGAGGTTTAATTAATGCAATCCCGGATAGGTTGAATTTCCTAAGTTTTGCTTGAGTTTTTGGTTGTTTTTGGAGTGTTTTTGGTGATCTGTTATACCTGGAGGTATAAGGATGTGTTTGTGATCATTTTGGATGTTAATTGATGTTTAAAAATGGTTAGAAGTGATGGATCTTGGCTGGGTCAAGTTTTGGAAGTGTTTGGAGGTGATTTCGGTTGTGTTTGGTAGCCGAAATGTTGGATTTGTGATGAGCAGCGAGTTGTGTTGTGTTGCTGGTGTTTTTAATGCATAAAGATGCATTAATGCTCTGTTTTTGTGTGCTTGAAACATGGGAGTTTGATCCGTGAGCTTTAGAGGTGTTGCGGAAGGTTTCGGATGATTGGAAGGCTTGTTGGCTAGCCTTGTTTTGTGTATCGGTGAGTGAAGTTGGGTTTTCAGCTTTTAAACCAAGGTTTGAAGGTTTTGGGAGCTTAGTTTAAGTCTAAACAACTTTGCTAAGCTCAAGAGTAAGTAAATGGATTTCTTTCTTGGTTTGTGTTATGAAATGGCTTTTAAAGCAATTGTGGTTGATGATTGAAATGCATGTGTTTTGCATGATTTAAATTCTGTTTTGAAAGCATATTTTGGCATGGTCTAATGCTGGTTTTGAAAGCCATATGTGAAGGATGCTCAAGGTAAGAGATCCTTGGTTTTATACATTGTAAATGTGGTTTTGATGCATGGTGTTGCATGATGTTTTATGGCTTTGTGTAATGCTTTAAAACAGTGGATTGATGATGGTAAATGATGGTTTTTGCATTATGGTTATGCATGTGAATCATTGGAATAATGTGGTAAGGTGGTTATATTGGCAAGTGATGTAAGAGGTTCTTGGTTCTTTGATCGGATCTAGTTAGCCGGCTATAGGATTGGGTGCACCGTGAATAAAGTCGCCTTGGAGGTGGAGTGGTTAAGTGTGAACCGGTAAACTCCCTTCAAGTATCCTAACGAGATGGTTAAGGTCATAATGGAGGTGGAATGCCCATTCGAGGACCTTGGTTAAGCAAAGGTTATATGGTGGTTAAAAGTCCATATATGGGAACCTTGCGCTTGTTAAGATCACAATGGAGGCGTAAAGTCCATGTGTGGATCTTGTGTAGGGTGTCCCGGATCTCGTTAGTGATGTTATACAACTACCAATCGGTGATGCAAAGGTTGTATGGTGTTTGAAAGTCCATACATGGGAACCTTGTGCATGTCAAGGTTGTATGGTGTTTAAAAGTCCATACATGGGAACCTTGGGAAAAGTTGAGGTTGTATGGTGATGTGATCTTGACCAGCACCAATTTTCTTCATGACGTGCTCACATCTTTGACAAACTATCAAGCTCAATCGAAGGGAGTTTTACCTTACTTCATCCTCTATTTGCTCATTTATGCATTATGTCTTATCATATGATATAATTTATTTGCATGAATTTGAATGAGCAATTCATAGTGGCATAACATCCATTTGCATTAATAAACATGCTGCCCATTAAAGGCATGCATTTCATTTAAAGCATTTAGTTCATTCAATAAAGCTAGTTCATTCAATAAAGCTAGTTCCTTTAATTTTTTTTGCATGACATATTTAATTATCTTTTCAATTTAGCATGAACATTTTCTTGTTTTGTGTCTAGGTGCATGAAGGGAAACGAACAGTCACAATAAATGCAAGAATTTTAGTCAGAATGTTTTCAACTTCTGGATGCGATAAAGACATGTTAGGGTCTTGAGATCACTTGGAAATTATTCCTCTATCTCTTAGCTTTCCAACGCATTTTGAATCACCTCAATCTGATATCGGGAGCTTGAGATATGATCGATTTACTGAAGACAATGCAGGCTGGAATTTTCATTACGGGAATTTTGTACAAGGATGATTTGGATGAGTTTGAGCCAAGGAAGAGTCCTTTCATCTTCATCCATGAGACATGCAATTGAAGGCTATCTTAATGCTCATATTCAAACCAATTCAAGGCTGAATTCTTATCATCTTTTCAAGGCTGTTCATATTCCACCCAGAACAATGCATTCAAATCTTATTAATTCACCTTTTTAAGGCTGAATTCATCACCTTTGGATGTTGTTCACGTTCTAGCATGGTGACATGCATTGAAGGCTGAATTATTTCACTTAATACTACAATTTAGTGATATAAATCAGTATAGAATGGGAAGAGACACTCGAAAGTGGACAACAAGATCATTACAACCATTCAAGGCCTCCATTCAAGTCATTTTATCTCCTAATCAAGCAAAGCAAAGTAGCCCAAGAGTCACTCCTCCTTTTGGACGAAATTGAGGCCACATTCATCTTAAAAAATATCTAGATTCATCACCATTTAATCTAGAATATTCAGCCAAAGCTTGGAGATAAGAAAGACAAAGCATTCAAGAGCATTACAATGCATTCAAGTGCATGACAAAGCATTCAATTGCATTTGTTTTCATCTTTTGTAAACCTTTTCATATGCTGCCCAAAATACTATAAATAGGTAGCTTAGGTTCATTGTAAAGATAGATTTTGATTTTATAAAAACTCCTTTGAAAGGTTGCTTTCATTTTAGTTCTTGCGAGAACTCTATCGGCTTCAAGTTGTGCTTGTAGTCTTCATCCATTCCACTTGTTTATAACGTTGGTTCCTAGCTCCTTTATAGCTAGTGGGTCTCGCTCCATACTCCTACCACTTCGATTCCATACTTTTATATTGTTGGTTCCTAGCTTTCTATAGCTAACGGGTCACAATTCGTCATCCTTACATATCTATATAGTCCACGCCACCTTCACCACCTTCACCATCTTCACCATCAATTTTCCTTTCTTTCATTTTACCCCAAATCCATCACTCTTCCATAACCATCAAACAACATCTACAATCCCTTATTCCACCCTTCATTTATCATTATTATCATATTTATCCTTCTTACATCTTTATTTTGCAATTTCGGAGTTCAAGCTTTCGGGAATTAAGTTCTTACTAGAATCACGATCGGGCAACTTCGTATATGACTCGGAATCCATAACCGAGATCATATCATTTGGTATCAGAGCGAGCCGATTCAGTAAGAGTATAATTTTCTCTCAACCGGGTTAGTGAAAAAAATAAAAAAATATTCCAAAAAAAATCAATAAAAAAAGAAAAAAAATCAGTAAAGGAAAAAGTGTTAAAGAGGGAGGGAATATCTTATTTCTCTTTTCATCTTCACAAAAAAAAGGGGGAAAAGTCATCATTTCAATATTGTGACGTTTCATTTATTTCTTTACCTATTTACACTATTTCTTCTTTGTAGCCACCCTTTTCTCTACCATATCTTCCTATCCAAACCAAGTTCTTTTCAGTCGAATTCTATGAGCCATTTGCAAGCCTTGAGAAAGTTCTTAAAAGCACTTGATTGAGAGCAAGAGTGGAAAAAGGCACGAGAGTACACTAAGGGTAAAAGCCATCCCGAGAGAAACACGAGTGGGAGCGACTTTTCCTTGGAGTGTTGGTGAGGTTTTTTTTTTGTGAGGTTTAATTCTTTTATTACTAATCATGTCTCGCCGCCACTCGAGAGACAATTTTCCCATTGCAGGTGACGGTCAAAACAATGATGGCGCACCAAACTTGCAAACGAAAGCAATGATTCGTGAGTTTTCAAGGCAATTTAGGGAAAAATTGAGAACCCTTTCAAGAAAAAGGAATGCTCCAAAGCACTATGTGGGTTCAATATCTAACTCGAGTCAAAGTCCAAGAAGGAATGACATAGTATCTCAATCAAGAGAGTACATGTCAAAAGAGAAGACTACTTCAATTAAAAGCAACTTACATCCAGATTTTAGATGCTATCGTTGCTTGGGAAAAGGACACCCACCAAGCCAATGTCCTAATCGGAGTGCCACACGATCTTATGGGAGTGAAACATCAAAATGGGGTCTAAGTTCATACAAGAAGAATTCCCCATTACCATTCCACGAAAGAGGAGGACCACCCAACGGAAGTAAGCCCATTGCCGAAACTAGCAAGGGTAAGACTACCGTCAATCCAAATCCTTCCCGTGATATACAATGTTTTAATTGTTTGGGGCATGCTCACATTGCAAGCCAATGTCCGAACCGCAAAAACATGCTTCTTCGAGATGATAGAGCAGTTGAATTAGAACAAGAGGAGGTTGAGAATGAAGATGCTGCCACTGAAGAAGACGAATCCGAGCATGCCATGGAAGGAGATGTTCTTGTTGTTAAAAGGAGCCTAAGCGTGCAAACCATTGAAGAAGAACATTTTGAGGTGACAAAAACACTTGGAGATGAAACCGTTGGAGTTGAAAAAGAGATTTTGTGTGAGAAAATCATTGAAGTGATTGAAATTGAGGGCATTGAAAAGATTGAGAGAAATGATGAAAATGAGTGCGAGAGTGAAAGAAGCTTTCAAACAAAACAAGAGAGTGAAGAGTGCATTCAAGAAGAATATGATATTGAAGAGAGAATTCAAAACAAACATGAGCATGAGAGAAAAGAATGTGAGGAGAAGGAAGTTTTGGTTTTTGCTAATCAATTATTTTCTTCTATTCGTTCTTTGAATTTGCAGGTTATTCCGAGAGACATACAAGACGATTCAAGCATCATATCTTTTGAAATTCCAAAAGATGTGTCACTTGAAATTTCAAGGAACGTATTCATTGACATTCCAAGAACACTCCATCCATTCGATGAACCTCGTGAAAGGGAAGTTTCAATGAATCTGATTCTTGAGAATGTCAAGGGTCAAATTCCATTCATGAACTTTTGCGAATCCTCTATGTTCATTCATTTTTTTAATGGTGTTTCATGTTTTAACTTAGATTTATTTAGCAGAACATTGATTCATGGAATTGTTCTTGCTTGTGATCATCGATTCAAGGAAAGGAAACGAGCATTATCCAACTATTCAAGATTCCTAATGTGGAAGGGTACAAGGACTAAAGTTGGTGATATCTACCTACTTGAAAGAGTTCAAAAGGCACCACTCTTCACCAGCCAACATGACGAGTTAAGGAGTGAAAGTGGAGTTATCTTTCTTAAGCATGGTGTTGATCCAAAGGAGAAACACAAAAGGACAAGTCCTTTCATCTATGGTCATGACGTTTCAAGCAAAGGAGGAGTCCAAAAGATGAGTCCTTTAACTAAAAGACATGATGAACCAATGGAGTTTTCCAAGAAGAACATCAAGCGTCAACCATTATCCATGAACATTGTTGGGTTTGTTTTCTTTATCTCTTTAAATTTGATTTTCTTTCCTACTAAACCAATTGTGATTGTAGAAAATGAAAGGAGACATCAGTTTGAGAAGGAACTCCACCGGAAGATGAGAGGAGACAAAGAAGATGTTCAATTGCTTGACGTGTTGAATAGTTCCCAAGTGATTTTTCAATTCAAAGACATGAAGCGAGGACTATCCAGCTACTTGAAGGACATCATTCGGAAGGGAACAAGAGGAGATGGCGCTCCACAAGACGTTATATTTGTGAAAGGTTTCAGACGTTGTGAGCACAACATCCTTAAATGTTTTAAGAGAATCAACTTCAAATCAAGGGAGCAACATGGAAGCAAAGTTCACAAACGAGAAGATCTTGACCCTAGAGAATGGATACGGTGCAAGACGCAAGTGAAGAAGTTCCCTTCCCAAAGGAAATCAAAAGTGTTCCCGCTCGTAGCAAGCATCGATTTGGGGACAAATCGCTTTAAAGAGGGAGGGGATGATGTGATCTTGACCAGCACCGATTTTCTTCATGACGTGCTCACATCATTGACAAACTATCAAGCTCAATCGAAGGGAGTTTTACCTTACTTCATCCTCTATTTGCTCATTTATGCATTATGTCTTATCATATGATATAATTTATTTGCATGAATTTGCATGAGCAATTCATAGTGGCATAACATCCATTTGCATTAATAAACATGCTGCCCATTAAAGGCATGCATTTCATTTAAAGCATTTAGTTCATTAATACATGTAGTTCATTCAATAAAGCTAGTTCATTCAATAAAGCTAGTTCCTTTAATTTTTTTTGCATGACATATTTAATTATCTTTTAAATTTAGCATGAACATTTGCTTGTTTTGTGTCTAGGTGCATGAAGGGAAACGAACAGTCACAATAAATGCAAGAATTTCAGTCAGAATGTTTTCAACTTCTGGATGCGATAAAGACATGTTAGGGTCTTGAGATCACTTGGAAATTATTCCTCTATATCTTAGCTTTCCAACGCATTTTGAATCACCTCAATCTGATATCGGGAGCTTGAGATATGATCGATTTACTGAAGACAATGCAGGCTGGAATTTTCATTACGGGAATTTTGTACAAGGATGATTTGGATGAGTTTGAGCCAAGGAAGAGTCCTTTCATCTTCATCCATGAGACATGCAATTGAAGGCTATCTTAATGCTCATATTCAAACCAATTCAAGGCTGAATTCTTATCATCTTTTCAAGGCTGTTCATATTCCACCCAGAACAATGCATTCAAATCTTATTAATTCACATTTTTAAGGCTGAATTCATCACCTTTGGATGTTGTTCACGTTCTAGCATGGTGACAAGCATTGAAAGCTGAATTATTTCACTTAATACTACAATTTAGTGATATAAATCAGTATAGAATGGGAAGAGACACTCCAAAGTGGACAACAAGATCATTACAACCATTCAAGGCCTCCATTCAAGTCATTTTATCTCCTAATCAAGCAAAGCAAAGTAGCCCAAGAGTCACTCCTCCTTTTGGACGAAATTGAGGCCACATTCATCTTAAAAAATATCTAGATTCATCACCATTTAATCTAGAATATTCAGCCAAAGCTTGGAGATAAGAAAGACAAAGCATTCAAGAGCATTACAATGCATTCAAGTGCATGACAAAGCATTCAAGTGTATTTGTTTTCATCTTTTGTAAACCTTTTCATATGCTGCCCAAAATACTATAAATAGGTAGCTTAGGTTCATTGTAAAGATAGATTTTGATTTTATAAAAACTCCTTTGAAAGGTTGCTTTCATTTTAGTTCTTGCGAGAACTCTATCGGCTTCAAGTTGTGCTTGTAGTCTTCATCCATTCCACTTGTTTATAACGTTGGTTCCTAGCTCCTTTATAGCTAGTGGGTCTCGCTCCATACTCCTACCACTTCGATTCCATACTTTTATATTGTTGGTTCCTAGCTTTCTATAGCTAACGGGTCACAATTCGTCATCCTTACATATCTATATAGTCCACGCCACCTTCACCACCTTCACCATCTTCACCATCAATTTTCCTTTCTTTCATTTTACCCCAAATCCATCACTCTTCCATAACCATCAAACAACATCTACAATCCCTTATTCCACCCTTCATTTATCATTATTATCATATTTATCCTTCTTACATCTTTATTTTGCAATTTCGGATTTCAAGCTTTCGGGAATTAAGTTCTTACTAGAATCACGATCGGACAACTTCGTATATGACTCGGAATCCATAACCGAGATCATATCATATGGTGTTTAAAAGTCCATACATGGGAACCTCGGGAAAAGCTAAGGTTGTATGGTGTTTAAAAGTCCATACATGGGAACCTTAGGATGTTGAGGTCAAATGGTGTTTAAAAGTCCATTTGGAGACCTTGGATTGGTAGTGTGTATGAAGCGTGGGGGACAGCGCTTGTGATCCGCGTATCCGATCGGGTGTTGAGTTGAAAAGTGGATGTGGTTGATCACTTGGAAGCCAATATGATGTTCTTGATTATAAAGAAGCATGGGATGCTTGAAAAGATGCATGGTTGCATGAAAAGTGTTTAATGCTTGAAAAGATGTATGGTTGCATGAAAAGTGTATAGTGCTTGTGAATGCATGGTTGCATGAAAAGTGTATAATGCTTGTGAATGCATGGTTGCTTGTTAAGTTGAACAAGTGTTGATTATCATTTGGTAAATGATGCATGTGTGCATGGAATCTCTTAAATGCATTGGAGTCTTGTTAAGACTTGTTTTAAAAGGCATGTGATGATGATGTTATGGTTCATAAGTTGCCTTTGGTTAATGCATGTGTTGGATTGATTGAGCAAATGGTTTAAAGGGTTTCTTGCTTGAATGGTTTTCAAGTATAAGAAAGGTATGTTGTGAAATGGAAGTGTTTTCCAAGGTTTTGAATTTAGTTTTGCATATGGTGTTTATGCATGGAATGGTTAAATGGATGATTTTGCAAGTTGTGCTTTGAAAAGGTTTTCTTAGCTTGCTAAGCTAAGGGTTGGTTTTCATGTATGTGTAATGCGTGGTTTTAAGCATGATGTTGAAAAGGAGATTTCAAACTTTGCTTGGTAAACAATTCGGGTTTGTTTTAAAAGTGTTTTGTGATCTGCTGCATTGATGGTGTTTTGGTTTTGAGCATTCCTCACTAAGCATTATGTGCTTACGCTCCTTTTTATCCATCAATGCAGATTCTTGAAGTTGGACAGCGAGAAGCAAGGGATTCAAGGAGGACTCCATTTGAGATGTATGTCTCGGTGAATAGCTATAGTTAATAAAGGCAATGGGGGTAGAATCTCTTGGGTTGATGTTTATGTGTTCGAATATGTATGGACAAGAATGGTTTTATGTTGTTGATGTTGTTGGAACATGTATTTGGCTTTTATGAGATTGATTTGGAGATTTATGCTTGAATGGTTGCTTGTGTAGGAAGCATGCCTATAGATTTGGGGTTTTTCGTATATGTTGATATTTTGTTGAATTGTTGATGCAAGTATGTCTCATATATGTTGAATTGCATGTTGGTAAAGTTTGGTGGCAATTGGAGTATGTTCGAATGGTCAATTGTGTGTTTAAGCATGTCTTTTTCTGCATTATGTGCAGGGCGTTTCGGAACAGGGACTACCGTTTCGGAACGGATGCCCTGAATCAGCCCAGGCGTCCGAAACGGTAGAGCCTGTTTCGAAACAGAAAGCATTCTGCCAGTCACCTGTTTCGGTACGCGTTGCGGAACGGCCCCACGTTTCGAAACGGGCTCCGCCTGTTTCGGAACGGGTGACCGTTGGGGGCTGACATTGGCGGTTAAATGTTTTGAAATGTTTGCATTTTGGTCCTGAATCTTGTATGTGCAATTGTATGAGCTTGGGATGTCCGTTTAGGCTGAAATTTGGCAGAGAAGCATGAAACATGATTAATTTTAAGTTGGTAACTTAAAATCTGGTTAAGTCCTTAAAGTTTTCAGAATTTACAATTTGGTCCCTAAAGTTGTAAATTGATCAATTGGGTTCCTGTTTGATCTCTGATGTTTGTGATCTTTTAGTATGATGTTTGTGGGATCACAATTAGGGCTAATGTGCATCTAGACAAGTTTAAAAAGAAAAAAAAAGGTCGTTAATCAAGGTTGACTTTCGGGTTGTAACCCCCTTAACCCGGTCTAGACGGTTGACCCGAATTAAGAAAGTCACACGGGGAAAACCAAAGTCAACCCGAAAGTCAACCTTGATTAACGACCCTTTTTTTTTCTTTTTAATCTTGTCTAGATGCACATTAACCTTAATTGTGATCATACAACAACATATTAAAAGATCACAAACATCAGAGATCAAACAGGGACCCAATTGAACAAATTACAACTTTAGGGACCAAATTGTAAATTCTGATAAATTAAGGGATTTATCCCAAATTAAAGTTACCATCTTGAAATTAGTCAGGTTTCATGCTTCTCTGTGAAATTTCAGCTCAAAAGGACATCCACAGCTCATGTAGTTGATCATACAAGATTCAGGACCAAAATGCAAACATTTCAAAACATATAACTACCATGTCAGCCCTCTAACGGTCGACCGTTCCGAAACAGGCTAGCCCTGTTCCGAAACACGGGCCGTTCCGAAACGGGTTCCGGAACGTGGCTTCGGCAGAGGCCAAACCGTTTCGAAACGGTGTATACCGTTTCGGACGCCTGGGTTCATGCAAGGCACCCGTTCCGAAACGGTACACCCCTGTTCCGAAACGCCTGCACAAAATTCAGCAACAAGCATATCTAATCATGCAATTGGACACTCAAACATGCTCCAAACATCACCAAACTTTACCAGCATGCAATTAAACATATTTTAGGCATATAAGCATCATCAAATCAACAAAATAACATCACATGCAAAAAGCCCCAATTCAATGGTCATGCTTCCTACACAAGCTATCCACTCAAGCATCAACTTGCAAAACAAGCATATAAGGTTCAAACCCAAAAACCAGCAACATCATCAACATTAAACATACTTAGGGAGTCTTAAACACCTCCCAAAACATATACATTGGTCCCCCATTGCCAAAACATACAAAAGCTAAATGTTTAACAAAACCTTCCATACATTGAGCTTTACTTGAACTTGTTTGCTTGCCTCCTCTTGCTGCCCTCAATGAACTCTAATGCTCTGCATTATTGAATCAAGAAAACGAGAGAGCGTAAGCCAAAGCTTAGTGAGGAGTGCTCTTTAAAAACCATTCAATAATGCAATTAAAGCCATTTGTAAATCATGCTTGTAAACAACCTTTACACATGCTCAAAGCATACTTTAAATCAAGCAATATCATGCTTCCACATTTCATTTAAACAAGCATCTCATGCTTCAGCGTAAACATTAAAACATGCATCTCATGCATCTCAATGTACTATACATGTCATATTGGCTCAAGTGAAGCATTTCATTTATGAAATCAAGTTCAACAACTTTCCCCAAGGACTTTTAAACACCTTGGCCCCAAGGACTTTTAAACACCTTGGCCATGGACTTTTAAACACCATGAAAGGACCACACAAGGACTTTTAACCACCTTTGTGTCCGTAGCTTGTATTACCCCAAGGACTTTTAAACACCTTGGCCCCAAGGACTTTTAAACACCTTGGCCCCATGGACTTTTAAACACCATGGAAAGGAGCACCTAAGGACTTTTAACCACCTTAGAGTCCGCAACAAGATTCATCCAAGGACTTTTAACCACCTTGATGATCTTAGATAACAAGGCTCACTCAAGGACTTTTAACCACCTTAGTGACCTTCACTTTTACAAACCATCACTTGCCAATACACACTTTATACATCATGTAATCCACTGTTTTAAAGCATTTAAACCAAGCCATTTCATCATGCATTTCAAAGCATTAAATCATCATTTAACAATGCATAAAAACAAGGTACTCCTACCTAGAGTCACCTTCAACACATGGCTTAAAACATCAGCATAAATCATGCTAAAACATCAGCAATTAACATGTTTAATCATGCTTTCAAAACAGTAACCAAATCATGCAAAATCATCATTTTACATTACATCAAAACATGGCCACCACTTAAGAGAGTAATCCAAAAACTTACACTTGAGCTTAGCAAAGTTGTTTAGACTTAAACTAAGCTCCCAAAACCTTGGTTTCAAAGCCGAAAACCATTTTCACAAATCCACTCACCGATTTCCACTTTGCTTCAAGCCAAAGCACCAAAACAAGCCTCCGGATCAACAATTCTTGGATCCAAGGATGCCTCCCCTGTTTCAACACATTAAAGCAGAGGATTAATGTATCATCATGCATTAATTGCTTCAATGAAAGCATCTAAACTCGCTGCTCTCACTAAACCTCCATTTTCGGCCACCAAACACAACCGAAAATGCATCCGAAACACTTCTAAACAAAGCCCAGCCACAAACCAGCAAAACCTCACTTCCATTAACAACAACACACATCTAAAAACAACCTACAACCATCCTTATACCTCCAGCAACACCAGATCCACAAGATCACCACAAAAGCTACCTTAAAACACAAGCTAAAATTAGGAAACTCAACCTATCCGGGATTGCATCAATCAAGACTCATTTCCACATCAATTTAATGATCATTTAACATCAAAAACACTTCTCAAAACACAGATTTAACAGATCAAACGAAAATCAAGTGAAATCATCAAGATCTTGCATAATTAGCCAAGATCCATAAATCAACCTTAAAACCTTTAATCAATCATCAAATTAGGATTGAAAACTTTAGGAATTTCATTAAAGAACTTGAAGTTCAGAGGAGAAGGACGTTCTTACCTCCAAACTTGAGTTTCTCCTCTTTTTGGAATAGAAAAGCTTGATAAATCTAGAAGCAATTGAAGAGGATTTGAAGACACAATGATTTGCAATCAATTGAGAGTTGAAAGAAGGTTTTTAGGTGAGAAAATCAGAATAAGATCTCTGGAAATTGAGTGTTTGGGTTGAGAGAAAAAGATAGGAAGAAAATAGGTAGTTAAATGAGAAAATAGCTAAAAATAGATTTTCCCTCCTTTTGATTCTTTTAAAATCGGAATTATGTGTTAAAATATCTTAGAAAAATCTGGAGAAACTCCCTTTGGGTAAATAGCTCCTTAAAGATTCAAAGTTTCAACCCTTTATAAAATAGCCACCAAACTTTCAAAAATTACATTTTGGTCACTAGCCAAAATGTCACACTTCCGAAACTCATTTTCCAAAATTGATTTCACAGTTCACTTAATTATAATAAAAGATGATTTTAGAACATTTTTCCATATTTTTAATGCAACCCGAACTAGGCTTTCCTAATTTAACCTCTTACGATTCGAACAGCACTTTGACCAACCGGTCAACGCCCAAGACTTCCAAGCCCAAAACCGGGGCGTTACAACTCTCCCCCCCTTAAGAAATTTCGTCCTCGAAATTTACCTGAAGGAAAGAGATAAGGAAACTGCTTCAGCATATCATCCTTCCGCTCCCACGTGGCTTCCTCAACACTGCGATGCTTCCACAGCACCTTCACCAACTCAATGGTCTTGCCACGAAGAACCTTGTTATCTGAATCCAAAATCTTCACCGGTTCCTCATCATAGGTCAAATCCGGATTCAATTCCACTTCCTCCACAGGCAACACATGCGAAGGATCAGATCTATACTTTCGGAGCATAGAAACATGGAACACATCATGAATCTTCTCCAGCTCCTGAGGTAACCTCAACCGATACGCAACAGGACCCACACGCTCAACAACCTCATACGGTCCAATGTATCTAGGGCTCAGCTTACCCTTCCGACCAAACCTCGTCACCTTCTTCCAAGGCGAAACCTTCAAGAACACGCGATCACCCACCGCAAACTCTAACTCCTTACGCTTCAAATCCGCGTAAGACTTCTGCCGATCAGAAGCAGCCTTCAACCGCTCACAAATGAGCTTCACCTTCTCGGTAGTCCCTTTCAACAAAGCAGGCATCGAAACCAACTTTTGACCAGTTTCAGCCCAACACAGAGGAGTCCTACACTTCCTCCCATACAGAGCCTCATAAGGTGCCATCTGTATACTCGCCTGATAACTGTTGTTGTAAGCGAACTCAACCAAAGGCATATGCTTCTCCCAAGAACCTTGAAACTCTATCACGCAGCATCTCAACATATCCTCCAAAATCTGAATAACTCGCTCAGACTGGCCATCCGACTGAGGATGATAGGATGTACTGAAATGCAACCTTGTACCCAGAGCTTGATGCAAACACTGCCAAAAACGCGATGTGAACCTCGGATCCCTATCCGACACGATCGACTTAGGCACACCATGCAACCTCACAACCTCAGCAACGTACAGCTCTGCCAGCTTATCCAAAGAGAACGTAGTATGCACAGGCAAGAAATGTGCACACTTCGTCAGGCGATCCACAATCACCCAAACAGAATTCTTCTTCGACGGAGACAAAGGCAAACCAGATACAAAATCCATGGTAACCCTCTCCCACTTCCATTCAGGGATTTTCAACGGTTGCAACAAACCAGAAGGAACCTGATGTTCAGCCTTAACTCGCTGACACACCAAACACTTGCTCACGAACTCTGCCACATCCTTCTTCAAGCCCACCCAATAGTACTCATCACGAAGATCGCGATACATCTTTGTACTACCAGGATGCATAGCAAAAGGACTACTATGACCTTCAGCCAGAATAGCGCGCCTCAACTCAGCATCAGCAGGCACAACTATCCGACTACCAAAACACAACACTCCATCCTCATTAAAGCAGAAATCCGAAGGTCTACCCTCCGCGATATCCTGAACATGAGACACCAAGGAATCATCCAACAACTGCTTATCCTTGATCAACTGAACCAACGAAGGTTTCACTTGCAACTTAGCAACAAGACCACCATCCTGCGATAAGCTCAAGCTAGCAAACATAGCTCTCAACTCAACAGCTACCTTTCTACTCAAGGCATCCGCAACAACATTGGCCTTTCCAGGATGATACTCAATCGTCAGGTCATAATCCTTGAGCAACTCCAACCAACGTCGCTGCCTGAGATTCAACTCCTTCTGAGACATCAGATACCTCAAACTCTTGTGATCCGTGTACACAGTACACTTCTCACCATACAGATAATGCCTCCAGATCTTCAGAGCAAAAACCACTGCAGCCAGCTCAATATCATGCGTAGGATAATTGCGCTCATGCACCTTCAACTGCCGCGACGCATAAGCCACAACCTTACCCTCTTGCATCAGCACACACCCCAAACCAACATAGGATGCATCACTGTAGACTACGAACTCTTTCCCTGATTCAGGCTGAATCAAGATAGGAGCTTGCGTCAAAGCCATCTTCAGCTTCTCAAAAGCTTGCTGCCTCGCTTCTGTCCACTCATACTTAACATCTTTCTGCAGCAACTTCGTCAAAGGAGCAGCAATCTTGGAAAAACCATCCACAAACCTTCGGTAGTATCCTGCCAAACCAAGGAAACTACGAACCTCCTGAACAGACTTAGGAACTTTCCAATTCATCACTGCTTCAATCTTCTGAGGATCAACACGAATCCCCTCAGCTGAGACCACATGTCCAAGGAAAACCACCTCTCTAAGCCAGAACTCACACTTGCTCAACTTAGCATAAAGCTGATTCTCTAACAAAGCTTGCAACACAATCCTCAAATGCTCTTCGTGCTCTTCCTCAGTACGCGAGTACACAAGGATATCATCAATGAATACCACAACGAACTTGTCCAGGTATTCATGAAAAACACGATTCATCATGTCCATGAAAGCAGCAGGAGCATTTGTCAGACCAAACGGCATCACAAGGAACTCATAATGCCCATACCTTGTCCTGAAAGCTGTCTTAGGCACATCCACATCCTTCACCTTCAATTGATAATACCCTGACCTCAAGTCAATCTTAGAGAACACAGCGGCTCCCCGAAATTGATCAAAGAGGTCATCAATCCTCGGCAAAGGATACCGATTCTTGATAGTCAACTTGTTCAGCTGACGGTAATCAATGCACATCCTCATCGTGCCATCTTTCTTCTTCACAAACAAGACAGGAGAACCCCAAGGCGAAACACTCGGCCGGATGAAACCACGATCAAGCAACTCTTGCAACTGCGTCTTCAGCTCCTTCAGCTCTTTAGGTGCCATTCTATAGGGAGTAATGGACACAGGAGTGGTATTTTCATACAGCTCAATACCAAACTCCACCTCGCGATTAGGAGGTAAACCAGGCAACTCCTCAGGAAAAACATCAGGAAACTCCTTCACAACCCTGATATCCTGCACCCTCAGCTCCTTCGAACTAGGATTCATCACAAAAGCTAGAAAAGCTTCACAACCTTGCCTCAGCATCCTGCTCGCCTCCAAGGTAGAAACAACATTGGCAAGAAACTTCACATTCTCACCAACCACCACCACTTCATAATCATCCGCAAGCTTAAGCGAAACCCGCTTATTCTCACAATCCACAACAGCACGATGCTCAGCAAGCCAATCCATACCAAGGATCACATCAAAACCATAAAAGGGCAACTCCATAAGATCAACATGAAAGACATGCTCTTGAACAACCAAAGGACACCTTCTATAAAGCTTACGAGTCACAACAGTTTCACCAAAAGAACTAGTGACTCTAACACCAACATCCAAAGACTCAACAGGCAAACCAAGCAACTCAGCATGCTCACGAAGAATGTATGAATGCGTAAATCCAGAATCAATCAAAGAAAGCAATGACAAGGATTGCAAAGTAAAGGTACCTGCAATCACATCAGCATCATTCCTTCCCTCGCGCTGAGCATACACCCTCGCTTGGCCTCCACCCTCAGGTTGAATAGCCACAACATGAGCTACACCGCGTCCACCTTCCTCTCGCCTCTGGAAATTACCACGGCCGCGCCCACGACCTCTCTGCGGTGCTGCAACAACAGGAGCACGCTCTTGACCACCAGCCATCCTCGGACAATCACGTCTCAAATGATCAGCTGAACCACAGTTCCAGCACTCATAACCAGCTGCCATCACAGGAGCTTGCACCTCCCTCCCAGCACGAGGACAGTCACGCCTCAAGTGACCACGGGATCCGCAAATCCAACAAGCACTAGGGTCAGCTCTAGCATTGCCACCCCTAGCAGGTGCACCTCCACCTCTCTTAGACGAGGACTGAAACCTCTGATCACGCCCTCTCTTGTTCCGTCCACCGGAACTATACTCTGTAGTTCTCTTCCCAGAACTAGCTCCAGCACCCTTAGCAGACAAACTCAGATTCATCTCAATGTCCTTGGATCGACTAACCAACACATCGAAATCTTTGTACTCCGCAGCCAACATATAGGTCTTAACTTCCGTCACCAAGCCATAACGGTACCTTTCGCACCTCTCGCGCTCATCAGGTATCAGCTCCGGTGCATACTGGCTAAGACGTACAAACTGTACCTCATACTCAGCCACACTCATGCTCCCTTGGGTCAGAGACATGAATTCACGCTTCTTCTCATCCAGATATCTAACTCCCAGATATCTCCTCTTGAACGCATGCTGAAAGAACGTCCAAGTAACATCAGCATCAGCCATCCCAGAGATTGTGGTCGTCCACCACGTATAAGCATCACCTTGCAGCAGTGACACCACACATCCCAGCTTTTGCACATCAGTGCAACTCATATGTCCCAAGACACGCTTGGTACTCTCCAGCCACGCTTCTGACCTCTCAGCTGACATACCCCTAAACTCAGTCCCTCCAAGACTGCGCAAACGTTCCAAGGGTAGTCTAGCACCAGCATCTCCCTGATGCCCAGCTCCTTGAGCTCCAGCTACTGCTGCTCGAAACGCACCCGCAATAGCTTGTACCAGCACAGACATGTCAGGCATCGCTTGCCCCTGACCAACCTCAGGCCCCGCAGCTCCAGCACCAGCTGCCTCAGCTCCAGCTCTTCCCCTCTCCGCACCACCACCACCAGGTGGAGGAGGAGGTATCACAGCACTACCAGTGTGCTCATCATTCACATTCCCCTCCGGGGTCGTAGCTCTCGCGCTACTCCGTAACTCTCTACGTGGTGCCATACTATTACCATGCATAACAATACAAAATAAAACAAGTCAGGACCAGCAAGGTAAGCAAATTCCAAGTATTCAAGCTCAATTTCCTTCAAAAACAACATTATCTCTTTAGCTTTTGTTTGGCAATGGGTACCCTCATCATGCATCATCACAACATGCATCACATACACTTCATCATATCATATCACTGAACATATCACTCAACAAGCATACCAACCAAACCATGCTTCAATCATGCATACACACATTCCCAATTACTCGAGAACTCAGCTCTGATACCACCAAATGTAACCCCCTTAACCCGGTCTAGACGGTTGACCCGAATTAAGAAAGTCACACGGGGAAAACCAAAGTCAACCCGAAAGTCAACCTTGATTAACGACCCTTTTTTTTTCTTTTTAATCTTGTCTAGATGCACATTAACCTTAATTGTGATCATACAACAACATATTAAAAGATCACAAACATCAGAGATCAAACAGGGACCCAATTGAACAAATTACAACTTTAGGGACCAAATTGTAAATTCTGATAAATTAAGGGATTTATCCCAAATTAAAGTTACCATCTTGAAATTAGTCAGGTTTCATGCTTCTCTGTGAAAATTCAGCTCAAAAGGACATCCACAGCTCATGCAGTTGATCATACAAGATTCAGGACCAAAATGCAAACATTTCAAAACATATAACTACCATGTCAGCGCTCGAACGGTCGACCGTTCCGAAACAGGCTAGCCCTGTTCCGAAACACGGGCCGTTCCGAAACGGGTTCCGGAACGTGGCTTCGGCAGAGGCCAAACTGTTTCGAAACGGTGTATACCGTTTCGGACGCCTGGGTTCATGCAAGGCACCCGTTCCGAAACGGTACACCCCTGTTCCGAAACGCCTGCACAAAATTCAACAACAAGCATATCTAATCATGCAATTGGACACTCAAACATGCTCCAAACATCACCAAACTTTACCAGCATGCAATTAAACATATTTTAGGCATATAAGCATCATCAAATCAACAAAATAACATCACATGCAAAAAGCCCCAATTCAATGGTCATGCTTCCTACACAAGCTATCCACTCAAGCATCAACTTGCAAAACAAGCATATAAGGTTCAAACCCAAAAACCAGCAACATCATCAACATTAAACATACTTAGGGAGTCTTAAACACCTCCCAAAACATATACATTGGTCCCCCATTGCCAAAACATACAAAAGCTAAATGTTTAACAAAACCTTCCATACATTGAGCTTTACTTGAACTTGTTTGCTTGCCTCCTCTTGCTGCCCTCAATGAACTCTAATTCTCTGCATTATTGAATCAAGAAAACGAGAGAGCGTAAGCCAAAGCTTAGTGAGGAGTGCTCTTTAAAAACCATTCAATAATGCAATTAAAACCATTTGTAAATCATGCTTGTAAACAACCTTTACACATGCTCAAAGCATACTTTAAATCAAGCAATATCATGCTTCCACATTTCATTTAAACAAGCATCTCATGCTTCAGCGTAAACATTAAAACATGCATCTCATGCATCTCAATGTACTATACATGTCATATTGGCTCAAGTGAAGCATTTCATTTATGAAATCAAGTTCAACAACTTTCCCCAAGGACTTTTAAACACCTTGACCCCAAGGACTTTTAAACACCTTGGCCATGGACTTTTAAACACCATGAAAGGACCACACAAGGACTTTTAACCACCTTTGTGTCCGTAGCTTGTATTACCCCAAGGACTTTTAAACACCTTGGCCCCAAGGACTTTTAAACACCTTGGCCCCATGGACTTTTAAACACCATGGAAAGGAGCACCTAAGGACTTTTAACCACCTTAGAGTCCGCAACAAGATTCATCCAAGGACTTTTAACCACCTTGATGATCTTAGATAACAAGGCTCACTCAAGGACTTTTAACCACCTTAGTGACCTTCACTTTTACAAACCATCACTTGCCAATACACACTTTATACATCATGTAATCCACTGTTTTAAAGCATTTAAACCAAGCCATTTCATCATGCATTTCAAAGCATTAAATCATCATTTAACAATGCATAAAAACAAGGTACTCCTACCTAGAGTCACCTTCAACACATGGCTTAAAACATCAGCATAAATCATGCTAAAACATCAGCAATTAACATGCTTAATCATGCTTTCAAAACAGTAACCAAATCATGCAAAATCATCATTTTACATTACATCAAAACATGGCCACCACTTAAGAGAGTAATCCGAAAACTTACACTTGAGCTTAGCAAAGTTGTTTAGACTTAAACTAAGCTCCCAAAACCTTGGTTTCAAAGCCGAAAACCATTTTCACAAATCCACTCACCGATTTCCACTTTGCTTCAAGCCAAAGCACCAAAACAAGCCTCCGGATCAACAATTCTTGGATCCAAGGATGCCTCCCCTGTTTCAACACATTAAAGTAGAGGATTAATGCATCATCATGCATTAATTGCTTCAATGAAAGCATCTAAACTCGCTGCTCTCACTAAACCTCCATTTTCGGCCACCAAACACAACTGAAAATGCATCCGAAACACTTCTAAACAAATCCCAGCCACAAACCAGCAAAACCTCACTTCCATTAACAACAACACACATCTAAAAACAACCTACAACCATCCTTATACCTCCAGCAACACCAGATCCACAAGATCACCACAAAAGCTACCTTAAAACACAAGCTAAAATTAGGAAACTCAACCTATCCGGGATTGCATCAATCAAGACTCATTTCCACATCAATTTAATGATCATTTAACATCAAAAACACTTCTCAAAACACAGATTTAACAGATCAAACGAAAATCAAGTGAAATCATCAAGATCTTGCATAATTAGCCAAGATCCATAAATCAACCTTAAAACCTTTAATCAATCATCAAATTAGGATTTAAAACTTTAGGAATTTCATTAAAGAACTTGAAGTTCAGAGGAGAAGGACGTTCTTACCTCCAAACTTGAGTTTCTCCTCTTTTTGGAATAGAAAAGCTTGATAAATCTAGAAGCAATTGAAGAGGATTTGAAGACACAATGATTTGCAATCAATTGAGAGTTGAAAGAAGGTTTTTAGGTGAGAAAATCAGAATAAGATCTCTGGAAATTGAGTGTTTGGGTTGAGAGAAAAAGATAGGAAGAAAATAGGTAGTTAAATTAGAAAATAGCTAAAAATAGATTTTCCCTCCTTTTGATTCTTTTAAAATCAGAATTATGTGTTAAAATATCTTAGAAAAATCTGGAGAAACTCCCTTTGGGTAAATAGCTCCTTAAAGATTCAAAGTTTCAACCCTTTATAAAATAGCCACCAAACTTTCAAAAATTACATTTTGGTCACTAGCCAAAATGTCACACTTCCGAAACTCATTTTCCAAAATTGATTTCACAGTTCACTTAATTATAATAAAAGATGATTTTAGAACATTTTTCCATATTTTTAATGCAACCCGAACTAGGCTTTCCTAATTTAACCTCTTACGATTCGAACAGCACTTTGACCAACCGGTCAACGCCCAAGACTTCCAAGCCCAAAACCGGGGCATTACACGGGTTGACTTTGGTTTTCCCCGTGTGACTTTCTTAATTCGGGTCAACCGTCTGGGCCTGGTTAAGGGGGTTACATTTGGTGGTATCAGAGCTGAGTTGCGAATGCTTGGGGAAAACGGTAAGTTGTTGTGATGTGTGTTTGATGTTTACCTTGTTGTGTGGTTGAAATTTGGTTGAAACACGTGTTTCTGAGCAAGTTGCTGATGTTTTCAAGCATGTTGTATGGTTATGAATATTGGTTGAGCTTATGTGGATTTGTGCTAATGTTGTGAGCTGGTGATTTGCATGATGAACATGTAATGAGTATGTTATGTTGCTAGTATGCTGTTGCAAGTGGATGCTGTTTGGTGTAAGCATGATCGAAGTATGTTGTTTGATATGCTTGATGTTGTGATATCCATGTTTGTGTTGACTGTTATGTCATGTAAAGGAGAGGATTCGGGATACCCATTGCCTTATTAATATAGCTATTGTGTTATTTTGGAGTTTGAATCCTTGCTTAAAGCTGGTCTAACTGGTTTGTTTGTTTTGTTGTGATTGTTTGTTGTTGTTAGTAGTATGGCAAAGTCGATGATAGAATGGCAGTTGGGTGAGATGGTTGCTGCCTTGGGGCAGGTTGTTAAGGCATGGAATTCACCCTTTTGTAGAGGTGTTTTGTCTCAGTCTTCTGTGCCTGGAGTTGAGGTGGTAAGGCAAGGGAAAGAAGCTGGTTCTGTGATGAAGAGTTCATCACCTGTTGTTCAGGAGGTGTTGGGAACATCTCAGGCTGTGGTAAAAGTAAAGTCAGTGGATGCGCTGGCTGTGGGATGTGTGGGTTTGCCGAAGCAGCGTTTGCTTGATTTGGGTGCTGTGGAGTATCATGGTTCTTCACCGGAGATGTTTGAGGCCTGGTTGGCCAGTGTGGTTCTGATTTTGGATCAGGAAGGTTGTGATTATGCTTGTAAGCTGGGAAGTGTTGTTTCTTTGATGTTGGAGGATGCATGTGTCTGGTGGACATCTGTGGCGGTGGCGTCACATATCCCTGATATTGACTGGGATTTCTTTGTATCTGCCTTTTATGAAAGGTATCTTGGAGAGAAGTTTCCAAGGGTTAAGCAATGTGAAGGTAGTGCTGTTGTGGAGCAAGTGTTGCTTGAGCAAGGAGTGGAAGCTCAACCACCGGTGTGTGATCGTTGTGAAAGGCGCCATGTTGGAGGTTGTTGGGGCGCGGGTGCTTGTTGGAATTGTAGTTCTAAAGTGCATGTGAAGCGTGATTGTCCCCTTGGGGTGAAGTCAGCTTTGGTGATAGCCAAAGGGTCTCTGAAAGGTCGTGGGCACGGCCGAGGCAAGGTTCAGAGGTGGCAGAAAGAGCAGAAGGATGTGAAGAGTTTGGGAAATGAGTCTTGCTGGAAATGTGGGTCTGCTGGACATATGAGACGTGATTGTTTGATGTTGGCTCGGAATAGCCAAGGTTCCTTACCGCAAGAGGTCGGTGGTGACCCTAGTGTGTTAGCTGGTGCTGCAGCGGTGCGGCAGGAGGATGATGGTTCCGCGAGGAAGAGAGCTCGTCTGATGAAGCTTCATGGTGGTGTTGTGTTTTCAGGTAACCTTGTTAAGTAGTCTTTGCTTTAGTTACCTTGGTTTGGTTTCTGTTGGTTTTCCTTGTGTGGTAAGTTTAGTCTTGTTGCTAGCATGTTTGGGGTAATAGTTGTAGTTTGGAATCATCTTTGGTGTGAAGAAGGCTTTAGTGAGTATTTTGTGGTTAATGGTTGTTGGTATGATGGAGTTAGATAAGTTAGAAGTGAGGTAGGAGGTTGTTCTTGGACGGATTTTGAGGATGTTATCGGAGGGTGTGAACTGGCATTCATGCACAGTTAAAATCATTGTTATATGATATATTATATATGTGCTGGTCCATGCATACATGTGGCATGACATTAGAGGTTTTGCATACATGCACATCAGGCATTGATAGGGCATGTAGGTGATCATGCATACGATGTCACACTCGCTAATAACTAATCGAATCTGTTAGTATGGTGGTTGGGTTAGGTTGGATGATGGGTTTTTGGAGGTTGTGTTGGTGCTGAGTGGAAGTTAGAAGTAGTGGAGAATATTAAGCTAGTGCTGGAGATAGTGGGAGTGGTATAGCTTGTTGGTAGAAGGATAGTGTTTGTTGCTTAAAGGGTTTAGTGGTTTGGTGGTGAGGAGTACCGGTTGAGGTTAGAATCGGTCAAGTGGTTTGAATAGTTAAGTGGAAGGGGTAGTTCCTTGGTGCTAAGTGATGTTGCAGTTTAGTGGTTGTGTTTCCAAGTGCTGAGGTAGCTTAGCATTTAAGTTGTTGTGGAAGGGTTGTGTTTGTAAGTGTTGGTTCTTAGTAATCTTCGAAGAGTTGGGGAGTTGGTCTGTATGTCAGGTTGGGCGATGTGCTAGTAAGGCAAGTGTTATGGTCAAAGCTTGTGGTGGATAGGCAATGAAAGGTCGAAGGCCATTGTTGTTTGAAAGGATTCTTGTGAGAAGTGGTTGGTTGGTTGTGAGTATGTGAGCTTCTTTTGAAGTCAGCTGGTGGTGTGTGGGACGGTTGGCGGAGTCGAGTTGGGGTTGTGATGTAAATTTTGGATTGTGGGTAAGTAGTCCTTGTGAGTTGTTATGGTAATAATACTGGCGGATGTGGAGGATTGTTAGCATTCGTTGAGGAGTTTGGGTAAGCAGTTGATGCCTAAAAATTTTTGCTTGATGGGAAAATCTTTGGAAGAGGTTTGGGAGTTTGCAAGAGTTTTTGAAGCAGAGAAGTTTGCATAGTGGATGATTTGGTTTGATTAGTGTCACTGTGTAAACGAGTCTTGGGGGTTGAGTGTTACAGTGATGTGTGCTGTAAAGGTTGAAGTTCTTCAGGTTGATGTTGGGGCTGTGTACGGTCTGGATATGTGAAAGGTTAAGTTGTGGTTATCTTTGAGTGTTCTGGATTTTGTGAACAGTATGTGGTTGTGTTGAGGTTGGTGGAGTTTTGTGTGAAAAGTATTCAGTGGTGGTTGAGGCTTTTGTGTTGCCTTGTGTGTTGATTTGAGAAGGTTGTGGTTCTCTTGTCGCCAGTTGAAATTTCGAGGACGAAATTTCCTAAGGGGGGGAGAGTTGTAATGCCCCGGTTTTGGGCTTAGTAGTTTTGGGCGTTGACCGATTCGGTCAAAGTGCTGATCGAATATATAAGAGTGAAATTAGGAAAGCCTAGTTCGGGTTGCATTAAAAATATGGAAAATGTTCTAAAATCATCTTTTAATATGTAAAAGTGAACTGTGAAATCAATTTTGGAAAATGAGGTTCGGAAGGTTGACATTTTGACTAGTGACCAAAATGTAATTTTTGAAAGTTGCGTGACTGTTTTATAAAGGATTGAAACTTTGAATCTTTAAGGAGCTATTATTCCAAAAAGAGTTTCTCCAGATTTTTCTAAGATATTTTAAGGCTTTATTCTGATTTTAAACATAAAGAAAGAGGAGGGAAAGTCATTTTGACTATTTTATAACTAACTTTCCATTTTTCTCCCAATTTTCCTTTTCTCTCATTTTCTCTCAACCCAAACACATCTCTCCAGATTTTCTCCTCTGATTTTGTCACTCAAATCTTCCTTTTCAATTCTCTTTGGATTCCTAATCATCTCTACTACAAAACCTCACCATTTGCAAGTTGTTTCATCAAGCTTTTTGGTTCTAAAAAGGAGAAATTCAAGTTTGGAGGTAAGAACGTCCTTCTCCTCTAAACTATCAGTTCTTTACTGAAATTCCTAAGTTCTCAATCCTTGATTTGTGATTTGTTAAAGGCTTTTCAATTGAAATCTTGATTTTAGCTTAAAATGCAAGATTTGCTTGATTTTGGTGAAATTTTCGTGTGATCTGTTTGGGCAGTGTTTTGAGGTGTCAAATTGATGTTAAATGAATGCTAAATTGATTAGAATTGAGGTTTAATTAATGCAATCCCGGATAGGTTGAATTTCCTATGTTTTGCTTGAGTTTTTGGTTGTTTTTAGAGTGTTTTTGGTGATCTGTTATACCTGGAGGTATAAGGATGTGTTTGTGATCATTTTGGATGTTAATTGATGTTTAAAAATGGTTAGAAGTGATGGATCTTGGCTGGGTCAAGTTTTGGAAGTGTTTGGAGGTGATTTCGGTTGTGTTTGGTAGCCGAAATGTTGGATTTGTGATGAGCAGCGAGTTGTGTTGTGTTGCTGGTGTTTTTAATGCATAAAGATGCATTAATGCTCTGTTTTTGTGTGCTTGAAACAGGGGAGTTTGATCCGTGAGCTTTAGAGGTGTTGCGGAAGGTTTCGGATGCTTGGAAGGCTTGTTGGCAAGCCTTGTTTTGTGTATCGGTGAGTGAAGTTGGGTTTTCAGCTTTTAAACCAAGGTTTGAAGGTTTTGGGAGCTTAGTTTATGTCTAAACAACTTTGCTAAGCTCAAGAGTAAGTAAATGGATTTCTTTCTTGGTTTGTGTTATGAAATGGCTTTTAAAGCAATTGTGGTTGATGATTGAAATGCATGTGTTTTGCATGATTTAAATTCTGTTTTGAAAGCATATTTTGGCATGGTCTAATGCTGGTTTTGAAAGCCATATGTGAAGGATGCTCAAGGTAAGAGATCCTTGGTTTTATACATTGTAAATGTGGTTTTGATGCATGGTGTTGCATGATGTTTTATGGCTTTGTGTAATGCTTTAAAACAGTGGATTGATGATGGTAAATGATGGTTTTTGCATTATGGTTATGCATGTGAATCATTGGACTAATGTGGTAAGGTGGTTATATTGGCAAGTGATGTAAGAGGTTCTTGGTTCTTTGATCGGATATAGTTAGCCGGCTATAGGATTGGGTGCACCGTGAATAAAGTCGCCTTGGAGGTGGAGTGGTTAAGTGTGAACCGGTAAACTCCCTTCAAGTATCCTAACGAGATGGTTAAGGTCATAATGGAGGTGGAATGCCCATTCGAGGACCTTGGTTAAGCAAAGGTTATATGGTGGTTAAAAGTCCATATATGGGAACCTTGTGCTTGTTAAGATCACAATGGAGGCGTAAAGTCCATGTGTGGATCTTGTGTAGGGTGTCCCGGATCTCGTTAGTGATGTTATACAACTACCAATCGGTGATGCAAAGGTTGTATGGTGTTTGAAAGTCCATACATGGGAACCTTGTGCATGTCAAGGTTGTATGGTGTTTAAAAGTCCATACATGGGAACCTTGGGAAAAGTTGAGGTTGTATGGTGATGTGATCTTGACCAGCACCAATTTTCTTCATGACGTGCTCACATCTTTGACAAACTATCAAGCTCAATCGAAGGGAGTTTTACCTTACTTCATCCTCTATTTGCTCATTTATGCATTATGTCTTATCATATGATATAATTTATTTGCATGAATTTGCATGAGCAATTCATAGTGGCATAACATCCATTTGCATTAATAAACATGCTGCCCATTAAAGGCATGCATTTCATTTAAAGCATTTAGTTCATTAATACATGTAGTTCATTCAATAAAGCTAGTTCATTCAATAAAGCTAGTTCCTTTAATTTTTTTTGCATGACATATTTAATTATCTTTTCAATTTAGCATGAACATTTTCTTGTTTTGTGTCTAGGTGCATGAAGGGAAACGAACAGTCACAATAAATGCAAGAATTTCAGTCAGAATGTTTTCAACTTCTGGATGCGATAAAGACATGTTAGGGTCTTGAGATCACTTGGAAATTATTCCTCTATCTCTTAGCTTTCCAACTCATTTTGAATCACCTCAATCTGATATCGGGAGCTTGAGATATGATCGATTTACTGAAGACAATGCAGGCTGGAATTTTCATTACGGGAATTTTGTACAAGGATGATTTGGATGAGTTTGAGCCAAGGAAGAGTCCTTTCATCTTTATCCATGAGACATGCAATTGAAGGCTATCTTAATGCTGATATTCAAACCAATTCAAGGCTGAATTCTTATCATCTTTTCAAGGCTGTTCATATTCCACCCAGAATAATGCATTCAAATCTTATTAATTCACCTTTTTAAGGCTGAATTCATCACCTTTGGATGTTGTTCACGTTCTAGCATGGTGACATGCATTGAAGGCTGAATTATTTCACTTAATACTACAATTTAGTGATATAAATCAGTATAGAATGGGAAGAGACACTCGAAAGTGGACAACAAGATCATTACAACCATTCAAGGCCTCCATTCAAGTCATTTTATCTCCTAATCAAGCAAAGCAAAGTAGCCCAAGAGTCACTCCTCCTTTTGGACGAAATTGAGGCCACATTCATCTTAAAAAAATATCTAGATTCATCACCATTTAATCTAGAATATTCAGCCAAAGCTTGGAGATAAGAAAGACAAAGCATTCAAGAGCATTACAATGCATTCAAGTGCATGACAAAGCATTCAATTGCATTTGTTTTCATCTTTTGTAAACCTTTTCATATGCTGCCCAAAATACTATAAATAGGTAGCTTAGGTTCATTGTAAAGATAGATTTTGATTTTATAAAAACTCCTTTGAAAGGTTGCTTTCATTTTAGTTCTTGCGAGAACTCTATCGGCTTCAAGTTGTGCTTGTAGTCTTCATCCATTCCACTTGTTTATAACGTTGGTTCCTAGCTCCTTTATAGCTAGTGGGTCTCGCTCCATACTCCTACCACTTCGATTCCATACTTTTATATTGTTGGTTCCTAGCTTTCTATAGCTAACGGGTCACAATTCGTCATCCTTACATATCTATATAGTCCACGCCACCTTCACCACCTTCACCATCTTCACCATCAATTTTCCTTTCTTTCATTTTACCCCAAATCCATCACTCTTCCATAACCATCAAACAACATCTACAATCCCTTATTCCACCCTTCATTTATCATTATTATCATATTTATCCTTCTTACATCTTTATTTTGCAATTTCGGAGTTCAAGCTTTCGGGAATTAAGTTCTTACTAGAATCACGATCGGGCAACTTCGTATATGACTCGGAATCCATAACCGAGATCATATCATTTGGTATCAGAGCGAGCCGATTCAGTAAGAGTATAATTTTCTCTCAACCGGGTTAGTGAAAAAAATAAAAAAATATTCCAAAAAAAATCAATAAAAAAAGAAAAAAAATCAGTAAAGGAAAAAGTGTTAAAGAGGGAGGGAATATCTTATTTCTCTTTTCATCTTTACAAAAAAAGGGGGAAAAGTCATCATTTCAATATTGTGACGTTTCATTTATTTCTTTACCTATTTACACTATTTCTTCTTTGTAGCCACCCTTTTCTCTACCATATCTTCCTATCCAAACCAAGTTCTTTTCAGTCGAATTCTATGAGCCATTTGCAAGCCTTGAGAAAGTTCTTAAAAGGACTTGATTGAGAGCAAGAGTGGAAAAAGGCACGAGAGTACACTAAGGGTAAAAGCCATCCCGAGAGAAACACGAGTGGGAGCGACTTTTCCTTGGAGTGTTGGTGAGGTTTTTTTTTGTGAGGTTTAATTCTTTTATTACTAATCATGTCTCGCCGCCACTCGAGAGACAATTTTCCCATTGCAGGTGACGGTCAAAACAATGATGGCGCACCAAACTTGCAAACGAAAGCAATGATTCGTGAGTTTTCAAGGCAATTTAGGGAAAAATTGAGAACCCTTTCAAGAAAAAGGAATGCTCCAAAGCACTATGTGGGTTCAATATCTAACTCGAGTCAAAGTCCAAGAAGGAATGACATAGTATCTCAATCAAGAGAGTACATGTCAAAAGAGAAGACTACTTCAATTAAAAGCAACTTACATCCAGATTTTAGATGCTATCGTTGCTTGGGAAAAGGACACCCACCAAGCCAATGTCCTAATCGGAGTGCCACACGATCTTATGGGAGTGAAACATCAAAATGGGGTCTAAGTTCATACAAGAAGAATTCCCCATTACCATTCCACGAAAGAGGAGGACCACCCAACGGAAGTAAGCCCATTGCCGAAACCAGCAAGGGTAAGACTACCGTCAATCCAAATCCTTCCCGTGATATACAATGTTTTAATTGTTTGGGGCATGCTCACATTGCAAGCCAATGTCCGAACCGCAAAAACATGCTTCTTCGAGATGATAGAGCAGTTGAATTAGAACAAGAGGAGGTTGAGAATGAAGATGCTGCCACTGAAGAAGACGAATCCGAGCATGCCATGGAAGGAGATGTTCTTGTTGTTAAAAGGAGCCTAAGCGTGCAAACCATTGAAGAAGAACATTTTGAGGTGACAAAAACACTTGGAGATGAAACCGTTGGAGTTGAAAAAGAGATTTTGTGTGAGAAAATCATTGAAGTGATTGAAATTGAGGGCATTGAAAAGATTGAGAGAAATGATGAAAATGAGTGCGAGAGTGAAAGAAGCTTTCAAACAAAACAAGAGAGTGAAGAGTGCATTCAAGAAGAATATGATATTGAAGAGAGAATTCAAAACAAACATGAGCATGAGAGAAAAGAATGTGAGGAGAAGGAAGTTTTGGTTTTTGCTAATCAATTATTTTCTTCTATTCGTTCTTTGAATTTGCAGGTTATTCCGAGAGACATACAAGACGATTCAAGCATCATATCTTTTGAAATTCCAAAAGATGTGTCACTTGAAATTTCAAGGAACGTATTCATTGACATTCCAAGAACACTCTTCACCATTTGCGAATCCTCTATGTTCATTCATTTTTTTAATGGTGTTTCATGTTTTAACTTAGATTTATTTAGCAGAACATTGATTCATGGAATTGTTCTTGCTTGTGATCATCGATTCAAGGAAAGGAAACGAGCATTATCCAACTATTCAAGATTCCTAATGTGGAAGGGTACAAGGACTAAAGTTGGTGATATCTACCTACTTGAAAGAGTTCAAAAGGCACCACTCTTCACCAGCCAACATGACGAGTTAAGGAGTGAAAGTGGAGTTATCTTTCTTAAGCATGGTGTTGATCCAAAGGAGAAACACAAAAGGACAAGTCCTTTCATCTATGGTCATGACGTTTCAAGCAAAGGAGGAGTCCAAAAGATGAGTCCTTTAACTGAAAGACATGATGAACCAATGGAGTTTTCCAAGAAGAACATCAAGCGTCAACCATTATCCATGAACATTGTTGGGTTTGTTTTCTTTATCTCTTTAAATTTGATTTTCTTTCCTACTAAACCAATTGTGATTGTAGAAAATGAAAGGAGACATCAGTTTGAGAAGGAACTCCACCGGAAGATGAGAGGAGACAAAGAAGATGTTCAATTGCTTGACGTCTTGAATAGTTCCCAAGTGATTTTTCAATTCAAAGACATGAAGCGAGGACTATCCAGCTACTCGAAGGACATCATTCGGAAGGGAACAAGAGGAGATGGCGCTCCACAAGACGTTATATTTGTGAAAGGTTTCAGACGTTGTGAGCACAACATCCTTAAATGTTTTAAGAGAATCAACTTCAAATCAAGGGAGCAACATGGAAGCAAAGTTCACAAACGAGAAGATCTTGACCCTAGAGAATGGATACGGTGCAAGACGCAAGTGAAGAAGTTCCCTTCCCAAAGGAAATCAAAAGTGTTCCCGCTCGTAGCAAGCATCGATTTGGGGACAAATCGCTTTAAAGAGGGAGGGGATGATGTGATCTTGACCAGCACCGATTTTCTTCATGACGTGCTCACATCTTTGACAAACTATCAAGCTCAATCGAAGGGAGTTTTACCTTACTTCATCCTCTATTTGCTCATTTATGCATTATGTCTTATCATATGATATAATTTATTTGCATGAATTTGCATGAGCAATTCATAGTGGCATAACATCCATTTGCATTAATAAACATGCTGCCCATTAAAGGCATGCATTTCATTTAAAGCATTTAGTTCATTAATACATGTAGTTCATTCAATAAAGCTAGTTCATTCAATAAAGCTAGTTCCTTTAATTTTTTTTGCATGACATATTTAATTATCTTTTAAATTTAGCATGAACATTTGCTTGTTTTGTGTCTAGGTGCATGAAGGGAAACGAACAGTCACAATAAATGCAAGAATTTCAGTCAGAATGTTTTCAACTTCTGGATGCGATAAAGACATGTTAGGGTCTTGAGATCATTTGGAAATTATTCCTCTATCTCTTAGCTTTCCAACGCATTTTGAATCACCTCAATCTGATATCGGGAGCTTGAGATATGATCGATTTACTGAAGACAATGCATGCTGGAATTTTCATTACGGGAATTTTGTACAAGGATGATTTGGATGAGTTTGAGCCAAGGAAGAGTCCTTTCATCTTCATCCATGAGACATGCAATTGAAGGCTATCTTAATGCTCATATTCAAACCAATTCAAGGCTGAATTCTTATCATCTTTTCAAGGCTGTTCATATTCCACCCAGAACAATGCATTCAAATCTTATTAATTCACCTTTTTAAGGCTGAATTCATCACCTTTGGATGTTGTTCACGTTCTAGCATGGTGACATGCATTGAAAGCTGAATTATTTCACTTAATACTACAATTTAGTGATATAAATCAGTATAGAATGGGAAGAGACACTCCAAAGTGGACAACAAGATCATTACAACCATTCAAGGCCTCCATTCAAGTCATTTTATCTCCTAATCAAGCAAAGCAAAGTAGCCCAAGAGTCACTCCTCCTTTTGGACGAAATTGAGGCCACATTCACCTTAAAAAATATCTAGATTCATCACCATTTAATCTAGAATATTCAGCCAAAGCTTGGAGATAAGAAAGACAAAGCATTCAAGAGCATTACAATGCATTCAAGTGCATGACAAAGCATTCAAGTGCATTTGTTTTCATCTTTTGTAAACCTTTTCATATGCTGCCCAAAATACTATAAATAGGTAGCTTAGGTTCATTGTAAAGATAGATTTTGATTTTATAAAAACTCCTTTGAAAGGTTGCTTTCATTTTAGTTCTTGCGAGAACTCTATCGGCTTCAAGTTGTTCTTGTAGTCTTCATCCATTCCACTTGTTTATAACGTTGGTTCCTAGCTCCTTTATAGCTAGTGGGTCTCGTTCCATACTCCTACCACTTCGATTCCATACTTTTATATTGTTGGTTCCTAGCTTTCTATAGCTAACGGGTCACAATTCGTCATCCTTACATATCTATATAGTCCACGCCACCTTCACCACCTTCACCATCTTCACCATCAATTTTCCTTTCTTTCATTTTACCCCAAATCCATCACTCTTCCATAACCATCAAACAACATCTACAATCCCTTATTCCACCCTTCATTTATCATTATTATCATATTTATCCTTCTTACATCTTTATTTTGCAATTTCGGAGTTCAAGCTTTCGGGAATTAAGTTCTTACTAGAATCACGATCGGGCAACTTCGTATATGACTCGGAATCCATAACCGAGATCATATCATATGGTGTTTAAAAGTCCATACATGGGAACCTCGGGAAAAGCTAAGGTTGTATGGTGTTTAAAAGTCCATACATGGGAACCTTAGGATGTTGAGGTCAAATGGTGTTTAAAAGTCCATTTGGAGACCTTGGATTGGTAGTGTGTATGAAGCGTGGGGGACAACGCTTGTGATCCGCGTATCCGATCGGGTGTTGAGTTGAAAAGTGGATGTGGTTGATCACTTGGAAGCCAATATGATGTTCTTGATTATAAAGAAGCATGAGATGCTTGAAAAGATGCATGGTTGCATGAAAAGTGTTTAATGCTTGAAAAGATGCATGGTTGCATGAAAAGTGTATAGTGCTTGTGAATGCATGGTTGCATGAAAAGTGTATAATGCTTGTGAATGCATGGTTGCTTATTAAGTTGAACAAGTGTTGATTATCATTTGGTAAATGATGCATGTGTGCATGGAATCTCTTAAATGCATTGGAGTCTTGTTAAGACTTGTTTTAAAAGGCATGTGATGATGATGTTATGGTTCATAAGTTGCCTTTGGTTAATGCATGTGTTGGATTGATTGAGCAAATGGTTTAAAGGGTTTCTTGCTTGAATGGTTTTCATGTATAAGAAAGGTATGTTGTGAAATGGAAGTGTTTTCCAAGGTTTTGAATTTAGTTTTGCATATGGTGTTTATGCATGGAATGGTTAAATGGATGATTTTGCAAGTTGTGCTTTGAAAAGGTTTTCTTAGCTTGCTAAGCTAAGGGTTGGTTTTCATGTATGTGTAATGCGTGGTTTTAAGCATGATGTTGAAAAGGAGATTTCAAACTTTGCTTGGTAAACAATTCGGGTTTGTTTTAAAAGTGTTTTGTGATCCGCTGCATTGATGGTGTTTTGGTTTTGAGCATTCCTCACTAAGCATTATGTGCTTACGCTCCTTTTTGTCCATCAATGCAGATTCTTGAAGTTGGACAGCGAGAAGCAAGGGATTCAAGGAGGACTCCATTTGAGATGTATGTCTCGGTGAATAGCTATAGTTAATAAAGGCAATGGGGGTAGAATCTCTTGGGTTGATGTTTATGTGTTCGAATATGTATGGACAAGAATGGTTTTATGTTGTTGATGTTGTTGGAACATGTATTTGGCTTTTATGAGATTGATTTGGAGATTTATGCTTGAATGGTTGCTTGTGTAGGAAGCATGCCTATAGATTTGGGGTTTTTCGTATATGTTGATATTTTGTTGAATTGTTGATGCAAGTATGTCTCATATATGTTGAATTGCATGTTGGTAAAGTTTGGTGGCAATTGGAGTATGTTCGAATGGTCAATTGTGTGTTTAAGCATGTCTTTTTCTGCATTATGTGCAGGGCGTTTCGGAACAGGGACTACTGTTTCGGAACGGATGCCCTGAATCAGCCCAGGCGTCCGAAACGGTAGAGCCTGTTTCGAAACGGAAAGCATTCTGCCAGTCACCTGTTTCGGTACGCGTTGCGGAACGGCCCCACGTTTCGAAACGGGCTCCGCCAGTTTCGGAACGGGTGACCGTTGGGGGCTGACATTGGCGGTTAAATGTTTTGAAATGTTTGCATTTTGGTCCTGAATCTTGTATGTGCAATTGTATGAGCTTGGGATGTCCGTTTAGGCTGAAATTTGGCAGAGAAGCATGAAACATGATTAATTTTAAGTTGGTAACTTAAAATCTGGTTAAGTCCTTAAAGTTTTCAGAATTTACAATTTGGTCCCTAAAGTTGTAAATTGATCAATTGGGTTCCTGTTTGATCTCTGATGTTTGTGATCTTTTAGTATGATGTTTGTGTGATCACAATTAGGGCTAATGTGCATCTAGACAAGTTTAAAAAGAAAAAAAAAAGGTCGTTAATCAAGGTTGACTTTCGGGTTGTAACCCCCTTAACCCGGTCTAGACGGTTGACCCGAATTAAGAAAGTCACACGGGGAAAACCAAAGTCAACCCGAAAGTCAACCTTGATTAACGACCTTTTTTTTTTCCTTTTAATCTTGTCTAGATGCACATTAACCTTAATTGTGATCATACAACAACATATTAAAAGATCACAAACATCAGAGATCAAACAGGGACCCAATTGAACAAATTACAACTTTAGGGACCAAATTGTAAATTCTGATAAATTAAGGGATTTATCCCAAATTAAAGTTACCATCTTGAAATTAGTCAGGTTTCATGCTTCTCTGTGAAATTTCAGCTCAAAAGGACATCCACAGCTCATGCAGTTGATCATACAAGATTCAGGACCAAAATGCAAACATTTCAAAACATATAACTACCATGTCAGCCCTCTAACGGTCGACCGTTCCGAAACAGGCTAGCCCTGTTCCGAAACACGGGCCGTTCCGAAACGGGTTCCGGAACGTGGCTTCGGCAGAGGCCAAACCGTTTCGAAACGGTGTATACCGTTTCGGACGCCTGGGTTCATGCAAGGCACCCGTTCCGAAACGGTACACCCCTGTTCCGAAACGCCTGCACAAAATTCAGCAACAAGCATATCTAATCATGCAATTGGACACTCAAACATGCTCCAAACATCACCAAACTTTACCAGCATGCAATTAAACATATTTTAGGCATATAAGCATCATCAAATCAACAAAATAACATCACATGCAAAAAGCCCCAATTCAATGGTCATGCTTCCTACACAAGCTATCCACTCAAGCATCAACTTGCAAAACAAGCATATAAGGTTCAAACCCAAAAACCAGCAACATCATCAACATTAAACATACTTAGGGAGTCTTAAACACCTCCCAAAACATATACATTGGTCCCCCATTGCCAAAACATACAAAAGCTAAATGTTTAACAAAACCTTCCATACATTGAGCTTTACTTGAACTTGTTTGCTTGCCTCCTCTTGCTGCCCTCAATGAACTCTAATGCTCTGCATTATTGAATCAAGAAAACGAGAGAGCGTAAGCCAAAGCTTAGTGAGGAGTGCTCTTTAAAAACCATTCAATAATGCAATTAAAACCATTTGTAAATCATGCTTGTAAACAACCTTTACACATGCTCAAAGCATACTTTAAATCAAGCAATATCATGCTTCCACATTTCATTTAAACAAGCATCTCATGCTTCAGCGTAAACATTAAAACATGCATCTCATGCATCTCAATGTACTATACATGTCATATTGGCTCAAGTGAAGCATTTCATTTATGAAATCAAGTTCAACAACTTTCCCCAAGGACTTTTAAACACCTTGGCCCCAAGGACTTTTAAACACCTTGGCCATGGACTTTTAAACACTATGAAAGGACCACACAAGGACTTTTAACCACCTTTGTGTCCGTAGCTTGTATTACCCCAAGGACTTTTAAACACCTTGGCCCCAAGGACTTTTAAACACCTTGGCCCCATGGACTTTTAAACACCATGGAAAGGAGCACCTAAGGACTTTTAACCACCTTAGAGTCCGCAACAAGATTCATCCAAGGACTTTTAACCACCTTGATGATCTTAGATAACAAGGCTCACTCAAGGACTTTTAACCACCTTAGTGACCTTCACTTTTACAAACCATCACTTGCCAATACACACTTTATACATCATGTAATCCACTGTTTTAAAGCATTTAAACCAAGCCATTTCATCATGCATTTCAAAGCATTAAATCATCATTTAACAATGCATAAAAACAAGGTACTCCTACCTAGAGTCACCTTCAACACATGGCTTAAAACATCAGCATAAATCATGCTAAAACATCAGCAATTAACATGCTTAATCATGCTTTCAAAACAGTAACCAAATAATGCAAAATCATCATTTTACATTACATCAAAACATGGCCACCACTTAAGAGAGTAATCCGAAAACTTACACTTGAGCTTAGCAAAGTTGTTTAGACTTAAACTAAGCTCCCAAAACCTTGGTTTCAAAGCCGAAAACCATTTTCACAAATCCACTCACCGATTTCCACTTTGCTTCAAGCCAAAGCACCAAAACAAGCCTCCGGATCAACAATTCTTGGATCCAAGGATGCCTCCCCTGTTTCAACACATTAAAGCAGAGGATTAATGCATCATCATGCATTAATTGCTTCAATGAAAGCATCTAAACTCGCTGCTCTCACTAAACCTCCATTTTCGGCCACCAAACACAACCGAAAATGCATCCGAAACACTTCTAAACAAAGCCCAGCCACAAACCAGCAAAACCTCACTTCCATTAACAACAACACACATCTAAAAACAACCTACAACCATCCTTATACCTCCAGCAACACCAGATCCACAAGATCACCACAAAAGCTACCTTAAAACACAAGCTAAAATTAGGAAACTCAACCTATCCGGGATTGCATCAATCAAGACTCATTTCCACATCAATTTAATGATCATTTAACATCAAAAACACTTCTCAAAACACAGATTTAACAGATCAAACGAAAATCAAGTGAAATCATCAAGATCTTGCATAATTAGCCAAGATCCATAAATCAACCTTAAAACCTTTAATCAATCATCAAATTAGGATTGAAAACTTTAGGAATTTCATTAAAGAACTTGAAGTTCAGAGGAGAAGGACGTTCTTACCTCCAAACTTGAGTTTCTCCTCTTTTTGGAATAGAAAAGCTTGATAAATCTAGAAGCAATTGAAGAGGATTTGAAGACACAATGATTTGCAATCAATTGAGAGTTGAAAGAAGGTTTTTAGGTGAGAAAATCAGAATAAGATCTCTGGAAATTGAGTGTTTGGGTTGAGAGAAAAAGATAGGAAGAAAATAGGTAGTTAAATGAGAAAATAGCTAAAAATAGATTTTCCCTCCTTTTGATTCTTTTAAAATCAGAATTATGTGTTAAAATATCTTAGAAAAATCTGGAGAAACTCCCTTTGGGTAAATAGCTCCTTAAAGATTCAAAGTTTCAACCCTTTATAAAATAGCCACCAAACTTTCAAAAATTACATTTTGGTCACTAGCCAAAATGTCACACTTCCGAAACTCATTTTCCAAAATTGATTTCACAGTTCACTTAATTATAATAAAAGATGATTTTAGAACATTTTTCCATATTTTTAATGCAACCCGAACTAGGATTTCCTAATTTAACCTCTTACGATTCGAACAGCACTTTGACCAACCGGTCAACGCCCAAGACTTCCAAGCCCAAAACCGGGGCGTTACAACTCTCCCCCCCTTATGAAATTTCGTCCTCGAAATTTACCTGAAGGAAAGAGATAAGGAAACTGCTTCAACATATCATCCTTCCGCTCCCACGTGGCTTCCTCAACACCGCGATGCTTCCACAGCACCTTCACCAACTCAATGGTCTTGCCACGAAGAACCTTGTTATCTGAATCCAAAATCTTCACCGGTTCCTCATCATAGGTCAAATCCGGATTCAATTCCACTTCCTCCACAGGCAACACATGCGAAGGATCAGATCTATACTTTCGGAGCATAGAAACATGGAACACATCATGAATCTTCTCCAGCTCCTGAGGTAACCTCAACCGATACGCAACAGGACCCACACGATCAACAACCTCATACGGTCCAATGTATCTAGGGCTCAGCTTACCCTTCCGACCAAACCTCGTCACCTTCTTCCAAGGCGAAACCTTCAAGAACACGCGATCACCCACCGCAAACTCTAACTCCTTACGCTTCAAATCCGCGTAAGACTTCTGCCGATCAGAAGCAGCCTTCAACCGCTCACAAATGAGCTTCACCTTCTCGGTAGTCCCTTTCAACAAAGCAGGCATCGAAACCAACTTTTGACCAGTTTCAGCCCAACACAGAGGAGTCCTACACTTCCTCCCATACAGAGCCTCATAAGGTGCCATCTGTATACTCGCCTGATAACTGTTGTTGTAAGCGAACTCAACCAAAGGCAGATGCTTCTCCCAAGAACCTTGAAACTCTATCACGCAGCATCTCAACATATCCTCCAAAATCTGAATAACTCGCTCAGACTGGCCATCCGACTGAGGATGATAGGATGTACTGAAATGCAACCTTGTACCCAGAGCTTGATGCAAACACTGCCAAAAACGCGATGTGAACCTCGGATCCCTATCCGACACGATCGACTTAGGCACACCATGCAACCTCACAACCTCAGCAACGTACAGCTCTGCCAGCTTATCCAAAGAGAACGTAGTATGCACAGGCAAGAAATGTGCACACTTCGTCAGGCGATCCACAATCACCCAAACAGAATTCTTCTTCGACGGAGACAAAGGCAAACCAGATACAAAATCCATGGTAACCCTCTCCCACTTCCATTCAGGGATTTTCAACGGTTGCAACAAACCAGAAGGAACCTGAAGTTCAGCCTTAACTCGCTGACACACCAAACACTTGCTCACGAACTCTGCCACATCCTTCTTCAAGCCCACCCAATAGTACTCATCACGAAGATCGCGATACATCTTTGTACTACCAGGATGCATAGCAAAAGGACTACTATGACCTTCAGCTAGAATAGCGCGCCTCAACTCAGCATCAGCAGGCACAACTATCCGACTACCAAAACACAACACTCCATCCTCATTAAAGCAGAAATCCGAAGGTCTACCCTCCGCGATATCCTGAACATGAGACACCAAGGAATCATCCAACAACTGCTTATCCTTGATCAACTGAAACAACGAAGGTTTCACTTGCAACTCAGCAACAAGACCACCATCCTGCGATAAGCTCAAGCTAGCAAACATAGCTCTCAACTCAACAGCTACCTTTCTACTCAAGGCATCCGCAACAACATTGGCCTTTCCAGGATGATACTCAATCGTCAGGTCATAATCCTTGAGCAACTCCAACCAACGTCGCTGCCTGAGATTCAACTCCTTCTGAGACATCAGATACCTCAAACTCTTGTGATCCGTGTACACAGTACACTTCTCACCATACAGATAATGCCTCCAGATCTTCAGAGCAAAAACCACTGCAGCCAGCTCAATATCATGCGTAGGATAATTGCGCTCATGCACCTTCAACTGCCGCGACGCATAAGCCACAACCTTACCCTCTTGCATCAGCACACACCCCAAACCAACATAGGATGCATCACTGTAGACTACGAACTCTTTCCCTGATTCAGGCTGAATCAAGATAGGAGCTTGCGTCAAAGCCATCTTCAGCTTCTCAAAAGCTTGCTGCCTCGCTTCTGTCCACTCATACTTAACATCTTTCTGCAGCAACTTCGTCAAAGGAGCAGCAATCTTGGAAAAACCATCCACAAACCTTCGGTAGTATCCTGCCAAACCAAGGAAACTACGAACCTCCTGAACAGACTTAGGAACTTTCCAATTCATCACTGCTTCAATCTTCTGAGGATCAACACGAATCCCCTCAGCTGAGACTACATGTCCAAGGAAAACCACCTCTCTAAGCCAGAACTCACACTTGCTCAACTTAGCATAAAGCTGATTCTCTAACAAAGCTTGCAACACAATCCTCAAATGCTCTTCGTGCTCTTCCTCAGTACGCGAGTACACAAGGATATCATCAATGAATACCACAACGAACTTGTCCAGGTATTCATGAAAAACACGATTCATCATGTCCATGAAAGCAGCAGGAGCATTTGTCAGACCAAACGACATCACAAGGAACTCATAATGCCCATACCTTGTCCTGAAAGCTGTCTTAGGCACATCCACATCCTTCACCTTCAATTGATAATACCCTGACCTCAAGTCAATCTTAGAGAACACAGCGGCTCCCCGAAATTGATCAAAGAGGTCATCAATCCTCGGCAAAGGATACCGATTCTTGATAGTCAACTTGTTCAGCTGACGGTAATCAATGCACATCCTCATCGTGCCATCTTTCTTCTTCACAAACAAGACAGGAGCACCCCAAGGCGAAACACTCGGCCGGATGAAACCACGATCAAGCAACTCTTGCAACTGCGTCTTCAGCTCCTTCAGCTCTTTAGGTGCCACTCTATAGGGAGTAATGGACACAGGAGTGGTATTTTCATACAGCTCAATACCAAACTCCACCTCGCGATTAGGAGGTAAACCAGGCAACTCCTCAGGAAAAACATCAGGAAACTCCTTCACAACCCTGATATCCTGCACCCTCAGCTCCTTCGAACTAGGATTCATCACAAAAGCTAGAAAAGCTTCACAACCTTGCCTCAGCATCCTGCTCGCCTCCAAGGTAGAAACAACATTGGCAAGAAACTTCACATTCTCACCAACCACCACCACTTCATAATCATCCGCAAGCTTAAGCGAAACCCGCTTATTCTCACAATCCACAACAGCACGATGCTCAGCAAGCCAATCCATACCAAGGATCACATCAAAACCATAAAAGGGCAACTCCATAAGATCAACATGAAAGACATGCTCTTGAACAACCAAAGGACACCTTCTATAAAGCTTACGAGTCACAACAGTTTCACCAAAAGAACTAGTGACTCTAACACCAACATCCAAAGACTCAACAGGCAAACCAAGCAACTCAGCATGCTCACGAAGAATGTATGAATGCGTAAATCCAGAATCAATCAAAGAAAGCAATGACAAGGATTGCAAAGTAAAGGTACCTGCAATCACACCAGCATCATTCCTTCCCTCGCGCTGAGCATACACCCTCGCTTGGCCTCCACCCTCAGGTTGAATAGCCACAACATGAGCTACACCGCGTCCACCTTCCTCTCGCCTCTGGAAATTACCACGGCCGCGCCCACGACCTCTCTGCGGTGCTGCAACAACAGGAGCACGCTCTTGACCACCAGCCATCCTCGGACAATCACGTCTCAAATGATCAGCTGAACCACAGTTCCAGCACTCATAACCAGCTGCCATCACAGGAGCTTGCACCTCCCTCCCAGCACGAGGACAGTCACGCCTCAAGTGACCACGGGATCCGCAAATCCAACAAGCACTAGGGTCAGCTCTAGCATTGCCACCCCTAGCAGGTGCACCTCCACCTCTCTTAGACGAGGACTGAAACCTCTGATCACGCCCTCTCTTGTTCCGTCCACCGGAACTATACTCTGCAGTTCTCTTCCCAGAACTAGCTCCAGCACCCTTAGCAGACAAACTCAGATTCATCTCAATGTCCTTGGATCGACTAACCAACACATCGAAATCTTTGTACTCCGCAGCCAACATATAGGTCTTAACTTCCGTCACCAAGCCATAACGGTACCTTTCGCACCTCTCGCGCTCATCAGGTATCAGCTCCGGTGCATACTGGCTAAGACGTACAAACTGTACCTCATACTCAGCCACACTCATGCTCCCTTGGGTCAGAGACATGAATTCACGCTTCTTCTCATCCAGATATCTAACTCCCAGATATCTCCTCTTGAACGCATGCTGAAAGAACGTCCAAGTAACATCAGCATCAGCCATCCCAGAGATTGTGGTCGTCCACCACGTATAAGCATCACCTTGCAGCAGTGACACCACACATCCCAGCTTTTGCACATCAGTGCAACTCATCTGTCCCAAGACACGCTTGGTACTCTCCAGCCACGCTTCTGACCTCTCAGCTGACATACCCCTAAACTCAGTCCCTCCAAGACTGCGCAAACGTTCCAAGGGTAGTCTAGCACCAGCATCTCCCTGATGCCCAGCTCCTTGAGCTCCAGCTACTGCTGCTCGAAACGCACCCGCAATAGCTTGTACCAGCACAGACATGTCAGGCATCGCTTGCCCCTGACCAACCTCAGGCCCCGCAGCTCCAGCACCAGCTGCCTCAGCTCCAGCTCTTCCCCTCTCCGCACCACCACCACCAGGTGGAGGAGGAGGTATCACAGCACTACCAGTGTGCTCATCATTCACATTCCCCTCCGGGGTCGTAGCTCTCGCGCTACTCCGTAACTCTCTACGTGGTGCCATACTATTACCATGCATAACAATACAAAATAAAACAAGTCAGGACCAGCAAGGTAAACAAATTCCAAGTATTCAAGCTCAATTTCCTTCAAAAACAACATTATCTCTTTAGCTTTTGTTTGGCAATGGGTACCCTCATCATGCATCATCACAACATGCATCACATACACTTCATCATATCATATCACTGAACATGCTTTCACTCAACAAGCATACCAACCAAACCATGCTTCAATCATGCATACACACATTCCCAATTACTCGAGAACTCAGCTCTGATACCACCAAATGTAACCCCCTTAACCCGGTCTAGACGGTTGAACCGAATTAAGAAAGTCACACGGGGAAAACCAAAGTCAACCCGAAAGTCAACCTTGATTAACGACCCTTTTTTTTTTCTTTTTAATCTTGTCTAGATGCACATTAACCTTAATTGTGATCATACAACAACATATTAAAAGATCACAAACATCAGAGATCAAACAGGGACCCAATTGAACAAATTACAACTTTAGGGACCAAATTGTAAATTCTGATAAATTAAGGGATTTATCCCAAATTAAAGTTACCATCTTGAAATTAGTCAGGTTTCATGCTTCTCTGTGAAATTTCAGCTCAAAAGGACATCCACAGCTCATGCAGTTGATCATACAAGATTCAGGACCAAAATGCAAACATTTCAAAACATATAACTACCATGTCAGCCCTCTAACGGTCGACCATTCCGAAACAGGCTAGCCCTGTTCCGAAACACGGGCCGTTCCGAAACGGGTTCCGGAACGTGGCTTCGGCAGAGGCCAAACCGTTTCGAAACGGTGTATACCGTTTCGGACGCCTGGGTTCATGCAAGGCACCCGTTCCGAAACGGTACACCCCTGTTCCGAAACGCCTGCACAAAATTCAGCAACAAGCATATCTAATCATGCAATTGGACACTCAAACATGCTCCAAACATCACCAAACTTTACCAGCATGCAATTAAACATATTTTAGGCATATAAGCATCATCAAATCAACAAAATAACATCACATGCAAAAAGCCCCAATTCAATGGTCATGCTTCCTACACAAGCTATCCACTCAAGCATCAACTTGCAAAACAAGCATATAAGGTTCAAACCCAAAAACCAGCAACATCATCAACATTAAACATACTTAGGGAGTCTTAAACACCTCCCAAAACATATACATTGGTCCCCCATTGCCAAAACATACAAAAGCTAAATGTTTAACAAAACCTTCCATACATTGAGCTTTACTTGAACTTGTTTGCTTGCCTCCTCTTGCTGCCCTCAATGAACTCTAATGCTCTGCATTATTGAATCAAGAAAACGAGAGAGCGTAAGCCAAAGCTTAGTGAGGAGTGCTCTTTAAAAACCATTCAATAATGCAATTAAAACCATTTGTAAATCATGCTTGTAAACAACCTTTACACATGCTCAAAGCATACTTTAAATCAAGCAATATCATGCTTCCACATTTCATTTAAACAAGCATCTCATGCTTCAGCGTAAACATTAAAACATGCATCTCATGCATCTCAATGTACTATACATGTCATATTGGCTCAAGTGAAGCATTTCATTTATGAAATCAAGTTCAACAACTTTCCCCAAGGACTTTTAAACACCTTGGCCCCAAGGACTTTTAAACACCTTGGCCATGGACTTTTAAACACCATGAAAGGACCACACAAGGACTTTTAACCACCTTTGTGTCCGTAGCTTGTATTACCCCAAGGACTTTTAAACACCTTGGCCCCAAGGACTTTTAAACACCTTGGCCCCATGGACTTTTAAACACCATGGAAAGGAGCACCTAAGGACTTTTAACCACCTTAGAGTCCGCAACAAGATTCATCCAAGGACTTTTAACCACCTTGATGATCTTAGATAACAAGGCTCACTCAAGGACTTTTAACCACCTTAGTGACCTTCACTTTTACAAACCATCACTTGCCAATACACACTTTATACATCATGTAATCCACTGTTTTAAAGCATTTAAACCAAGCCATTTCATCATGCATTTCAAAGCATTAAATCATCATTTAACAATGCATAAAAACAAGGTACTCCTACCTAGAGTCACCTTCAACACATGGCTTAAAACATCAGCATAAATCATGCTAAAACATCAGCAATTAACATGCTTAATCATGCTTTCAAAACAGTAACCAAATCATGCAAAATCATCATTTTACATTACATCAAAACATGGCCACCACTTAAGAGAGTAATCCGAAAACTTACACTTGAGCTTAGCAAAGTTGTTTAGACTTAAACTAAGCTCCCAAAACCTTGGTTTCAAAGCCGAAAACCATTTTCACAAATCCACTCACCGATTTCCACTTTGCTTCAAGCCAAAGCACCAAAACAAGCCTCCGGATCAACAATTCTTGGATCCAAGGATGCCTCCCCTGTTTCAACACATTAAAGCAGAGGATTAATTCATCATCATGCATTAATTGCTTCAATGAAAGCATCTAAACTCGCTGCTCTCACTAAACCTCCATTTTCGGCCACCAAACACAACCGAAAATGCATCCGAAACACTTCTAAACAAAGCCCAGCAACAAACCAGCAAAACCTCACTTCCATTAACAACAACACACATCTAAAAACAACCTACAACCATCCTTATACCTCCAGCAACACCAGATCCACAAGATCACCACAAAAGCTACCTTAAAACACAAGCTAAAATTAGGAAACTCAACCTATCCGGGATTGCATCAATCAAGACTCATTTCCACATCAATTTAATGATCATTTAACATCAAAAACACTTCTCAAAACACAGATTTAACAGATCAAACGAAAATCAAGTGAAATCATCAAGATCTTGCATAATTAGCCAAGATCCATAAATCAACCTTAAAACCTTTAATCAATCATCAAATTAGGATTGAAAACTTTAGGAATTTCATTAAAGAACTTGAAGTTCAGAGGAGAAGGACGTTCTTACCTCCAAACTTGAGTTTCTCCTCTTTTTGGAATAGAAAAGCTTGATAAATCTAGAAGCAATTGAAGAGGATTTGAAGACACAATGATTTGCAATCAATTGAGAGTTGAAAGAAGGTTTTTAGGTGAGAAAATCAGAATAAGATCTCTGGAAATTGAGTGTTTGGGTTGAGAGAAAAAGATAGGAAGAAAATAGGTAGTTAAATGAGAAAATAGCTAAAAATAGATTTTCCCTCCTTTTGATTCTTTTAAAATCAGAATTATGTGTTAAAATATCTTAGAAAAATCTGGAGAAACTCCCTTTGGGTAAATAGCTCCTTAAAGATTCAAAGTTTCAACCCTTTATAAAATAGCCACCAAACTTTCAAAAATTACATTTTGGTCACTAGCCAAAATGTCACACTTCCGAAACTCATTTTCCAAAATTGATTTCACAGTTCACTTAATTATAATAAAAGATGATTTTAGAACATTTTTCCATATTTTTAATGCAACCCGAACTAGGCTTTCCTAATTTAACCTCTTACGATTCGAACAGCACTTTGACCAACCGGTCAACGCCCAAGACTTCCAAGCCCAAAACCGAGGCGTTACACGGGTTGACTTTGGTTTTCCCCGTGTGACTTTCTTAATTCGGGTCAACCGTCTGGGCCTGGTTAAGGGGGTTACATTTGGTGGTATCAGAGCTGAGTTGCGAATGCTTGGGGAAAACGGTAAGTTGTTGTGATGTGTGTTTGATGTTTACCTTGTTGTGTGGTTGAAAGTTGGTTGAAACACGTGTTTCTGAGCAAGTTGCTGATGTTTTCAAGCATGCTGTATGGTTATGAATATTGGTTGAGCTTATGTGGATTTGTGCTAATGTTGTGAGCTGGTGATTTGCATGATGAACATGTAATGAGTATGTTATGTTGCTAGTATGTTGTTGGAAGTGGATGCTGTTTGGTGTAAGCATGATCGAAGTATGTTGTTTGATATGCTTGATGTTGTGATATCCATGTTTGTGTTGACTGTTATGTCATGTAAAGGAGAGGATTCGGGATACCCATTGCCTTATTAATATAGCTATTGTGTTATTTTGGAGTTTGAATCCTTGCTTAAAGCTGGTCTAACTGGTTTGTTTGTTTTGTTGTGATTGTTTGTTGTTGTTAGTAGTATGGCAAAGTCGATGATAGAATGGCAGTTGGGTGAGATGGTTGCTGCCTTGGGGCAGGTTGTTAAGGCATGGAATTCACCCTTTTGTAGAGGTGTTTTGTCTCAGTCTTCTGTGCCTGGAGTTGAGGTGGTAAGGCAAGGGAAAGAAGCTGGTTCTGTGATGAAGAGTTCATCACCTGTTGTTCAAGAGGTGTTGGGAACATCTCAGGCTGTGGTAAAAGTAAAGTCAGTGGATGCGCTGGCTGTGGGATGTGTGGGTTTGCCGAAGCAGCGTTTGCTTGATTTGGGTGCTGTGGAGTATCATGGTTCTTCACCGGAGATGTTTGAGGCCTGGTTGGCCAGTGTGGTTCTGATTTTGGATCAGGAAGGTTGTGATTATGCTTGTAAGCTGGGAAGTGTTGTTTCTTTGATGTTGGAGGATGCATGTGTCTGGTGGACATCTGTGGCGGTGGCGTCACATATCCCTGATATTGACTGGGATTTCTTTGTATCTGCCTTTTATGAAAGGTATCTTGGAGAGAAGTTTCCAAGGGTTAAGCAATATGAAGGTAGTGCTGTTGTGGAGCAAGTGTTGCTTGAGCAAGGAGTGGAAGCTCAACCACCGGTGTGTGATCGTTGTGAAAGGCGCCATGTTGGAGGTTGTTGGGGCACGGGTGCTTGTTGGAATTGTGGTTCTAAAGTGCATGTGAAGCGTGATTGTCCCCTTGGGGTGAAGTCAGCTTTGGTGATAGCCAAAGGGTCTCTGAAAGGTCGTGGGCACGGCCGAGGCAAGGTTCAGAGGTGGCAGAAAGAGCAGAAGGATGTGAAGAGTTTGGGAAATGAGTCTTGCTGGAAATGTGGGTCTGCTGGACATATGAGACGTGATTGTTTGATGTTGGCTCGGAATAGCCAAGGTTCCTTACCGCAAGAGGTCGGTGGTGACCCTAGTGTGTTAGCTGGTGCTGCAGCGGTGCGGCAGGAGGATGATGGTTCCGCGAGGAAGAGAGCTCGTCTGATGAAGCTTCAGGGTGGTGTTGTGTTTTCAGGTAACCTTGTTAAGTAGTCTTTGCTTTAGTTACCTTGGTTTGGTTTCTGTTGGTTTTCCTTGCGTGGTAAGTTTAGTCTTGTTGCTAGCATGTTTGGGGTAATAGTTGTAGTTTGGAATCATCTTTGGTGTGAAGAAGGCTTTAGTGAGTATTTTGTGGTTAATGGTTGTTGGTATGATGGAGTTAGATAAGTTAGAAGTGAGGTAGGAGGTTGTTCTTAGACGGATTTTGAGGATGTTATCGGAGGGTGTGAACTGGCATTCATGCACAGTTAAAATCATTGTTATATGATATATTATATATGTGCTGGTCCATGCATACATGTGGCATGACATTAGAGGTTTTGCATACATGCACATCAGGCATTGATAGGGCATGTAGGTGATCATGCATACGATGTCACACTCGCTAATAACTAATCGAATCTGTTAGTATGGTGGTTGGGTTAGGTTGGATGATGGGTTTTTGGAGGTTGTGTTGGTGCTGAGTGGAAGTTAGAAGTAGTGGAGAATATTAAGCTAGTGCTGGAGATAGTGGGAGTGGTATAGCCTGTTGGTAGAAGGATAGTGTTTGTTGCTTAAAGGGTTTAGTGGTTTGGTGGTGAGGAGTACCGGTTGAGGTTAGAATCGGTCAAGTTGTTTGAATAGTTAAGTGGAAGGGGTAGTTCCTTGGTGCTAAGTGATGTTGCAGTTTAGTGGTTGTGTTTCCAAGTGCTGAGGTAGCTTAGCATTTAAGTTGTTGTGGAAGGGTTGTGTTTGTAAGTGTTGGTTCTTAGTAATCTTCGAAGAGTTGAGGAGTTGGTCTGTATGTCAGGTTGGGCGATGTGCTAGTAAGGCAAGTGTTGTGGTCAAAGCTTGTGGTGGATAGGCAATGAAAGGTCGAAGGCCATTGTTGTTTGAAAGGATTCTTGTGAGAAGTGGTTGGTTGGTTGTGAGTATGTGAGCTTCTTTTGAAGTCAGCTGGTGGTGTGTGGGACGGTTGGCGGAGTCGAGTTGGGGTTGTGATGTAAATTTTGGATTGTGGGTAAGTAGTCCTTGTGAGTTGTTATGGTAATAATACTGGCGGATGTGGAGGATTGTTAGCATTCGTTGAGGAGTTTGGGTAAGCAGTTGATGCCTAAAAATTTTTGCTTGATGGGAAAATCTTTGGAAGAGGTTTGGGAGTTTGCAAGAGTTTTTGAAGCAGAGAAGTTTGCATAGTGGATGATTTGGTTTGATTAGTGTCACTGTGTAAACGAGTCTTGGGGGTTGAGTGTTACAGTGATGTGTGCTGTAAAGGTTGAAGTTCTTCAGGTTGATGTTGGGGCTGTGTACGGTCTGGATATGTGAAAGGTTAAGTTGTGGTTATCTTTGAGTGTTCTGGATTTTGTGAACAGTATGTGGTTGTGTTGAGGTTGGTGGAGTTTTGTGTGAAAAGTATTCAGTGGTGGTTGAGGCTTTTGTGTTGCCTTGTGTGTTGATTTGAGAAGGTTGTGGTTCTCTTGTCGCCAGTTGAAATTTCGAGGACGAAATTTCCTAAGGGGGGGAGAGTTGTAACGCCCCGGTTTTGGGCTTAGTAGTTTTGGGCGTTGACCGGTTCGGTCAAAGTGCTGATCGAATATATAAGAGTGAAATTAGGAAAGCCTAGTTCGGGTTGCATTAAAAATATGGAAAATGTTCTAAAATCATCTTTTAATATGTAAAAGTGAACTGTGAAATCAATTTTGGAAAATGAGGTTCGGAAGGTTGACATTTTGACTAGTGACCAAAATGTAATTTTTGAAAGTTGCGTGACTGTTTTATAAAGGATTGAAACTTTGAATCTTTAAGGAGCTATTATTCCAAAAAGAGTTTCTCCAGATTTTTCTAAGATATTTTAAGGCTTTATTCTGATTTTAAACATAAAGAAAGAGGAGGGAAAGTCATTTTGACTATTTTATAACTAACTTTCCATTTTTCTCCCAATTTTCCTTTTCTCTCATTTTCTCTCAACCCAAACACATCTCTCCAGATTTTCTCCTCTGATTTTGTCACTCAAATCTTCCTTTTCAATACTCTTTGGATTCCTAATCATCTCTACTACAAAACCTCACCATTTGCAAGTTGTTTCATCAAGCTTTTTGGTTCTAAAAAGGAGAAATTCAAGTTTGGAGGTAAGAACGTCCTTCTCCTCTAAACTATCAGTTCTTTACTGAAATTCCTAAGTTCTCAATCCTTGATTTGTGATTTGTTAAAGGCTTTTCAATTGAAATCTTGATTTTAGCTTAAAATGCAAGATTTGCTTGATTTTGGTGAAATTTTCGTGTGATCTGTTTGGGCAGTGTTTTGAGGTGTCAAATTGATGTTAAATGAATGCTAAATTGATTAGAATTGAGGTTTAATTAATGCAATCCCGGATAGGTTGAATTTCCTAAGTTTTGCTTGAGTTTTTGGTTGTTTTTAGAGTGTTTTTGGTGATCTGTTATACCTGGAGGTATAAGGATGTGTTTGTGATCATTTTGGATGTTAATTGATGTTTAAAAATGGTTAGAGGTGATGGATCTTGGCTGGGTCAAGTTTTGGAAGTGTTTGGAGGTGATTTCGGTTGTGTTTGGTAGCCGAAATGTTGGATTTGTGATGAGCAGCGAGTTGTGTTGTGTTGCTGGTGTTTTTAATGCATAAAGATGCATTAATGCTGTGTTTTTGTGTGCTTGAAACAGGGGAGTTTGATCCGTGAGCTTTAGAGGTGTTGCGGAAGGTTTCGGATGCTTGGAAGGCTTGTTGGCAAGCCTTGTTTTGTGTATCGGTGAGTGAAGTTGGGTTTTCAGCTTTTAAACCAAGGTTTGAAGGTTTTGGGAGCTTAGTTTATGTCTAAACAACTTTGCTAAGCTCAAGAGTAAGTAAATGGATTTCTTTCTTGGTTTGTGTTATGAAATGGCTTTTAAAGCAATTGTGGTTGATGATTGAAATGCATGTGTTTTGCATGATTTAAATTCTGTTTTGAAAGCATATTTTGGCATGGTCTAATGCTGGTTTTGAAAGCCATATGTGAAGGATGCTCAAGGTAAGAGATCCTTGGTTTTATACATTGTAAATGTGGTTTTGATGCATGGTGTTGCATGATGTTTTATGGCTTTGTGTAATGCTTTAAAACAGTGGATTGATGATGGTAAATGATGGTTTTTGCATTATGGTTATGCATGTGAATCATTGGACTAATGTGGTAAGGTGGTTATATTGGCAAGTGATGTAAGAGGTTCTTGGTTCTTTGATCGGATATAGTTAGCCGGCTATAGGATTGGGTGCACCGTGAATAAAGTCGCCTTGGAGGTGGAGTGGTTAAGTGTGAACCGGTAAACTCCCTTCAAGTATCCTAACGAGATGGTTAAGGTCATAATGGAGGTGGAATGCCCATTCGAGGACCTTGGTTAAGCAAAGGTTATATGGTGGTTAAAAGTCCATATATGGGAACCTTGTGCTTGTTAAGATCACAATGGAGGCGTAAAGTCCATGTGTGGATCTTGTGTAGGGTGTCCCGGATCTCGTTAGTGATGTTATACAACTACCAATCGGTGATGCAAAGGTTGTATGGTGTTTGAAAGTCCATACATGGGAACCTTGTGCATGTCAAGGTTGTATGGTGTTTAAAAGTCCATACATGGGAACCTTGGGAAAAGTTGAGGTTGTATGGTGATGTGATCTTGACCAGCACCAATTTTCTTCATGACGTGCTCACATCTTTGACAAACTATCAAGCTCAATCGAAGGGAGTTTTACCTTACTTCATCCTCTATTTGCTCATTTATGCATTATGTCTTATCATATGATATAATTTATTTGCATGAATTTGCATGAGCAATTCATAGTGGCATAACATCCATTTGCATTAATAAACATGCTGCCCATTAAAGGCATGCATTTCATTTAAAGCATTTAGTTCATTAATACATGTAGTTCATTCAATAAAGCTAGTTCATTCAATAAAGCTAGTTCCTTTAATTTTTTTTGCATGACATATTTAATTATCTTTTCAATTTAGCATGAACATTTTCTTGTTTTGTGTCTAGGTGCATGAAGGGAAACGAACAGTCACAATAAATGCAAGAATTTCAGTCAGAATGTTTTCAACTTCTGGATGCGATAAAGACATGTTAGGGTCTTGAGATCACTTGGAAATTATTCCTCTATCTCTTAGCTTTCCAACTCATTTTGAATCACCTCAATCTGATATCGGGAGCTTGAGATATGATCGATTTACTGAAGACAATGCAGGCTGGAATTTTCATTACGGGAATTTTGTACAAGGATGATTTGGATGAGTTTGAGCCAAGGAAGAGTCCTTTCATCTTCATCCATGAGACATGCAATTGAAGGCTATCTTAATGCTCATATTCAAACCAATTCAAGGCTGAATTCTTATCATCTTTTCAAGGCTGTTCATATTCCACCCAGAACAATGCATTCAAATCTTATTAATTCACCTTTTTAAGGCTGAATTCATCACCTTTGGATGTTGTTCACGTTCTAGCATGGTGACATGCATTGAAGGCTGAATTATTTCACTTAATACTACAATTTAGTGATATAAATCAGTATAGAATGGGAAGAGACACTCGAAAGTGGACAACAAGATCATTACAACCATTCAAGGCCTCCATTCAAGTCATTTTATCTCCTAATCAAGCAAAGCAAAGTAGCCCAAGAGTCACTCCTCCTTTTGGACGAAATTGAGGCCACATTCATCTTAAAAAATATCTAGATTCATCACCATTTAATCTAGAATATTCAGCCAAAGCTTGGAGATAAGAAAGACAAAGCATTCAAGAGCATTACAATGCATTCAAGTGCATGACAAAGCATTCAATTGCATTTGTTTTCATCTTTTGTAAACCTTTTCATATGCTGCCCAAAATACTATAAATAGGTAGCTTAGGTTCATTGTAAAGATAGATTTTGATTTTATAAAAACTCCTTTGAAAGGTTGCTTTCATTTTAGTTCTTGCGAGAACTCTATCGGCTTCAAGTTGTGCTTGTAGTCTTCATCCATTCCACTTGTTTATAACGTTGGTTCCTAGCTCCTTTATAGCTAGTGGGTCTCGCTCCATACTCCTACCACTTCGATTCCATACTTTTATATTGTTGGTTCCTAGCTTTCTATAGCTAACGGGTCACAATTCGTCATCCTTACATATCTATATAGTCCACGCCACCTTCACCACCTTCACCATCTTCACCATCAATTTTCCTTTCTTTCATTTTACCCCAAATCCATCACTCTTCCATAACCATCAAACAACATCTACAATCCCTTATTCCACCCTTCATTTATCATTATTATCATATTTATCCTTCTTACATCTTTATTTTGCAATTTCGGAGTTCAAGCTTTCGGGAATTAAGTTCTTACTAGAATCACGATCGGGCAACTTCGTATATGACTCGGAATCCATAACCGAGATCATATCATTTGGTATCAGAGCGAGCCGATTCAGTAAGAGTATAATTTTCTCTCAACCGGGTTAGTGAAAAAAATAAAAAAATATTCCAAAAAAAATCAATAAAAAAAGAAAAAAAATCAGTAAAGGAAAAAGTGTTAAAGAGGGAGGGAATATCTTATTTCTCTTTTCATCTTCACAAAAAAAGGGGGAAAAGTCATCATTTCAATATTGTGACGTTTCATTTATTTCTTTACCTATTTACACTATTTCTTCTTTGTAGCCACCCTTTTCTCTACCATATCTTCCTATCCAAACCAAGTTCTTTTCAGTCGAATTCTATGAGCCATTTGCAAGCCTTGAGAAAGTTCTTAAAAGCACTTGATTGAGAGCAAGAGTGGAAAAAGGCACGAGAGTACACTAAGGGTAAAAGCCATCCCGAGAGAAACACGAGTGGGAGCGACTTTTCCTTGGAGTGTTGGTGAGGTTTTTTTTTTGTGAGGTTTAATTCTTTTATTACTAATCATGTCTCGCCGCCACTCGAGAGACAATTTTCCCATTGCAGGTGACGGTCAAAACAATGATGGCGCACCAAACTTGCAAACGAAAGCAATGATTCGTGAGTTTTCAAGGCAATTTAGGGAAAAATTGAGAACCCTTTCAAGAAAAAGGAATGCTCCAAAGCACTATGTGGGTTCAATATCTAACTCGAGTCAAAGTCCAAGAAGGAATGACATAGTATCTCAATCAAGAGAGTGCATGTCAAAAGAGAAGACTACTTCAATTAAAAGCAACTTACATCCAGATTTTATATGCTATCGTTGCTTGGGAAAAGGACACCCACCAAGCCAATGTCCTAATCGGAGTGCCACACGATCTTATGGGAGTGAAACATCAAAATGGGGTCTAAGTTCATACAAGAAGAATTCCCCATTACCATTCCACGAAAGAGGAGGACCACCCAATGGAAGTAAGCCCATTGCCGAAACCAGCAAGGGTAAGACTACCGTCAATCCAAATCCTTCCCGTGATATACAATGTTTTAATTGTTTGGGGCATGCTCACATTGCAAGCCAATGTCCGAACCGCAAAAACATGCTTCTTCGAGATGATAGAGCAGTTGAATTAGAACAAGAGGAGGTTGAGAATGAAGATGCTGCCACTGAAGAAGACGAATCCGAGCATGCCATGGAAGGAGATGTTCTTGTTGTTAAAAGGAGCCTAAGCGTGCAAACCATTGAAGAAGAACATTTTGAGGTGACAAAAACACTTGGAGATGAAACCGTTGGAGTTGAAAAAGAGATTTTGTGTGAGAAAATCATTGAAGTGATTGAAATTGAGGGCATTGAAAAGATTGAGAGAAATGATGAAAATGAGTGCGAGAGTGAAAGAAGCTTTCAAACAAAACAAGAGAGTGAAGAGTGCATTCAAGAAGAATATGATATTGAAGAGAGAATTCAAAACAAACATGAGCATGAGAGAAAAGAATGTGAGGAGAAGGAAGTTTTGGTTTTTGCTAATCAATTATTTTCTTCTATTCGTTCTTTGAATTTGCAGGTTATTCCGAGAGACATACAAGACGATTCAAGCATCATATCTTTTGAAATTCCAAAAGATGTGTCACTTGAAATTTCAAGGAACGTATTCATTGACATTCCAAGAACACTCCATCCATTCGATGAACCTCGTGAAAGGGAAGTTTCAATGAATCTGGTTCTTGAGAATGTCAAGGGTCAAATTCCATTCATGAACTTTTGCGAATCCTCTATGTTCATTCATTTTTTTAATGGTGTTTCATGTTTTAACTTAGATTTATTTAGCAGAACATTGATTCATGGAATTGTTCTTGCTTGTGATCATCTATTCAAGGAAAGGAAACGAGAATTATCCAACTATTCAAGATTCCTAATGTGGAAGGGTACAAGGACTAAAGTTGGTGATATCTACCTACTTGAAAGAGTTCAAAAGGCACCACTCTTCACCAGCCAACATGACGAGTTAAGGAGTGAAAGTGGAGTTATCTTTCTTAAGCATGGTGTTGATCCAAAGGAGAAACACAAAAGGACAAGTCCTTTCATCTATGGTCATGACGTTTCAAGCAAAGGAGGAGTCCAAAAGATGAGTCCTTTAACTGAAAGACATGATGAACCAATGGAGTTTTCCAAGAAGAACATCAAGCGTCAACCATTATCCATGAACATTGTTGGGTTTGTTTTCTTTATCTCTTTAAATTTGATTTTCTTTCCTACTAAACCAATTGTGATTGTAGAAAATGAAAGGAGACATCAGTTTGAGAAGGAACTCCACCGGAAGATGAGAGGAGACAAAGAAGATGTTCAATTGCTTGACGTCTTGAATAGTTCCCAAGTGATTTTTCAATTCAAAGACATGAAGCGAGGACTATCCAGCTACTCGAAGGACATCATTCGGAAGGGAACAAGAGGAGATGGCGCTCCACAAGACGTTATATTTGTGAAAGGTTTCAGACGTTGTGAGCACAACATCCTTAAATGTTTTAAGAGAATCAACTTCAAATCAAGGGAGCAACATGGAAGCAAAGTTCACAAACGAGAAGATCTTGACCCTAGAGAATGGATACGGTGCAAGACGCAAGTGAAGAAGTTCCCTTCCCAAAGGAAATCAAAAGTGTTCCCGCTCGTAGCAAGCATCGATTTGGGGACAAATCGCTTTAAAGAGGGAGGGGATGATGTGATCTTGACCAGCACCGATTTTCTTCATGACGTGCTCACATCTTTGACAAACTATCAAGCTCAATCGAAGGGAGTTTTACCTTACTTCATCCTCTATTTGCTCATTTATGCATTATGTCTTATCATATGATATAATTTATTTGCATGAATTTGCATGAGCAATTCATAGTGGCATAACATCCATTTGCATTAATAAACATGCTGCCCATTAAAGGCATGCATTTCATTTAAAGCATTTAGTTCATTAATACATGTAGTTCATTCAATAAAGCTAGTTCATTCAATAAAGCTAGTTCCTTTAATTTTTTTTGCATGACATATTTAATTATCTTTTAAATTTAGCATGAACATTTGCTTGTTTTGTGTCTAGGTGCATGAAGGGAAACGAACAGTCACAATAAATGCAAGAATTTCAGTCATAATGTTTTCAACTTCTGGATGCGATAAAGACATGTTAGGGTCTTGAGATCACTTGGAAATTATTCCTCTATCTCTTATCTTTCCAACGCATTTTGAATCACCTCAATCTGATATCGGGAGCTTGAGATATGATCGATTTACTGAAGACAATGCAGGCTGGAATTTTCATTACGGGAATTTTGTACAAGGATGATTTGGATGAGTTTGAGCCAAGGAAGAGTCCTTTCATCTTCATCCATGAGACATGCAATTGAAGGCTATCTTAATGCTCATATTCAAACCAATTCAAGGCTGAATTCTTATCATCTTTTCAAGGCTGTTCATATTCCACCCAGAACAATGCATTCAAATCTTATTAATTCACCTTTTTAAGGCTGAATTCATCACCTTTGGATGTTGTTCACGTTCTAGCATGGTGACATGCATTGAAAGCTGAATTATTTCACTTAATACTACAATTTAGTGATATAAATCAGTATAGAATGGGAAGAGACACTCCAAAGTGGACAACAAGATCATTACAACCATTCAAGGCCTCCATTCAAGTCATTTTATCTCCTAATCAAGCAAAGCAAAGTAGCCCAAGAGTCACTCCTCCTTTTGGACGAAATTGAGGCCACATTCATCTTAAAAAATATATAGATTCATCACCATTTAATCTAGAATATTCAGCCAAAGCTTGGAGATAAGAAAGACAAAGCATTCAAGAGCATTACAATGCATTCAAGTGCATGACAAAGCATTCAAGTGCATTTGTTTTCATCTTTTGTAAACCTTTTCATATGCTGCCCAAAATACTATAAATAGGTAGCTTAGGTTCATTGTAAAGATAGATTTTGATTTTATAAAAACTCCTTTGAAAGGTTGCTTTCATTTTAGTTCTTGCGAGAACTCTATCGGCTTCAAGTTGTGCTTGTAGTCTTCATCCATTCCACTTGTTTATAACGTTGGTTCCTAGCTCCTTTATAGCTAGTGGGTCTCGTTCCATACTCCTACCACTTCGATTCCATACTTTTATATTGTTGGTTCCTAGCTTTCTATAGCTAACGGGTCACAATTCGTCATCCTTACATATCTATATAGTCCACGCCACCTTCACCACCTTCACCATCTTCACCATCAATTTTCCTTTCTTTCATTTTACCCCAAATCCATCACTCTTCCATAACCATCAAACAACATCTACAATCCCTTATTCCACCCTTCATTTATCATTATTATCATATTTATCCTTCTTACATCTTTATTTTGCAATTTCGGAGTTCAAGCTTTCGGGAATTAAGTTCTTACTAGAATCACGATCGGGCAACTTCGTATATGACTCGGAATCCATAACCGAGATCATATCATATGGTGTTTAAAAGTCCATACATGGGAACCTCGGGAAAAGCTAAGGTTGTATGGTGTTTAAAAGTCCATACATGGGAACCTTAGGATGTTGAGGTCAAATGGTGTTTAAAAGTCCATTTGGAGACCTTGGATTGGTAGTGTGTATGAAGCGTGGGGGACAACGCTTGTGATCCGCGTATCCGATCGGGTGTTGAGTTGAAAAGTGGATGCGGTTGATCACTTGGAAGCCAATATGATGTTCTTGATTATAAAGAAGCATGAGATGCTTGAAAAGATGCATGGTTGCATGAAAAGTGTTTAATGCTTGAAAAGATGCATGGTTGCATGAAAAGTGTATAGTGCTTGTGAATGCATGGTTGCATGAAAAGTGTATAATGCTTGTGAATGCATGGTTGCTTGTTAAGTTGAACAAGTGTTGATTATCATTTGGTAAATGATGCATGTGTGCATGGAATCTCTTAAATGCATTGGAGTCTTGTTAAGACTTGTTTTAAAAGGCATGTGATGATGATGTTATGGTTCATAAGTTGCCTTTGGTTAATGCATGTGTTGGATTGATTGAGCAAATGGTTTAAAGGGTTTCTTGCTTGAATGGTTTTCAAGTATAAGAAAGGTATGTTGTGAAATGGAAGTGTTTTCCAAGGTTTTGAATTTAGTTTTGCATATGGTGTTTATGCATGGAATGGTTAAATGGATGATTTTGCAAGTTGTGCTTTGAAAAGGTTTTCTTAGCTTGCTAAGCTAAGGGTTGGTTTTCATGTATGTGTAATGCGTGGTTTTAAGCATGATGTTGAAAAGGAGATTTCAAACTTTGCTTGGTAAACAATTCGGGTTTGTTTTAAAAGTGTTTTGTGATCCGCTGCATTGATGGTGTTTTGGTTTTGAGCATTCCTCACTAAGCATTATGTGCTTACGCTCCTTTTTGTCCATCAATGCAGATTCTTGAAGTTGGACAGCGAGAAGCAAGGGATTCAAGGAGGACTCCATTTGAGATGTATGTCTCGGTGAATAGCTATAGTTAATAAAGGCAATGGGGGTAGAATCTCTTGGGTTGATGTTTATGTGTTCGAATATGTATGGACAAGAATGGTTTTATGTTGTTGATGTTGTTGGAACATGTATTTGGCTTTTATGAGATTGATTTGGAGATTTATGCTTGAATGGTTGCTTGTGTAGGAAGCATGCCTATAGATTTGGGGTTTTTCGTATATGTTGATATTTTGTTGAATTGTTGATGCAAGTATGTCTCATATATGTTGAATTGCATGTTGGTAAAGTTTGGTGGCAATTGGAGTATGTTCGAATGGTCAATTGTGTGTTTAAGCATGTCTTTTTCTGCATTATGTGCAGGGCGTTTCGGAACAGGGACTACCGTTTCGGAACGGATGCCCTGAATCAGCCCAGGCGTCCGAAACGGTAGAGCCTGTTTCGAAACGGAATGCATTCTGCCAGTCACCTGTTTCGGTACGCGTTGCGGAACGGCCCCACGTTTCGAAACGGGCTCCGCCAGTTTCGGAACGGGTGACCGTTGGGGGCTGACATTGGCGGTTAAATGTTTTGAAATGTTTGCATTTTGGTCCTGAATCTTGTATGTGCAATTGTATGAGCTTGGGATGTCCGTTTAGGCTGAAATTTGGCAGAGAAGCATGAAACATGATTAATTTTAAGTTGGTAACTTAAAATCTGGTTAAGTCCTTAAAGTTTTCAGAATTTACAATTTGGTCCCTAAAGTTGTAAATTGATCAATTGGGTTCCTGTTTGATCTCTGATGTTTGTGATCTTTTAGTATGATGTTTGTGTGATCACAATTAGGGCTAATGTGCATCTAGACAAGTTTAAAAATAAAAAAAAGGTCGTTAATCAAGGTTGACTTTCGGGTTGTAACCCCCTTAACCTGGTCTAGACGGTTGACCCGAATTAAGAAAGTCACACGGGGAAAACCAAAGTCAACCCGAAAGTCAACCTTGATTAACGACCCTTTTTTTTTCTTTTTAATCTTGTCTAGATGCACATTAACCTTAATTGTGACCATACAACAACATATTAAAAGATCACAAACATCAGAGATCAAACAGGGACCCAATTGAACAAATTACAACTTTAGGGACCAAAATGTAAATTCTGATAAATTAAGGGATTTATCCCAAATTAAAGTTACCATCTTGAAATTAGTCAGGTTTCATGCTTCTCTGTGAAATTTCAGCTCAAAAGGACATCCACAGCTCATGCAGTTGATCATACAAGATTCAGGACCAAAATGCAAACATTTCAAAACATATAACTACCATGTCAGCCCTCTAACGGTCGACCGTTCCGAAACAGGCTAGCCCTGTTCCGAAACACGGGCCGTTCCGAAACGGGTTCCGGAACGTGGCTTCGGCAGAGGCCAAACCGTTTCGAAACGGTGTATACCGTTTCGGACGCCTGGGTTCATGCAAGGCACCCGTTCCGAAACGGTACACCCCTGTTCCGAAACGCCTGCACAAAATTCAGCAACAAGCATATCTAATCATGCAATTGGACACTCAAACATGCTCCAAACATCACCAAACTTTACCAGCATGCAATTAAACATATTTTAGGCATATAAGCATCATCAAATCAACAAAATAACATCACATGCAAAAAGCCCCAATTCAATGGTCATGCTTCCTACACAAGCTATCCACTCAAGCATCAACTTGCAAAACAAGCATATAAGGTTCAAACCCAAAAACCAGCAACATCATCAACATTAAACATACTTAGGGAGTCTTAAACACCTCCCAAAACATATACATTGGTCCCCCATTGCCAAAACATACAAAAGCTAAATGTTTAACAAAACCTTCCATACATTGAGCTTTACTTGAACTTGTTTGCTTGCCTCCTCTTGCTGCCCTCAATGAACTCTAATGCTCTGCATTATTGAATCAAGAAAACGAGAGAGCGTAAGCCAAAGCTTAGTGAGGAGTGCTCTTTAAAAACCATTCAATAATGCAATTAAAACCATTTGTAAATCATGCTTGTAAACAACCTTTACACATGCTCAAAGCATACTTTAAATCAAGCAATATCATGCTTCCACATTTCATTTAAACAAGCATCTCATGCTTCAGCGTAAACATTAAAACATGCATCTCATGCATCTCAATGTACTATACATGTCATATTGGCTCAAGTGAAGCATTTCATTTATGAAATCAAGTTCAACAACTTTCCCCAAGGACTTTTAAACACCTTGGCCCCAAGGACTTTTAAACACCTTGGCCATGGACTTTTAAACACCATGAAAGGACCACACAAGGACTTTTAACCACCTTTGTGTCCGTAGCTTGTATTACCCCAAGGACTTTTAAACACCTTGGCCCCAAGGACTTTTAAACACCTTGGCCCCATGGACTTTTAAACACCATGGAAAGGAGCACCTAAGGACTTTTAACCACCTTAGAGTCCGCAACAAGATTCATCCAAGGACTTTTAACCACCTTGATGATCTTAGATAACAAGGCTCACTCAAGGACTTTTAACCACCTTAGTGACCTTCACTTTTACAAACCATCACTTGCCAATACACACTTTATACATCATGTAATCCACTGTTTTAAAGCATTTAAACCAAGCCATTTCATCATGCATTTCAAAGCATTAAATCATCATTTAACAATGCATAAAAACAAGGTACTCCTACCTAGAGTCACCTTCAACACATGGCTTAAAACATCAGCATAAATCATGCTAAAACATCAGCAATTAACATGCTTAATCATGCTTTCAAAACAGTAACCAAATCATGCAAAATCATCATTTTACATTACATCAAAACATGGCCACCACTTAAGAGAGTAATTCGAAAACTTACACTTGAGCTTAGCAAAGTTGTTTAGACTTAAACTAAGCTCCCAAAACCTTGGTTTCAAAGCCGAAAACCATTTTCACAAATCCACTCACCGATTTCCACTTTGCTTCAAGCCAAAGCACCAAAACAAGCCTCCGGATCAACAATTCTTGGATCCAAGGATGCCTCCCCTGTTTCAACACATTAAAGCAGAGGATTAATGCATCATCATGCATTAATTGCTTCAATGAAAGCATCTAAACTCGCTGCTCTCACTAAACCTCCATTTTCGGCCACCAAACACAACCGAAAATGCATCCGAAACACTTCTAAACAAAGCCCAGCCACAAACCAGCAAAACCTCACTTCCATTAACAACAACACACATCTAAAAACAACCTACAACCATCCTTATACCTCCAGCAACACCAGATCCACAAGATCACCACAAAAGCTACCTTAAAACACAAGCTAAAATTAGGAAACTCAACCTATCCGGGATTGCATCAATCAAGACTCATTTCCACATCAATTTAATGATCATTTAACATCAAAAACACTTCTCAAAACACAGATTTAACAGATCAAACGAAAATCAAGTGAAATCATCAAGATCTTGCATAATTAGCCAAGATCCATAAATCAACCTTAAAACCTTTAATCAATCATCAAATTAGGATTGAAAACTTTAGGAATTTCATTAAAGAACTTGAAGTTCAGAGGAGAAGGACGTTCTTACCTCCAAACTTGAGTTTCTCCTCTTTTTGGAATAGAAAAGCTTGATAAATCTAGAAGCAATTGAAGAGGATTTGAAGACACAATGATTTGCAATCAATTGAGAGTTGAAAGAAGGTTTTTAGGTGAGAAAATCAGAATAAGATCTCTGGAAATTGAGTGTTTGGGTTGAGAGAAAAAGATAGGAAGAAAATAGGTAGTTAAATGAGAAAATAGCTAAAAATAGATTTTCCCTCCTTTTGATTCTTTTAAAATCAGAATTATGTGTTAAAATATCTTAGAAAAATCTGGAGAAACTCCCTTTGGGTAAATAGCTCCTTAAAGATTCAAAGTTTCAACCCTTTATAAAATAGCCACCAAACTTTCAAAAATTACATTTTGGTCACTAGCCAAAATGTCACACTTCCGAAACTCATTTTCCAAAATTGATTTCACAGTTCACTTAATTATAATAAAAGATGATTTTAGAACATTTTTCCATATTTTTAATGCAACCCGAACTAGGCTTTCCTAATTTAACCTCTTACGATTCGAACAGCACTTTGACCAACCGGTCAACGCCCAAGACTTCCAAGCCCAAAACCGGGGCGTTACAACTCTCCCCCCCTTATGAAATTTCGTCCTCGAAATTTACCTGAAGGAAAGAGATAAGGAAACTGCTTCAGCATATCATCCTTCCGCTCCCACGTGGCTTCCTCAACACCGCGATGCTTCCACAGCACCTTCACCAACTCAATGGTCTTGCCACGAAGAACCTTGTTATCTGAATCCAAAATCTTCACCGGTTCCTCATCATAGGTCAAATCCGGATTCAATTCCACTTCCTCCACAGGCAACACATGCGAAGGATCAGATCTATACTTTCGGAGCATAGAAACATGGAACACATCATGAATCTTCTCCAGCTCCTGAGGTAACCTCAACCGATACACAACAGGACCCACACGCTCAACAACCTCATACGGTCCAATGTATCTAGGGCTCAGCTTACCCTTCCGACCAAACCTCGTCACCTTCTTCCAAGGCGAAACCTTCAAGAACACGCGATCACCCACCGCAAACTCTAACTCCTTACGCTTCAAATCCGCGTAAGACTTCTGCCGATCAGAAGCAGCCTTCAACCGCTCACAAATGAGCTTCACCTTCTCGGTAGTCCCTTTCAACAAAGCAGGCATCGAAACCAACTTTTGACCAGTTTCAGCCCAACACAGAGGAGTCCTACACTTCCTCCCATACAGAGCCTCATAAGGTGCCATCTGTATACTCGCCTGATAACTGTTGTTGTAAGCGAACTCAACCAAAGGCAGATGCTTCTCCCAAGAACCTTGAAACTCTATCACGCAGCATCTCAACATATCCTCCAAAATCTGAATAACTCGCTCAGACTGGCCATCCGACTGAGGATGATAGGATGTACTGAAATGCAACCTTGTACCCAGAGCTTGATGCAAACACTGCCAAAAACGCGATGTGAACCTCGGATCCCTATCCGACACGATCGACTTAGGCACACCATGCAACCTCACAACCTCAGCAACGTACAGCTCTGCCAGCTTATCCAAAGAGAACGTAGTATGCACAGGCAAGAAATGTGCACACTTCGTCAGGCGATCCACAATCACCCAAACAGAATTCTTCTTCGACGGAGACAAAGGCAAACCAGATACAAAATCCATGGTAACCCTCTCCCACTTCCATTCAGGGATTTTCAACGGTTGCAACAAACCAGAAGGAACCTGATGTTCAGCCTTAACTCGCTGACACACCAAACACTTGCTCACGAACTCTGCCACATTCTTCTTCAAGCCCACCCAATAGTACTCATCACGAAGATCGCGATACATCTTTGTACTACCAGGATGCATAGCAAAAGGACTACTATGACCTTCAGCCAGAATAGCGCGCCTCAACTCAGCATCAGCAGGCACAACTATCCGACTACCAAAACACAACACTCCATCCTCATTAAAGCAGAAATCCGAAGGTCTACCCTCCGCGATATCCTGAACATGAGACACCAAGGAATCATCCAACAACTGCTTATCCTTGATCAACTGAACCAACGAAGGTTTCACTTGCAACTCAGCAACAAGACCACCATCCTGCGATAAGCTCAAGCTAGCAAACATAGCTCTCAACTCAACAGCTACCTTTCTACTCAAGGCATCCGCAACAACATTGGCCTTTCCAGGATGATACTCAATCGTCAGGTCATAATCCTTGAGCAACTCCAACCAACGTCGCTGCCTGAGATTCAACTCCTTCTGAGACATCAGATACCTCAAACTCTTGTGATCCGTGTACACAGTACACTTCTCACCATACAGATAATGCCTCCAGATCTTCAGAGCAAAAACCACTGCAGCCAGCTCAATATCATGCGTAGGATAATTGCGCTCATGCACCTTCAACTGCCGCGACGCATAAGCCACAACCTTACCCTCTTGCATCAGCACACACCCCAAACCAACATAGGATGCATCACTGTAGACTACGAACTCTTTCCCTGATTCAGGCTGAATCAAGATAGGAGCTTGCGTCAAAGCCATCTTCAGCTTCTCAAAAGCTTGCTGCCTCGCTTCTGTCCACTCATACTTAACATCTTTCTACAGCAACTTCGTCAAAGGAGCAGCAATCTTGGAAAAACCATCCACAAACCTTCGGTAGTATCCTGCCAAACCAAGGAAACTACGAACCTCCTGAACAGACTTAGGAACTTTCCAATTCATCACTGCTTCAATCTTCTGAGGATCAACACGAATCCCCTCAGCTGAGACCACATGTCCAAGGAAAACCACCTCTCTAAGCCAGAACTCACACTTGCTCAACTTAGCATAAAGCTGATTCTCTAACAAAGCTTGCAACACAATCCTCAAATGCTCTTCGTGCTCTTCCTCAGTACGCGAGTACACAAGGATATCATCAATGAATACCACAACGAACTTGTCCAGGTATTCATGAAAAACACGATTCATCATGTCCATGAAAGCAGCAGGAGCATTTGTCAGACCAAACGGCATCACAAGGAACTCATAATGCCCATACCTTGTCCTGAAAGCTGTCTTAGGCACATCCACATCCTTCACCTTCAATTGATAATACCCTGACCTCAAGTCAATCTTAGAGAACACAGCGGCTCCCCGAAATTGATCAAAGAGGTCATCAATCCTCGGCAAAGGATACCGATTCTTGATAGTCAACTTGTTCAGCTGACGGTAATCAATGCACATCCTCATCGTGCCATCTTTCTTCTTCACAAACAAGACAGGAGCACCCCAAGGCGAAACACTCGGCCGGATGAAACCACGATCAAGCAACTCTTGCAACTGCGTCTTCAGCTCCTTCAGCTCTTTAGGTGCCATTCTATAGGGAGTAATGGACACAGGAGTGGTATTTTCATACAGCTCAATACCAAACTCCACCTCGCGATTAGGAGGTAAACCAGGCAACTCCTCAGGAAAAACATCAGGAAACTCCTTCACAACCCTGATATCCTGCACCCTCAGCTCCTTCGAACTAGGATTCATCACAAAAGCTAGAAAAGCTTCACAACCTTGCCTCAGCATCCTGCTCGCCTCCAAGGTAGAAACAACATTGGCAAGAAACTTCACATTCTCACCAACCACCACCACTTCATAATCATCCGCAAGCTTAAGCGAAACCCGCTTATTCTCACAATCCACAACAGCACGATGCTCAGCAAGCCAATCCATACCAAGGATCACATCAAAACCATAAAAGGGCAACTCCATAAGATCAACATGAAAGACATGCTCTTGAACAACCAAAGGACACCTTCTATAAAGCTTACGAGTCACAACAGTTTCACCAAAAGAACTAGTGACTCTAACACCAACATCCAAAGACTCAACAGGCAAACCAAGCAACTCAGCATGCTCACGAAGAATGTATGAATGCGTAAATCCAGAATCAATCAAAGAAAGCAATGACAAGGATTGCAAAGTAAAGGTACATGCAATCACATCAGCATCATTCCTTCCCTCGCGCTGAGCATACACCCTCGCTTGGCCTCCACCCTCAGGTTGAATAGCCACAACATGAGCTACACCGCGTCCACCTTCCTCTCACCTCTAGAAATTACCACGGCCGCGCCCACGACCTCTCTGCGGTGCTGCAACAACAGGAGCACGCTCTTGACCACCAGCCATCCTCGGACAATCACGTCTCAAATGATCAGCTGAACCACAGTTCCAGCACTCATAACCAGCTGCCATCACAGGAGCTTGCACCTCCCTCCCAGCACGAGGACAGTCACGCCTCAAGTGACCACGGGATCCGCAAATCCAACAAGCACTAGGGTCAGCTCTAGCATTGCCACCCCTAGCAGGTGCACCTCCACCTCTCTTAGACGAGGACTGAAACCTCTGATCACGCCCTCTCTTGTTCCGTCCACCGGAACTATACTCTGCAGTTCTCTTCCCAGAACTAGCTCCAGCACCCTTAGCAGACAAACTCAGATTCATCTCAATGTCCTTGGATCGACTAACCAACACATCGAAATCTTTGTACTCCGCAGGCAACATATAGGTCTTAACTTCCGTCACCAAGCCATAACGGTACCTTTCGCACCTCTCGCGCTCATCAGGTATCAGCTCCGGTGCATACTGGCTAAGACGTACAAACTGTACCTCATACTCAGCCACACTCATGCTCCCTTGGGTCAGAGACATGAATTCACGCTTCTTCTCATCCAGATATCTAACTCCCAGATATCTCCTCTTGAACGCATGCTGAAAGAACGTCCAAGTAACATCAGCATCAGCCATCCCAGAGATTGTGGTCGTCCACCACGTATAAGCATCACCTTGCAGCAGTGACACCACACATCCCAGCTTTTGCACATCAGTGCAACTCATCTGTCCCAAGACACGCTTGGTACTCTCCAGCCACGCTTCTGACCTCTCAGCTGACATACCCCTAAACTCAGTCCCTCCAAGACTGCGCAAACGTTCCAAGGGTAGTCTAGCACCAGCATCTCCCTGATGCCCAGCTCCTTGAGCTCCAGCTACTGCTGCTCGAAACGCACCCGCAATAGCTTGTACCAGCACAGACATGTCAGGCATCGCTTGCCCCTGACCAACCTCAGGCCCCGCAGCTCCAGCACCAGCTGCCTCAGCTCCAGCTCTTCCCCTCTCCGCACCACCACCACCAGGTGGAGGAGGAGGTATCACAGCACTACCAGTGTGCTCATCATTCACATTCCCCTCCGGGGTCGTAGCTCTCGCGCTACTCCGTAACTCTCTACGTGGTGCCATACTATTACCATGCATAACAATACAAAATAAAACAAGTCAGGACCAGCAAGGTAAGCAAATTCCAAGTATTCAAGCTCAATTTCCTTCAAAAACAACATTATCTCTTTAGCTTTTGTTTGGCAATGGGTACCCTCATCATGCATCATCACAACATGCATCACATACACTTCATCATATCATATCACTGAACATGCTTTCACTCAACAAGCATACCAACCAAACCATGCTTCAATCATGCATACACACATTCCCAATTACTCGAGAACTCAGCTCTGATACCACCAAATGTAACCCCCTTAACCCGGTCTAGACGGTTGACCCGAATTAAGAAAGTCACACGGGGAAAACCAAAGTCAACCCGAAAGTCAACCTTGATTAACGACCCTTTTTTTTCTTTTTAATCTTGTCTAGATGCACATTAACCTTAATTGTGATCATACAACAACATATTAAAAGATCACAAACATCAGAGATCAAACAGGGACCCAATTGAACAAATTACAACTTTAGGGACCAAATTGTAAATTCTGATAAATTAAGGGATTTATCCCAAATTAAAGTTACCATCTTGAAATTAGTCAGGTTTCATGCTTCTCTGTGAAATTTCAGCTCAAAAGAACATCCACAGCTCATGCAGTTGATCATACAAGATTCAGGACCAAAATGCAAACATTTCAAAACATATAACTACCATGTCAGCCCTCTAACGGTCGACCGTTCCGAAACAGGCTAGCCCTGTTCCGAAACACGGGCCGTTCCGAAACGGGTTCCGGAACGTGGCTTCGGCAGAGGCCAAACCGTTTCGAAACGGTGTATACCGTTTCGGACGCCTGGGTTCATGCAAGGCACCCGTTCCGAAACGGTACACCCCTGTTCCGAAACGCCTGCACAAAATTCAGCAACAAGCATATCTAATCATGCAATTGGACACTCAAACATGCTCCAAACATCACCAAACTTTACCAGCATGCAATTAAACATATTTTAGGCATATAAGCATCATCAAATCAACAAAATAACATCACATGCAAAAAGCCCCAATTCAATGGTCATGCTTCCTACACAAGCTATCCACTCAAGCATCAACTTGCAAAACAAGCATATAAGGTTCAAACCCAAAAACCAGCAACATCATCAACATTAAACATACTTAGGGAGTCTTAAACACCTCCCAAAACATATACATTGGTCCCCCATTGCCAAAACATACAAAAGCTAAATGTTTAACAAAACCTTCCATACATTGAGCTTTACTTGAACTTGTTTGCTTGCCTCCTCTTGCTGCCCTCAATGAACTCTAATGCTCTGCATTATTGAATCAAGAAAACGAGAGAGCGTAAGCCAAAGCTTAGTGAGGAGTGCTCTTTAAAAACCATTCAATAATGCAATTAAAACCATTTGTAAATCATGCTTGTAAACAACCTTTACACATGCTCAAAGCATACTTTAAATCAAGCAATATCATGCTTCCACATTTCATTTAAACAAGCATCTCATGCTTCAGCGTAAACATTAAAACATGCATCTCATGCATCTCAATGTACTATACATGTCATATTGGCTCAAGTGAAGCATTTCATTTATGAAATCAAGTTCAACAACTTTCCCCAAGGACTTTTAAACACCTTGGCCCCAAGGACTTTTAAACACCTTGGCCATGGACTTTTAAACACCATGAAAGGACCACACAAGGACTTTTAACCACCTTTGTGTCCGTAGCTTGTATTACCCCAAGGACTTTTAAACACCTTGGCCCCAAGGACTTTTAAACACCTTGGCCCCATGGACTTTTAAACACCATGGAAAGGAGCACCTAAGGACTTTTAACCACCTTAGAGTCCGCAACAAGATTCATCCAAGGACTTTTAACCACCTTGATGATCTTAGATAACAAGGCTCACTCAAGGACTTTTAACCACCTTAGTGACCTTCACTTTTACAAACCATCACTTGCCAATACACACTTTATACATCATGTAATCCACTGTTTTAAAGCATTTAAACCAAGCCATTTCATCATGCATTTCAAAGCATTAAATCATCATTTAACAATGCATAAAAACAAGGTACTCCTACCTAGAGTCACCTTCAACACATGGCTTAAAACATCAGCATAAATCATGCTAAAACATCAGCAATTAACATGCTTAATCATGCTTTCAAAACAGTAACCAAATCATGCAAAATCATCATTTTACATTACATCAAAACATGGCCACCACTTAAGAGAGTAATCCGAAAACTTACACTTGAGCTTAGCAAAGTTGTTTAGACTTAAACTAAGCTCCCAAAACCTTGGTTTCAAAGCCGAAAACCATTTTCACAAATCCACTCACAGATTTCCACTTTGCTTCAAGCCAAAGCACCAAAACAAGCCTCCGGATCAACAATTCTTGGATCCAAGGATGCCTCCCCTGTTTCAACACATTAAAGCAGAGGATTAATGCATCATCATGCATTAATTGCTTCAATGAAAGCATCTAAACTCGCTGCTCTCACTAAACCTCCATTTTCGGCCACCAAACACAACCGAAAATGCATCCGAAACACTTCTAAACAAAGCCCAGCCACAAACCAGCAAAACCTCACTTCCATTAACAACAACACACATCTAAAAACAACCTACAACCATCCTTATACCTCCAGCAACACCAGATCCACAAGATCACCACAAAAGCTACCTTAAAACACAAGCTAAAATTAGGAAACTCAACCTATCCGGGATTGCATCAATCAAGACTCATTTCCACATCAATTTAATGATCATTTAACATCAAAAACACTTCTCAAAACACAGATTTAACAGATCAAACGAAAATCAAGTGAAATCATCAAGATCTTGCATAATTAGCCAAGATCCATAAATCAACCTTAAAACCTTTAATCAATCATCAAATTAGGATTGAAAACTTTAGGAATTTCATTAAAGAACTTGAAGTTCAGAGGAGAAGGACGTTCTTACCTCCAAACTTGAGTTTCTCCTCTTTTTGGAATATAAAAGCTTGATAAATCTAGAAGCAATTGAAGAGGATTTGAAGACACAATGATTTGCAATCAATTGAGAGTTGAAAGAAGGTTTTTAGGTGAGAAAATCAGAATAAGATCTCTGGAAATTGAGTGTTTGGGTTGAGAGAAAAAGATAGGAAGAAAATAGGTAGTTAAATGAGAAAATAGCTAAAAATAGATTTTCCCTCCTTTTGATTCTTTTAAAATCAGAATTATGTGTTAAAATATCTTAGAAAAATCTGGAGAAACTCCCTTTGGGTAAATAGCTCCTTAAAGATTCAAAGTTTCAACCCTTTATAAAATAGCCACCAAACTTTCAAAAATTACATTTTGGTCACTAGCCAAAATGTCACACTTCCGAAACTCATTTTCCAAAATTGATTTCACAGTTCACTTAATTATAATAAAAGATGATTTTAGAACATTTTTCCATATTTTTAATGCAACCCGAACTAGGCTTTCCTAATTTAACCTCTTACGATTCGAACAGCACTTTGACCAACCGGTCAACGCCCAAGACTTCCAAGCCCAAAACCGGGGCGTTACAACTCTCCCCCCCTTATGAAATTTCGTCCTCGAAATTTACCTGAAGGAAAGAGATAAGGAAACTGCTTCAGCATATCATCCTTCCGCTCCCACGTGGCTTCCTCAACACCGCGATGCTTCCACAGCACCTTCACCAACTCAATGGTCTTGCCACGAAGAACCTTGTTATCTGAATCCAAAATCTTCACCGGTTCCTCATCATAGGTCAAATCCGGATTCAATTCCACTTCCTCCACAGGCAACACATGCGAAGGATCAGATCTATACTTTCGGAGCATAGAAACATGGAACACATCATGAATCTTCTCCAGCTCCTGAGGTAACCTCAACCGATACGCAACAGGACCCACACGCTCAACAACCTCATACGGTCCAATGTATCTAGGGCTCAGCTTACCCTTCCGACCAAACCTCGTCACCTTCTTCCAAGGCGAAACCTTCAAGAACACGCGATCACCCACCGCAAACTCTAACTCCTTACGCTTCAAATCCGCGTAAGACTTCTGCCGATCAGAAGCAGCCTTCAACCGCTCACAAATGAGCTTCACCTTCTCGGTAGTCCCTTTCAACAAAGCAGGCATCGAAACCAACTTTTGACCAGTTTCAGCCCAACACAGAGGAGTCCTACACTTCCTCCCATACAGAGCCTCATAAGGTGCCATCTGTATACTCGCCTGATAACTGTTGTTGTAAGCGAACTCAACCAAAGGCAGATGCTTCTCCCAAGAACCTTGAAACTCTATCACGCAGCATCTCAACATATCCTCCAAAATCTGAATAACTCGCTCAGACTGGCCATCCGACTGAGGATGATAGGATGTACTGAAATGCAACCTTGTACCCAGAGCTTGATGCAAACACTGCCAAAAACGCGATGTGAACCTCGGATCCCTATCCGACACGATCGACTTAGGCACACCATGCAACCTCACAACCTCAGCAACGTACAGCTCTGCCAGCTTATCCAAAGAGAACGTAGTATGCACAGGCAAGAAATGTGCACACTTCGTCAGGCGATCCACAATCACCCAAACAGAATTCTTCTTCGACGGAGACAAAGGCAAACCAGATACAAAATCCATGGTAACCCTCTCCCACTTCCATTCAGGGATTTTCAACGGTTGCAACAAACCAGAAGGAACCTGATGTTCAGCCTTAACTCGCTGACACACCAAACACTTGCTCACGAACTCTGCCACATCCTTCTTCAAGCCCACCCAATAGTACTCATCACGAAGATCGCGATACATCTTTGTACTACCAGGATGCATAGCAAAAGGACTACTATGACCTTCAGCCAGAATAGCGCGCCTCAACTCAACATCAGCAGGCACAACTATCCGACTACCAAAACACAACACTCCATCCTCATTAAAGCAGAAATCCGAAGGTCTACCCTCCGCGATATCCTGAACATGAGACACCAAGGAATCATCCAACAACTGCTTATCCTTGATCAACTGAACCAACGAAGGTTTCACTTGCAACTCAGCAACAAGACCACCATCCTGCGATAAGCTCAAGCTAGCAAACATAGCTCTCAACTCAACAGCTACCTTTCTACTCAAGGCATCCGCAACAACATTGGCCTTTCCAGGATGATACTCAATCGTCAGGTCATAATCCTTGAGCAACTCCAACCAACGTCGCTGCCTGAGATTCAACTCCTTCTGAGACATCAGATACCTCAAACTCTTGTGATCCGTGTACACAGTACACTTCTCACCATACAGATAATGCCTCCAGATCTTCAGAGCAAAAACCACTGCAGCCAGCTCAATATCATGCGTAGGATAATTGCGCTCATGCACCTTCAACTGCCGCGACGCATAAGCCACAACCTTACCCTCTTGCATCAGCACACACCCCAAACCAACATAGGATGCATCACTGTAGACTACGAACTCTTTCCCTGATTCAGGCTGAATCAAGATAGGAGCTTGCGTCAAAGCCATCTTCAGCTTCTCAAAAGCTTGTTGCCTCGCTTCTGTCCACTCATACTTAACATCTTTCTACAGCAACTTCGTCAAAGGAGCAGCAATCTTGGAAAAACCATCCACAAACCTTCGGTAGTATCCTGCCAAACCAAGGAAACTACGAACCTCCTGAACAGACTTAGGAACTTTCCAATTCATCACTGCTTCAATCTTCTGAGGATCAACACGAATCCCCTCAGCTGAGACCACATGTCCAAGGAAAACCACCTCTCTAAGCCAGAACTCACACTTGCTCAACTTAGCATAAAGCTGATTCTCTAACAAAGCTTGCAACACAATCCTCAAATGCTCTTCGTGCTCTTCCTCAGTACGCGAGTACACAAGGATATCATCAATGAATACCACAACGAACTTGTCCAGGTATTCATGAAAAACACGATTCATCATGTCCATGAAAGCAGCAGGAGCATTTGTCAGACCAAACGGCATCACAAGGAACTCATAATGCCCATACCTTGTCCTGAAAGCTGTCTTAGGCACATCCACATCCTTCACCTTCAATTGATAATACCCTGACCTCAAGTCAATCTTAGAGAACACAGCGGCTCCCCGAAATTGATCAAAGAGGTCATCAATCCTCGGCAAAGGATACCGATTCTTGATAGTCAACTTGTTCAGCTGACGGTAATCAATGCACATCCTCATCGTGCCATCTTTCTTCTTCACAAACAAGACAGGAGCACCCCAAGGCGAAACACTCGGCCGGATGAAACCACGATCAAGCAACTCTTGCAACTGCGTCTTCAGCTCCTTCAGCTCTTTAGGTGCCATTCTATAGGGAGTAATGGACACAGGAGTGGTATTTTCATACAGCTCAATACCAAACTCCACCTCGCGATTAGGAGGTAAACCAGGCAACTCCTCAGGAAAAACATCAGGAAACTCCTTCACAACCCTGATATCCTGCACCCTCAGCTCCTTCGAACTAGGATTCATCACAAAAGCTAGAAAAGCTTCACAACCTTGCCTCAGCATCCTGCTCGCCTCCAAGGTAGAAACAACATTGGCAAGAAACTTCACATTCTCACCAACCACCACCACTTCATAATCATCCGCAAGCTTAAGCGAAACCCGCTTATTCTCACAATCCACAACAGCACGATGCTCAGCAAGCCAATCCATACCAAGGATCACATCAAAACCATAAAAGGGCAACTCCATAAGATCAACATGAAAGACATGCTCTTGAACAACCAAAGGACACCTTCTATAAAGCTTACGAGTCACAACAGTTTCACCAAAAGAACTAGTGACTCTAACACCAACATCCAAAGACTCAACAGGCAAACCAAGCAACTCAGCATGCTCACGAAGAATGTATGAATGCGTAAATCCAGAATCAATCAAAGAAAGCAATGACAAGGATTGCAAAGTAAAGGTACATGCAATCACATCAGCATCATTCCTTCCCTCGCGCTGAGCATACACCCTCGCTTGGCCTCCACCCTCAGGTTGAATAGCCACAACATGAGCTACACCGCGTCCACCTTCCTCTCACCTCTAGAAATTACCACGGCCGCGCCCACGACCTCTCTGCGGTGCTGCAACAATAGGAGCACGCTCTTGACCACCAGCCATCCTCGGACAATCACGTCTCAAATGATCAGCTGAACCACAGTTCCAGCACTCATAACCAGCTGCCATCACAGGAGCTTGCACCTCTCTCCCAGCACGAGGACAGTCACGCCTCAAGTGACCACGGGATCCGCAAATCCAACAAGCACTAGGGTCAGCTCTAGCATTGCCACCCCTAGCAGGTGCACCTCCACCTCTCTTAGACGAGGACTGAAACCTCTGATCACGCCCTCTCTTGTTCCGTCCACCGGAACTATACTCTGCAGTTCTCTTCCCAGAACTAGCTCCAGCACCCTTAGCAGACAAACTCAGATTCATCTCAATGTCCTTGGATCGACTAACCAACACATCGAAATCTTTGTACTCCGCAGCCAACATATAGGTCTTAACTTCCGTCACCAAGCCATAACGGTACCTTTCGCACCTCTCGCGCTCATCAGGTATCAGCTCCGGTGCATACTGGCTAAGACGTACAAACTGTACCTCATACTCAGCCACACTCATGCTCCCTTGGGTCAGAGACATGAATTCACGCTTCTTCTCATCCAGATATCTAACTCCCAGATATCTCCTCTTGAACGCATGCTGAAAGAACGTCCAAGTAACATCAGCATCAGCCATCCCAGAGATTGTGGTCGTCCACCACGTATAAGCATCACCTTGCAGCAGTGACACCACACATCCCAGCTTTTGCACATCAGTGCAACTCATCTGTCCCAAGACACGCTTGGTACTCTCCAGCCACGCTTCTGACCTCTCAGCTGACATACCCCTAAACTCAGTCCCTCCAAGACTGCGCAAACGTTCCAAGGGTAGTCTAGCACCAGCATCTCCCTGATGCCCAGCTCCTTGAGCTCCAGCTACTGCTGCTCGAAACGCACCCGCAATAGCTTGTACCAGCACAGACATGTCAGGCATCGCTTGCCCCTGACCAACCTCAGGCCCCGTAGCTCCAGCACCAGCTGCCTCAGCTCCAGCTCTTCCCCTCTCCGCACCACCACCACCAGGTGGAGGAGGAGGTATCACAGCACTACCAGTGTGCTCATCATTCACATTCCCCTCCGGGGTCGTAGCTCTCGCGCTACTCCGTAACTCTCTACGTGGTGCCATACTATTACCATGCATAACAATACAAAATAAAACAAGTCAGGACCAGCAAGGTAAGCAAATTCCAAGTATTCAAGCTCAATTTCCTTCAAAAACAACATTATCTCTTTAGCTTTTGTTTGGCAATGGGTACCCTCATCATGCATCATCACAACATGCATCACATACACTTCATCATATCATATCACTGAACATGCTTTCACTCAACAAGCATACCAACCAAACCATGCTTCAATCATGCATACACACATTCCCAATTACTCGAGAACTCAGCTCTGATACCACCAAATGTAACCCCCTTAACCCGGTCTAGACGGTTGACCCGAATTAAGAAAGTCACACGGGGAAAACCAAAGTCAACCCGAAAGTCAACCTTGATTAACGACCCTTTTTTTCTTTTTAATCTTGTCTAGATGCACATTAACCTTAATTGTGATCATACAACAACATATTAAAAGATCACAAACATCAGAGATCAAACAGGGACCCAATTGAACAAATTACAACTTTAGGGACCAAATTGTAAATTCTGATAAATTAAGGGATTTATCCCAAATTAAAGTTACCATCTTGAAATTAGTCAGGTTTCATGCTTCTCTGTGAAATTTCAGCTCAAAAGAACATCCACAGCTCATGCAGTTGATCATACAAGATTCAGGACCAAAATGCAAACATTTCAAAACATATAACTACCATGTCAGCCCTCTAACGGTCGACCGTTCCGAAACAGGCTAGCCCTGTTCCGAAACACGGGCCGTTCCGAAACGGGTTCCGGAACGTGGCTTCGGCAGAGGCCAAACCGTTTCGAAACGGTGTATACCGTTTCGGACGCCTGGGTTCATGCAAGGCACCCGTTCCGAAACGGTACACCCCTGTTCCGAAACGCCTGCACAAAATTCAGCAACAAGCATATCTAATCATGCAATTGGACACTCAAACATGCTCCAAACATCACCAAACTTTACCAGCATGCAATTAAACATATTTTAGGCATATAAGCATCATCAAATCAACAAAATAACATCACATGCAAAAAGCCCCAATTCAATGGTCATGCTTCCTACACAAGCTATCCACTCAAGCATCAACTTGCAAAACAAGCATATAAGGTTCAAACCCAAAAACCAGCAACATCATCAACATTAAACATACTTAGGGAGTCTTAAACACCTCCCAAAACATATACATTGGTCCCCCATTGCCAAAACATACAAAAGCTAAATGTTTAACAAAACCTTCCATACATTGAGCTTTACTTGAACTTGTTTGCTTGCCTCCTCTTGCTGCCCTCAATGAACTCTAATGCTCTGCATTATTGAATCAAGAAAACGAGAGAGCGTAAGCCAAAGCTTAGTGAGGAGTGCTCTTTAAAAACCATTCAATAATGCAATTAAAACCATTTGTAAATCATGCTTGTAAACAACCTTTACACATGCTCAAAGCATACTTTAAATCAAGCAATATCATGCTTCCACATTTCATTTAAACAAGCATCTCATGCTTCAGCGTAAACATTAAAACATGCATCTCATGCATCTCAATGTACTATACATGTCATATTGGCTCAAGTGAAGCATTTCATTTATGAAATCAAGTTCAACAACTTTCCCCAAGGACTTTTAAACACCTTGGCCCCAAGGACTTTTAAACACCTTGGCCATGGACTTTTAAACACCATGAAAGGACCACACAAGGACTTTTAACCACCTTTGTGTCCGTAGCTTGTATTACCCCAAGGACTTTTAAACACCTTGGCCCCAAGGACTTTTAAACACCTTGGCCCCATGGACTTTTAAACACCATGGAAAGGAGCACCTAAGGACTTTTAACCACCTTAGAGTCCGCAACAAGATTCATCCAAGGACTTTTAACCACCTTGATGATCTTAGATAACAAGGCTCACTCAAGGACTTTTAACCACCTTAGTGACCTTCACTTTTACAAACCATCACTTGCCAATACACACTTTATACATCATGTAATCCACTGTTTTAAAGCATTTAACCAAGCCATTTCATCATGCATTTCAAAGCATTAAATCATCATTTAACAATGCATAAAAACAAGGTACTCCTACCTAGAGTCACCTTCAACACATGGCTTAAAACATCAGCATAAATCATGCTAAAACATCAGCAATTAACATGCTTAATCATGCTTTCAAAACAGTAACCAAATCATGCAAAATCATCATTTTACATTACATCAAAACATGGCCACCACTTAAGAGAGTAATCCGAAAACTTACACTTGAGCTTAGCAAAGTTGTTTAGACTTAAACTAAGCTCCCAAAACCTTGGTTTCAAAGCCGAAAACCATTTTCACAAATCCACTCACCGATTTCCACTTTGCTTCAAGCCAAAGCACCAAAACAAGCCTCCGGATCAACAATTCTTGGATCCAAGGATGCCTCCCCTGTTTCAACACATTAAAGCAGAGGATTAATGCATCATCATGCATTAATTGCTTCAATGAAAGCATCTAAACTCGCTGCTCTCACTAAACCTCCATTTTCGGCCACCAAACACAACCGAAAATGCATCCGAAACACTTCTAAACAAAGCCCAGCCACAAACCAGCAAAACCTCACTTCCATTAACAACAACACACATCTAAAAACAACCTACAACCATCCTTATACCTCCAGCAACACCAGATCCACAAGATCACCACAAAAGCTACCTTAAAACACAAGCTAAAATTAGGAAACTCAACCTATCCGGGATTGCATCAATCAAGACTCATTTCCACATCAATTTAATGATCATTTAACATCAAAAACACTTCTCAAAACACAGATTTAACAGATCAAACGAAAATCAAGTGAAATCATCAAGATCTTGCATAATTAGCCAAGATCCATAAATCAACCTTAAAACCTTTAATCAATCATCAAATTAGGATTGAAAACTTTAGGAATTTCATTAAAGAACTTGAAGTTCAGAGGAGAAGGACGTTCTTACCTCCAAACTTGAGTTTCTCCTCTTTTTGGAATAGAAAAGCTTGATAAATCTAGAAGCAATTGAAGAGGATTTGAAGACACAATGATTTGCAATCAATTGAGAGTTGAAATAAGGTTTTTAGGTGAGAAAATCAGAATAAGATCTCTGGAAATTGAGTGTTTGGGTTGAGAGAAAAAGATAGGAAGAAAATAGGTAGTTAAATGAGAAAATAGCTAAAAATAGATTTTCCCTCCTTTTGATTCTTTTAAAATCAGAATTATGTGTTAAAATATCTTAGAAAAATCTGGAGAAACTCCCTTTGGGTAAATAGCTCCTTAAAGATTCAAAGTTTCAACCCTTTATAAAATAGCCACCAAACTTTCAAAAATTACATTTTGGTCACTAGCCAAAATGTCACACTTCCGAAACTCATTTTCCAAAATTGATTTCACAGTTCACTTAATTATAATAAAAGATGATTTTAGAACATTTTTGCTTGATGGGAAAATCTTTGGAAGAGGTTTGGGAGTTTGCAAGAGTTTTTGAAGCAGAGAAGTTTGCATAGTGGATGATTTGGTTTGATTAGTGTCACTGTGTAAACGAGTCTTGGGGGTTGAGTGTTACAGTGATGTGTGCTGTAAAGGTTGAAGTTCTTCAGGTTGATGTTGGGGCTGTGTACGGTCTGGATATGTGAAAGGTTAAGTTGTGGTTATCTTTGAGTGTTCTGGATTTTGTGAACAGTATGTGGTTGTGTTGAGGTTGGTGGAGTTTTGTGTGAAAAGTATTCAGTGGTGGTTGAGGCTTTTGTGTTGCCTTGTGTGTTGATTTGAGAAGGTTGGGGTTCTCTTGTCGCCAGTTGAAATTTCGAGGACGAAATTTCCTAAGGGGGGGAGAGTTGTAACGCCCCGGTTTTGGGCTTAGTAGTTTTGGGCGTTGACCGGTTCGGTCAAAGTGCTGATCGAATATATAAGAGTGAAATTAGGAAAGCCTAGTTCGGGTTGCATTAAAAATATGGAAAATGTTCTAAAATCATCTTTTAATATGTAAAAGTGAACTGTGAAATCAATTTTGGAAAATGAGGTTCGGAAGGTTGACATTTTGACTAGTGACCAAAATGTAATTTTTGAAAGTTGCGTGACTGTTTTATAAAGGATTGAAACTTTGAATCTTTAAGGAGCTATTATTCCAAAAAGAGTTTCTCCAGATTTTTCTAAGATATTTTAAGGCTTTATTCTGATTTTAAACATAAAGAAAGAGGAGGGAAAGTCATTTTGACTATTTTATAACTAACTTTCAATTTTTCTCCCAATTTTCCTTTTCTCTCATTTTCTCTCAACCCAAACACATCTCTCCAGATTTTCTCCTCTGATTTTGTCACTCAAATCTTCCTTTTCAATTCTCTTTGGATTCCTAATCATCTCTACTACAAAACCTCACCATTTGCAAGTTGTTTCATCAAGCTTTTTGGTTCTAAAAAGGAGAAATTCAAGTTTGGAGGTAAGAACGTCCTTCTCCTCTAAACTATCAGTTCTTTACTGAAATTCCTAAGTTCTCAATCCTTGATTTGTGATTTGTTAAAGGCTTTTCAATTGAAATCTTGATTTTAGCTTAAAATGCAAGATTTGCTTGATTTTGGTGAAATTTTCGTGTGATCTGTTTGGGCAGTGTTTTGAGGTGTCAAATTGATGTTAAATGAATGCTAAATTGATTAGAATTGAGGTTTAATTAATGCAATCCCGGATAGGTTGAATTTCCTAAGTTTTGCTTGAGTTTTTGGTTGTTTTTAGAGTGTTTTTGGTGATCTGTTATACCTGGAGGTATAAGGATGTGTTTGTGATCATTTTGGATGTTAATTGATGTTTAAAAATGGTTAGAAGTGATGGATCTTGGCTGGGTCAAGTTTTGGAAGTGTTTGGAGGTGATTTCGGTTGTGTTTGGTAGCCGAAATGTTGGATTTGTGATGAGCAGCGAGTTGTGTTGTGTTGCTGGTGTTTTTAATGCATAAAGATGCATTAATGCTCTGTTTTTGTGTGCTTGAAACAGGGGAGTTTGATCCGTGAGCTTTAGAGGTGTTGCGGAAGGTTTCGGATGCTTGGAAGGCTTGTTGGCAAGCCTTGTTTTGTGTATCGGTGAGTGAAGTTGGGTTTTCAGCTTTTAAACCAAGGTTTGAAGGTTTTGGGAGCTTAGTTTATGTCTAAACAACTTTGCTAAGCTCAAGAGTAAGTAAATGGATTTCTTTCTTGGTTTGTGTTATGAAATGGCTTTTAAAGCAATTGTGGTTGATGATTGAAATGCATGTGTTTTGCATGATTTAAATTCTGTTTTGAAAGCATATTTTGGCATGGTCTAATGCTGGTTTTGAAAGCCATATGTGAAGGATGCTCAAGGTAAGAGATCCTTGGTTTTATACATTGTAAATGTGGTTTTGATGCATGGTGTTGCATGATGTTTTATGGCTTTGTGTAATGCTTTAAAACAGTGGATTGATGATGGTAAATGATGGTTTTTGCATTATGGTTATGCATGTGAATCATTGGACTAATGTGGTAAGGTGGTTATATTGGCAAGTGATGTAAGAGGTTCTTGGTTCTTTGATCGGATATAGTTAGCCGGCTATAGGATTGGGTGCACCGTGAATAAAGTCGCCTTAGAGGTGGAGTGGTTAAGTGTGAACCGGTAAACTCCCTTCAAGTATCCTAACGAAATGGTTAAGGTCATAATGGAGGTGGAATGCCCATTCGAGGACCTTGGTTAAGCAAAGGTTATATGGTGGTTAAAAGTCCATATATGGGAACCTTGTGCTTGTTAAGATCACAATGGAGGTGTAAAGTCCATGTGTGGATCTTGTGTAGGGTGTTCCGGATCTCGTTAGTGATGTTATACAACTACCAATCGGTGATGCAAAGGTTGTATGGTGTTTGAAAGTCCATACATGGGAACCTTGTGCATGTCAAGGTTGTATGGTGTTTAAAAGTCCATACATGGGAACCTTGGGAAAAGTTGAGGTTGTATGGTGTTTAAAAGTCCATACATGGGAACCTCGGGAAAAGCTAAGGTTGTATGGTGTTTAAAAGTCCATACATGGGAACCTTAGGATGTTGAGGTCAAATGGTGTTTAAAAGTCCATTTGGAGACCTTGGATTGGTAGTGTGTATGAAGCGTGGGGGACAACGCTTGTGATCCGCGTATTCGATCGGGTGTTGAGTTGAAAAGTGGATGTGGTTGATCACTTGGAAGCCAATATGATGTTCTTGATTATAAAGAAGCATGAGATGCTTGAAAAGATGCATGGTTGCATGAAAAGTGTTTAATGCTTGAAAAGATGCTTGGTTGCATGAAAAGTGTATAGTGCTTGTGAATGCATGGTTGCATGAAAAGTGTATAATGCTTGTGAATGCATGGTTGCTTGTTAAGTTGAACAAGTGTTGATTATCATTTGGTAAATGATGCATGTGTGCATGGAATCTCTTAAATGCAACGGAGTCTTGTTAAGACTTGTTTTAAAAGGCATGTGATGATGATGTTGTGGTTCATAAGTTGCCTTTGGTTAATGCATGTGTTGGATTGATTGAGCAAATGGTTTAAAGGGTTTCTTGCTTGAATGGTTTTCAAGTATAAGAAAGGTATGTTGTGAAATGGAAGTGTTTTCCAAGGTTTTGAATTTAGTTTTGCATATGGTGTTTATGCATGGAATGGTTAAATGGATGATTTTGCAAGTTGTGCTTTGAAAAGGTTTTCTTAGCTTGCTAAGCTAAGGGTTGGTTTTCATGTATGTGTAATGCGTTGTTTTAAGCATGATGTTGAAAAGGAGTTTTCAAACTTTGCTTGGTAAACAATTCGGGTTTGTTTTAAAAGTGTTTTGTGACCCGCTGCATTGATGGTGTTTTGGTTTTGAGCATTCCTCACTAAGCATTATGTGCTTACGCTCCTTTTTGTCCATCAATGCAGATTCTTGAAGTTGGACAGCGAGAAGCAAGGGATTCAAGGAGGACTCCATTTGAGATGTATGTCTCGGTGAATAGCTATAGTTAATAAAGGCAATGGGGGTAGAATCTCTTGGGTTGATGTTTATGTGTTCGAATATGTATGGACAAGAATGGTTTTATGTTGTTGATGTTGTTGGAACATGTATTTGGCTTTTATGAGATTGATTTGGAGATTTATGCTTGAATGGTTGCTTGTGTAGGAAGCATGCCTATAGATTTGGGGTTTTTCGTATATGTTGATATTTTGTTGAATTGTTGATGCAAGTATGTCTCATATATGTTGAATTGCATGTTGGTAAAGTTTGGTGGCAATTGGAGTATGTTCGAATGGTCAATTGCGTGTTTAAGCATGTCTTTTTCTGCATTATGTGCAGGGCGTTTCGGAACAGGGACTACCGTTTCGGAACGGATGCCCTGAATCAGCCCAGGCGTCCGAAACGGTAGAGCCTGTTTCGAAACGGAAAGCATTCTGCCAGTCACCTGTTTCGGTACGCGTTGCGGAACGGCCCCGCGTTTCGAAACGGGCTCTGCCTGTTTCGGAACGGGTGACCGTTGGGGGCTGACATTGGCGGTTAAATGTTTTGAAATGTTTGCATTTTGGTCCTGAATCTTGTATGTGCAATTGTATGAGCTTGGGATGTCCGTTTGAGCTGAAATTTGGCAGAGAAGCATGAAACATGATTAATTTTAAGTTGGTAACTTAAAATCTGGTTAAGTCCTTAAAGTTTTCAGAATTTACAATTTGGTCCCTAAAGTTGTAAATTGATCAATTGGGTTCCTGTTTGATCTCTGATGTTTGTGATCTTTGAGTATGATGTTTGTGTGATCACAATTAGGGCTAATGTGCATCTAGACAAGTTTAAAAAGAAAAAAAAGGGTCGTTAATCAAGGTTGACTTTCGGGTTGACTTTGGTTTTCCCCGTGTGACTTTCTTAATTCGGGTCAACCGTCTGGGCCGGGTTAAGGGGGTTACATGCTGTCTCGTTTCCGTCCACTCATACTTAACATCCTTCTGCAACAACTTTGTCAAAGGTGCAGCAATCTTCGAAAACCCATCCACAAACCTTCGGTAGTATCCCGCCAAACCAAGGAAACTACGGACCTCATGAACAGACTTAGAAACCTTCCAATTCATCACCGCCTCAATCTTCTAAGGATCAACACGAATCCCCTCAGCAGAAACCACATGCCCAAGAAACACCACTTCACTTAACCAGAACTCACACTTGCTCAGCTTAGCATAAAGCTGATTCTCCAACAAAGCTTGCAAAACAATCCTCAAATGTTCTTCATCTTCCTCCTCAGTACGCGAGTACACGAGGATATCATCGATGAACACCACAACAAACTTGTCCAGGTATTCATGAAACACACGATTCATCATGTCCATGAAAGCCGCATGAGCATTTGTCAAACCAAACGACATCACAAGGAACTCATAATGCCCATACCTTGTTCTGAAAGCTGTCTTAGGCACATCCACATCCTTCACCTTCAACTGATAATACTCTGACCTCAAGTCAATCTTAGAGAACACAGCTGCTCCCCGAAATTGATCAAAGAGATCATCAATTCTCGGCAAAGGATACCGATTCTTGATAGTCAACTTGTTCAGCTGACGATAATCAATGCACATTCTCATAGTGCCATCCTTCTTCTTCACAAACAAGACCGGTGCACCCCAAGATGATACACTCGGCCGAATGAAACCACGATCGAGCAACTCTTGCAACTGCGTCTTCAGCTCCTTCAACTCTTTAGGTGCCATTCTATAAGGGGTAATGGACACAGGAGTTGTATTCTCATACAGCTCAATCCCAAACTCCACCTCACGATTAGGGGGCAATCCAGGCAACTCCTCAGGGAACACACCAGGAAACTCTTTCACAATCCTGATATCTTGCACACGCAACTCCTTAGAGCTAGGATTCATCACAAAAGCTAGATAAGCTTCACAACCTTGCCTCAGCATCCTGCTCGCTTCCAATGTAGATACCACATTGGCAAGAAACTTCACATTCTCACCAACCACAACTACCTCATAATCATCCGCAAGCTTCAACGAAATCGCTTATTTTCACAATCCACTACAGCTCGATGCTCAGCAAGCCAATCCATACCAAGGATTACATCAAAACCATAGAAAGGCAACTCCATAAGATCAACATGAAAAACATGATCTTGAACGACCAAAGGGCATCTTCTATATAGCTTTCGAGTCACAACAGTCTCACCAAAGGAACTAGTGACACGCACACCAACATCCAAAGACTCAACAGGCAAACCAAGCAATTCAGCATGCTCACGCAATATGTATGAGTGCGTAGATCCAGAATCAATCAAAGAAAGTAATGACAAGGATTGCAAAGTAAAAGTACCTGCGATCACATCCGCGTCATTCCTCCCTTCCCGCTTAGCATACACCCTGGCTTGGCCGCCACCCTCAGGCTGAATAGCCACAACATGGGCCACACCCCGACCACCTTCCTCTCTCCGCTGAAAGTTACCACGGCCGCGCCCACGACCTCTCTGTGGTGCAACAGCAACAGGAGCACGCACTTGGCCACCAGCCAACATAAGACACTCTCTCCTCATGTGATCCGTAGATCCACAGTTCCAGCATGCATTACCAGCTGCCACAACAGGAGCCTGCACCTCCCTCACAGCTCGAGGACAATCACATTTCATATGGCCACGCGAACCACATGTCCAACATGCACTCGGATCAACTCTAGCATTGCCTCCCCGAGCAGGCGCACCACCACCTCGCTTAGCTGAGGACTGATACTTCTGATCACGTCCCCTCTTGTTCCGTCCACCACCGGAACTATATTCAGCAGCTCGCTTACCAGCACTTGACCCAGCACTACTAGCAGATAAACCCAAGTTCATCTCAATATCCTTTGCTCGGCCCACCAGCACATCAAAATCATCATACTCGGTAGCCAGCACATACATCTTCACATCCGTCACTAAACCATAACGGAACCTTTCACACCTTTCCCGCTCGTCCGGAACAAGCTCAGGTGCGTACTGACTGAGTCGAACGAACTGAACTTCATACTCAGCCACTGACATGCTCCCCTGGGTAAGAGACATGAACTCCCTCTTCTTTTCATCTAGGTACCTCACACCTAGATACCTTCTCTTGAACGCATTCTGAAAAAACGTCCAAGTTACATCAGCCTCTGCCATCCCAGAAATAGTGGTTGTCCACCACGTGTATGCATCATCTTGCAGCAATGATACCACACACCCCAACTTCTGCACATCAGTGCAACTCATCTGTCCCAAGATTCTCTTCGTACTCTCTAACCAAGACTCCGAACCTTCAGCTGACAAACCCCTGAACTCAGTCCTTCCCAGACTGCGCAGACGTTCCAAGGGTAGTCTAACTCCAGCATCTCCCTGATGCCCAGCTCCTTGAGCTCCAGCTACTGCCGCTCGAAAAGCACCAGCAATAGCTTGAACCAACATGGTCATGTCAGGTATAGCTTGCCCCTGACCAGCCTCAGGTCCTGCAACCCCAGCACCAGCTGCAGCATTAGCTCTTCCACCCTCAGCACCACCACCACCCGGTGGAGGAGGTAAATCCATAGCATTCTCAACGTTCTCTTCATTTTCGTTCTGAGCCGTAGCTCGCGTACTAACCCTCACTTCTCTACGAGGTGCCATACTCTAACAATACAATAACAATGCAATAAAACAAGTCAGGCTCAGCAAGGTAAGCAATCCAAGTACTCAAGCTCATTTCCACTTAAAAACAACATCAGTACATTAGCTTTGATTTGGCAATGGGTACCCACAACATGCTTCACTACAGCATACACCACAATTGCAACATAATCACAATTCATTCAACATGCTTTCACTCAACAAGCATACAAAGCATACATACTTTAATCAACCACACAATCATTCCCAATTACTCGAGAACTCAGCTCTGATACCACCAAATGTAACCCCCTTAACCCGGCCTAGACGATTGACCCGAATTAAGAAGATTACACGGGGAAAACCAAAGTCAACCCGAAAGTCAACCTTGATTAACGACCCTTTTTTTTCTTTTTAATCTTGTCTAGATGCACGTTAACCCTAGATATGTTCCCAAGATCATCATACTCAAAGATCATAACAATCAGAGATCATTCAGGGACTCAATTGCACAAATTACAACTTTAGGGACCAAATTGCAAATTCTGGAAATTATGGGGACTTAACCCAAATTAAAGTTACCAACTTGCAATTAATCATCTATCATGCTTCTCTGCCAAATTTCAGCTCAAATGGACATCTCAAACTCATACAATTGCATAAACAAGATTCAGGACCAAAACGCAAACATTTCAAAACATATAACCATCAAATTCAGAGCCCAACGGTCGAGTGTTCCGAAACAGGGAGGACCTGTTCCGAAACGCGGGACCGTTCCGAAACTGGTTCCGAAACGAGGCTTGGCAGTGGCATTTCCGTTCTGGAACGGTTCCTCCCGTTTCGGAACGCCTAGGCCATTTCAGGCCCCTGTTCCGAAATGGTAGCACCCGTTCCGATACGGCCTGCCCAGATTTGCAGATTTTTGTTGTTTAAACACACAATTAACCTATCAAACATGCTCCAAATGCCACCAAATTGTACCAGCAAGTCATTTAACATTCAAGGAACATAATTGCATCAACCAAACATCAATATGGCATCAATTATGAAAATCCCCAAATCTATAGGCATGCTTCCTACTTAGAAACCATTCAAGCATCAATATACTAAAAACCACATCACAAAGGCCAATTACAAGTACCAACATTATCAACAACATTAAACCAACTTAGGGAGTCCAAAACATCTCCCAAAACAACAACATAGGTCCCCCATTGCCAAATACCCAAAAGCTAATAGTTTTAGGAAAATGTTCACCATACATGAGCTTAATCTCCACTTGGATTCTTGGCTTCCTTGCTGCCCCAAAATGCACTTCAATGCTCTGCATTATTGGTTTAAGAAAAGAGAGAGAGCGTAAGCAATAGCTTAGTGAGGAATGCTCATTTAAAACCATCCAATAATGCACTTATAAAACACATGTATAAACCTTAGTTCAAACATCATTTGCACATGCACATAAGCATTAAAACAAGCATCTCATGCTTCAAGTTCATAACATGTCATATTGGCCACAAGTGATACATTCAAAATAAGACTCACATATGGACTTTTAAACACCATTGTGATCTTATAAATTTCCAAGGACCACACATGGACTTTTAAACACCATTGTGTCCTTAACGAGAATCATCCATGGACTTTTAAACACCATGACAAGGACCACGTAAGGACTTTTAAACACCTTTGTGTCCTTAACAAGAATCTCCCAAGGACTTTTAAACACCTTGGAGTTCTTAAGTAAACAAGGCTTACACAAGGAATTTTAACCACCTTGTAACCTCAACCAAGAACCAACCATGGACTTCTAACCACCATGTTGTTCTTAAATACACAAGACTCACCCAAGGAATTTTAACCACCTTGGTGTTCTTAACCAAGAACCAACCATGGACTTTTAACCACCATGTTGTTCTTAAATAAACAAGGCTCACACAAGGACTTTTAACCACCTTTGTGACTTTAACCATCACTTGCCAATATGCATCATTAACAACAATATTCCACTGTTTTAAAGCATTTAACAAAGCCATTAACATCATGCATCTTTAAGCATGAAACCACATTAAAACAATGTTCAAAAACAAGGATCTCTTACCTTGAGCATCCTTCAACTCATGGCTTATAATCTCAGCAAATAAACATGCTAAATATTCTTTCAAAACAGGATTTAAAACATGCAAACAAATCACATTGCATACAACCAATCCATGGTCCATCATCAAGAGAGTTTTTCCGAAAACTTACTCTTGAGCTTAGCTAAGTTGCTTAGACTTAAACTAAGCTCCCAAACCTCCAAAACATTGGTTTCAAAGCTGAAAACCAAAATCAACTCACCGATTCCGTTTCGCCACTTGCCGAAACACCAATCGAGCTTCCGGATCACCACCACTTGGATCCAAAGATGATTCCCCTGTTTTAAACACATCAAAGCAAAGGATTAATGCATCATCATGCATTAATAGCTTCAATGAAAGCACCTAAACTCGCTGCTCTTATCCACACTCCATTTTCGGCTACCAAACACAACCGAAAATGCATCCAAACAACTCCACAACACTACCCAGCCAAGATCCATCAAATCTAAACATCAATTAACATCCAAAAAGGATCTAACCACGCCCTTATACCTCCAGCTATAACAGATCATCAAGATCACTCCAAAAACAACCAAGAACTCAAGCAAAACTTAGGAAAATCAACCTATTCGGGTTTGCATTGATTAAACCTCAATTCCTCATCAATTTAACATTCATTTAACATCAAAAAGACACCTCAAATCACTGCTCAAACAGATCATACGAATTTTATCAAAAATCAACCAAATATTGCATTTTAAAGCCAAGATCAAGAGTTCAATTGTAAAACCTTTAATAAAACATAAATCAAGGATTGAGAACTTGGGAATTTCAGTAAAGAACTGAGAATTTAGAGGAGAAGGACGTTCATACCTCTAAACTTGAATTTCTCCCTTTTTGGAATCAAAATGCTTGAAGATCCAATTAGCAAAAGCAAAGGTTTTGATGAAGAGATGATTGAAGATCAAAAGGGAATTGAAATATGATATTTAGATGACAAAATCAGAGGGAAATGCTCTGGAGAAATGTGTTTGGGTTGAGAGAAAAGACGAGAGAAAATGAAAATGGAAAATGTGGAAAGTTAGTTGGAAAATGCCAAAATATCTTCCCTCCTTTTTAGTTTTATTGTAAAAACCATTAATTAAATCTTTAATATTTAGGAAAAATCTGGAGAAACTCCCATTGGGTAAATAGCTCCTTAAAGATTCAAAGTTTCAATCCTTTTTAAAACAGTCTCACAGTTTTCGAAATTTACATTTTGGTCACTAAGCCAAAATGTCACACTTCCAAACCTTATTTTGTAAAATTGATTTCACCATTCTCTTATATATAATAAAAGAGGATTTTAAGATATTTTTCCATATTTTTAATGCAACCCGAACTAGGCTTTCCTAATTTCACTTTTTTATATTCGAACCGTACTTCGACCTAACCGGTCCAAACCCAAAACTTCTAAGCCCAAAATTGGGGCGCTACAGTGAACCTAGCACATGCAAGTCAATTCGGTTGGTGATCCCTTTTAGCCGCTAAAACTTGTGAGCTTTTGGATCCAAGTTAGTCACACCTCGACATGTTGTGACCGTGCTTAACCCTTTCATGAGCCTTACACTTTCATGCTCGACAAATGGATTCTCTCAACTGAACGGTTATAACTAATTGAAAGAATAAAGTGCATAGATTAAGCAAACTTGGAATTTTATTGAAAACATACTTAAACTATTACAACTGTTTCTCATAACTACTTTACATACAAGGACCTAAACCCTAGGAGAGTTGGGTCGCGACCCTCAACAACCCCCATCTATCTAGCTACCTCTCCGATATGCAGCTATTCATGCGTGCATCCACTCATGCCCCTATACCCTCACATACATTGGGTATATATACGACTCATGGCCTAAGTTTGAGTACTCCTTAAAATAGGAGTTCTTAACGTATTTTTACATTAAACACAAACTTTTTTTTACTTGAATGTGGACTCTTTGGACATTGCCTTCTCCCGCAAGTTAGGATAAGTACTCTTGCTTATCAATCTTGGATCAGCTCTACCGGCCTCTACAGCCTTCAGAGAATTGCAAGACTGGGCTCATTGGGCTCAAGGAATTGCCCTCTTTAAATCGCGACCCATCTTTGCTAAGTTGGTGTAATTCCTGCTTGGGCGGCACTTGGCGGCAATACTGCTTCGGTAGCGTCCTTGGAAGTATATGGAACTACTTCAGTACAGCTCCTATTGTTTCCAGCTTTCCTATCCTCTCCGGTCATCTCCTCCTCTCCACAGCTACAGCACCTGAAAATAAAAACTAAACTAGAACAATATCTTTTCTTAACCAAACATAAAATATTCAATAAAAGCATGGTGAAAGAGAAAATACTGTTATTATGCATGCAATACACCTAAATATGCCTAAATGAGCTTAAGAATAGCAATAATAAGGGCATGAATGTGTACAAAATATAGAACTTGTGGACACTCTACAATAACCCAAACCCAAAGAGAATTTTAGAACATAATGGCGGCAAGAAAACCTAAACTATATATTACAATGAGTATATATAGGCATTAGCTAGGTCTAGTCATTCTTAGAGTAGAAGTCTTCAAAGTAGCTTTTTGGCATTAAATGCAACTCTAAATGCTGACTTCTTTGTGTTGAATGTGGACTTAATCACGTTGCATTGCTCCGTAAGTAAGCTCGAGCTCCTCCTTCTGCGGCTCTGCATGCTGCTACAGTCATCAGAAAATTAAGTGGAAAACATTGTTAAGATTAAGATTTTCAGCTCTACAGATTGCACTCCAGTTCTCCAATTTCTCATCTTGTTGTCTTGGGCGGTAGGTAGGGTGGCGGCAGCTACTCGGTAGCTGTTGTCTCTGTCTAGAACTGCATCGGTACAGCTCCTTAGTTTGCTGCCTCAGCATCATGTCCTTAGCTCCTCTCTCCTTCTATCAGCCTCTAGTACCTGAAACTAAAACTAAACTAATACAATACCTTTTCTTTACCAAATAACAGAAAATCAATACAAAGCATGACAGAGTAAAGAATATTGTAAAATGCAATGCATGAACCTAATTATGCCTAAAATGTACTCAAAACAACAATAATATGAGATGGACTGTGCATGAAATATAGAACTTATGGACATTTTACAGTAACCTCTGTTTAAAATACTATTTCAGGAAATTATTTAAACGTATAACAAAAATTTTAGAAAAACATTTTACAGACACTGTCATGAAACAATAATGACATGCATGCTCACTAATTATGTCGGTACTGTACTCCAAAAGCAACACCGAGATAACTCCAAACACTGGTGTCGGTCATCGAGCCATGTTAGATCTCTTTTAACCTGCGATGGTAAAAACAATGTGAGCTTCGAAAAGCTCAGTAATACAGAACTACCAATGGATGCAAAAAGTAACAAGTAGGTATATTGTAGGCATAACACTATGATGATGTTTCGGGCAACAATAGGCTCTAAAAATATGATAAGATATTTAAAAGAAGTGGTATATATGAAGATAATAGAATTGTTCTTTATTCAACCACTAAGTATCAGACGAGCAACATATAGACCGGAGAATTAGGTGATATATGGTTTACGGTAGATGAATCAAGGGCTTATTGTGTGTTCCATTAGTGAAAAGTTAACACATACAATGTAATGGTGCAGTGAACATTTTATCTCACGGACACATAATAGTAATGATAAGTTCATTTTAAATTATCTATCTACCCTACAACCAAACTTCGGTATGCAATGCCCTACCATTGCAACTATAGCGGGCATTAACCTAGGCCCATTGGGCGTAGGTTCCAGCCTATGGTGATACCTTAGCTACGGTATGGAATTACCCTAACTAAAGCATAGGAACCTGAAACGATAAGGAAATTACCAGCCTGATCGGGGTTGAACCTACAGTAACTTCATACTCTATCCCAAATATCCAGTAACGGTCTAGGCAGTGATAATACTAATCGGTAGTGATCGGTAACAACATTAATGGGTAATTATAATAATTAGTAGTAATAAATAATAATCAGTTATAACAGTAGATTTGAAGCAATCTTTAGTTTCATTTTTGATAAAAAGGTATATTCCAATTAATTAATAGTCATGATTCAGTGTATGGCAGAAAATGTAGAACATATGTTTGTTGGGCCGAAGCGGGAAAAAAGTTATTATCTTTGCCAGATATGCTTAAGGGTACTACCGAGAAAGTGAAGTTGATATGTGATCGTTTGAAGGCAGCTACGGATCGACAAAAGTCGTATGGAGATTTGAAACGTAGAGAAATAGAGTATGACGTGGGCGACAAAGTGTTCGTGAAAGTTTCACCTTGGAAGAAGGTGATGAGAATTGGGAGGAAAGGTAAGTTGAGCCTGAGATTCATTGGTCACGATGAGATAATTGAACAAGTTGGTCCTGTTGCTTATAGATTGAGATTGCCATCCAAATTAGTGAAGATTCATGATGTATTCCATGTTTCGATGCTTCAGAGGTATATATAAAATCCATCACATATTATGCCTGTTGAAAATATTGAATTGAATCCGAATTTGACTTTTGATGAAGAACCAATTGAGATCTTGGCTTCGGACAACAAAGTATTGTGTGGTAGAACCATTGAGCTGGTCAAGGTTAAGTGGCGACAACGAGGTGTGGAGGAAGCCACTTAGGAGAGAAAGAATGACATGAAAAAGCAATTTTCGTATCTCTTTCCGACAGGTAGATTTCGAGGACGAAATTTCTTAAGTGGGGGAAAGTTGTAACGCCCCGAGTTTAGGGTCCAGAAGTTAGCTGGATTTTGTTGAAGGATCGTTCGAGTTAGCTTTATCGGTTTAGACTAGTTTCGGGATTTATTTTAAATAAATTGGTTTTGAAGTATTTAATTATGGAAAATAGTTTTGAATCATCATCAAACTTATTTCCAATGATTTCTCCTTAAAACCCATTTTGTTTTCTCTAGCTTTCTTAAGTTTTTTCATTGGGAAAATGGGGGAAATCTACCATTAGAGGTGAGCTGCGTTTTTCTCCTATAATATAAGTTCTTTATTGAAATTCCCACGTTCTTGATTCTTTTATAATATTTATTTAAAGATTTTATGTTGGGTTTGATGGAAATGTGCTTAATCAAGCTATTTAATGTTGATTTGTGAGATTTTTCGTATGGGTTTTGTTTTGTTGAGTTTATATGTGATACAAACTATATTTTTGATGTTAGATAATGTTGGAATGGTGGTTTGATAATGTAAAACCCGAAACTAGTTGAGTTAATAGTGTTTAAGGTTGAAATTCTTAAGATTTTGGCTTGGTTTGGGGAAATCAATAGCGGATGGTTACTTGCCTTTGGGTTGATGTTTTTAGTTGCTAATAGATGTGGTTTTGATGATAATTTTGCTGGGTTTAAGCTAGAGTTTGATTAGAGTTGATTTATTAATGTTTTCGGTTGATTTTAGATATGAATCGTTGGGAGATTGATGCTAGATGCTGGGTTTTTGGGTTGTAGCAAGTTTAAAGGCTTGAAATCACTCTAATGCTCTGTTTTGAATTGATTATAAGTATGGGAAATTGATTTGGGAACTGCGGACGCGATATTAGACGAACCGAGAGCTTGATTTGGGTGTTCGTATAGCATTTGGGTATTGCTTGTGAGTGGAACTATTTTATGAAGCCTTAATGTGGTTAAGGATAAGATTTTCGGGGTTTAGATTGAGCTTGAAAGACCAATCTAAACTCAAGAGTAAGTTTGGTTGTTTTGGCCTTTGTATTCAGCTAGTTATGCCTTAATTTTGTTGTTTACATTATATCCTATTGTTCATGCATGTTGATCTATTTAAATGTTTTCTCATGTGATCCCATATGTTAAATGGTAATTTAATGAGGTAAGTGTGGTTGAGTACAAGCTATGCATGGAAAAGTGTTATGAAAGTGGGGTGAGGAATGTTGTGCTTGTGGCCTTGTAAAACAGTGGGTAAGTGTTGGCCTTGATGGGTATATTGGCACTTGATGAGATTTTATTACCGGATATAATTGGTCCACCAATAGGATGAGAGTGCACTATAGTGGAAAAAGTCGCGTGTGGCCGTAGTGATGTTAAATTAAACTAAGGAGGAGTACGATGATGGGCATTCCACCGGAAGTTTATATTTACTAGACGGGTGAGTACGGTGATGGGCATTCCACCAGAAGTTGACTAGGGGTCCATAGTACGGTGATGGGCATTCCACTGGGAAATTATCCGCATATCCGAGTAAAAGTGCTAAAGATGTCAATATACTCAAGATATTTAATTTTCTCATTATGCTTATCTTGTGTTGTTGATGTTATGAATCAATTGAATTTGAATGATTCATGTGGTTATGGAAAGTGGTTATTATGCCTTGATTTGTGTTTCAAGCATGAGTTTGAAATGAACATGATATGTTGGAATTTTGTTTTGCTGAAATGATTTGAGAAATGACTTTGTTTTCAAAAGCAAGCAAAATGGTTTTAAAAACTGCATTGTTGTTGTTGTTGCTTTGAGAACCTCTCACTTGGCATTCTTCCTTATGCTCTTTCCTTTCCAACAATGCAGATCCTTAGGCCTTTCGATGCAGCAAAGAAGTGAGGAGGTGTCCAAGAGTTTATCTTTTTCTCAAGTATGGTTTTGGCATCGAATAATAGTGTGTTAGAAATAGGATGAGACCTTTATGCCTTTGGGAGGTTTTATTTTGAGACTCCCTGTGTTAAGACATGTTTGAGATGCCTTTTTAGTCTTGTTAATGACCTTTGTATATTGGTTAGTGGTTTTGTTTAAAGATTGGCCTTTTATGTGATTGCTTTATCTTGGGGATTGCTTAAAGGTTTTTGTTTGCGTTTCAATGCATATTTGATGGTTGAGCTAGGATCTTTTGCCTATAGATTGCTTGCTTATGATGTTATGATGCTTTTTGAAATATGTTTGAGTGACCAAATATGATGCAGTGTGTCTTTTCTAGTATGTGTTTTGAAACAGTTGCTACCGTTTCGATACGGTATGCATATTTGGCCTAAATGTTTTGAAACGTATAAGGGTCATTCCGAGACTCCAAGGCCATTTTCAAGCCTGTATCGAAACACGTGGTCATTTCGATACGCCTCTGTAACATCTGAGGCATGGGAATCGTTTTAGGCATGTTGGTCTCGAAACAGGTGAGACATGTTTCAGTATGTTTTGCTACTGGAATTGGTAGTTCCGAAATAGGCTTGGTCTGTTATAAAACAGGTGTCTGTTTTGTTAGTTATAGAATGTGCTAAAGTGTTGTTTCTTTGCGTTTTAGTCCCCAATCATTGCATAAGTCAATTGGACCATGAATCGATGTCCGATTAAGGCGAGGTTTTAACCGTTGCTTGCATGAACATATAGGATAACAATGAAGCCTCTAGAAAAGATAAAAAGTTAATAAAAGAAAAAAATGGTGTTGCTAATCGATGGGAATTCTTAGCGGGTTTTTCTTCGGTTTTCCTCGTGTAGCTCACTTGGTTCGGTCATGTGACTAGACCGAGCTAAGGGGGTTACACATATCAATACAGGCAAGCCATGTATTGATACAGGTTGACTCCCTTTTGACCTTGACTTTGACCCATTTCGATACAGTATAGACCCGTATCGAAACAGTGAATTCCAGTAGCAAAATTTTCCAATACGGCCTCAAACTGTATCGATACACCCTGTTCCTAGAGTCCAATTATGCTTAACCCTATCGATACGTCATTACCCGTATCGATACGGCCTAACCTGTAATGTCATAGTTTTCCTGGTTTTAATCGAATTGACTTACCAAACAATGTTAAAATGCAATGAAACTTTATACGCAATATTTCAATACTATAAAGTACTGGCATGCCAAATTTCGTCATCATTCGAATACGTTTACTAGGGTTTGACCTATGTGAGCCAAATTTGCCATTTTTAGCCAAACCAAAAATCAATTTAGGGCCTTTAACCATATTATAACTTACGCACATTAGAAACATATCAAAATAGGCACAAGAGACTAGTTCAACTACTTTGCCACCTTCCTAGGAGTTCATAAGGTAAATATACATTACTTTAGCTTGTAGTGACTTGTCTTGTTGCGACTTGTCTGATCCTCCACGAAGGTTGATTCCTTAACCTGAAATGCATGAGATGAGGCACGTTACACATACATTGCCTAGTGAGGTAGTCATATGCAATATATTAACAATGAACAATGCAAGTACATATTCTCATGTTTTCAAATCACAATACCATGTCTCAAAATACCATGTTTATCATATCAATTTCATTATTAACCCTTGGATTGAATCAAGATAGTGGATATGTGAATTCCTACGCCTCTCCAAATCAATGAATGGTCTATTCCCTCCACCTCGCCAATATGACCAATACCAAAACACATCCCTCCACCTCACCAAATCAATATAGGTCGTAGCACAAGGACCGTAGTCCACCCGTACACTGAGCTCATGAATTCTATGTCATGCCAATTGTATCCAAAGTCCATTCAAATCCAAGGTTTCAATACCAATATAAATATTTCAATAATCAATAATCAATAATAACTCCAATAATAATGTCTTTAAAGTTAACAATAGTGTACATGTCTCAATATCAATATTTCATAATTTCAATGTCAATGCATTATCCGATTGTTCATTCACAATGTTTCAATATCAATAGTTATATCGATAACAATGAACAATGGCAATACTAATGAGTATGCATGATGTTCAATACTAACTTACTGATGCTTACCAATGGATCCGACTATCAATCCGATGCAACTTCCTTAAAAGGAATGTTAGTTATTAAACATAAATCAACAATAATATATTCGGGAAGGCTCCTCGCCTATTATTGAGACTCCGACTGCACTCGCCTTGACAATTTGAAGCATTCAAGGCTCTCGGAAGATAACTCCCTTGTTCCTAGCCTTTGGTGAATTCGATGGACACTACTTTTCGTTATCTTGAGCTAGGAAAACAATAGGGAGGTTATTAGGGTCGATAATACGATATCAAAATCAATATAACAATATCAAAATCGATATCTGATTTTTATATAGACAACAACGATGAAATATCCATAGTTGATCAAAACCCTAGCTTAAGATTAAGCTTGATGTATCCATGCAATTCAATAATTTATTAAGGAATATATCTTACCCGAACGAAAGCAACGATTCGATATCAATAGATCAAAGAAAAACCAAACTAAAGCTTGCTCTTCAATGGAGGTGCTAGCTTGGAGGAAGATGATGAAGATGACAGAAGAAGAGGTGCTTGCATAGATATGGTTTCGGGTAGCTCTCTCAATTCTAATTTACTATGTTTTAAAGTGAAAAGTTTGCCTTTACGTGAAGCAACTTCACCAAATTATCCCACGTTTGGGACATTAAAACTGAGGAGGGTCTAATCACAAGATTAGTCCCTCAACTCTCACTTTACTATGGTTTTGTCCTTTAATTTGCATTTTCCTCAATTTAGTCGCGTATTAGGCTTCAATACTATTCAATAGGGTCCAATAGCAATGATTTAACTAAATTAGAGTCCAATATCAATGATTAACTAGCCAATACTATATTTAGACTTTTTTGATGTGAAATACTAGGACACAATTTCGACTAGACCGGATTTTAGGGTGTTACAACACTCACCCCTTAAGAAAAATTCATCCTCAATTTTTTTACCTGAACCGAAGAGATGTGGATATTATTGTTTCATGGTCTCTTCAGGTTCCCAGGTAGCTTCTTCAACAGTGTGGCTCCTCTAGAGAACTTTAACTAACAATACAATTTTGTTGCGAAGCCTCTTGACTTCTCTTCTAAGAATCTGAACCGATTCATCTTCGTAAGATAAATTTGGTCGAATTTCTACAAATTCATGTTCAACAATATGCATAGGGTTAGAATGATACTTCCGGAGCATCGATACATGAAGACATCATGAATTTTACTCAATTTAGATGGCAACAATAATCGATATGCTACGGGGCAACCTCTTTGAATGACTTCAAAGGGTCCAATGAATCGGGACTCAATTTTCCCTTTTTTTCCAAACCTTAAAAATGTTTTCCACGGTGATACTTTGAGGAAGGCTTTTCCACCAACTTCATACTCAATGTCTAGTCTTTTAAGATCAGCATAAGCCTTTTGTTGATCAAAAGTTGCCTTTAAACGATCATGAATGATGGTGACTTGTTCATCAGTCTCCCAAAGTAGGTCAAGACCCAACATCTTGCCCTCACCAAGCTCCGACCAACACAGTGGAGTTCGACACCGCCTACCATACAAAGCTTCATATGGGGCCATTTGGATTGATGCCTGGTAACTATTATTGTAAGCAAATTCAACAAGGGGTAGGAATTTCTCCCAAGTTCCACCAAAGTAAATGATGCATGCTCGATGCATATCTTCCAAGATCTGGATTACCCTTTCTGATTGGCCGTGAGATTGAGGGTGAAAGGTTGTGCTAAGATTAACTTTGGTACCCATAGCTCCTTGCAACGTTCTCCAAAACTGAGATGCAAATCAGGGATCTCGATCGGAGATAATAGACTTGGGTACTCCATATAGTTGGATTATTTCGTTGAGGTACAAATCAGTTAATTTAGAGAAACCGTAGTCCATTCTAATCGGTATGAAATGAGTTGACTTTGTTAAACAATCTACAATGACCCATATAGCATCATGTTTTGCGGGAGTTAATGGTAGACCATTAACAAAATCCATGGTGATCTTCTCCCATTTCCATTTTGGTGGAACGATAGGTTGAAAAAACCCAGTATGAGCACAATGTTTTGCTTTAACACGTTGGCACGTAAAACATTTGGAAATGTAGTCAACTATGGACTGCTTCATAGCATTGCTTGAAGACAAGCAATAGTTCGAGTTTGGGGGTGTGTAAAGTGTCCACGAGCCCTATATTTCATGCACATATCATCTCATATTATTGCTGTTTTTGAGCTCACTTTAAGCATAATTAGGATCATGCATTGCATTTTACAGTATTCCTTTACTTTGCCTTGCTTGTATTGATTATCTTTTATTTGATGAAGAAGAGATATTGTTTTAATGTATTTTTGGTTTTAGGTACTAACAAAAAACAGAGGGAAAGAGGAGCTGAGGATACAATGCTGAGGCAACGAACCGAGGAGCTGTACTGATGTAGTTCCAGACGGAAGGAGTAGCCTGCCGAGCAACTACCAAGTGTTGTCGTTGCCAACCTTACTGCGCACGGCAACAAAACGATGGAGTTGGAGAATTGGACTACGATTTGTAGAGCCAAAAACCCTGATTCTATCGATGTTGACCACTTGATTTTCCAACATCTATAGTAGCGGGCAGAGCCGCCGAAGTGAAATCTCAAGATTGCTTGCGGGCTAAGGGAACGTGATAAAGTCCACATTCAACTCAAAGAAGTCAGAGTTTAAAGCCACATTAAATGTGAAAAGCTACTATTGAGGACTTCTACTTCAAGAAGGATAGACCTAACTATTTGTCTATAAATACTCATTGTACTCCTAGTTCAAATCATTTTGTGTTTTCTCTAGACATAGTTAGGGTATTATGCTGCCGCCATGTTCTAAACTTCCCTTGGGTTTGGGGTTTTGTTGTAAATTAGTTGTGAGAACGATTGTTTAGGTTTCAAGTTTGTTTTCAATAAAATATTCCAAGTTTGCTTAATTAATGCTCTTCACTTCTTCAATGAGTTCCAAAAGTACAGTTGAAGAAATCCATTTGTCGGGCACGATAATGTCAAACTCACGAAAGAATTAAGTACGGTCTCATCAGATCGAGGTGTTGACTAATTCAGCTTAGACATATGTTTGAGTTTCAGCGAATAAGAGGAGCAACCAAACGTCGATTGCATCTGTTAGGTTTACGCTGAGATTTCTAAGTATTACTTACATCACGTGGTGACAGAACCCTTGCCTAGACATAGAAAGGATCACTTCATAATTGTTCTGCCAAACTTGGAGTATCTGCCAGACTTGCCTCTAGAACTTATCTCCATTCCACCTGCCGAGATAGCGAAAGTTGCAATAGCAGAGTTCCGCAGTGGCAGCGAAAGTTGCCGCAGCCTCAATCTGCCATTACCCGCCGAAGCAGCATATCGTTGCAATGCAAAACAACTTGGCCTTTTCAACACAGTTTCACACTAAGCAACAGCATAACCCTGCCCACTCTATCAACCTGATCACTTCTTTTATTACTTGTTTTTTAATTTACTTTTTTCTCAACAATCACTTTACTTGTGCAATTAATTTATTTTTCCTTGTGCAAGAACGACAATTTGAAACAAGCTATCCAATCCTCGTGGGATTCGACATCTTTTATATTATAACTTGGTAGGTGTGTACACTTGTACTCTTTCGAAAAAGGGAACACCTACACGCCCTACACATACGCCACAACCTTCCCACCTTGCATCAACACACAATCTAGACCAACATATGACGCATCATTAAAAACCACAAACTCCTTACCCGATTCCGGTTGAATCAAGACTGGAGCTTGCATCAAAGCTTCCTTCAACCTCTCGAAAGCTTGTTGTCTAACATCCCTCCATTCGTAGCGAACATTTTTTGCAACAATTTAGTCAACGGAGCAGCAACCTTAGAAAAACCCTCAACAAACCTTCAACTCTTAAGTTGTCATCCGGTAAAGAGCATTTGACACTGGATTCATATTTTCATACAACTCAATGCCAAATTCAACTTCTCTATTCGGTGGCAAACCAGGCAACTCTTCTGGAAAGACACCCGGAAACTCACATATCGTTCGTACGTCTTGTACTCGCACCTCCTTTGTACCAGGGTTCATCACATAAACTATGAAAGCTTCACAACCCAACTCCTCCACACTACTCGCTTCAAGAGCCGAAATTGCATTGGACAAGAATTTCGCATTCTCGCCCACGATTACCACTTCGTAATCATCAGCAAGTTTCAAGGTAACTCGCCTATCAACAAAATTGACCACAACCCTATGCTAAGTCAACCAATCCATCCCGAGGATTACACCAAAACCATAGAAAGGCAACTCCATCAAATCAACATAAAATACATGGCCTTGAATAGATAAAGGACATCTCCTACACAATTTCCTCGTAACTACAATTTCACCAAAGAAACTAGTTACTCACATTCCCACATCTAACACCTCTGAAACGAACGTTCAAGCCATAACTTCCAAAAGCATTAGCAACAACAAGCGTAGAAAGCTATACCCCACCGATTAAATGTGTCCAATCTCGTCTCACGTGGTCACGCGATCCACATACTTAATAGGTATCAAATGCTACTCGAGCCTAGACACATTGACCCTATGGTCCCTGTCCAACATTACTACCACCTTGCCTCAACCCAAATGATACCTTTTTAGCATGACTATTCTTGCATTGGCTATAGTTAAAACTATAGTCCACAACTCTCTTTCTAGAGCTAGAACCTTTCACACGATTTGCTAAACCCAGATTCTGCTCAATGTACCTCGTATGTGCTACCAACACGTCGAAAATGGTGTAGCCAATATAAACCACATATCTAGTATATCATCATGCACGAACCTATAAAAGAGTCAATCACATCGACATCTCACATCCAATTCCAATCTAGGAGCATATGTAACACCCTTAAATATACCCTAAAAGTTATTTAAATTAAGTGGTCAAGAGGTTAAATTAAATTAAATTAAATTAAAACAAAATTACCTTTTAATTAGTCATATTTGAGTAATAAGGACTTAATTAAAAGAAGAAAACAAATTAAAGGATTAAAGAGAAGGGGACTAAATTGAACTATGTGAGAAAAAGGTGGACTTGAATGTTGAAAACTTGACTTCCCCAATCTGCCCTTAAGTGGAAATAAGTGATAGTTTAACTAAAAGGGGCAGATTGGTCATCTCTCAATTTCATTAACTTTATAGAGTTGTCTCTTCCTCTCCACTTTTCTTCTCTTCAGCCGATTGTGAGAGAGAGCTTAAAGGAGATCTTAAAAATTCAAGGAGAAAACTCAAGGAGAGCTTGAAAATTAACTTGCATGTTGATCATCTTGCCATAGAAATCAAATTAGAAAGCTAAGTAAGTGTTCTACTCAACTAGTTCATCAAATTATCTTGTTCAGTTGTATGTATAACCTGAAATGTTATATTTTCTTGTGCTAAATGATGATTTCGATTCTGGAAATTTGATGTAAGATGACAAGAAACATGTATTTAGTTGGGTTATTTAATGAGAATCAAATAATCGGTCATGCAAAGATAATTTGATGTAAGATGACAAGAAACATGTATTTAGTTGGGTTATTTATAGAGTTGTATGTATAACTAGTTCATTAACTTAAGTGACTGTTTTGGAGAAATTGAAAAGGCAAAACCTTAATTGATCCATAATAAATTTGGAAATTTATGATTAAAAGTGTTAAATATGGTTATGAGAAAATGTAGATGTAGCTGGTAAAATAAGATTAGGTGGTGAAGCCAATAAAATAAGTTATAAGGAGCTTAAGATAGAAATTAGTGTAATCTGCCCAACACTACCCTATTCTGTATAGTGACCTTCAAAAATTCACCAAAAATAAAATACATAGAATTTAGACCTGAAATTTTGATATAAAAAACTTGAGAATGTCTAGTTTAAATAGAAACAAATGGTACTAAAATTTGATCTTTATAGAAAAATCCGAAACAGAAACTGTGGAGGTGCTACAAACTGTCCAAAACTGCAAAATGACTTATGTTTAAATAATAAATTGTATTGATTTAAAAATAAGAAAAATATGTACAATACATGGTTTTAAAGCTGTGTAAATGCGCTTTCTAGAATGGTAAAGTAATATAAATTTGGACATGTGTGTAAAATGATATACCCAGATTAGTAACAAGTACTCAATATGCCAATAAGAAAAACAATTTTGAATGTTAATGTGGGCATTTGTGTAATGAGCTTATCTGTTTGAATTGACTTCTAATATGTTTCATATATGTTTGTATATGAATAACAAGATCAAGAACTTGAAGAGATTTTGGAGGAATCAAGGGCTGGGCAACAAAATAGAAAGAACAAGAGCATTGTTATTAAAGAACAAGACTAGCTTGGAGTTGTGAGTGTAGCTATCATTAGGGTTAGGACTTAGGTCCTAACCAAGTTATTTATGTTTATAATGTTTTTGAATGATGCCATGAAATTGACTTTAAAGTATACTTGGCAAATATATAAGGGAATGATGATATTAATTACAAATGGTAATATGTGATAAAATAAGTGAATTGATGTGTTACGTGTGCTATAATGAGTTTGAACATGAACTTGCTTGCTGCCTTGATTGTCCTGATTTGTTCATTGATGAAACATGACATGAACTGATCTCTCTTGAAATTGAACTATGGTTCATTAGCCTAAGGACCCTGGATCTTGATACATGATTATTGATCACTTTAATATGACATGATTCTTGTCTAGCTTGTTATATGATCCTTGATTCTTGATCACATGATTAAATAATGCCTTGGTAACTAGTGAGTCATAGGTAGCATGGCGTACCATAGAGTCTTGAGCTCATTTGTGTTGGGTTGTCTACGGACTGGGATAAGGTCCTTTATTTGGCGACAGTAGGAGGGATGTGTGTTATGGTCTTTGGCGACAGTAGGAGGGATATGACTAGATACTTGTTTTAGCGACAGTTGGTTGGCGACTCAATTACCTAGAATCGATTATAAACCAAGGCTTAAATTTGAAATTAATTGAATAATCTTGCTAATATGAACTTGTATTCACTTGAAATGAAATAAACATTGATATGTTTTATTACATGATATGACATTCTATGAGATTGATTGATTTCTACTTACTCGTCTTCTTGGTGATAACATGTGTTTAATTAGAGTGAAAAATTAGATTGTCTTAGGTGTTCATATGACTATGAGATACCATGTCTAAATGATGGATCAAATTAAGCGAAATGATATTGTAACCCCCTTAGCCCGGCCTAGACGGTTGACTCGAACTATGAAGATCACACGGGGAAAACCAAAGTCAACCCAAAAGTCAACCTTGATTCACAACCCTTTTTTTCTTTTTAATCTTGTCTAGATACTTGTTAACCCTAAGTGAGTACTCACGAAACACGATTGAGAAAGGCACAGTGATCGAATAACTTATATGGACTAGATTGCACTTCATACGAGATTACGGACCAAATTGTAATTTTCGTAAATTAGAGTGACTTCATTGGTTTAAGGGTTACCATTATGAAATTAGTCATGTTACATGCTTCTCTGTCAAGTTTCAACTTAAAAAGACATCTCAAGCTCAAGCAATTGCAATCTCAACATTTGAGACTAAAATGTAAAGCATGCAAACATCAAAACAATTCAACTCTGTGTTCAACGGTCACCCGTTTCGAAACACCCACCTGCCGTATCGAAACGCTGGATCGAAACGGCGTTGACCGTTTTGGTATGCAGGTGTGTTTCGAAACCAGTTTCGAAACATGGCATTCTAGTAACCAAATCGTTCCGAAACAACCTCCACCGTTTCGAAACACGAAGGCCATTACAGGCCCCCGTTCCGAAACACTAGAGGGTGTTTCGATACGGTTTGCCCAGAAACTGCAGCAAATGCTGGTTTTTCACTCAAAAACCTATTCAAACATATCCCAATGACTCTCTAATCATACCAACAAGTCAACATACATATAAGGTACATATTTGGAACACTCAAACACAATCATAGCATCACACACAAAATCTCATTATTCTAGAGGCATGCTTCCTAATATCAAAACACATATAGGCAATCCAACCTCAAAACAAGCGATTAAGGCCATTTACAATTCAAACAAGCCAAAACAAACATGCCACAACCTTAGGCAGTTTAACACATCTCCCGAATACAATTCTTGGTTTCCCATTGCCAATCTATCAAAACTAAAGTGTATGAAAACTTCACCATACATGAGCTTGGACTTCCTTGGATGAACTTAGCTCCCTTGATGCCCGAAAATACATCAATTATTTGAATTATTGGTAAAAGAGAGAGCGTAAGCACAAATTCTTAGTGAGGCATGCTCTAAAGAAAACCAACACAATAATGCACAATTTGAAATCACTTTCCTCAAAAGCTTTTAAACCACATGCTCATTTCTATCTCATGCTTGGAAACCATTCAAAGCAATTTCTCATTGAAACCACATGTACCCTCATTCTATCTCATGCATTTAAACCAATGCAAAACTCATGGCAAAACCAAAATCATGCTTGTACTCTAAAGCATCATAAACAAACCACATATGCATTTCTCATAGCATAACCATTGCATCAAATGTACATGTAAATCAAAAACCATAACATATTTTATGTTGGCATTTCACATCTATTTATTAATCGGATATGTGGACATCTCACTAGACACTTCCGGTGGCATCTCTCATCACCGTACTCACTCGTCTAGCAACATAGTTTCCGATGGAATCTCTCATCACGGTACTCACATGGCGGAATCTCACATCGCCACAAAACTTGGGTATTTCGCCAAGTCCTACCAGATGGAATGCCCATCATCGGTTCTCTCCCTTTGGCTTAACCAAAGAGCACGTACGAATTTTTAGTGTATAGTGCACTCTCATCCTATTGATCGATCAATTATATCCGGTAAGTATCTCAACATCTATGCCAATATATTATGTCAAATCAACATCTCACCTACTGTTTTTCATGCATTAAAACTAAACATTCTCATCTCTTTTCAAAATCATAACATTTGCTATACTTCAACATAAAAGCTCAAATCTCAATTGTGCAACATGTTACTTCATGAAATCATTCCAATCATCATCTCATGCTATAATTCATGCATAAAAACAGTAGGAATTTATCAATCTAAAACTATGAGCATGTAAAAGCATTTAAGTAGCAATCACTACATTCTAGAGAGCAATCTAGCCAATACTTACTTCCGAACTTAGGAAGGTTTTTCAAACCTTTCCTAAATCCCCAAACCTTGATTCTTTGTCCCTCATGGACTTCTAAAACCATACGCACTCACCGATTTCGTTTCGCTTTCTTGCCGAAACGTTATCTAAGATTCCGGATCAACTCCAAAGGTGTCCGAAGATGTCTCCCTTGTTTAAACACATAAGAGCGGACGATTAAAAGATCATCATGCATTGAAATAATCAGCCAACACACCTAAACTCGCTGCTCTACACGAAATCCATATTTCTGCTACCAAACACTACCGAAATCACCTCCATACTCTTCCAAAACCAAACCCAGCCAAGATCCATCACTTCTAATCATTTCTAAGCATCAATTAACATAAAAAACTAACACAACCACGTTCTTATACCTCCAGCTATAGCCGAACACCAAAATCACCCCCAAAACCACCATTTTAACAAGCAAAAACTTAGGAAAAACAACCTATTCGGGATTGGATAGATAAAACCTCATTTCTAACATCATTTAACGTCCAAAATACATTAGAAAATCATCTCAAAACAGAGCCCAACCAATCACCACGAAAATCTTCTAGATCTCTTCCAAAATCTTGAGTTTTAAGCCAAATTCTTGTTTCTAACATTAAAACCACTTAAAATCATTAATAAAGGATTGACAACTTGAGAATTTCAGTAAAGAACTGATCATTAGAGGAGAAGGACGAAGCTTACCTCTAATGGATGATTTCTCCTTGGTTTGGGCAAGTTTTCTTGAAAATACAATGTAGAAATCAAGTGGATTTGTTGAAGGATTGATTAGGAATCAAAGTGTGATTGAAATCTCATCAAATTAAGTGGAAATAAAAGTAAATTTTCTTGAGAAAAAGTGTTTGGTTGATAGGATTTTGAGAGAAAATGAAATGAGAGAAAAATGGTTATGAAAAGTCAAAGGTAGTTTATCACCTTTATTTTAATTAATTAAATCACCCAAATTAAGGAAAATCTGATGAAAACATTTTTGGTAAATTAGCTCCTTAAAGATTCAAAGTTTAATGCTTTACAAAACAGCCACTACTAAACTTTGCAAAAACTACGATTTGATCACTGCACCGAAATGTAGTATTTCCAAACCCTATTTTGTAAAATTGATTTCACCATTCTCTTTTATATATCAAATGAGGATTTTTAGATATTTTTCTATATTTTTAAAGCATCCCGAACTAGGTGTTCCCTAAAACCCCTTTTAGATTCGAACAGATTCCCAAACCGATCCAGTTCAGACTCTAAACATCTAGGCCCAAATCTGGGGTGTTACAGATATAATTGGATATTAAAATGAAGCTATTCAAATATTAAGGTTATACAAGTATGAATCATGTGAACCTAGCTAGGCCTTCTTGGATTAAAACACTTGTTAAATGAATATTCTAGCCTTGCTTAGGTTGCTACCTCACTAAGTACTTAACCGTACTTATCACTTTCGTTTCATTCTTCCCAAACTACGGGTTCATATATTGCAAACTAACTTAATTGGATTCAAGGCAAGACAAGCTAAAGCACCAAGTATGAATATGTTTCTTGTAGACTCCTAATTGGTGGCCATAGTCATGTATATAAATTACATGTTCATGCATTTTGAGTCTATGTTTGGCTATGTATATATTTCAGATATCCTGGTTTGTATAACTTGATAACATGGTTTGGTTGGTAGCATACTTGAGCTAGACAACATATGATGGTATGTTATGCTTATGGTTAAGTGCCTTGATGATATACCTATGTTTGATAGCTTGATTAATGTGTGGATGTTGTCTTGAAACAATGTAACGGGTTTTTTTTTACGCACAAATCAAGTTCCCGTTACTTTTGAAAAACATTCAAATTAATTTAAAAAGGGGGATTTAAAAATTAATTCGGTTCGGGTTTTGGAAAGAAAATCTTTTAAAAAAAATCTTTTTCTCGGTTTGGAGTCGCCACCGGCCACTATGGTAGGCCAGACACCGTAAGAAAACAAAACCAGAGATTCTTTTGAAAGGGTTCGGGAGTTGGTTACGTGTGGGGTAGGGTTAGCGTCCCCATCACGCCCGGAAATCGGTACCAAAATAATTGTTACTTTTAATTGATGGAAATTATTCGAAATTTAAAAAGAATTTAATTAGCGGTTCCTGGTCGAAAATTAGGCTTTAATCACGAGCTTTTTCAAATTGGTGGTATTGAATTAATTAAGCATTTAATTAAAAAGGATGACGGTACACCAGACCAAAGACTAAACCGACATCATATAAGACTGACTGCCGTGTTAGTCTAGGGTTCGAATCCCGTACGTCACCTTTATGCATGATACAAGCAGATAAAATATGGTGCTATGGTCTTGTTCATTTTAATTACAGATTTACCTTTAGACGATTCGAATTAATCCGAATATTCGCGGGACATCCAATAAGCTAGGCATGTCGACCCGAATACGCAAATTAATAGGTATCTTCGTTTCATAATTAAAAATGAATTAATTTAAAAATGCTAAAAGTCACATGAATGACTATAAAAATGCATGTCACAAATATATTCGAACGACATAAGAACGCGCATTAAAAAAAACATGCAAAATACTATATGGAAAAATATATATATTCGATGAAAACAAGTATTAAAAAGGCAGAAACGCATGAATAACAACATATAATATACCAAAAATAAAATGCAAGGCAAATAAATAATATGCAAAGTAAGTAAAGGCAAACTGGCAGGGATCCGAACGGTAATTAAACCATAGTAAAAAACCAATTAAAACACGAGATTTGGGACCAAATTAAAAGCAAACAGAAAGACAAGGGGACCTAAACGGGGATTTTACCGCCCGACAATCAATTGAAACGAAGACCAGGACGAAATTGAAAGCATTCGAAAACCTAAAGGGACCGGGGAAGGGGTTTCAAAACACGGAGGCCCCTCACGCGTAAAAACGGTGACGCGGAGGGATTTAAAATGCAATTAACCTAGTTTTAAAACAAATAAACATATATAAACCCACTTAAAACAATTTTAGCCCCTTTTTTATTTCTATTAACCCTAAACATTTCAGAAAGCTTTTCCCCTCTTTTCTCTTTACCTCTCCGGCGCCGCAATGGGGTTCCGGTCGCCGTTGCCGGCGCCGGAACCCTAAAAACCCCTTTTTTTTCTTTCCAAAATCAAAACAAGCCGCAAAACCTTTTTCTTTTTAAACCAAAAACATCTCTGTTTTATTCGTTTAAACCCAAAACCGAAACTAAAAAAAAACCACAAACTTACCCCTTTCCCTTCACCGGCTCACCATGCATGGCTTCCGAGGGAGCCAGAAGGCTTATCGCCGGCAAGGGGGAAACGGAGAAGAAGAAAGAAACGACGATGGTAAGACCTTAACCCCTCTTTTGTTTTATTTTTTTTTTTGGTTCGATCGAAACGAAGATAAATGGAAAGAATACCTTTGCGAAATTTCTTTTTTGCTTGTATTGCTTGAAGTTCGGTTACAAATCTCTCTCTCTGAAAAACTCTCCGAAAAAAAAACTCTCCTACATCGAATTCATTTCGGGTATTTATAGCCCGAATTACATGTTTTTTTCTTTTTCTTAAATGCCTAATATTGCTGGAATTTGTGCTGATTTGTACGATTTTCTGCTGATTGATGCATGTCGTTGCGATTTGTTTCTGATTTCCGTTGCCTGCCTCTGGTATTTCGTTTCTGATTTTGTTTGTTTGCTGCATGTGAGCGAACCGGGATGGAGGGGACCAGAGGGTTGGGACGTGGCTGAATCACGGCCGTCGGAAGGATCCGAAAAGGCTCGGTTGTGGTTTACACGCGCGTGCGTGGGACTCGGATCGCCGCGCGTGGGTTGCACGCACCATGGGGGGGGGATGATCCTGACCGTTCGATGTTTCCCACTTGATCCAACGGCCAGAGGACGTGCGGCGCAAGGGCTTCAGCAGACAGCTTCTAGGGTTTTTGGTCTTGGCTCGATCTGGGCCGTTGGATCTCCCCTCCAGATCCAACGGTTGAGATGGGGTGGCGGCTGCAAACATAAGAATGGGTGTTAGGGTTTTCTTTCTTTTTCAGCAGATTAGGGCCATGTTATTTGGGCCGAAACGGGCCTGTGTAATATTTTTATTATATATGTATATATTTTTGGCTCTGTAATTATAGTCGACTTTAATTAAATAAACTGGGCCTTTTATTTCTTAATGTTTTTTTTTGTTTTTTTTCCAGATTTAATCATTAATGATAATATTAATAATGAATATAATAATAATAATAATAATAATAATAATAATAATAATAATAATAATAATAATAATAATAGATAAATAATAACAGATAATAATAATATTAATAGTAATAAATAAAATGTATAAATAATACATAAGTACTAATTAATGATAATAACAAATATAGTAAAATGACATAATAAGGTATTAATATGGTAATATAAATGATAAATAACAATAAGGTAATAATGCGGTAATATAAATGATAATATGATAGGTAATGATAGTAGGTAGTAATTAATATAATGATAGTGATGTTAGTAGATAATAATAGATAATATAGATAATAATAATATTGATAAGCAAACACAAGCACGATAGTATTATAGTAATAAGGTTAATAGGTGATTTATAATAATATTATATTAAAGCCCATTATTAAAAATAAAAGAAATCGAGTTTAACACCCCGGACAAAATTAGTGATTACAGTTGCCCCCCTTTACTTATACTTGTAGAACAAGGATAAAGCAAAGACCATAAGCACAAATTTTGTCCGACTTCCCTGTTTGGATTCTGAGTCACCATGCACTTGAACTTCTGGCGGTCCGGAAGTCGGTACGGGAAAATGCCCGAACGGATAGGCGGGTTCTATTCTCTGAGAGCCTGAGCGTACAGGCGGGTTCCCTTCTCCAAGAGCCTGAACGTGTAGGCGGGTTCCATTCTTTAAGAGCCTGACCGGATAGGCGGGTTCCATTCTCCAAGGGCCTGATCGGGTAGGCGAGTTTCATTCTTCAAGAGCCTGATCGGATAGGCGGGTTCCATTCTCCAAGGGCCTGATCGGATAGGCGAGTTTCATTCTTCAAGAGCCTGATCGGATAGGCGGGTTCCATTCTCCAAGAGCCTGATCGGATAGGCGTGTTCCATTCTTTAAGAGCCTGACCAGATAGGCGGGTTCCATTCTCCAAGGGCCTGATCGGGTAGGCGGGTTCCATTCTCCAAGGGCCTGATCGGGTAGGCGGGTTTCATTCTTCAAGAGCCTGATCGGATAGGCGGGTTCCATTCTCCAAGGGCCTGATCAGATAGGCGGGTTTCATTCTTCAAGAGTCTGATCGGATAGGCGGGTTCCATTCTCCAAGGGCCTGATCGGATAGACGAGTTTCATTCTTTAAGAGCCTGACCGGATAGACGGGTTCCATTCTCCAAGGGCCTGATCGGGTAGGCGAGTTTCATTCTTCAAGAGCCTGATCGGATAGGCGGGTTCCATTCTCCAAGGGCCTGATCGGATAGGCGAGTTTCATTCTTCAAGAGCCTGATCGGATAGGCGGGTTCCATTCTCCAAGAGCCTGATCGGATAGGCGTGTTCCATTCTTTAAGAGCCTGACCGGATAGGCGGGTTCCATTCTCCAAGGGCCTGATCGGGTAGGCGGGTTTCATTCTTCAAGAGCCTGATCGGATAGGCGGGTTCCATTCTCCAAGGGCCTGATAAGATAGGCGGGTTTCATTCTTCAAGAGTCTGATCGGATAGGCGGGTTCCATTCTCCAAGGGCCTGATCGGATAGACGAGTTTCATTCTTTAAGAGCCTGACCGGATAGGCGGGTTCCATTCTCCAAGGGCCTGATCGGGTAGGCGGGTTTCATTCTTCAAGAGCCTGATCGGATAGGCGGGTTCCATTCTCCAAGGGCCTGATCAGATAGGCCGATTTCCTTTTACGGAGAAAACTTTAAAATACATGTCAAAACATGTAAAAATGATATGATCATGTGAGTTAGCATGCCCCCTAATCCTAGGGATATCTAACTACAAATGATGCATGAAAAATGCTCGGATGCTTCTACTCTCCGAGTTGGTCGATCTCGACCTTCTTCTCGTCTTTTCTTCTTCTCAATCTCTTTTGGCTTTCTTACTTCTGCCAAATCTTAATCTCTTGGTCTCTTCTCAGAAGACGACTGTTGACTTCCACTGGTCAGGATAGACGTAACACCTCTCGTGGTGCCCGTTCTTAAAGCATTGCCCCCTATTCCAGCCGGGTGCTCAAACACTTTCTTCGTCTTTACTGAATGTGACGAATTTTCTCTTTTCTTAACATCGGGGGAACACATGCCCCCAAGTCTCTGAACTTTTCTCTTAAGTTCATTAAGGAGTGCTCGGACGCTTCCACTCTTCAGATTGGTCAATCTTGACCTTCTTATTCTTTTCTTTTTTTTTCGGTTTCTTCGGGCTTTCTTATCTTTGCCAGATATCAATCTTTTAATCTCTTCGTCTTAATTCAACATGACGACTTCATCTCTTCTCAATAATGGAGGAAACACGTGCCCCCAAGTCCCTGAACTTTTTCTCTTAAGTTCGTTGGGGCCCACTTCTTAACTTCTGAAGCAATTGAAACATTCCGACAAAAATTCGCTTCAAGTCCTTGAACTGTAGTAACTGACAAACTGCCATTTGTATTCATGTCATTGCATTCTAAACTTTACCCCTGAAGCAAAGGGAGATTGATTTGTGTTCACAAAAAGATTTAGACTGCATCTTCTAATTTCAAAATAAGATGCGTTCTCGAAAACTAGATTTTCTTTTCAAATCATGGATATATCAAGCTAGATCAAATACCCTGAATATCAAGTGCACGAACGACACTGTTATGGATTACCAATGATTGCCTCAAGCATCATGTGTCTAGGAGACCTCGAAAGCTGAGCTGATGTCTGAAAATGTGACATACTCTCCAAGTTATTTCGGTTTTTAATCAATTAAATTTATCTTCAATAGGCTTCGCCTTTATCAATTCTTTATAATTGTGGGGAAGTCAACTCATCACATTCCTTTGGCTCGAGAATAAAGATGGAGCATACAACGATACCCCGAGTTACTCGGCATTGTCACGATTTTACCATCACTCATGTAGCTAAAGTGGATGGTGCATAGCAACCTTATTGGTCTTTTGCTACAGCGGAGTGCCCAAAAATTAGATTTATCTTTAATAGGCTTCGCCTTTATCAATTCTTTATGATTGTGGGGAAGTCAACTCATCACATTCCTTTGGCTCGAGAATAAAGATGGAGCATACAACGATACCCCGAGTTACTCGGCAATGTCACGATTTTACCATCACTCATGTAGCTAAAGTGGATGGTGCATAGCAACCTTATTGGTCTTTTGCTAGAGCGGAGTGCCCCAAAAATTCCACATTTGTATCCGAAAATGCCTATTACCAGGCTTCGAACATTGTTAGGCTTAGTATTCTTGAATTTTTTTTTAGCACGAAAAACTTCCGGTTATTTTCCTGAATGTCATAATTCTACGTGTGTTTGACCGAATTAACTTGGAGTGTAAGCCACATATTCATCATCTTCAAAGCTTTCGATTTCCACTAGACAAAGGCGGCTCGAAGTCAACCTTTGGGGTCAAGGTCAATGTCCCTTGTGCAATTGATATACGGGGACTCAATAGGCAAATATATACACACAAAAATGAAAAGGCAATTGAAACGTAATGCATCCTTTCATTGAAATTTTGAAAATACAAACTTGGGCCCTTACAAAAATCTTTGCTACCTTCGGGCAAAGGGTAGCAAAGTGGATTCCACACATCACTTCTGGGAAAAATTAAAATGCAATGAAATGAAAGCAAACAAGCTTGGATGCATTAAACTTTTGATTGAATTGGTCGTCCATCCCACCCCTCAAACTTCCTCGAGGAACTCAACCTCCCGATTGTCCATTAAATCCTGGACCAACTGCTTGAATTCCGAGCAACTCTGAATCTGATGCCTCGCAGTCTGATGGTACTCACAAAATGACTCATGTCCATCATATGCCCCACTCGGACCCTTCTCAATCACGCCTATTGCACACAACTGCTCGTACACCCACCTCAGAGGGGCTTTAATTTTTGACACTGTCATCCTTACTTTCTTCGCATCTACAGCTTTGAGGGCATTCACGCCTCGACCTCCATGGCTCAGAAGCGGATTGGTCGTCACATTGGGCTTCCCTAAGTCGAGGGCCCCGGTGTTGATCATGTTTTGTACTAGCTTCTTGAATGCTGTGCAATTTTCTATTGTGTGCCCCGGTATTCCGCCGTGATACTCACAATGTGCCTTCTCATCGTACCACGAAGGGTAGGGTGGCTGGAAGGGGAGAACACGATACGGGCGAACCAGATCAGCCTCGTATAAGTGCTTGTACACCTCTTTGTACGGCATAGGTGGAGGGGTGAAGGTCATTCTCTCTCGTTCCTTCCTGGGGGTCCTATTCTCCCTTCGGTTTGAGCCTTGAGCGTTCCCGATTGCGGCTTGAGGCCGTGATATGGTAGGGTCGAACCAATTCTGCCTTGTACAAGTCAGCGCAGGATATTGGGATCGGGGTAGGATACATCTTTTCGTCTTCTTTCTTAGGGGCTCTAGTCTCCCCCTCATTCGAGCTCTGTCCTCCTCTTGATGCGATGTTGCCTCATCTCCTTGAGTAGCCGCTCCTTGCGAGGGCTTAGAGGTATCGGTAACAAAACTGGGAGAAAACGAGGGGTCTCCCTTATCCTGACTAGGGTTTCCAACAGGACCCTTTCCTTGCAGCAACTGAGATAACTCGTTCATCATATCTTTTTGGGTCTTGATAATGGTGTCCCTCAACTCTTGCTTGGCTTGCTCTAACTGACCTCTCAAATCAGCTTCCAACTTAGCAAAACTCTCCTCCATTTGCGTCCTTTGGTGGCGAGTAAAATGTGGGTTTGAAATCTTCGGTAGTCACGGATGCTGCCATGACCCCGAGCAATTAGATTCCATGAATCAATGATGCAATGCATGATATGTCAAATGCAAAACATAAACAAATTAAAAAACAAAACCGAATGCAATGGAATGTTGAAACGACGAACATCCTTATCAAACAACTTTCCATGACGGAGATCGAGTCTTCTTACAACGCGGTAAGAAAATAAACACCTACGTTATGATTTTAACAATTTTTCCCCTTTCCTTTAAACTAGGGTTCCGGGACCTCCGTTGCTGTGGACTCTTTCTCCCGTTGTGAAAGTTTTCAACTTAGACTGTTCTCGAATCAACACTTCGTATGAAAATGCGATGAGTATGCAAAAATAATCAAAATAAGACAAAAAGGCAACTGGGTTAGTAACACCAATAATGAATATTGAGATAAACCAAATAAACAGGAAATACCAAAGCAGATCAACGATGCAAGACCTAATAGCATGAATTCTAATTCTATGGTTATCCGCATGGCTCTAACCGGGGTAGGCTTCTTAAATTCTCACTCATGTGGTTCGGTTCTAACAAGGGTACCCGAACCTATCTCATCACCTACTAAGGTAACAAGAACCCCAATTCTGGCCCATTACAAGCTTGCGAATTGGTTTCGGTTCGAGGGAAAGCACAACCTAATGACGTGGAGGGCTGCTCACATGTCAAAGGCATGGATTCCGGAAGTGAATTACCGACCCGTGGAGGGAGACTCACGTGGGTATGGGCGTTTCACTCCCACTTAAGGGACGAAGCTCGGGTATAGAGCCTAATGCGTGATGCAACACATGTCGGTGATCCCTTTGAAATTAAATGAAAAATTAATTCAAGACCACCAATTATCAAAGCTCGTGTACTTAAAGTCTTATTTTCAAAGAAGAACCATCTCTTTAAAGTCAAATTAAATTCCAACAATTTCCATCATTAAAAGCAACAATTATTTCTTTGGCCTAACTCTCTTTTTGTTTTGAAAAACAAAATTTGTCCCCAGCAGAGTCGCCATGCTGTAACGGGTTTTTTTTTACGCACAAATCAAGTTCCCGTTACTTTTGAAAAACATTCAAATTAATTTAAAAAGGGGGATTTAAAAATTAATTCGGTTCGGGTTTTGGAAAGAAAATCTTTTAAAAAAAATCTTTTTCTCGGTTTGGAGTCGCCACCGGCCACTATGGTAGGCCAGACACCGTAAGAAAATAAAACCAGAGATTCTTTTGAAAGGGTTCGGGAGTTGGTTACGTGTGGGGTAGGGTTAGCGTCCCCATCACGCCCGGAAATCGGTACCAAAATAATTGTTGCTTTTAATTGATGGAAATTATTCGAAATTTAAAAAGAATTTAATTAGCGGTTCCTGGTCGAAAATTAGGCTTTAATCACGAGCTTTTTCAAATTGGTGGTATTGAATTAATTAAGCATTTAATTAAAAAGGATGACGGTACACCGGACCAAAGACTAAACCGACATCATATAAGACTGACTGCCGTGTTAGTCTAGGGTTCGAATCCCGTACGTCACCTTTATGCATGATGCAAGTAGATAAAATATGGTGCTATGGTCTTGTTCATTTTAATTACAGATTTACCTTTAGACGATTCGAATTAATCCGAATATTCGCGGGACATCCAATAAGCTAGGCATGTCGACCCGAATACGCAAATTAATAGGTATCTCCGTTTCATAATTAAAAATGAATTAATTTAAAAATGCTAAAAGTCACATGAATGACTATAAAAATGCATGTCACAAATATATTCGAACGACATAAGAACGCGCATTAAAAAAAACATGCAAAATACTATATGGCAAAATATATATATTCGATGAAAACAAGTATTAAAAATGTAGAAACGCATGAATAACAACATATAATATACCAAAAATAAAATGCAAGGCAAATTAAAAGCAATTAAACCATAGTAAAAAACCAATTAAAACACGAGATTTGGGACCAAATTAAAAGCAAACAGAAAGACAATGGGACCTAAACGGGGATTTTACCGCCCGACAATCAATTGAAACGAAGACCAGGACGAAATTGAAAGCATTCGAAAACCTAAAGGGACCGGGGAAGGGGTTTCAAAACACGGAGGCCCCTCACGCGTAAAAACGGTGACGCGGAGGGATTTAAAATGCAATTAACCCAGTTTTAAAACAAATAAACATATATAAACCCACTTAAAACAATTTTAGCCCCTTTTTTATTTCTATTAACCCTAAACATTTCAGAAAGCTTTTCCCCTCTTTTCTCTTTACCTCTCCGGTGCCGCAATGGGGTTCTGGTCGCCGTTGCCGGCGCCGGAACCCTAAAAACCCCTTTTTTTTCTTTCCAAAATCAAAACAAGCCGCAAAACCTTTTTCTTTTTAAACCAAAAACATCTCTGTTTTATTCGTTTAAACCCAAAACCGAAACTAAAAAAAAACCACAAACTTACCCCTTTCCCTTCACCGGCTCACCATGCATGGCTTCCGAGGGAGCCAGAAGGCTTATCGCCGGCAAGGGGGAAACGGAGAAGAAGAAAGAAACGACGATGGTAAGACCTTAACCCCTCTTTTGTTTTATTTTTTTTTGGTTCGATCGATACGAAGATAAATGGAAAGAATACCTTTGCGAAATTTCTTTTTTGCTTGTATTGCTTGAAGTTCGGTTACAAATCTCTCTCTCTGAAAAACTCTCCGAAAAAAAAACTCTCCTACATCGAATTCATTTCGGGTATTTATAGCCCGAATTACATGTTTTTTTCTTTTTCTTAAATGCCTAATATTGCTGGAATTTGTGCTGATTTGTACGATTTTCTGCTGATTGCTGCATGCCGTTGCGATTTGTTTCTGATTTCCGTTGCCTGCCTCTGGTATTTCGTTTCTGATTTTGTTTGTTTGCTGCATGTGAGCGAACCGGGATGGAGGGGACCAGAGGGTTGGGACGTGGCTGAATCACGGCCGTCGGAAGGATCCGAAAAGGCTCGGTTGTGGTTTACACGCGCGTGCGTGGGACTTGAATCGCCGCGCGTGGGTTGCACGCACCATGGGGGGGATGATCCTGACCGTTCGATGTTTCCCACTTGATCTAACGGCCAAAGGACGTGCGGCGCAAGGGCTTCAGCAGACAGCTCCTAGGGTTTTTGGTCTTGGCTCGATCTGGGCCGTTGGATCTCCCCTCCAGATCAAGTTCCCGCTACTTTTGAAAAAATGTTCGATTTGATTGAAAAAGGGGGGAATTTTAAAAATTGGCTCGGGTTTCGGGAAAACAACCTTTAAAAGAAATCTTTTTTTCTCGGTTTGGAGTCGCCACCGGCCACTATGGTAGGCCAGACACCGTAAAAAAACAAAACCAGAGATTCGTTTGAAAGGGTTCGGTAGTTGGTTACGTGTGGGGTAGGGTTAGCGCCCCCATCACGCCCGGAAATCGGTACCAAAACAATTGTTGCTTTTAATTGATGGAAATTATCTGAAATTTAAAAGGAATTTAATTAGTGGTTCTTGATCGAAAATCGGACTTTAATAATACGAGCTTTTTCGAACTGGTGGTTTCGAGTTAATTAAACATTTAATTAAAAAGGATGACGGTACACCGGACCAAAGACTAAACCGACATCATATAAGACTGACTGCCGTGTTAGTTTAGGGTTCGGATCCCGTACGTCACCTTTATGCATGATGCAAGCAGGTAAAATATGATGCTATGGTCTTGTCCTTTTTATTTACGGATTTACCTTTAGACGATTCGAATTAATCTGAATATTCGCGGGACATCCAATAAGCTAGGCTAGTCGACCCGAATACGCGAATTAATAAGTATCTCCGTTTTAAAATTAAAATTAATTAACATACAAATTAAAATGCTAAAAGTCACATGAATGTCAATTAAAATGTATGTCACAATAAACATATTCGAACCATGTAAAAGAGGCAAGCATACGACCAAGATAATAAAACCACATAAAAAACATGTCACGAATATATTCGAATGACATAACAACTAGCTAAAAAACACATACCACATGCAAACATTAAAACCACATATCATACATGCACATATTTACCATCATGCGCAAAAACATATATTCGATGTCATCATGTATTAACAAGACAAATGTATACATAATAAATAAACAGAATAAAATGCTAAATAAATAAAAGGGAAACTGGCACGGATGAGGACTGTAATAAAACCACTCAAAAAACTAATTAAACACGAAATTGGGACCTAATTGAAAATGTACGGAAACCCACAAGGACCACAAAAGTAATTTGACCGCCAAAAAAACGAATTAAAACGAAACCGGGACGAAATTGAGAACGTTTGAAAACTCAGGGGGACTGCGAGTGTGATTTTAAAAGGCGGAAGCCCTCAGTGCGTAATTACACAACACGGAGGGTTTTAAAATGCTATTAACCCAATATTAAAAGGAAAAAAACATTATATAAACTCACTTTAAAAAAATATCTCAGCCCTTTCTTTCATTTTGAAACCCTAACCAGATATCCCCCGTCTCTGCAACTCCGGCGCCGCAAGGGTTCCAGTCGCCGTTTCCGGCGCCAGAACCATAAAAAGGTTCCCTTTCTCTTTTCCGAAACCAAAACTGAGCCAAAAAACCCCCTCGTTTTTGAAACCGAAAATCCCAGAAATCTTTTCGAAACCGTTTTCGTTTTGAAACCCAGAAAACCGAAACTAAAACGTTAAAACAACCTCTTACCGACGTTTTCCTTTCACCGGCTCACCGTGCATGGTCTCGGAAGGGACCGAGTGGCTTGTTACCGGCGAGGGAAGCAAACAGATGAGGGAGAAGGAGAGACGCTCAGGTAAAAACTTTTCTTTTTTTCCTTTTCGTAAACTTTTTGTGTTTCGAAATGAAATATGAAGACGATACCTCTGGTAAACTTCTTGCTTGTATTGATATGAAAATCTTGATTACAAACTCTCTGAATATCGAAAAAATCCCCTCTTACAATTTTTCTCTCTAAAAAATCCCCTGAAAAACTCTCTAAAAAAACTCTCTTCTTTCTGCATGTCGATTCCGGCTTTTATAAGCCCGGAATATTACATATTTTTCTCTTTTTCCTAATGCATGTAATTGCTGGTAATTCGCTGTTGGTTGTTTTGATTTTGTTTGTATTCATGCCCGACTTTTGCCTCTGCAATTCGTTGTATTTCGCGTTTCTGACATTTCTGATTTTTGTTGCATGTGAGGGCTCTCGTACGAGGGGGAGGGGACCAGAGAGGCTGGGAGACGGCCGGACGATGAGGGGCGAATCGCAACCGTTGGTGGAATCTGGATGGCCAGAGGAAGCTGATGGGGCGTGAGGTGGATTACACGCGCGCGTGTGGGAGTCAGATCGCCGCGCGTGGGCTATTGGGGAGTCGCGCGTGCGGTGCGTGGGGCTCTGGAAGCTTCCGAGCTTCGATCTCAGCCGTCCGATGCGCTCTTGATCGAATGATGGAGACTGAGTGGCGCTGGGATTCGGGAGAGGCTCCCCTAGGGTTTCTTCGAGTCTTGATCTGGGCCGTTGATCTCGTGCCAGATCCAACGGCAGAGATTAGGGGCGGCTGCAAAACAAAGAGGGGAAGCTTATCAGATTAGGGTTTTTTACACTTAGGGCTTTTATTATTTGGGCCAACAGGCCATGTAATTTTTGGTTTTTTAACATGTAATGGACTTTAATATGAATAAACTTGTGGGCTTTTATTTATATTAGTTATTTTGGATTTTATTATTTTTTGTTTTTTCAGATTTAATTAATAATAATAATAATAATAATAACAGTAATAATCGGTGAATCTATTAATGATAATAATATAAGTAATACTAATAATATATGATAATGGTAACAAGAATAATAGATAATAATATAATAATATAGATAATAAGTATAATAGATAGTAATATAATAGTAATAACAATAGGATTAATAGGTGATTAATAAGGTAGTAATAATAATATCATATTAAATCCCATTATTAAAAATAAAAGAAATCGGGTTTAACACCCCGGACAAAATTAGTGATTACAAACAGATGGATTGAGATGTGATAAAGAACTATGCCACAGGATCATGTTAGTTTGTTTGATTGTTTGATAGGTGAAGTGAGTCATTTTAACATGTATTGTGAGTATGTATGAGCTTATGATCCCTTGATCCATTTGAATGGAAAAGAATAAGTATGGGATATGTCCTAATTCAAGAAATAGGTCTATGTTAGTGTGCTAAGTCACTTGTTACATAAGATTATAAAATTCGAATGAGTGCAATGAATTAAGTTGAATCTACATGCCCTTAATCTATTTGAATGGTCATTTCTTGAAACATGTAATCTTAGTTGATTTATGTTAATGTATTGTACCTATAAAGTATGAACTTATAGTTTGATACATTGAATAGTATACATGTAAGATCCGAATGATAATAAGAATTAATCTTGATGCTTCTAGGTTGTTTCGAATGTCAAGATGGAAAAGAGAATGACCTTTGATGTTTTCATGTTTTAAATTCTTGTGCCTTAAGTTATCAATTGATCTTATGATGTAAGTTATGTGTTATGGATCATGTATGCTCTTGTTAATGAAAATGTTGGTTGTGATAATATGATTAAAAGTCTAACTTATCACATAAGGTAAGTTAGGCAAAAAAATTTGATAATTCGTGTTTTTCTATGCTAAAGTAACATTCCTTAGCCGGTTTACAACTAAACCGGGTGAGGGGTATTACAGCATACCCGCTCAACTAAACAATTTATGTCCTAATTTAACTACAAACTTATGATTTTGAAACGAAACGACAAATTCACATTTCTTGTCATCCAAGTATCTAACTCTCAGATACTTCTCTTTTAGAATAATTCAGAATAACTCCCAAAACACAACATCGGGTCCCATGCACACAACCACAGTTGTTCACCAACTATACACATCTCCTTATAACTGAGATATAACTCATCTTCACACTATGGGCATCATTACACCCCATATGTTCCATAATCCTATTCGTACAGGTCATCCACTCCATGGATACCTCCGATGACAACCCTCGAGCTCAACTTCTTCCAAAATACGTAAGCGCTCTAACAGAAGCTCACAGTCATCCACTAGCTAGTGCAGTCACATGCACTCTAGCATTAACAACTTCTCAAGCTCCAGACATCGCCAATACCCCAGGCGCAATGCCATCCAACACTGGCCCGACCGGCACAGGTTGTACTTACATCGAGGCACATCGAGGAATCAAGCCCCTAGGAGACATTACACACTCCTTTATTCCTTGCCCAACGCCAACAACAATCATACCATATTGCTACTCTCTCCTCGGTTTATTGTGCTGTTATAATTAAAGCATGATAACAATCTAACAAAGCAAACAAAACACTCGGGTGTTTCAACACATCACCTAAATAAACCATGGATCCCCCATTGCCCTTATTACTCTAGTCCGAAAATGAAACATACATTCAATAGAAGTCTTTCACCCATCCCTTGCAAGTGGTGCCTCCCAAGTGTAACCCCCTTAGCCCGGTCTAGACGGTTGACTCGAACCGAGGTGATTACACGGGGAAAACCAAAGCCAACTCATTAAAGCCGACTCCAATTGATTACCCTTTTTTCTTTTTTCTTTTCTAGATGAAAATTAAATCCTATGAGATCACCAAAGAGCATAGGAAGAAATAGCACAGCAATCGGAACTCGTTTAGTGGTTTAATTACACAAATTGGACATTTAGGGACCAAAAAGTAATTTCTATAAATTACAAGGACATTTCTAATTTTAAAGTTACCATTATTCAATTAGTCGTGTTTCATGCTTCTCTGTAAATTTTCATCACAATCAAACCTACCAAACTCATCCAATTGCATTAACTGAAATTAACGATCACATATCGGTACACCTTGGGACCGTATCGATATGCTCTCACGCGTATCGATACACCCTTCAAACTTGGCCTACCTGCATCGAAACACTCTCCATTCGTATAGATACCCCTGTGCAAAAAGACACAAATTTGGCTTATGTGTTTCGATACGCAAGCCCGAGTATCGATACGCATACCACAAGTGTCCCGCAAACAACCCCAAATTTATATCAAACCTCAACAAATCATCACCAAATCATATGGATATGTTTATGGCAACCACTCTATCATACAAGCATGCAATTCTAAGCATATGGTAAACATTTGAGGGATCATCACAAGCATTGCAAGGCATATACTAGAACATACTTGAACCACAAACCATTAGCATACCAAAAGGCAAGATAAAGCATCAAAACCAATATAAAGGCCTTCTACAAACCAAATAAACCATATAAAACTTGCATCAACATCAGAGAGTCCAAAACACATCTCCCAGACAATCAATAAAATCCCATTGCCATATACCATTACTAAAGTTAAAGTATAACACCATACTTGAGCTTAACAATCCTTGAACTTCTAAAGCCTCCTTGCTACCCAAAACGTATCAATTATCTGCATTGTTGGTAAAAGAGAGCGTAAGCACAATAGCTTAGTGAGGCATGCTCTAGAAACACCAACACAACAATGCAAGCATTAAAACTCTATCTTGAAAACCATTTCTAAAATCATGCTCTTTCTATCTCATGCTTGAAAATCATTTCAAAGCAAATCACCATTTGAAAATCACATGTACCATCTATCTATCTATCTCATGCATTCAACCAATGCAAATCTCATGGCAAAGCCACACATGCTTGATATTCAAAAGCATTTCAAAAATCTCAAAGTCTCATATGCATTTCTCATAGCATAAAAGCATTTCAACCTTGGTACATGTGAATCAAAGTTCATTCTCATATATTGGCATTTCATATTCTATCATTACTCGGATATGCGGATAGCTTGACTCGAGGCCAAGTCCTGCCCCAGTGGAATCTCCCATCATCGGACTCTCATGGCGGTATCTATCTTCGCCACAAAGCTTGGGTATTTCACCAAGACCTACACCGATGAAATCTCTCATCATCGGATACTCACTTTAGATCGAGATGGCGCTGACCCCATTGCCCAACTCCAAAGAGCAAGTACGAATTTTAGTTTACAGTGCACTTTACATCCTACTGGTAGACCAATTATATCTGGTAATCATCTCCATCATTTATGCCATTATATTACATTAAAATCATCATCTCACCTACTATTTTGATGCAACATTTCAAAATCAATCTCATCCCATTTCTAAACCACAATTCATGCATAGCATGTAATAAAAATTTTAAAACTCTTTGCAATGATATTCTATCTCATGAGATCAATATGAAACATCATTTCAAGTTATAAACCATGCATAAATCAGTAGGAATTTGTCTATCTCAAATCAAGAGCATGTCAAAAACATTTATGGCCATCATCCACATTTCGAGAGCAAATCTAAACATACTTATTTCCGAACTTTGGATGGTGTTTCAAACCAATCCTAAATCCCTAAAACTTGTTTCCTTGTCTCTCAAGGACTTCTAAAACCATTTGCACTCACCGATAACGTTTTGCTTGCTTGCTGAAACGATTTCTAAGCTTTCAGCACTTTCAGATCAACACCAAACGCGTCCGAAAATGTCTCACTTGTTCATTACACATAAGAGCAGAGGATTAATGCATCATCATGCATTAAAATCACCAGCCAGTCATTCTAACTCGCTGCTCTACTCAAAACTAGCATTTCGGCTATCCGAAACAATCGAAATCACTTCCAAACTTTCTCAAATCAAAGCTCAGCCAAGATCTAACAATTCTAATCTTTTCTAAACCTCAATCAACATCAAAAATCAACATAAACATGCCCTTATACCTCCAGTAGTAGCATATCACCAAAAACACCTCACAAACAAAAAATCTAGCATATAAAACTTAGGAACCCAAACCTATTCGAGATTAATTTGTTAAAACCTCATTCTCAACATCAAATAACATCCAAAATATGTTAAAAATCAACCTCAAATCAGAGCTTATCATAGAAATACGAAAATCACCAAGATCTCATCAAGAATCTTGATTTTAACAACTATTTTATGTTTATAACATTAAAACAACTCAAAAAGCATTAACAAAGGATTGATAACTTGGGAATTTCCATAAAGAACTGATCATTAGAGGAGAAGGACGAAGCTTACCGCTAATGGTTGATCTCTCCTTAATTTGGGCAAGTTTCCTTGAAAATCCAAAGGATTTGATGAAACAAAGATAAAAAAATCTTTTAGAAGATGAAATTTCAGCAAACAAGATGAAAATCAGAGGTTCTTTGACGAGATAAAGGAGTTTGGCTGAATGGAAGTTGAGAGAAAATTAAAAGAGAAAATCTATCGTAAAGTTTGTTATGAAAAGTCAACCTTTGATTTTCCTTTAATTTCCTTTTATTTCTTTAATAAAAATCATTATTAAAAGCTCCCAAATTAAAGAGAAATCTGATGAAAACAATTGGTAAAATTAACTCCTTAAAGATTTAAAGTTTCAATCCTTTACAAAACAGTCACTAGCCAACTTTTGCAAAAACTGCATTTTGGTCACTTATATAATAAATGACGATTTTAGATCTTTTTCGTATTTTTAAAACATCCCGAACTAGGTTTTCCCTAGACCAACCTCAAGGGTTTGAACCGTTCCCGACCGGCCCGATTCAACATCTAAACATCTAGGCCCAAAATCGGGGCTTTACAACTCTCCCCCCATTTAAGAAATTTCATCCTCAAAATTTACCTGGTGAAAAAGGTAAGGAAACTACTTCTTCATGTCATCCTTCCTTTCCCATGTAGCTTCCTCAACGCCACGGTGTCTCCATAAGACCTTGACCAGCTCGATGGTCTTACCCCGAAGAACCTTGCTATCTGAATCCAGAATCTCAACAGGCTCCTCATCATAAGTTAAGTCTGGATTCAACTCAATCTCTTCTACAGGCATAACATGCTTCGGATCTGATCTATACCTCCGAAGCATGGATACATGGAACACATTATGTATCTTTTCTAAATCTGTAGGCGGTCTCAACTTGTAAGAAATAGGACCCTTACGTTCTATCACCTCATATGGTCCAATGAACCTCGGACTCAATTTGCCCTTCTGGCCAAACCTCATCACCTTCTTCCAAGGTGAAACTTTCAGAAACACACGTTCGCCAACTATGAACTCTATCTCCTTACACTTCAAATCCGCGTAAGACTTTTGTCGGTCCGATGCTGCCTTCAAACGCTCACAAATGAGCTTCACCTTCTCGGTGGTTCCTTTCAACAAAGCTGGCATCGAAATCAACTTTTTCCCCGTTTCAGCCCAACAAAGGGGAGTTCTACACTTTCTCCCATATAAAGCCTCGTACAGTGCCATTTGAATGCTTGACTGGTGACTATTATTATAAGAAAACTCAACCAAAGGCAAGTGCTTCTCCCAAGAACCTTGAAACTCGATAACACAGCACCTCAACATATCCTCAAGCACTTTGATAACACGCCCTGACTGTCCATCCGTCTGAGGATGATAAGAAGTACTAAAATTCAACCGCGTACCCAAGGCTTGATGCAAACATACCCAAAACCTCAACGTGAACCTCGGATCTCTATCTGATACTATAGATTTCGGCACACCGGGCAAACGCACAATCTCAGCAATGTACAGCTCAGCTAGCTTATCCAAGCTATATGTAGTATGCACAGGCAAGAAATGTGCACACTTCATAAGGCGATCCACAATCACCCAAACAGGATTCTTTTTTGATGGCGACAAAGGCAAACCAGACACGAAGTCTGTAACCCCTTAGCCTGGCCTAGACGTTTGACCCGAACTACAAAGATTACACGGGGAAAACCAAAGTCAACCTAAAAGTCAACCTTTATTAACGACCTTTTTTTCCTTCTTATTATTTCTAAATGCAATATTAAGCCTATGTGATTACTCAAGATCATAGGAAGGAAAGGCACATCGATCGGAATTCATTTAGGGGTTTAATTGTAAGAATTAGACTTTTAGGGACCAAAACGTTAATTTTGCAAAATACGAGGACCTTGCAGATTTTAAGTTTACCAATGTGTAATTAGTCATCTTTCATGTGTCTCTGTCAAAAATCAACTTAATTAGACATTCCAAACTCAACCAATTGCATCCACAATCATCAAGTATTAAAATGTAAGAAACAAGGACTTGAAACAATTTAAAATGCAGTCCAACGGTCATGTGTTTCGAAACGTTGACCCTTGTATCGAAACGACCGTATCGAAACGGAGTAGACTGTTTCGGTACTCGGGTGCGTTCCAAGACCCGTATCAGAACATGGCTCTCCAGTAGCCAAAGTGTTTTGAAACACTCTTACTCGTTCCGAAACACTATGATCATTTTAGGCCCCTGTTCCGAAACAGATAAGGGTGTTTCGATACACCCATCCCTGCAACTATACATTTTTCTGGTTTTTCACATCTTTACACATTCAAACACATCCCAAATCATACCATATCACACCCACAACATGATTAAACATCAAAGAACATTATTATGAAGCTTAAGCTAAAGCATGACATCAAGCATGTTATCATTGAGTCTTAGGCATGCTCCCTAGTCATAAAAACCAAATAAGAGCCTCAAGCCTCAAACAAAACCAAATAGGACAATTACAATCCTCAAAAACCATATTAAACTTGCAACAACCATAGGGAGTACAAAACACATCTCCCGAAACCAACCATAGGTCCCCATTGCCAAATATCACTCCTAAAGCATATGAAAACATAACCATGCATGAGCTTCTTTCTTCCTTGGGTGTCCTTAAAAACCAACACAACAATGCATCTTGAAAACTCTTCCTCAATAACCATTTTCCACAACATGCTCTTTCTATCTAATGTTTGAAAACCATTTCAAAGCAACTCTCCATTTGAAAACACATGTACCTTTATTCTATCTCATGCATTAAACCAATGCAAATCTCATGGCAAAGCCAAACACATGCTCAATGAAAACAAAAGCATTTCATATCATAAATCTCATATGCATTTCTCATAGCATAAATCATCTCAACATTTGGTACATGTGAATCAAATACAATTTCATATATTGGCATTTCATATTACATCTTTACTCGGATATGTGGATTAGCTTGACTCGAAGTCAAGTCCTACCCCGGTGGAATCTCACATCACCGGACTCTCATGCTGGTATCTCCCTTCACCATAAAGCTTGGGTATTTCACCAAGTCCTACCCCGATGTTATCTCTCATCATCGGATTCTCACTTTGGATCGGGATGGCACTACCCCCATTGCCTGACTCTAAAGAGCACGTACGAAATTTAATTTATAGTGCACTCTCATCCTATTGGTCGACCAATTATATCCGGTAACTATCTCATCATTTATGCCAATATATTATATAAAAAACATCATCTCACCTACGGTTTTGATGCAACATTTCACAAATCTTTCTCATCTCATTTCAAAACCATATCTCATGCTTTGCATTAAATCAAAATCTCAAAACTCTTTAACACAATATGCTATCTCATGAAATCACTACATATCATCATCTCATGCTACAAATCATGCATAAAACAGTAGGAATTTGTTTATCTCAAAACAAGAGCATGTAAAAGCATTTAGGGGCATCAACCACATATTTGAGAGAAAATCTAGCCATACTTTCTTCTGGACTTAGGATGGTGTTTCAAACCAATCCTAAATCCCCAAACCTTGTTTCTTTGTCCCTCAAGGACTTCTAAAACCATTCACACTCACCGATTACGTTTCGCTTGCTTGCCATAACGATATCTAGGCTTCCGGCACTTCCGGATCAACACCAAAAGCGTCCAAAGATGTCTCCCCTGTTTATTACACATAAGGGCAGAGGATTAATGCATCATCATGCATTGAAATCACCAGCCACTCATACAAACTCGCAGCACTTCTCAAAAACACCATTTCGGCTACCCAAAATAACCGAAATCATCTCCAAACTTTCCCAAAACAAAGCCCAGCCAAGATCTATCAACTCTAATCATTTTTAAACCTCAATCAACACCAAAAACATCATAAACACGTCCTTATATCTCCAGCAACAACAGAACACAAGAACACTCCAAAAACCACAAATCTAACATGTAAAACTTAGGAATCCAAACCTATTCGGGATTTGTTTGATAAAACCTCATTTATAACATCAATTATCATGCAAAATACATTAGAAATCAACCTCAAAACAGAGCCTAACCAAGAGTTACGAAAATCATCAAGATCTCACCAAGAATCTTGAGTTTTACCACAATTTCATGTTTCTAACATTAAAGCAACTCAAAAATCATTAACAAAGGATTGAGAACTTGGGAATTTTAGTAAAGAACCGATCATTAGAGAAGGGCGAAGCTTACCTCTAATGGCTGATTTCTCCTCAATTTGGGCAAGATTTCTTGAAAATCCAAAGTAAAAACAAAAGGATTTGATGAGATAAAGATTAGGAATCTTTAGGAGAATGAAATCTAAGCAAAAGAGATGAAAATAAAAGGTTATTTGGTGAAGGAAATGTGTTTGGCTGAGTGGAAATTGAGAGAAAATGAAATGAGAGAAAACTAACGTAAGGTAGTTATGGAAAAGTCAACTTAGACTTTCTTTTTAATTCTCCTTTATTCCTTAATTAAAACATTAATAAAAACTCCCAAATTAAAGAGAAATCTGATAAAAAACATTTTGGTAAAATTATCTTCTTAAAGATTCAAAGTTTCAATCCTTTACAAAACAGTCACAAGTCAACCTTTGCAAAAACTACAATTTGGTCACTATACCGAAATGTAGTATTTCCAAATCACTTTTTGTGAAATTGTTTTCACCATAACAATTTATATGATAAATGAGGGTTTTTAGATATTTTTCCATATTTTTAAAGCATTCTGAACTAGGTGTTCTCGAAACCTCCCTTAAAGATTCGAATTGTTCTCAACCGGCCCGATTTAACCTCTAAAACATCTACGCCCAAAACTCGGGCGTTACAACTCTCCCCCACTTAAGAAATTTCGTCCTCAAAATTTACATAGAGGAAAAAGGTAAGGAAATTGCTTCTTCATGTCATCCTTCCTTTCCCACGTAGCTTCCTCAACGCCACGATGTCTCCACAAGACTTTGACCAGCTCAATGGTCTTACCCCGAAGAACCTTACTATCCACATCCAGAATCTTAACAAGTTCCTCATCATATGTCAAGTCTGGGTTCAGCTCAACCCTCTTCCACAAGCATAATATGCGACGGATTCGATCTATACCTCCGAAGCATAGATACATGAATCACATTATGTATCTTTTCTAACTTTTGAGGTAGTCTCAGCTTGTAGGCAACAGGACACACGCGTTCTATCACCTCGTATGGTCCAATGAACCTTGGACTCAACTTGCCCTTCCGGCCAAATCTCATCACCTTCTTCCAAGGTGAAACTTTTAAAAACACACGTTCGCCCACTGCAAATTCTATCTCCTTACGCTTCAAATCCGCGTAAGACTTTTACCAGTCCGATGCTACCTTCAAACGCTCACAAATGAGCTTCACCTTCTCGGTGGTTCCTTTCAACAAAGCTGGTATCGAGACTAACTTTTGTCCTATTTCAGCCCAACAAAGAGGTCTTCTGCACTTCCTCCCGTATAAAGCCTCATAAGGTGCCATTTGAATACTTGCCTGGTAATTGTTATTATAAGCAAACTCCACCAAAGGAATGTGCTTCTCCCAAGAGCCTTGAAACTCAATAACACAGCACCTCAATATATCCTCAAGCACTTGGATAACACGCTTTGACTGTCCATCCGTCTGCGGATGATAAGAAGTACTGAAATTTAGACACGTACCCAAACCTTGATGTAAGCATTTCCAAAACATTACGGTGAACCTCGGATCTCTATCCGAAACTATAGATTTTGGCACTCCATGCAATCGTAAAATCTCATCAATGTACAACTCCGCAAATTTATCCTTGGTATACGTAGTATGTATAGGCAAGAAATGTGCACATTTCGTAAGGCGATCCACAATCACCCAATCATAATTCTTCTTTGATGGGGATAACGATAAACCAGACACAAAGTCCATAGTGATCCTCTCCCACTTCCATTCTGGGATCCTTAACGACTGCAACAACCCAGAAGGAACTTGATGTCCAACCTTAACCCGCTGACAAACCATGCATTTGCTAACAAACTCAGTGACATCTTTCTTCAACCCCACCCAATAGTACTCACCCTTCAAATCACGGTACATCTCTGTACTACCAGGGTGCATAGCAAAAGGACTACTATGAGCTTCAGTCAGGATAGTGCGCCTCAACCCAACATCACTTGGCACCACTATCCGACTCCCAAAACATAAAACACCATCATCATTGAAACAGAAATCTGAGGGCCTACCTTTTGCGATATCATGAACATGCGGTACCAAGGAATCATCCAACAGTTGTTTATCCTTAATCAACTGAACTAGAGATGGTTTCACTTGCAATTCAGAAACAAGACCACCATCTCGCGATATGCTCAAGCTAACAAACATTGCTCTTAATTACACCGCCACTTTCCTGCTCAACGCATCGGCCACAACATTGGCCTTCCCCGGATGATACTCGATCGTTAGATCGTAATCCTTAAGCAACACCACCCAACGTTGTTGCCTAAGATTTAACTCCTTCTGAGACATAAGGTACTTCAAGCTTTTATGATCCATGTACACAGTACACTTCTCACCATGGAGATAATGTCTCCAAATCTTTAATGTGAAAACCACCGCTGCCAGGTCAATGTCATGCGTAAGGTAATTGCACACATGTACCTTCAACTGTCGCGATGCATAAGCCACTACTCTACCCTCTTGCACCAACACACACCCCAAACCAACATAGGATGTGTCACTATACACCACAAACTCTTTTCCTAACTCAGGTTGAACCAAGATAGGAGCTTGCATCAAAGCTGCTTTTAGCTTCTCAAAAGGCTTGTTGTCTCACTTCCGTCCACTCAAACTTAACATCCTTTTGTAACAACTTTGTCAAAGGGGCAGCAATCTTGGAAAATCCATCCACGAATCTCCGATAGTAACCTACCAACCCAAGGAAACTACGAACTTCATGAACAAACCTAGGAGGCTTCCAGTTCACCACTGCCTCAATCTTCTGAGGGTCAACATGAATCCCTTCAGCCAAAACCACATGGCCAAGAAAAACAACCTTCTCTAGCCAAAACTCACATTTACTAAACTTAGCATAAAGTTGATTCTCTAGCAGTGCTTGCAAAATGATCCTCAAATGCACCTCATGCTCCTCCTCGGTATGAGAGTACACAAGGATATCATCGATGAACACCACAACGAACTTTTCTAAGAATTCATGAAACACCATGTTCATCATATCCATGAAAGCAGCATGAGCATTCGTCAACCCGAACGGCAACGCTAGAAATTCATAATGCCCATATCTCGTTCGAAAGGCTGTTTTTGGCACATCAACATCCTTCAGCTTTAACTAATAATATCCTGACCGCAAATCTATCTTTGAAAACACAGCCGCTCCTTGAAACTGATCAAGGAGGTCATCAATCCTCGGTAACGGATACTTGTTCTTGATGGTCAACTTATTCAGCTGACGATAATCAATGCACATCCTCATCGTGCCATCTTTCTTTTTAACAAACAAGACCGGTGCACCCTAAGGTGACACACTAGGCCGAATAAAGCCTCGGTCAAGCAACTCTTGAAATTGCGTCTTCAAATCCTTCAACTCCTTGGGTGCCATGAGATAGGGAGCAATGATCACCAGAGTTGTGTTCTCATACAACTCAATTCTGAATTCAACCTCTCGACTAGGCGGCAAACCCAGTAATTCCTCTGAAAACAGTCCAGGGAATTCACACACAGTTCTGATATCCTATACACGAGCCTCCTTTGTACTAGGATTCATAACAAAGGCTAGATAAGCCTTGCATCCCTGACGCAACATCCAGATTGCTTCAAGGGTCCACACCACATTAGATAAGAATTTCACATTTTCTCCCACCACCACAACCTCATAATCGCCCGCAAGTTTCAGCGAAATTCGCTTGCTTTCAAAGTCCACAACGACCCTATGCTCAACAAGCCAATCCATACCAAGGATTACATCGAATCCATAGAATGGCAATTCCATAAGATCAACTAGAAACACATGCTCTTGCACCTTTAAAGGACATCTCCTATACAATCTCCTTGTTATAACTGCCACACCAAAGGAACTAGTCACACGCATACCCACATCCAAAGACTCAACAGGCAAACCAAGCATTTGAGCATGTTCACGCAATATGTACGAGTGTGTAGATCCAGGATCAATCAAATAAAGTAATGACAAGGATTGCAAAGTAAAGGTACATGCGATCACGTCCTTGTCATTTCTCCCTTCTTGATGGGCGTACACTCTAGCCTGGCCACCACCTTCAGGCTGAACAGCCACCACATGTGCTACATTCCTTACACCTTCATCTCTATGCTAGAAGTTGCCACGACCGCGCCCACGGCATCCCTGTGGCTCAGCTGCTCTCACCGGAGCCTGACCCTCTCTCATCGGCTGTGGACAATCCCTCTTCATGTGCCCACTATTTCCGCAATTCTAGCATGTACCAAGATTGCCCCAACACTCACCAGTGTGCCTTCTACCACACCGATTGCACTCAGGAGTCCATAAGAAAGCATTCGGTCCTTGCTGACCTCTTCCAGGGTTGTCACCCCCACGCCTAGCATCCGCATGCGACCTTCTATCCTTATGTCTCTTGAATCAATCTCTACCAAGATCACATTTCGCAGGTCGCTTCCCTGAGATAGATCCTCCCGCTCGGCTTGCCAGACCAAGATTCAGCTCAATGTCCTTGGCTCTAGTGACCAAGACATCAAAATCAGTATAGTCTGCTGCGAGCATATAGGTTTTCATGTCAGCTACCAGCCCATATCGGAAACGTTCACATCTCTCCCGTTCGCTAGGAATCAGTTCGGGTGCATACTGGCTGAGGCGTACAAATTGCACCTCATACTCCGCCACTGTCATGCTCTCTTGCACTAGGGACATGAACTCCCTCTTTTTCTCATCAAGGTAGCGGACTCCCAAATACTTTCGCTTGAATGCATTCAAGAAGAATGTCCAAGTCACCTCATCATCATCTAACCCCGCTATTGTGGTTGTCCACCACCTATATGCATCATCGTGCAACAAGGATACAATACATCCCAATTTCTGAGTGTTGTTGCAGTTCAACTGCCCGAGTATCCTCTTGGTACTTTCTAACCAAGACTCAGATCCTTCCGGGGTTAGCCCCCGGAACTCAGTCCCTCCAAGACTGCGGAGTCGCTCTAACGACAACCTCACATTAGCACCATCGTGAGGTGCAGCCCCATGAGCTCCAAGTACTGTTGCCTGAAAAGCTCCAGGAATAGCTTGTATCAACACTGACATATCAGGAGCAGCTTGCCCCTGAACTCCCTCGGGTCCAGCAACCCCTGCACCAGCTCCCGCAGCACCAACCCCTGCTCCACCACCACCGGGTGGTCCACCAGGAAGAGGAGGCGGTAGATCCTCAACATTTTCTTTCTCATCCGTAGCACGAGTATTAATTCAAAGCTCTCTACGTGGCCCCATATGAAAACAATGCAACTGACAAAATACAATAAATTCAATTAGGCAATGTAAGGCAAGTAATCCAAGTACTCAAGCCCATTTTTTTCCAAAACAACTCTTTCCAAAAGTAATGATATGGCAATGGGATCCCCAACTATACCCCAAACATAGCATAGCATCAGAAATTCATCTCATTAGAACTAAAACATCAACAATCATACACCATGCTTTCACCAAAAAGTCATAACCATTCATACTCACACCCATTAACCACTAACCAAGCCCCAAATATTCACTAACCCGGCTCTGATACCAACAAATGTAACCCCTTTAGCCCGGCCTAGACGTTTGACCCGAACTACGAAGATTACACGGGGAAAACCAAAGCCAACTCGAAAGTCAACCTTGATTAACGACCTTTTTTTGCTTTTTCTCTTTTATAAATGCAATATTAAGCCTATGTGATCAATCAAGATCATAGGAAGGAAAGGCACAGCAATCAGAATTCATTTAGGGGTTTAATTTTAAGAATTGGACTTTTAGGGACCAAAACATAAATTTTGCAAAAATGAGGACCTTGCAGATTTTAAGTTTACCAATGTGTAATTAGTCATGTTTCATGCGTCTCTGTCAAAAATCAACTTAATTAGACATTCCGAACTCAACCAATTGCATCCACAATTATCATAGACTAAAATATAAGAAACAAGGACTTGAAATAATTCAAAATGCAGTCCAACGGTCAGGAGTTTCGAAACGCTGACCCTTGTCTCGAAATGACCGTATTGAAACGAAGTTGATTGTTTCGGTACTCGGGTGCATTCCGAGACCCGTATCGGAACATGGCTCTCCAGTAGCCAAAGTGTTCTGGAACACTCTTATCCGTTCCGAAACACTATGGCCATTTCATGCCCCTGTTCCGAAACAGATAAGGGTGTTTCGATACACCCAGCCCTGCAACTATACATTTTTCTGTTTTTTCACGTATTTACACATTCAAACACATCCCAAATCATACCATATCACACCCACAACATGAATAAACATCAAAGAACATTATTATAAAGCTTAAGCTAAAGCATGGCATCAAGCATGTTATCATTGAGTCTATAGGCATGCTCCCTAGTCATAAAAACCAAATAAGAGCCTCAAACCAAACCAAATAGGACAATTACAATCCTCAAAAACCATATTAAACTTGCAACAACCATAGGGAGTTCAAAACACATCTCCCAAAACCAACCATAGGTCCCCATTGCCAAATATCACTACTAAAGCATATGAAAACATCACCATATATGAGCTTCACACTTCATTAGATGTCCTTAACCTCCTTGCTGCCCCAAGACATCTCAATTATCTGCATCGTTGGTAAAAGAGAGCGTAAGCACAATTGCTTAGTGAGGCAAGCTCCAAGAAAAACCAACACAACAATGCATCTTGAAAACTCTTCCTCAAAAACCATTTTCCACAACATGCTCTTTCTATCTCATGCTTGAAAACCATTTCAAAGCAACTCTCCATTTGAAAACACATGTACCTTTATTCTATCTCATGCATTAAACCAATGCAAATCTCATGGCAAAGCCAAACACATTCTTAATGAAAACAAAAGCATTTCATATCATAAATCTCATATGCATTTCTCATAGCATAAATCATCTCAACATTTGGTACATGTGAATCAAATACAATTTCATATATTGGCATTTCATGTTACATGTTTACTCGGATATGCGGATTAGCTTGACTTGAAATCAAGTCATACCCCGGTGGAATCTCACATCACCGGACTATCATGGCGGTGTCTCTCTTCACCATAAAGCTTGGGTATTTCACCAAGTCCTACCCCGATGGTATCTCTCATCATCGGATTCTCACTTTGGATCGAGATGGCACTACCCTCATTGCCCGACTCCAAAGAGCACGTACGAATTTTTTTATAGTGCACTCTCATCCCATTGGTCGAACAATTATATCTGGTAATTATCTCATCATTTATGCCAATATATTATATCAAAAACATCATCCCACCTATTGTTTTGATGCAACTTTCACAAATCTTTCTCATCTCATTTCAAAACCATATATCATGCTTTGCATTAAATCAAAATCTCAAAACTCTTTAACACAATATGATATCTCATGAAATCACTACATAGCATAATCTCATGCTACAAATCATGCATAAAACAGTAGGAATTTGTCTATCTCAAAACAAGAGCATGTAAAAGCATTTAGGGGCATCAACCACATTTTTTAGAGAAAATCTAGCCATACTTATTTCCGGACTTAGGATGGTGTTTCAAACCAATCCTAAATCCCCAAACCTTGTTTCTTTATCCCTCAAGGACTTCTAAAACCATTCGTACTCACCGATTACGTTTCGCTTGCTTGCCGAAACGATATCTAGGCTTCCAACACTTTTGGATCAACACCAAAAGCGTCCAAAGATGTCTCCCCTGTTTACTACACATAAGAGTAGAGGATTAATGCATCATCATGCATTAAAATCACCAGCCACTCATACAAACTCGATGCACTACTCAAAAACACCATTTCGTCTACCGAAAATAACCGAAATCATCTCCAAACATTCCCTAAACAAAGCCCAGCCAAGATCTATCAATTCTAATCATTTCTAAACATCAATCAACACCAAAAACCATCATAAACACGTTCTTATATCTCCAGCAACAACAAAACACCAAGAACACTCCAAAAATCACAAATCTAACATGTAAAACTTAGGAATCCAAACCTATTCGGGATTTGTTTGATAAAACATCATTTATAGCATCAATTATCATCAAAAATACATTAGAAATCAACCTCAAAACATAGTCTAACAAAGAGTTATGAAAATCATCAATATCTCACCAAGAATCTTGAGTTTTACCACAATTTCATGTTTCTAACATTAAAGCAACTCAAAAATCATTAACAAATGATTAAGAACTTAGGAATTTCAGTAAAGAAATAATCATTAGAGGACAAGGACGAAGCTTACCTCTAATGGATGATTTCTCCTCAATTTGGGTAAGATTTCTTGAAAATCCAAAGAAAAAACAAAATGACTTGATGAGATAAAGATTAGGAATCTTTAGGAGAATGAAATCTCAGCAAAAGAGATGAAAATCAAAGGTTATTTGGTGAAGAAAATTTGTTTGGCTGAGTGGAAATTGAGAGAAAATGAAATGAGAGAAAACTAACGTAAGGTAGTTATGAAAAAGTCAACTTAGACTTTCTTTTTAATTCTCCTTTATTCCATAATTAAAACATTAATAAAAACTCCCAAATTAAAGAGAAATCTGATAAAAACATTTTGGTACAATTAGCTCCTTAAAGATTCAAAGTTTCAATCCTTTACAAAACAGTCACTAGTCAACCTTCGCAAAAACTGCAATTTGGTCACTACACTGAAATGTAGTATTTCCAAATCACATTTTGTAAAATTGTTTTCACCATAACCATTTTTATGATAAATGAGGATTTTTAGATATTTTCCCATATTTTGAAATCATCTCGAACTAGGTGTTCCCTAAACCTCCCTTAAAGATTCGAACCGTTCTCGACTGGCCCGATTCAACCTCTAAAACATCTAGGCCCAAAACCAGTGCGTTACAAAGTACATGGTAATCCTCTCCCACTTCCATTATGGGATTCTCAACGGCTGCAACAACCTAGAAGGAACATGTTGTTCAGCCTTAACCCACTGACAAACCATACATTTGCTAACGAACTCGGCAACATCTTTCTTCAACCCCACCCAATGGTATTCATCCTTCAAATCATGATACATTTTCGTACTACCAGGGTGCATAGCGAAAGGACTACTATGAGCTTCAGTCAGAATAGTTCGCCTCAACTCCACATCATTCGGCACCACTATATGCCTCCAAAAACATAAAACACCATCATTGTTGAAACTGAAGTTTGAAGGCCTACCTTCTACAATATCCTAAACATGAGGTACAAGAGAATCATCAAGCAACTGCTTGTCCTTTATTTTCTGAACCAAAGATGGTTTCACTTGCAACTCAGCAACAAGGCCACCATTTCGCAATATGTTCAAGCAAGCAAACATCACCCTCAACTATACAACCAATTTCCTGCTCAAAGCATCAGCCACAACATTGGCCTTTCCCGGATGATACTCGATCGTTAGGTCATAATCCTTAAGCAACTCCACCCAACGTCATTGCATAAGATTCATCTCCTTCTGAGACATAAGATACTTCAAACACTTGTGATCTGTGTACACAGTACACTTCTCACCATATAGATAATGCCTTCAAATCTTTAAAGCGAACACCACCGCCGCTAACTCAATATCATGCGTGGGATAGTTACGCTCATGCACCTTCAACTATCATGATGCGTAAGCCATTACCCTACCTTCTTGCATCAACACACACCCCAACCCAACATAGGATGCGTCACTATACACCACAAACTCATTTCTAGATTCAGGTTGAACCAAGATAGGAGCTTGTGTCAATGCTTCATTTAGCTTCTCAAAAGCTTGTTGTCTCACTTTCGACCACTCAAACTTAACATCCTTCTACAACAATTTCATCAAAGGAGCAGTAATCTTGGAAAATCCATCCACAAACCTTCGGTAGTAACCCACCAAACCAAGGAAACTACGAACTTCATGAACAGACCTAGGAGGCTTCCAATTCACCACCGCCTCAATCTTCTGAGGATCAACACGGATTCCCTCGGCCAAAACTACATGACTAAGAAAAATAACTTCCTTCAACCAAAACTCACATTTACTCAGCTTAGCATAAAGATGATTCTCTAGCAACACTTGCAAAACAATCCTCAAATGTTCCTCGTGTTCTTCCTTTGTACGAGAGTACACAAGGATGTCATCGATGAACACCACAACAAACTTATCCAAGAACTCATGAAACACCCTAATCATCATATCCATGAATGCAGCAAGAGCATTGGTCAAACCAAAAGGCATCACCATGAATTCATAATTCACATACCTAGTCCGAAAAGCAGTTTTCGGCACATCCACATCCTTAACCTTCAATTGATAGTACCTAGACCTTAAATCAATCTTCGAGAACACAACTTCTCCACGAAATTGATCAAAAAGATCATCAATCCTTGGCCAAGGATACTTATTCTTCATAGTCAACTTATTCAGCTGACGATAATCAATGCACATTCTCATCGTGCTATCTTTCTTCTTTATAAACAAGACCGGTACGCCCCAAGGTGACACACTAGGCTGAATAAAGCCTCGGTCAAGCAACTCCAGAAGTTGCTTCTTCATACAACTCAATTCCAAACTCAACCTCCCGACTAGGCGGCAATCTAGGTAACTCCTCTGGAAACACCCTAGAGAATTCACACACGGTCCTTATATCTTGAACCCAGACATCCTTTGTACTGGGATTCATTACAAAAGCTAAATAAGCTTTGAATCCCTGATGCAACAACCGGCTCGCTTCAAGCATCGAGACCACATTAGATAGGAACTTTACATTCTCTCCCACCACCACAACTTCATAATCATCAGCATGTTTCAGCGAAACTCACTTATTCTCAAAATCCACAACATCCTTATGCTCAACTAGCCAATCCATACCAAGGATTACATCAAATACATAGAAAGGAAATTCCATAAGATCATCCAAAAACACATGCTCTTGCACCATTAAGGGACATCTCCTATATAACTTTCTCGTTACTATAGGTTCCAAAGGAACTAGTCACACGCACACCAACAAACAAAGACACAACAGGCAAGCCAAGAATTTGAGCATGTTCACGCAATATGTATAAATGTGTAGACCCAGAATCAATCAGAGAAAGCAATGACAAAGACTACAAAGTAAAAGTACATGTTATCAAGACAGTGTCATTCCTCCCTTCACGATGGGCATACACTCTGGCCTGACCACCTCCTTCGGGTTGGACAACTACCACATGTGCTACATTTCTTGCACCCTAATCTCTACGCTGAAAATTGCCACGGTCGCGCCCACGGCCTCTCTGTGGCTTAGTTGCTCTCACCGGAGCTTGTCCCTCTCTCATCAGCTGAGGACAATCTCGTTTCGTGTGTCCACAAGAACCACAATTCCAGCATGTACCAATGTTGCCCCAGCACTCTCCCGTGTGCCTCCTACCGCATTGGTTACCTTGAGGCGTACGAATGAAGGCATTAGGTCCCTGTTGACCTCTCCCTTGGTTGACTCCCCCACGTCTAGATTTCACATGAGACCTATGATCCTTAGGCCTCTTAAAATGATCCCTTCTAGCATCAGAACCAGTAGCTCGCTTCCCTGAGCTAGACCCTTCTAATCGACCCGCCAGACCAAGGTTCAACTCAATGTCCTTGGCTCGAGTGACCAGGACATCAAAATCAGTGTAATCTGATGCAAACATGTAAGTCTTCACATCAGCCACCAGCCCATATCTGAAACGCTTGCATCTCTCCAGTTCATTAGGGATCAACTCAGTTGCATACTGACTGAGGCGTACAAACTACACCTCATATTCAGCCACAGACATGCTTCCTTGCACCAGGGACATAAATTCCCTCATTTTCTCATCCAGATATCGGACACCAAGATACTTCCTCTTGAACGCATTCAGGAAGAACGTCCAAGTCACCTCATTCTCTTCTAAACCATCTATAGTGGTCGCCCACAACGTATAAGCGTCATCATGAAACAGGGATACAATACACCCTAACTTCTTGACATCATTGCAATTCATATGTCCAAGGATCCTCTTAGTGCTCTCCAACCAAGATACGGAACTCTCAAGGGTCAGCCCTCTAAACTCATTGCCTCTGTAACCCCCTTAACCCGGCCTAGACGGTTGACCCGAATTAAGAAAGTCACACGGGGAAAACCAAAGTCAACCCGAAAGTCAACCTTGATTAACGACCCTTTTTTTTCTTTTTAATCTTGTCTAGATGCACATTAGCCCTAATTGTGATCATACAAACATCATACTCAAAGATCACAAACATCAGAGATCAAACAGGGACCCAATTGAACAAATTACATCTTTAGGGACCAAATTGTAATTTATGATAATTAAAAGGACTTAACCCAAATTAATCTTACCAACTTGAAATTAGTCAAGTTTCATGCTTCTCAGTGAAATTTCAGCTCAAAAGGACTTCCCAAACTCATACAATTGCACAAACAAGATTCAGGACCAAAACCCAAACAATTCAAAACATTTAACTGCCAATGTCAGCCCCCAACGGTCGACCGTTCCGAAACAGGTAGACCCCGTTTCGAAACACGGGTCGTTCCGCAACGGGTTCCGGAACACGAACTGGCAGAGGCCAAACCGTTTCGAAACGGTGCATACCGTTTCGGACGCCTGGATTCATTCAGGGCACCCGTTCCGAAACGGTGCACATTGTTCCGAAACTCCCTGCACAGATTGCAGCAAAATGCATTCCAAAACATGCAATTGATCATTCAAACATGCTCCAATTGCCACCAAACTTTACCAGCATGCAATTCAACATATATAGGACATACTTGCATCAACAATTCATCAGAACAACATCATAAGCAAAAAGCCCCAATTCTATAGGCATGCTTCCTACACAAGCTAGCTATTCAAGCACAAACTTCCAAAACAAGCATGTAATGATCCAACACAAAAACCAGCATTCTCAACAACATTCAACATACTTAGGGAGTTTAAAACCTCTCCCAAAACATACACATTGGTCCCCCATTGCCAAAGTATCAAAAGCTAAATGATCTTAGGAAAACCTTCCATACTTTGAGCTTTGCTTCCACTTGAATACTTGCCTTCCTTGCTGCCCTCAAAGAGCTCTAATGTTCTGCATTATTGAATTAAGAAAACAAGGAGAGCGTAAGCAAAAGCTTAGTGAGGAATGCTCTTAAAACCATTCAATAATGCATTTAAAAACATTTACAAATCATGCTTCAAATCAACCTTTGCACATGCTCAAAAGCATACTTAAAACAAGCATCTCATGCTTCAACATATTATAACATGTCATATTGGCTCAAGTGATAGATTCCATTTCATTAAAACAAGTTCATCAACTTCCCAAGAACTTTTAAACACCTTGGCCATGGACTTTTAAACACCATGAATGAGGACCACACAAGGACTTTTAACCACCTTTGTGTCCATAGCTTGAATCACCCCAAGGACTTTTAAACACCTTGGCCCCAAGGACTTTTAAACACCTTGGCCCCATGGACTTTTAAACACCATGGAAAGGATCACCTAAGGACTTTTAACCACCTTAGTGTCCGCAACAAGAATCATCCAAGGACTTTTAACCACCTTGATGATCTTAAGAATACAAGGCTCACTCAAGGACTTTTAACCACCTTAGTGACCTTAACCTTTTCAAAACATCACTTGCCAATATACATCTTTTTCATCATTTAATCCACTGTTTTAAAGCATTAAACCAAGCCATATTCAAAATGCATTTAAAAGCATCAAACCACATTTTATCAATGTACAAAAACTAGGAATTCTTACCTTGAGTTTCCTTCAACATATGGCTTACAACAACAGCAAAAACCATGCTAAATCATGCTTTCAAAACAGTAATTAAAACATGCAAATAACCATTTCGCATCACAACAAAATCATGGCCACCACTAGAGAGTAATTCCGAAAACTTACACTTGAGCTTAGCAAAGTTGTTTAGACTTAAGCTAAGCTCCCAAGACATTGGTTTCAAAGCCGAAAACCCAATTTTCACAAACGCACTCACCGATTTCCACTTTGCTTCAAGCCAAAGCACCAAATCAAGCTTCCGGATCAACAACTCTTGGATCCAAAGATGCCTCCCCTGTTTTCAACACATCAAAGCAGAGGATTAATGCATCATCATGCATTAATTGCTTCAATGAAAGCACCTAAACTCGCTGCTCTCATCCACACACCATTTTCGGCCACCAAACACAATCGAAAATGCATCCAAACCACTTCTAAACAAAGCCCAGCCATAAACCAGCAAAACCACACATCCTTAAACATCATATAACATCTAAAACAACCTATCAACATCCTTAAACCTCCAGCAACATCAGATCCACAAGATCACCCCAAAAACAACCTTGAATCACAAGCTAAACTTAGGAAACTCAACCTATCCGGGATTGCATTAATCAAAACTCAATTCCTTATCAATTTAGAGTTCATTTAACATCAAAAACACATCTCAAATCGAAGGTTAATCAGATCTAACGAAAATCATCAAAAATCATCAAATCTTGCATTATAAGCCAAGATCCATTTCACCACTTAAAAACCTTTAATTAAACATCAATTAAGGATTGAAAACTTAGGAATTTCAGTAAAGAACTGATAGTTTAGAGGAGAAGGACGTTCTTACCTCCAAACTTGAGTTTCTCCTCTTTTTGGAATCAAAAATCTTGTTGAATCAAGTAGCAATTAAAGAGGTTTTGAAGATATGTTGATTAGGAATCAAATGAGAGTTAAAAGGAGGGATTTAGGTGAGAAAATCAGATCCAATTCTCTGGAGAATAGGTGTTTGGGTTGAGAGAAAATGAGAGAAAGAAAATTGAGAAAAGTTGGTTACAAAATCCAAAATAGCCAAATGGCTTTCCCTCCACTTTTAATATCATTTAAAATCAGAATTTAGTCTTAAAATATCTTAGAAAAATCTGGAGAAACTCCCTTTGGGTAAATAGCTCCTTAAAGATTCAAAGTTTCAACCCATTATAAAACAGCCACAAAACTTTCGAAAATTACATTTTGGTCACTAGCCAAAATGTCACCCTTCCGAAACTCATTTCCCAAAATTGATTTCACAGTTCACTTAATTATATTAAAAGATGATTTTAGAACATTTTTCCATATTTTTAATGCAACCCGAACTAGGCTTTCCCAAATTCACCTCTTTAGATTCGAACAGCACTTTGACCAAACCGGTCAACGCTCAAACTTCTAAGCCCAAAACCGGGGCGTTACAACTCTCCCCCCCTAAAGAAATTTCGTCCTCGAAATTTACCTGAAGGAAAGAGATAAGGAAACTGCTTCAGCATGTCTTCCTTCCGCTCCCATGTGGCTTCCTCAACACCTCGATGCTTCCACAGCACCTTCACCAACTCAATGGTCTTGCCACGAAGAACCTTGCTATCCGAATCCAGAACCTTCACCGGTTCCTCATCGTAGGTCAAATCCGGATTCAAAACCACTTCCTCCACAGGCATCACATGCGAAGGATCAGATCTATACTTCCGGAGCATAGAAACATGGAACACATCATGAATCTTCTCCAGCTCCTGAGGTAACCTCAACCGATACGCAACAGGACCCACACGCTCAACAACCTCATATGGTCCAATGTACCTAGGGCTCAACTTACCCTTCCGGCCAAACCTCATCACCTTCTTCCAAGGCGAAACCTTCAAGAACACACGGTCACCCACCGCATACTCTATCTCCTTACGCTTCAAATCCGCGTAAGACTTTTGCCGATCAGAGGCAGCCTTCAACCGCTCACAGATAAGCTTCACCTTCTCAGTGGTCCCTTTCAACAAAGCCGACATCGAAACCAACTTTTGACCAGTTTCAGCACAACAAAGAGGAGTCCTACACTTCCTCCCGTACAAAGCCTCATAAGGTGCCATCTGTATACTCGCCTGATAACTATTGTTATAAGCGAACTCAACCAAAGGCAGATGCTTCTCCCAAGAACCTTGGAACTCAATCACACAGCATCTCAACATATCCTCCAAAATCTGAATAACTCGCTCAGACTGACCATCCGACTGAGGATGATAGGATGTACTGAAATGCAACCTTGTACCCAGAGCTTGATGCAAACACTGCCAGAAACGCGATGTGAACCTCGGATCCCTATCCGACACAATCGACTTAGGCACACCATGCAGCCTCACAATCTCAGCAATGTACAGCTCTGCCAGCTTATCCAAAGAGAACGTAGTATGCACAGGCAAGAAATGCGCACACTTCGCCAGGCGGTCCACAATCACCCAAACAGAGTTCTTCTTCGAAGGAGACAAAGGTAAACCAGATACAAAATCCATGGTAACCCTTTCCCACTTCCATTCAGGGATTTTCAACGGTTGCAACAAACCAGAAGGAACCTGATGTTCAGCCTTAACTCGCTGACACACCAAACACTTGCTCACAAACTCTGCAACATCCTTCTTCAAACCCACCCAATAGTACTCATCACGAAGATCACGGTACATCTTAGTACTACCAGGGTGCATAGCAAAAGGACTACTATGACCTTCAGTCAGAATAGCACGCCTCAACTCAGCATCAGCAGGCACTACTATTCGACTCCCAAAACACAACACTCCATCATCATTAAAACAGAAATCCGAAGGCCTACCCTCCGCGATATCCTGAACATGAGACACCAAGGAATCATCCAACAACTGCTTATCCTTGATCAACTGAACCAACGATGGTTTCACCTGCAACTCAGCAACAAGACCACCATCTCGCGATATGCTCAAGCTAGCAAACATAGCCCTCAGCTCAACAGCTACCTTCCTACTCAAGGCATCCGCAACAACATTAGCCTTTCCAGGATGGTACTCAATCGTCAGATCATAATCCTTGAGCAACTCCAACCAACGCCGCTGCCTAAGATTCAACTCCTTCTGTGACATCAGATACCTCAAACTCTTGTGGTCCGTGTACACAGTACACTTCTCACCATACAGATAATGCCTCCAGATCTTCAGAGCAAAAACCACTGATGCCAGCTCAATATCATGCGTAGGGTAATTGCGCTCATGCACTTTCAACTGCCTCGATGCATAAGCCACCACCTTACCCTCTTGCATCAGGACACACCCCAAACCAACATAGGATGCATCACTGTAGACCACGAACTCTTTCCCTGATTCAGGCTGAACCAAGATAGGAGCTTGCGTCAAAGCCGCCTTCAGCTTCTCAAAAGCCTGCTGTCTCGCTTCCGTCCACTCATACTTAACATCCTTCTGCAACAGCTTCGTCAAAGGAGCAGCAATCTTGGAAAAACCATCCACAAACCTTCGGTAGTATCCTGCCAAACCAAGGAAACTACGGACCTCATGAACAGACTTAGGAACCTTCCAGTTCATCACTGCCTCAATCTTCTGAGGATCAACACGAATCCCCTCAGCTGAGACCACATGCCCAAGAAACACCACCTCTTTAAGCCAGAACTCACACTTGCTCAGCTTAGCATAAAGCTAATTCTCCAACAAAGCTTGCAAAACAATCCTCAAATGCTCTTCGTGCTCCTCCTCAGTACGCGAGTACACGAGGATATCATCAATGAACACCACAACGAACTTGTCCAGGTATTCATGAAACACACGGTTCATCATGTCCATGAAAGTAGCAGGAGCATTTGTGAAACCAAACGGCATCACAAGGAACTCATAATGCTCATACCTTGTCCTGAAAGCTGTCTTAGGCACATCCACATCCTTCACCTTCAACTGGTAATACCCTGACCTCAAGTCAATCTTAGAGAACACAGCAGCTCCCCGAAATTGATCAAAGAGATCATCAATCCTAGGCAAAGGATACCGATTCTTGATAGTCAACTTGTTCAGCTGACGGTAATCAATGCACATCCTCATAGTGCCATCTTTCTTCTTCACAAACAAGACCGGCGCTCCCCAAGGTGATACACTCGGCCGGATGAAACCACGATCAAGCAACTCTTGCAACTGCGTCTTCAGCTCCTTCAGCTCCTTAGGTGCCATTCTATAGGGAGTAATGGACACAGGAGTCGTATTCTCATACAGCTCAATTCCAAACTCCACCTCGCGATTAGGAGGTAAAACAGGCAACTCCTCAGGAAAAACACCAGGAAACTCCTTCACAACCCTGATATCTTGCACCCTCAACTCCTTAGAGCTAGGATTCATCACAAAAGCTAGATAAGCTTCACAACCTTGCCTCAGCATCCTACTCGCCTCCAAGGTAGAAACAACATTGGAAAGAAACTTCACATTCTCACCAACCACAACAACTTCATAATCATCCGCAAGCTTAAGCGAAACACGCTTATTCTCACAATCCACAACAGCACGATGCTCAGCAAGCCAATCCATACCAACGATTACATCAAAACCATAAAAGGGCAGCTCCATAAGATCAACATGAAAAACATGCTCTTGAACAACCAAGGGACACCTTCTATAAAGCTTTCGAGTCACAACAGTTTCACCAAAAGAACTAGTGACACGAACACCAACATCCAAAGACTCAACAGGCAAACCAAGCAATTCAGCATGCTCACGCAAAATGTATGAATGCGTAGATCCAGAATCAATCAAAGAAAGCAATGACAAGGATTGCAAAGTAAAGGTACCTGCAATCACATCTGCATCATTCCTCCCTTCACGCTGAGCATACACCCTCGCTTGGCCTCCACCTTCAGGTTGAATAGCCACAACATGGGCTACTCCACGACCACCTTCTTCACGCCTCTGGAAATTACCACGGCCGCGCCCACGACCTCTCTGTGGTGCAGCAACAGCAGGAGCACGCATCTGATCACCAGCCAACCTAGGACAATCTCGCCTCAAGTGATCTGCAGGACCACAATTCCAGCATCCATAACCAGCTGCCGCAACAGGAGCTTGCACCTCCCTCACAGCACGAGGACAGTCACGTTTCAAGTGACCACGTGAACCACAGATCCAACAAGCACTAGGGTCAGCTCTAGCATTGCCCCCTCTAGCAGGTGCACCACCACCTCTCTTAGCTGAGGACTGATACCTCTGATCACGTCCCCTCTTGTTCCGTCCACCTCCGGAACTATACTCAGCAGCTCTCTTACCAGAACTTGCTCCAGCACTTTTCGCAGCCAAACTCAAATTCATCTCTATGTCCTTAGCTCGGCCCACCAACACATCAAAATCATCATACTCGGTGGCTAGCACATACATCTTCACCTCCGTTATAAGACCATAACGAAACCTTTCGCACCTCTCCCGCTCATCAGGAATAAGCTCAGGTGCATACTGACTGAGTCGCACAAACTGCACCTCATACTCAGCCACTGTCATGCTCCCTTGGGTAAGAGTCATGAACTCACGTTTCTTCTCATCAAGATATCTTACACCAAGATATCTCCGCTTGAACACATTCTGAAAGAATGTCCAAGTCACATCAGCTTCAGCCATCCTAGAGATTGTGGTCGTCCACCATGTATAAGCATCATCCTGAAGCAAGGATACCACACAACCCAGCTTTTGCACATCCGTGCAACTCATCTGTCCCAAGATTCGCTTGGTACTCTCTAGCCAAGCTTCCGAACTCTCAGCAGACATACCTCTGAACTCAGTCCCACCAAGACTGCGCAGACGCTCCAAAGGTAGTCTAACACCAGCATCTCCCTGATGCCCAGCTCCTTGAGCTCCAGCTACTGCTGCTCGAAAAGCACCCGCAATAGCTTGTACCAGCATCGTCATATCAGGCATAGCTTGCCCCTGACCAACCTCTGGTCCTGCAGCCTCAGCACCAGCTGCTGCAGCTTCAGCTCTCCCTCCCTCAGCACCACCACCACCAGGTGGAGGAGGAGGTAACACTGCACTACCCGTGTTCTCTTCATTTTCATTCTCATTCTGAGCCGCAGCTCGCACATTACCTCGTAACTCTCTACGTGGTGCCATACTTTTACCATGCAATCACAATGCAAATAAAACAAGTCAGGCCCAGCAAGGTAAGCAATCCAAGTATTCAAGCTCAATTTCATTTAAAATCAACATCATTTCTTTAGCTTTTGTTTGGCAATGGGTACCCTCAACATGCTACATCACAACATACAATTCAATTACACCCAAATCACAAGCCACTAAACATGCTTTCACACAACAAGCATACATAGCTCATATACTTCAATCATGCATACAAACATTCCCAATTACTCGAGAACTCAGCTCTGATACCACCAGATGTAACCCCCTTAACCCGGCCTAGACGGTTGACCCGAATTACGAAAGTCACACGGGGAAAACCAAAGTCAACCCGAAAGTCAACCTTGATTAACGACCCTTTTTTTCTTTTTAATCTTGTCTAGATGCACATTAGCCCTAATTGTGATCATACAAACATCATACTCAAAGATCACAAACATCAGAGATCAAATAGGGACCCAATTGAACAAATTACATCTTTAGGGACCAAATTGTAATTTCTGATAATTAAAAGGACTTAACCCAAATTAATCTTACCAACTTGAAATTAGTCAAGTTTCATGCTTCTCAGTGAAATTTCAGCTCAAAAGGACTTCCCGCAACGGGTTCCGGAACACGGACTGGCAGAGGCCAAACCGTTTCAAAACGGTGCATACCGTTTCGGACGCCTGGATTCATTCAGGGCACCCGTTCCGAAACGGTGCACACTGTTCCGAAACGCCCTACACAGATTGCAGCAAAATGCATTCCAAAACATGCAATTGATCATTCAAACATGCTCCAATTGCCACCAAACTTTACCAGCATGCAATTCAACATATATAGGACATACTTGCATCAACAATTCATCAGAACAACATCATAAGCAAAAAGCCCCAATTCTATAGGCATGCTTCCTACACAAGCTAGCTATTCAAGCACAAACTTCCAAAACAAGCATGTAATGATCCAACACAAAAACCAGCATTCTCAACAACATTCAACATACTAAGGGAGTTTAAAACCTCTCCCAAAACATACACATTGGTCCCCCATTGCCAAAGTATCAAAAGCTAAATGATCTTAGGAAAACCTTCCATACTTTGAGCTTTGCTTCCACTTGAATACTTGCCTTCCTTGCTGCCCTCAAAGAGCTCTAATGTTCTGCATTATTGAATTAAGAAAACAAGGAGAGCGTAAGCAAAAGCTTAGTGAGGAATGATCTTAAAACCATTCAATAATGCATTTAAAAACATTTACAAATCATGCTTTAAATCAACCTTTGCACATGCTCAAAAGCATACTTAAAACAAGCATCTCATGCTTCAACATATTATAACATGTCATATTGGCTCAAGTGATAGATTCCATTTCATTAAAACAAGTTCATCAACTTCCCAAGGACTTTTAAACACCTTGGCCCCAAGGACTTTTAAACACCTTGGCCATGGACTTTTAAACACCATGAATGAGGACCACACAAGGACTTTTAACCACCTTTGTGTCCATAGCTTGAATCACCCCAAGGACTTTTAAACACCTTGGCCCCATGGACTTTTAAACACCTTGGCCCCATGGACTTTTAAACACCATGGAAAGGATCACCTAAGGACTTTTAACCACCTTAGTGTCCGCAACAAGAATCATCCAAGGACTTTTAACCACCTTGATGATCTTAAGAATACAAGGCTCACTCAAGGACTTTTAACCACCTTAGTGACCTTAACCTTTTCAAAACATCACTTGCCAATATACATCTTTTTCATCATTTAATCCACTGTTTTAAAGCTTTAAACCAAGCCATATTCAACATGCATTTAAAAGCATCAAACCACATTTTATCAATGTACAAAAACTAGGAACTCTTACCTTGAGTTTCCTTCAACATATGGCTTACAACAACAGCAAAAACCATGCTAAATCATGCTTTCAAAACAGTAATTAAAACATGCAAATAACCATTTCGCATCACAACAAAATCATGGCCACCACTAGAGAGTAATTCCGAAAACTTACACTTGAGCTTAGCAAAGTTGTTTAGACTTAAGCTAAGCTCCCAAGACATTGGTTTCAAAGCCGAAAACCCAATTTTCACAAACGCACTCACCGATTTCCACTTTGCTTCAAGCCAAAGCACCAAATCAAGCTTCCGGATCAACAACTATTGGATCCAAAGATGCCTCCCCTGTTTTCAACACATCAAAGCAGAGGATTAATGCATCATCATGCATTAATTGCTTCAATGAAAGCACCTAAACTCGCTGCTCTCATCCACACACCATTTTCGGCCACCAAACACAACCGAAAATGCATCCAAACCACTTCTAAACAAAGCCCAGCCATAAACCAGCAAAACCACACATCCTTAAACATCATATAACATCTAAAACAACCTATCAACATCCTTAAACCTCCAGCAACATCAGATCCACAAGATCACCCCAAAAACAACCTTGAATCACAAGCTAAACTTAGGAAACTCAACCTATCCGGGATTGCATTAATCAAAACTCAATTCCTTATCAATTTAGAGTTCATTTAACATCAAAAACACATCTCAAATCACAGATTAATCAGATCTAACGAAAATCATCAAAAATCATCAAATCTTGCATTATAAGCCAAGATCCATTTCACCACTTAAAAACCTTTAATTAAACATCAATTAAGGATTGAAAACTTAGGAATTTCAGTAAAGAACTGATAGTTTAGAGGAGAAGGACGTTCTTACCTCCAAACTTGAGTTTCTCCTCTTTTTGGAATCAAAAATCTTGTTGAATCAAGTAGCAATTAAAGAGGTTTTGAAGATATGTTGATTAGGAATCAAATGAGAGTTAAAAGGAGGGATTTAGGTGAGAAAATCAGATCCAATTCTCTGGAGAATAGGTGTTTGGGTTGAGAGAAAATGAGAGAAAGAAAATTGAGAAAAGTTGGTTACAAAATCCAAAATAGCCAAATGGCTTTCCCTCCACTTTTAATATCATTTAAAATCAGAATTTAGTCTTAAAATATCTTAGAAAAATCTGGAGAAACTCCCTTTGGGTAAATAGCTCCTTAAAGATTCAAAGTTTCAACCCTTTATAAAACAGCCACAAAACTTTCGAAAATTACATTTTGGTCACTAGCCAAAATGTCACCCTTCCGAAACTCATTTCCCAAAATTGATTTCACAGTTCACTTAATTATATTAAAAGATGATTTTAGAACATTTTTCCATATTTTTAATGCAACCCGAACTAGGCTTTCCCAAATTCACCTCTTTAGATTCGAACAGCACTTTGACCAAACCGGTCAACGCTCAAACTTCTAAGCCCAAAACCGGGGCGTTACAGCCTCCAAGACTGTAGAGTCGCTCCAACAGCAAACTCGCACCAGCACCAGCCTGAGGTGCAGCCACATGAGCACTAGATATCGCCGCCTGAAAGGCTCCAACAATAGCTTGTATCAACACTATCATATCAGGAGCAGCTTGCTCGCGTGCTCCCTTGGGTTCAGCAACCCCCACTCCAGCTTTGGTAGCACCAGCCCCCGCGCCACCACCATCGAGTGGTCCACCAGGAGGAGGAGGAGGCGTCAAATTCTACATGCTCATCTGTCTCATTCATCTCGTTCTCAGTCGTGCTACGCGTATTAATTCTAAGCTCTCTGCGTGGCCCCATTCAAAACAATGCAACTAGCAAAATGCAATAAAACTCAGTTAGGCAATATAAGGCAAGAAAATCCAAGGTGCTCAAGTTCATTTTCAAAACAATCCTTTCCAATAGTAATGATATGGCAATGAGTTCCCCATCTATACCCCAACCATAGCATAACATCACAATTTCATCTCAAACAATCAACATGCATGCATTTCAACTCAATAAAGCTCAAACATTGCACAATTTCACAACGTGCTTTCACTACTTCATAACTACTCACATTCACACTTACCAACGCCCTAATTATTCTCAAACCTGACTCTGATACCAACAAATTTAACCCCCTTAGCCTGGTCTAGACAGTTGACCCAAACCGAGGTGATTACACGGGGAAAACCGAAGCCAACACGTTAAAGCCGACTCCGATTGACGACCCTCTTTCCTTTTTATCTTTTTCTAGATGCAAATTAAATCCTATGTGATCACTAAAGAGCATAGGAAGAAACGGCACAGCAATCGGAACTCGTTTAGGGGTTTAATTACACAAATTGGACATTTAGGGACCAAAATGTAATTTCTGTAAATTACAAGGACGTTTCTGATTTTAAAGTTACCATTATTCAATTAGTCATATTTCATGCTTCTCTGAAAATTTTCATCACAATCAGACCTACCAAACTCATCCAATTGCATACATGAAGTTTAGGGACTAAAATATAACATTTCGAAACTTCAAAAGATGCCATTAACTGAAATTAATGGTCACGTATCGGTAGGCCTTGGGACCGTATCGATACGCGGGAAGGCAGATACTAAACTCATAGAAAGGGTATCGATATGCTCTCCCGCGTATCGATAAACCCTTCAAACTTGGCCTACCCGTATCGAAACACTCTCCATTCGTATCGATACCCCTGTGCAAAAAGACACAAGTTTGGCTTATGTGTTTCGATACAAAAGCCCGAGTATCGATACGCATACCAGAAGTGTCCCACAAATAGCCCCAAATTTATATCAAACCTCAACAAATCATCACCAAATCATATAGATATGTTTATGGCAACCACTCTATCATACAAGCATGCAATTCTAAGCATATGGTAAACATTTGAGGGATCATCACAAGCATTGCAAGGCATATACTAGAACATACTTGAACCACAAACCATTAGCATACTAAAAGGCAAGATAAAGCATCAAAACCAATTTAAAGGCCTTCTACAAACCAAATAAACCATATCAAACTTACACTAACATCAGAGAGTCCAAAACACATCTCCCAGACAATCAATAAAATCCCATTGCCATATACCATTACTAAAGTGAAAGTATAACACCCAAAACATGTAAATTATCTGCATTGTTGGTAAAAGAGAGCGTAAGCACAATAGCTTAGTGAGGCATGCTCTAGAAACACCAACACAACAATGCAAGCATTATAATTTCTATCTTGAAAACCATTTCTAAAACCATGCTCTTTCTATCTCATGCTTGAAAACCATTTCAAAGCAAATCACCATTTGAAAATCACATGTACCATCTATCTATCTATCTCATGCATTCAACCAATGCAAATCTCATGGCAAAGCCATACATGCTTGATATTCAAAAGCATTTCATAAATCTCAAAATCTCATATGCATTTCTCATAGCATAAAATCATTTCAACCTTGGTACTTGTGAATCAAAGTTCATTATCATATATTGGAATTTCATATTCTATCTTTACTCGGATATGCGGATAGCTTGACTTGAGGCCAAGTCCTACCCTGGTGGAATCTCACATCACCGGACTCTCATGGCGGTATATATCTTCGCCACAAAGCTTGGTTGTTTCACCAAGACCTACCCCGATGGAATCTCTCATCATCGGACTCTCACTTTGGATCGGGAAGGCACTATCCCCATTGCCCGACTCCAAAGAGCACGTACGAATTTTAGTTTATAGTGCACTTTACATCCTATTGGTCAACCAATTATATCTGGTAATCACATCATCATTTATGCCAATATATTACATTAAAATCATAATCTCTCCTACTGTTTGATGCAACATTTCTAAATCAATCTCATCCTATTTCAAAACCCATAATTCATGCATAGCATTTAATAGAAATCTCAAAACTCTTTGCAATGTTATTCTATCTCATGGGATCAATATGAAACATCATCTCATGTTATAAACTAGGCATAAAATAGTAGGAATTTGTCTATCTCAAATCAAGAGCATGTCAAAACATTTAGGTCCATTATCCACATTTCGAGAGCAAATCTAAACATACTTACTTTCGGACTTAGGATGGTGTTTTAAACCAATCCTAAATCCCCAAAACTTGTTTCCTTGTCCCTCAAGGACTTCTAAAACCATTTTCACTCACTGATAACGTTTCGCTTACTTGACGAAACAATTTCTAAGCTTCAAGCACTTCTAGATCAACACCAATCGCGTCCAAAGATGTCTCCCCTGTTCATTACACATAAGAGCAGAGGATTAACGCATTATCATGCATTAAAATCACCAGCCACTCATTCTAACTCGTTGCTCTACTCAAAACTAGCATTTCGGCTATCCGAAACAATCGAAATCACTTCCAAACTTTCTCAAATCAAAGCCCAGCCAAGATCTAACAATTCTAATCTTTTCTAAACCTCAATCAACATAAAAAATCAACATAAACACGACCTTATACCTCCAGCAATAGCATATCACCAAAAAGACCCCACAAACCACAAATCTAGCATATAAAACGTAGGAACCCAAACCTATTCGGGAGTAATTTGTTAAAAACTCATTATCAACATCAAATAACATCCAAAATATGTTAAAAATCAACCTCAAATCAGAGCTTATCATAGAAATACAAAAATCACCAAGATCTCATCAAGAATCTTGATTTTAACAACTATTTCATGTTTATAACATTAAAACAACTCAAAAACCATTAACAAGGGATTGATAACATGGGAATTTCAGTAAAGAACTTATCAATAGAAGAGAAGGACGAAGCTTACCTCTAATGGTTGATCTCTCCTTAATTTGGGTAAGTTTACATGAAAATCCAAAGTAAAATCAAAAGGATTTGATGAAAAAAAGATGGGAAATCCTTTGGATGATGAAATTTCAGCAAACAAGATGAAAATCAGAGGTTATTTGCTGAAAGAAAGGTGTTTGGCTGAATGAAAGTTGAGAGAAAATGAAAAGAGAAAATCAATCGTAAAGTTGGTTATGAAAAGTCAACCTTTGATTTTCCTTTAATTCCCTTTTATTTCTTTAATAAAAATCATTATTAAAAGCTCTCAAATTAAAGAGAAATCTTATGAAAACAATTGATAAAATTAGCTCCTTAAAGATTCAAAGTTTCAATCCTTTACAAAACAGTCACTAGCCAACTTTTGCAAAAACTACATTTTGGTCACTATAACAAAATGTAATATTTCCAAAGCCCATTTTGTAAAATTGTTTTTACCATAATCACTTATATAATAAATGAGGATTTTTAGATATTTTTCCATATTTTTAAAACATCCCAAACTAGTTTTTCCCTAAACCAACCTCAAGGGTTCGAACTGTTCCCGACTGGCCCGATTTAACATCTAAAACATCTAGGCCCAAAACCAGGGCGTTACACCAAGCTTTTGTTGTCTGCGTTGATGAATAAAAAGAGCGTAAGCACAATAGGCTTAGTGAGGAATGCTCAAAACCAAAACATCATCAATGTATTTAAACTTGTTTCCATACTACAATGAAATCTCATTTCAATTAACACAAGTATCATTTAAAATCCATCATGCCATCCAAAAACCATGCACTTTCCTCATTCAAAATCAGCATGAAAACCTCATGCAACATGTGTTAACAATCGACAGCAATCCCATTTGCTAAACACAATTTAAGCCTTCCCAAGCATTTTTACATATGCTAAGCTTAAAGAGTAAAACATGCATTTTCAATATTATGCAACATAACACATTTCAAATCACATCAATGCTCATATTGGCTCACAAGTGATAAGGAATAAGATCATTTCCCAAAAACCACATTGGATACACGCATTACCAAGTTTTTTCCCAAGCACTTCACACACTCTACCGGCATCTCAAGGCTCACACACGGGAGCTACCCTCCACCATTGTGACACACAGGGTAGAGTATTCGGTACAATCAAAACCCCTCAACACCACTAATCGGTAGATGTATAGCCCACTAACGAGAGACGAGACACTATACAAGGTTCACACACGGGATCTATCCTCCACCGTTGCGACACCTTAAATTTTCCTCGATCGTTAGGGTACTTGGATGGAGTATTCGGTACCATTTCAACATTTCAACATCCAATGTGACTTGCTTATAGTACACTCAATCCTATAGCCGTTTAACTATATCCGATTGCATTTTGAAAGTATTTCTTATCAACACTTGTCAATATGAACCACATTTCATCACATATTTCACTATTTTCAAAGCATCAATTACCAACCTCATTCTCAAGCATCAAATCATGATTAAAATCACAAGTATAAACATATACTTACAAGGATCACTTACCATATGCATCCTTCATTGTTATATCATCAAAAACAACATTTCATTTACCTCAAATCATGCTTTAACAGTGACAATATGCATTTTAAAACAAGTGCATCAACAATCTCATAATAGCACAATTAGAGGGAGAAAATCACTTGACTTATTTCCGAACTTAGTTAAGCATTTCAAGCTTACACTAAGTTCCTAAAACCACCTTTTAAGCTTTTCAAAGCTGGAAATCTCTTCTCCACACACCGACACGTGAAACCTCAATCGCCGACGCGAAAATCAAGCATCTGAAGTCCCCGGAACTTCGACAAATGCTTCCAAAGAATTCTCCCAAGTTTATACCACATAAGAATAGAGGATTAATGCATCTCAATGCATTAAAACCACCAACAATCACTAAAAACCCGCAGCTCTGCCCAAAGGCACTTAAAAGCCTATCTGAAACAACTAAAAACTCAATCGATCTTACTCAAAACTTAACACAACTATAATCCATCACTTCCCATTCACTTTTATCCATCAATCAACATCCAAAAACACCCTAATTACATCTAATAACACCCAGTAACAATAGATTCACATTTCCAAGCCAAAACCCTTAATTAACAACCTAAACTTTTAGAGATCCAACCTAATTCGGGATTATTATGATTGAGCCTTTATTTCAACACCATTTAACATTCAAAACAATTTTAAAATCAATCTAAAATCAACCAAAACAGGGCCCAAACGAAAATCTTGGAAAGTCACCCAAAAAGCCATTTTTAGCCAAATTTCCACTGATCAACTATAAAACAAAGTTAATAAACATATTTAGGAGGCACAAGACTTGGGGATTTCATTAAAGAACCTTGACTAGAGGAGTTAAACGAAATCTTACCTCTAACAATTCCTTTTCTCCTCGAATGACAAGATTTTGATGAAATCTTCAAGTAAACCCAATGATAAATGATAGGAGAATCAAAGAACTCTTTTGCTATTCAAAAAAGGATTAGAAAAGATGGAAAAACTCTCGGGGTTTTAGAAAAGAAATAGTGTTTGGCTGAGTGCAAAATGAGAGAAGTTAGTTACGTAAACTCTTCTCTTGTTTTAATTAAAATTCCCTTTTTAATTTGAAACACTTTTTAAAATCTTTTATTAGAATAATTAAATTGGTCAATTTGAGAGAAAAGGTCCACAAAAAGATATAAGCTCCCTAAAGATTCTAAGTCTCATCCTCTTTTCATTTTAGTCCTTAAAATCCAACTTTGCACTTTTTACAAAATGGGCACTTTCCGAAATCTCAAATTTCCAAAACTCATTTTCTAAAATTGAATTTACCAACCTTCAATATATATTTTTAAAAGATTTTAGCAATTTTTCTCATAATTTTATCCCATCCCAGACTACATTTTCCCTGAACCGCCACTAAAGGCTCGAACCTCTACTTCCAGGTTCGACTAACCCAAACCGATGCCTAAAACATCTAGACCCCAAATCAGGGCGTTACACAGGATCTTGCTCTTGCAAAACCTTGATTTGCGAAATGATGGTAGACTAAACTTGAAGTTCAGCTACAAGACAACGATGTTTCTGAAGCCTTAAGTGAGCGTTAATTGCTTGAGGAGCTACAATATAGCGATATTAAATTGAGTCAATGTACCATATATTCACTGTCGATACTTACCAAGCAAAGGTTTGCGGCTGAGTGCATCAGCTATAACGTTGGCCTTGCCCGGATGGTAATCGATAAGGAGTTTCATCCACCTTCGTTGTCGAAGATTCAAATCTTTTTGGGTCAATAGATACTTGAGGCTTTTATGATCGGTGACATTTTTCTTCGTAGAGGTAATGTCTCTAGATTTTCAATGGAAAGACAACTGCATCCAATTCAAGGTCATAGGTGGGATAATTAATTTCGTGCGGCTTAAGTTGTCTCGAAGCATAAGCAATGACTTTGCCTTCTCGCATCAATACATATCCTAACTCGAGGTGTGATGCATCACTGTCAATTGTGTAGTCCTTTCCGGACTCGGGCTGGGTCAGGACTGGTGCATGGGTCAACACTTGTTTTAATTGGTTGAAACTCCGTTGTTGAACCTCGGTCGAAACAAAAGGAGCTTCTTTCCTTAATAACTTGGTTAAAGGAGCGGCTATCATAGAGAACCCTTTCACAAATCTCATATAATAGCCAGCAAGCCCAAGGAAGGTTCTAACTTCGCCAATGTTCTTCGGTGGGTGCCAATCTACAATAGCTTAGATTTTCTTCGGGTCTACTTGAATACCCGAAGCCGATACAATGTGTCCAAGAAAAGCAACTTCGGTGAGCTAAAACTCGCACTTGGAAATTTTCACATACAACTGCTTCTCCCGTAAGGTTTGAAGCAGGATACGAAGATGATCGTAGTGTTCCGCTACATTCTTGGAATATATCAATATGTCATCTATAAAGACCACTACAAACTTGTCGAGATAGGGTCGAAAGACCCGATTCATCAAATCCATAAAGGCTGCCGGTGTATTGGAAAACCCAAAGGGCATTACCAAAAATTTGTAATGTTCATATCTTGTACGGAAAGCAATCTTCGATGCATCATATTCTTTAACACTCATTTGGTAATAGCCTGGCCTTAAATCGATCTTGGAAAACACAGAGGCATCTTTTAGTTGCTCAAATAGGCCGTCTATTCTAGGCAATGGATACTTGTTCTTGATGGTTTCCTTTTTCAACTACAGGTAGTCAATGCACAATCGCATAGAACCATCCTTCTTCTTTACAAAGAGAACTGGTGCTCCTCAAGGCAAAGAACTTGGTTGAATGATACCTTTGCTCAGTAATTCCTGAATTTAAGCATTCAACTCCTTTAATTCAACAGTTGCCATACGATATGGTGCAATAGAAACTAGAGCAGTCCTAGGTTACACCTTAATGTGAAACTCTACTTCACGGGTTTGGGGCAATCCCGATAGTTCATCAGGGAAGACATTAGGAAATTCACATACAATGTCAATGTCTCGCAATTGTGATTCATCTTTAGCTTCCAACGTCAATGCACACAATGAAGGATTTCTCGCGTTCATCAAAACAACACTTTCTTTGTCGAGACCTTGAAGATACAACTAAGCCTAGGATAACATCAAACTCATGGATCAGTAAGGCCAACAGATTGGCCGGGAAAGGAATCCCTTGGATCAATAAGGGGCAGTTCTTATACATTACCCTTACGGTGACACAATCACCTAAGGGATTGGTTACAGAGATTCTCGATGCTATTGGTTCGAAATACATACTATACTTCTTAACTACAATGGTGCTTATAAAAGAGTGAGTAGAACCATGGTCAATCAATACATACAAAGGATTTGAATATAGCTTAATGGTACCTGCAATGACGCCAGGTTCATCCTCCTCTTCTCTGCTCCTCACGTGATACATTTGGGCAGGGGCTTTAGAATCTTGCTTATTGAATGGTTTCCCCAAACCAATCGATCTTCCATAGGTTCCCGATAATCCTTTCTTCGATTCTTTACCTCGAAAGGATTAAGCAGAAGAGGCAGCAGTAGTCAGTGTATTAGTAGATTTGGTTGCATTCAAAGGGCAGTCACGGATAAAGTGACACTGCTCACCACAGTAGTAACAAGCTCCAGTCTACTTGCGACATTGACCCGTTGGGTGCCTATTCTGACAATAATTACAAACTGGATGTTGGTTACCTCAATTTGAACCTCCGGTGCTATCAACAGGCGCTACCTTAGCAAAGGACTATGTTACACACTAAGGCCTCTAAATATTCCTAGAACGGGAAGGCTGTGGATAGACATTCTGCTTAGGACCTTGATACCTCCCTTTCTTGTTCCATCTTGGAGGTTGAGAATCATCCATAAACCTCTTTTCAGATTTACCGAACCCACTGGCTCGTTGAGCCCTCTGTGCAACTTCAGTGGCCTTAACTCGGTTTACCAGCAATGCGATGGCACACTTGAGTTTGTGCTCGTCTGAGCAATGTAACTGCTTGTTCAGAATCCTTAGGGTGTTGTCCAACCAGTATTCGGCAACTTTAGGGTTGTCGTCATCTTGTCAAGTAAAAGTATAAGCTCGATACTATGAGAGCTTATCAATATGAGCTCAGGTGTGTTGGACAGCAGGAGCGAGGGGTTGCACAACTTGCTCCGCCCTCATAGCAGTCATAAACTGCTTGAACGTGTCAGTCATATTCTTGTAACACTCAGCCCGAGCGACAGGTGCTATAGGCTCGGTGTTTTGAGCTAGAGGATCCTGCAGGTGCGGTGGATTCGGAGGATTTCCTCCTCTAATCTCCTCGTCATGCGTTGAGGAGCTGGTAGCAATCTCATTAATATGAGCTTCCTTAGTCTCAGACATATCTATATGAAAGATCGGATTAGTCGACAATTCACAATATACACAATATATAACTCCTAAGTGGCAAAGTAACACAATAACAATGCAACAAGCTTCGGTTTAGTCCTAGAATCGACTAAACATTAGCTCTGATACCACAAATGTAACACTTCATTTCTGGTCCGGTGAGAACTGGAATGGGAGGTGCTACCGATGATCAATGCAGCGATCGATGCAATAAAATTTTGTTTTATTATCCACATTTAAAACAAAATATACAATAACACATTACCACAATGCGTCTTAGTCCAATTAGTCCTTACGAAGCAATAATTTATTATTTAGGACTAATTCTTAACTATTACAAGCTTTAGGGACCAAACTGTAAATTTGATGACTTAGAGGTCTTTCGATGCAATTGATTATACTAATATGAATTCAATGAAATATTAACAAGCCTATAAAATTTCATACAATTTGGAGTTCATTTACTCGTTTGATTGATTTATTCTAAATTCAGTGTTCAAATTGTAAATTTTGCAAACTACTAGATTATGCCGTTTAACTAACTTAACTAACCCTGTATCGAAACACCTTAAGGATGTTTCAAAACAGGTGTACGATGTTCAACCTATGTTTACTTGTCATTTAATTTGTCTCGATATGGGCAAGCCCTGTATCGGTACGGGTTGACTACCTTTTGACCTTGACTTTGACTTGTTTCGATACACTATAGACCTATATCGAAACAGTGAATTCCAATAGCAAAATGTTCTGATACGGCCTCAAACCGTATCGATACGCCCTGTTCTTAGAGTCCAATTATACTTAACCGTATCGATACGCCATTACCCGTATCGATACGGCCTGACCTATAATGATAGATTTTTGCTGGTTTTTAATCGAATTAACTTACCAAACAGTGTTCAAATGCAATGAAACTTTACACACAATATTTCAATGCTATAAACTACTGGCATGTCAAATTTCATCATCATTCTAATATGTTTACTAGGGTTTGACCTATGTGAGCCAAATATGCCATTTTAACCATTTTTAGCCAAACCAAAAATAGATTTAGGGCTTTTAACCATATTATAACTTACACACATTACAAACATATCAAAATAGGCACAAGAGACTAGTTCAACTACTTTTCCACCTTCCTAGGAGTTCATAAGGTCAATATACATTACTTTAGCTTGTAGTGACTTGTCTTGTTGCGACTTGTCCGATCCTCCATGAAGGTTGATTCCTTAATCTGAAATGCATGAGATAAGACATGTTAGGCATACATTGTCTAGTGAGGTAGTCATATGCAATATATTAACAATGAACAATGAATGTACATATTCTCATATTTTCCAAACAATACCATGTCTCAAAATACCATGTTTATCGTATCAATTTCATTATTAACCCTTTGATTGAATCAAGATAGTGGATACGCAAATTCCTATGCCTCACCAAATCAATGAATGGTTTATTCCCTCCACCTCACCAATATGACCAATATCAAAACACATCCCTCCGCCTCGCCAAATCAATATAGGTCGTAGCCCAAGGACTGTAGTCCACCCGTACATTGAGCTCATGAATTCTATGGCATGCCGATTGTATCCAAAGTCCATTCAAATCCAAGGTTTCAATACCAATATCAATATTTCAATAATTAATAATAACTCTAAAAACCAATGTCTTTAAAGTTACCAATAGTGTACATGTCTCAATATCAATATTTCATAATTTCAATGCCAATGTCAGTATCCGATGGTTCATTCACAATGTTTCAATATCAATAGTTATATCGATAACAATGCACAATGACAATACTAATGATTATGTCCAATGTTCAATACTAACTTACCGATGCTTACCAATGGATCCGACTATTAATCCGATGCAACTTCCTTTATTAAATCGAAATCAACAATAATAGATTCGGGAACGCTCCTCGCCTATTGCCGAGACTCTGACTACACTCACCTTAACAATCTGAAGCTTTCAAGGCTCTCGGATGATAACTCCCTTATTCCTAGCCTTTGGTGAATTTGATGGGCACTCCTTTTCGTTATCTTGAGCTAGGAAAACAATAGGGAGATTATTAGGGTCGATAATACGATATCAAAATCAATATAACAATATCAAAATCGATATCTGATTTCTATATAGACAACAATGATGAAATATCCATGGTTGATCAAAACCCTAGCTTAAGATACTATTCAATTTGCTATGGTTTTGTCCTTCAATTTGCATTTTACTCAATTTAGTCATGAATTAGGTTTCGATACTATTCAATAGGGTCCAATAGCAATGATTTAACTCAATTAGAGTCCAATATCAATGATTAACTAGCCAATACTATATTTAGACTTTGTCGGTGCGAAATTTCTGATCACCGAGACCCAATTCCGACTAGACCGTATTTTGGGGTGTTTTATTACTGTCACGTCATCAAAATTGATCTATCATCATCATCTTATTGGAGGACATTAATTTAAAAAGGAAATGACTTATGTACATATTAACTTAGACGCTATTAATTATTTAATGACAAATTGTCTGACATGGCAATAGGTGATTGGTGATAATGATTATGTTAGTCAATGACAGCTAAATGGAAAGAACGATATAATTCATGAGTTTAATGACTAAATTGATGAAATTAAAAAGAATGGGTAAAATTGCTGATTTTTCGGAAACTGCATGTGCTAAATTGATGTAATTAAAAAAACGAAGGATGATATCGTTGATCTAAGATTACTTCAGGGGTAATATTACCCTTTAATCCTTAATCCTTAATAATATGTTTAAACATATTTTTCAAGTTTGTTGGACTTTAAATTATATTTAAAATATTTTTTAAACCCAAAAAAACATTGTTCATTTATACGTTACATCAAAATATTTAATTTCAAAATTTAACTGGAAGGTTACAACCATTTATATAACTCGTAACGAAGATGTAATATTTGCTCACTACTTTCGTTCAGAAGAGATCAAGCCTATAAGTAGATTTTGTAATTGGGTCATTTTGATCGGGTTATTTCGTATTAGGTTGATTGTCGGTTTGAATTCAATTTGGGTCAAAAAAATTTTGATTTAGATCTAGTTTGGGTTTATGGTATTTTGGGTTGAGTAAAAAGTCAAGTAAATATCGAATCGATTGATTTTTGGGTTGGGTCAATATTTGATCGGTTGATTTTTGGTTCATGTCAATTTTTTATTCTAGTCAACCTTTGGATCTTTGTGTCACTTCGATTTGAGTTTAGTATATGCTTAATCGAGTATATATAAAATTATTGATATATTCTAGTAAAAATGTATTTTTTGTTTGTTTATCTTATCATTTAGGTTCAATTTCAACTCTTAACCGTTCAAGTTTTCAAATTCAATCATCATTGAAGGATGACAAATTGACTCAAACTGACCTATAAGACATGCTAGAGTTTATAACTTAGATTTCGTATTGTGACCATTACGAGTTTCAACTAATTGTTTTCATTTTTTTTTTAATTACATAAATTTTAAAATAGTAAAATTTGATTTTACAAAATTAGAATTAGATTACGTAGAAATTACTTAATAAAAAATTAATTGTTTCATATTTATTTATATAATTAGTTATGGATTAAAATAAATTTGGGTATACTTTAATTGTTCGACATTTAATTGGGTATTTAAATGTTTGACTTAGATATTTAATTAATACTATAAATTATATAAAAGATCAAATTAAATAAACAATTAAAATATAAAAATAAAATTATATATATGTGTAAGTTGGTGCCAAAAATTGAAAATGAAAAAGTCAGTTCGGATTACTTTCCGTTTGAGTTGCTTTCTATTCAGGTTGTTTTTCGATATGAGTTACTTTCGATTCGTGTTGATTTTCGATTCAAGATTCTTTTGGTTCTAATTGATTTTCTGTTCGGGTCAAATTGGGTATGGGTTGCTTTCGATTCAACTAAAATTCGAGTCAATTTTAATTTAATTTGGTTTGATTTGATTTCAGATCATATTAAAACCATCATGTTCAGGTTTATATAGAGTCTCAAATTGAATCGGATCAAATCTCCGATGAAGTTTTCAAGTCTACCCATGAGTAAATATTGAGAGAAACATGTAAAACAAAGTGAAGGAATAATCATGATTTTTGGATATCTGGTAATAAAAACAATTGTGTTTTGCTCAAACAAGAAAAAAGGCTATTGTTTTTTTTTTTTTGTGTGTGTGTGTGGTGGGCGAAATGAAGCATTACTTCCATGATAAGTGGCAGACTGTGAGGAAAATATATTATTGGAGAAAAATGCTTCTTCTTTTTTTTTGTCAACTTGGGTGGGGAGATGCCAAGGGACTGCAACATTGAATGTCAAATTTACAGAAGATCCCTATACTTTTGTGTTTTTGTTACATTTGATCCCTCTAATATACCATAATTTTGTTAAAGTTATGGCCCTATTAGGTAAGGAGAGGTTTGAGCTAAAATTGGAGGTTTGAGCTAAAATTAGAGGTTTGACCGGTCAAATCCGCTAATTATATGTTTGGTAAATAACGGATTGTAGTGAAACCTCTAATTTTAAAAAAAGTTGCTAATAGGAGCTTTTTGAAATTAGAGGTTTTGATATAAGAGTTATAAAGACCATTTTACCCTTAACAATTACCAAAAATCTCCAAATAACCTAAATTTAACCATTTCTATTTTAATTCTTCAACCTCACGAATTTACATTGTGACATTTGTAAACTAATCATTTTTGTTTTTTTCTTTTTATTCTCACACATTTATATATGTATTGAAATTTAATAATTAATTAAATTGTATTAAAAATAATTATATAAATAATAAATTAATATATAGATCCTTCAAATATGCTTAATAATGTTATATTAAAAATTATTTTTCATAATCTAATTAATATTAATAGATACAAAATATTGATAACTAATAAACTATTCAAATAAGTATTGAATATAATCATGTTCTTATATGTCATTTTGCTTGTTTAAATAATCAAACAACTAACAGTTATCAGTTAATTTTACCAAACAGTTTTATACAATCAATTAATACAATCCGCTAGTCAAATCAGATAATGCAATCAGTTATCAGCTATCAGCTAATGTAATTCACTATCAGCTATCAGTTATCAGTTATCCGCTATTATCAAACTGAGTATTTTTTTTAAACATGGGTTGACGTTGCAAATACATATTGGGACATCTTTTAACGGTTGGACCAATATTTCACATTCCTCTTTTTTTTTGTCATTTTTAAATCTAAAAAAATATTTTACTGTACAAAAATGTTAAAATGTATATCTCACATTATCTGTTTAAAGCATGTTAAGTTATCTGATAATACTAAAAAGGCTAATCTTAAGAACAAAAATACATATTTTAAAAAATAAAAATATACAACAATTAAATTATAATAAAGAGGTTAAAGTGGCAAAAACAATAATCACAACAAACTTCCGTAGAATTTGACCAAACTGTTTTTTTTTTTCGCGTCCCGGTTATATAAAACTTTGTTTTGACTAATTCGAATCGACCTATGTTGTATATTTATTTTTGGTGAGTGAATTTTTCAGCGAGAATTTTTTACATACACAAATCTTTTAATTCGAATATGCATAAATGATACGAAATTATTTAGCAACTTTGAATAGTCATTGATAGAGTTTGCGAGGTGGGTCATCCTCCTCAGCCATGAAAACAAGAAAAAATATATATATTAAAGGGAGGGAAATGAAATCTGGGCTTCTTCATTGTGAAAGTAGATGAAATCCAGCTCATTATTCTCAAACAATGATACGATCCCCCGCGTGAAAATAACTGCCACACTTTTTCCATTATCAAATTTGCTGCCATTACCACGAGGGTTATGAGTTGTGACAAATATGCATTTCCAAATGAGAAATTGTGGAAAATATTGTGCTTCTCGCAATCCATTTCCGACTTTTTTTTATTAAAAAAACTAATGGTTTAATCCCCATATAAACCCTTTTTACATAATTATTTATATTATCACTAACAGATAAATAAATTATTTTCTCATGATAATAGGCAAACATTGGATATTGGGTGAACTTAGGTTTCAAAGCAAACTAGTCTTCATAACCGGCCATCTTCGGGAATATTTCTTCAATAAATTATTACTTTATTTATAAAGTTAATAGTTTTACCCACCTTATAATTATAAAAAAGAGGTAAAATTGATTTGAAGTATAACCAAATTTTTTCACCTCCTTGTAATGACTATCACTACTGATAAAAAAAAATACTTGAATAAAGAGGGTGAAACTCAAAATTTAATCGTTCATCCGCATTAAAGGTTTTTTTTTGGTTTCACACTTGTAATAATTGAATAAAAATTTTCTGCTTGTTTTCAGTGTCTTTATGTATGTCCCACACTAAAAAAAAATAGGTTAAGGATTAAAGGTTAATGTGGAACCCGATTATCACAACAGAAATGCTTGCCAAGTGGTAGAGAAGATATATTTTTGGTGTTTGTGGTGGAAGCAAAAAGATAAAAAAAAATATGACGCAAGATTTAGAGTGGTTCGGTTTTTCTAACCAAAGCCTACATCCAATACCTTAGCTCCCAACCAATGATTTCACAATTCACTAAGAATTCTTCCCCTTTTCTGGGCTAAGGAGACAACCATTTACATCATAGACTCAGTCACCAAGTCTAGCATCCAATGCTCACAACCCGAGCTTTGGGCACATTCTTAAACAAGAGAAATCTAAGCAAACGAAATCCCTCTACAAAGGTTGATGTTTGCACACTTAAGCACTCACCCAAATCCTAATACACTTTAGCATACATTGACAATTTAGCTCAGAAGTGTTTGTCTATACAAATAATCAGAAGTTAGCATTAAGACATCATTTCAACCATAGACATGTTGGCTTGTGGATCATTAGTCTTCTATAGATGCTTGGAGATCCATTTTATACTCCCAACTGAGTTTCTATCCATTGAAGACCATTGGGATTGAATTGGAGTCGTTGGGGCTTTTATTTTCCCCAATAAATGCAGCTATAGAGCTATTTGTATCGATACACGGGTAGCTGTATCGGTGCGTCATTCTTCAGAACTAGTTGTTGACCTTTATGCAGTATCCCGTATCAAAACGCCTTTGTGCGTTTCAATACGACCGTATCGGAACGCCACTGTACCGTTTCGGTACGCCCGTATCATTACGCCACTGTATCGTTTCGGTACGGCCTACAATTCAAATAACCGTTGGGAAATAGTCGTTGAGGGTTTTGAGCCGCTGAGGATTTTTCCACATAGGCGTATCGAAACACTAGACATCGTATCGAAACGACCACGATCCGTATCGATACGGCCAAGGCCTATATCGGTCGTTTTGGCATTTTAAATTGACTGTAGCTGAAACCCTAAGGCATATCGAAATGGGATATACCGTATCGATACTGTCACAGTGAAATCTTAGGTTTGGCTACTTTAAAACGTTTCAAAACACTTCAAAACCTTTTTGAAAACTTCTCAAACATATATTTTAAGTTGCTTGGACTTAAAATCATTTTTGACTACTTTTCAATTTAGTCCAAAACTATTTTTCATTTATTATATCAAAACAAATTTCCTAACAATCTCTCCCCTTTTGGTATAATAAAACCAACTTGAAAATTTGTGTTTGAGATTCTCCCCCTTAGTAAAATAAATTTTGAATAAGAGAATTAAGATTAAAAAAATTAAAGCTCCCCGTTATTCAATTGAAAAATCAATTTTTCAAAACATTTCCCCTTTTTTGTTATATCAAAAATGGTTCAAACAAAGTTTGAAGACTTTTAAGTCCATAACAATGGAGAGTTAAAAGATTTGACAAAAATAAGGTTTTTTTTTAAATTGACTCCCCCTCACTCAAAGCATCAAAGAAATGTTAGTCCAACAATACATGATATCCTAGTTGAAATAAAATAAATTGAATTAAAAGAAAATAAAATCAAATCGAATTTTACCACTTGAACCAAAGGTAGGATGTGAAATCTTCCTTCTACAAGTGTTCTTCTATGTGTCTATGGAGTTCCCCCTCAATGTTGTACTTTGTTGATCATTCTCCATCACACCTAAAACAAGACAATCAAGTAATTTTTTTGTATCCAATTACTTTGGATCCATAGATGTTAGTAGCACAGATTTTAGTCCCCTAAGGAATCCATTTTATAATTTCATCCTTTTTAGTTGAAATAATTAGTCCTTTTGGGACCCAAATACTTTTTAAATATTTTCTATTTAAAAATCTAGGGGCACTAGATTGTCTTTGATAAAAATTTGATTTTTCCAAATTATTTTTCTTTTGAAGTTCATTGGAAATCAAATCTTTTTATTTCTTAAGATCATCAACTTCCTTTTGATGATCTATTTCCATCGTTTGAAACAATTTTTGTAAATTTGAACCGTTAAGCTCAAAATCTTTGATTTTTGCTTCAAACTCTAAATTGATTTTTAAAAGCAAACCATTTTTTGTTTTCAATTTTGAAATCAATTTCTTGTTTTTCGAAAATGAACCCTTAAACTCAAAAACCAATTCATCCTAGGCTTTTTGTAATTCATCGAAGGAATAGGAAGTAGAAGTAGATGAATTAAAAGTTACCCTTGAATCTTCTTCGATGGCCATGAAACAAAGGTTGGCTTGTTCATTATCGGTGGAGTCATCATCACTTCAAGTAGCCACATAAGCCTTCTTCTTATGACTTGAAGAGCTTGACCTCTTCTCCTTCATACTTGATTCATATCTTGATTCTTTTTTTTCTTTCTTCATGAATCGGATGAATTTGTTGAAGAGCTTAACCATCATTTCAACCTCACTTGAATCTACATTTAGGCACATGAAGGATGGAAGAGCAATGACATTCACATTAATGCATTGCTCTTTGATCTTCTTCTCCTCTCCTTTTTCAAGGGTTGAGACATCATCTCATAGGTGACCAAAGTTCCAATGAGCTCGTCAAACTTGAGCCCATTCAAGTTCTTTGCTTCTATAATTGTTGTCTTTTTGGACTCTCATGATTTGAGAAGTGAAAAGATCAACTTCCAAACGAGCTTTTCTTCTGGAATCTCCTCTCCAAATCCTTTAAGTCCATTGACGATTGTGGAGAACCGAACGAACATGCTCTTGATGTCTTCTTCCGGATCCATCTTGAAATTCTCATACTCAAAGTTGAGAAGACCAGTTTTGGTCTCCTTTACTTCGTTTGTTCCCTCCTATGTGACTTCAAGCTTGTCTCAAACTTTTTTGGCACTCTCACAAGAAGATGTTTTTGCATACACACTTGGGCTAAAAGCACAAAAAAGAAAGTACAAAGCCTTGCAATTTAGCTTCATCTTCTTGCGATCATCTGCACTTCATTCCGCTTTGCTTCGTTGTGGCTGGAACGGACCATCAATCACAATGTCCCAAAGATGGTAGTCTTTGGCTCTCATCAAGTACATCATCTTATTCTTCCAATAGGAGTAGTTGGTCCTGTCAAATAATGGTGGGCTATTATTGGATTACGCCATGAGCACCGGTTGATTGAATGGTTGATCGAGCTTGTCGGGATCGCCTCAATAGGATGTTAATCCTCTCGATTGAGCCTCGCTATGATACCAATTGTGGAGCACTATAATCACAACTCAAATGCTTGCCAAGTGGCGGAGAAGATGTATTTTGGGTGTTTGTGGTGGAAGCAAAAAGATAGAAAAATATGACACAATATTTAGAGTGGTTCGACATTCTAACCAAAGCCTACATCCACTACCTTAGCTTCACACAAAGGATTTCACAATTTACTAAGAATTCTTCCCCTTTTCTAGGCTAAAGAGGCAGCCATTTACAACCTAGACTTACTCACCAAGTCTAACATCCAAAGCTCACAACCCGAGCTTTGAGCACACTCTTAAACAAGAGAGTTATAAGAAAATGAAATCCCTCTATAGAGGTTGATGTTTGCACTCTTAAGCACTCACTCAAATCCTAATACGCTTGAGCATACATTGACAATTTAGCTCACAAGTGTTTGTCTATACAGAGAATGAGAATTTAGCACTAAGACATGATTTCAATCATAGACATGTTGGCTTGTGGATCATTAGTCTTCTATAGATTCTTGGAGGTCTCTTTTATACTCCCGATTCAGTTTGTAGCCATTGGAGACCGTTGGGATTGAATTGGAACCGTTGGAGCCTTTATTTCCCACAATAAATACAATTATGGAGCTGTCTGTATCGATACACGAGTAGTTGTATCGGTACACCTTTCTTCAAAACTAACCGTTGAGCTTTATACATCATCCCGTATCGAAATGCCTTCGTGCGTTTCGGTACGCCACTATACCGTTTTGGTATGGCCTGCAATTCAAATAACCGTTGAGAAATAGCCGTTGAGGGTTTTGAGCCGTTGAGGCTTTTGCCACGTAGGCGTATCGAAACGCTAAACAATGTATCGAAACGACCACAACCCGTATCGATACGGCCAAGGCCTGTATCGATACGTGTTTTAGTAGTTTTAAATTGACTGTAGCTGAAACCCTAAGGCGTATCGAAACGAGTTATACCGTATCGATACGGTCACACTGAAATCTTAGGTTTGACTACTTTAAAACGTTTCAAAACACTTCAAAACCTTTTTGAAAACTCCTCAAACATATTTTCAAGTTGTTTGGACTTAAAATCATTTTTGAATACTTTTCAATTTAGTCCAAAACTATTTTTCATTTATTATATCAAAACAAATATCCTAACAGTTAAGGTTTAGGGTTTAGGAAATTATGGGTATGATGTATTTTTTAGAGTTGAGGGTTTATAGTTTATGATTTAGAATTTAAGGTTATGACATAGAATATAATTTTTTAGTATTAAGGCATAGAAATGAGCACCGAAAAGAGGTTGAGCATTTTTATCGGTAATAATCAAGTTTTTATGAGGAATAAAATATCATCCATTGTGTTTTTCTTATATTTAGAAACTAAATAAATGACAAAATCATATAAATAAAGAAATACTTGAAGAAAAATGAATTGAAGTGTTAAAAATAATAAAAAAATAACTTATTTATTTGTTTAGAACCTTTGTTTACGATTCAACTATGACACATCTCTTTAGGATGTAGAATCTAAATATGAAAATAACTTTGCATTATAAAATGAATATACAGAGAGAGAAATATAAAGATGCAAAAAAAAACATAGAAACACAATATATGATTGGAAAGTAAAGATGAATATAATTTTAAAGGATAAATATTTTATCTCGTGATTATTGGCAATTATTTTTTTATAATGTAAATCTATCTTTTTGAATATTTTTAATATGATCAGATGATAACATTAGCGTTTCATGAAATTCACATATTGTGTTTTTAGAGCATGCGATGACGTTTTGGTGGTCAGAGCACGCTCACCTGCTCCACTCTTTTCTCTTTGAATTTTAGGTTTGAGATTTTTCAGGAGCGTTAACTTCGCCTAAAGTTTTCCCTTCCCCTCTAGGTAGAAGTAGAATAGGATTTTAAACAAAAAAATATTTTTTTACTGACATTAACAAGTGATTTTTTTATTAATTCGTTGCTAAAATGAATGATATATATCCGTTATGTTAATTTGAACAGTGCTCCCATATAATTCGTTTATATTATCTAAAGGATTCAAAAGTAAATCACAAATTTAATTTGTTCTATGTTTGGTTCAATACGCACCAATCACATTAAATAATTTATTTCTGTAGACCCGAATTAGTTACTGTAAAAATAAAACTATCTGCCAGATGGTTTTGATTAACATATATATATATATATATATATATATATATATAGAAAAACAAAACATTAATTTACAAACAATAAGAGGAACAAACAGCTAATACTACATGTCAAAGCACAAATAAACATTACAAAGCCAACAAATTTCTGTTTTTCTAAATTTTTAATACGAGAGGCATAAGAAAACACAAGGACCTGGGAGTTGGGGAGAGTATATTAACGCAAAGGCAGGGAAGACAAAGCTCACAGTCATTCCATATTACAAAAAACCCAACTCCCTTCCCATAGACAGCAAATCAGCGTTTGCAGCTGTCGGGCAGCTTTGCTTTTCTTTTATTAACCAACCGATCAAATTATAACAACACCCAACACGCAACAACTTCCATGACATCTTAAGCAAGCCTTCATCTCACCCTCTGTCGCACTTTCAATGATTCTTTTGCTGTAAATGTGGTAATGCGAGGGAAACCAGATTCCACTATAAAAAGAGTTCCATACAAAAGGAAACATAAACCCCATTTCTGCTGTTTTTGTTTTCATGCCATGGCTCATCCCCATTACCGATCACCTTTTGGTGACACCACCTTTACCAAAGTGTTCGTCGGGGGACTGCCTTGGGAGACGCCGACCGAGGAAATGCGCCGGTATTTCGAGCAGTTCGGAGAGATTCTTGAGGCTGTTATCATCACTGATAAAATCACGTGCAAATCTAAAGGATACGGCTTTGTAAGTTTTATTGGATTTCTTCATATAAATGCTTAAGTTTGCAAGTGCATTAAGTTGTTTTGGTTTCGAAATAATATCTCAACGTTTCTGTAGGTTACTTTCCGTGATCCTGAGTCAGCAAGGAGGGCTTGTGCTGATCCGAATCCTGTAATTGATGGAAGAAGAGCAAATTGTAACATTGCTTCATTTGGAAGGCCTAGACCTTTGCAACCACAAGGTCCCCTTACTCTGATATGACCTGCACCTGCACTTTTCCCCATTCAATTATCCAAACTCTGATAATCAAGATTTTAATGCAGGAAGAAATCAAGGCAACAGTCCTTATCAAGGAGTTGGACAGCAAGGTGCACCGTCTTATAGTGGAGTTGCAGCACCGGTGCCTCCACCTCCGCCACCACTACCACCGGTCATGTATCCACCACCTTATGGGTGAGTATCCTCTATTTTCAACTCAAGCTACTGTTTGTCTATGATCCATACCTTGAAAAGATTAACTTGGACATATTAATGTTAAATCTTACATTATTAATTGTGTGTTTTAACAGTACAGTTGGTATATCAGATTGTATATTGTAAGTCAATAATGCATTTTGGCTACAAATCTGTCATAACCAAGATATTAATAAAAATAAATATGGGAAACATTACAATACCAATGCAGTCAATGGTATGACGTGGCATATAATTACCGAGCCTTGAAAAACTATAGTCAATCAAATTGTGAAATTCAGTAAAGGTTAGAAGAAAACTCTGGCTATGCTTTGTAGTGCCCAAATGTATACATTGAAGTGGTCCCATATGCTAAGGGATCCAAATTTAGGCAGCTAATTACTATGTTCTGCATTCTGTATTTTCTGTTTTCTTAAAATCCCTGGCCACCCAAAATGTTATTAAGAAATAAAAATAAGGTTATCAGAGTAATTAAGACTGTTGATCAATGGCCTCATCTGCCATGGTAATTTCATGCTAGGGATGCAGCTCATTTACAGTTAACATTTAAGTGAGTAGTATTTTTAGCCTCTGCAGAGCTTGAGCCACCTTCCCATTTACATCTAATTAAGATCATAATAATGAATACCCATCTTTCTTCCATGTTTAAATGTTGTTTGTTGATAGAGAGCTTGATTCTTAGTTTTAGTGACCGGAAATCAATAATGCTTACCCCCCGGCACCACCCACAGACAGCAACTAAAACATATATACACATATAGTTACAGAAGATCAGATACACTACATAACCAAATACCCTGACTTGAAAAATCAGTATTTGTTCTTCAAATACATTTCGATTACATCAAACGCATATAGAAATCTACGTTCCGGGAGTGTAAAAACTTGATTTGATCCATACCTTAAAATAATTTTCTGGAGCAATCCAAGCGATTGTTGTCCTTAGTACTAGTACACACAGTTGTTATCAATGTAGGACCATAAGTCCTTCATCCTACCTATCATTGATTCCTTTTTCTATATAAGGATGCTGCTTTCTGCAATTACTTGTAAGGGAAAGTTGTTTCCATTTTTATGAATTTCTACCTTTGCAGGTACCCAACTTACGGTCCTGAGTATGGATTTCACCAAGTAAGTCACTAAACCTCTTTTGTTAAACATTAAGAAAATAGTTGAGCTTTCCGGATTCAATTTATGTGAAGAAAGGAATGTTATTGACTTGCTGTGCAGGCTACCTATAACCAACAAATTCTGCAACAACAACAATACTATCATCAACTATATGGATCATCATCTACCTCAATGGGGTCTCCATATTATTATGGGTATTCTTTGCAAGCTCCAAGGGGAACATTTTCTGCACCCCAAGCTCACCGTATCCCTGGACCGTCCGTTCTTTACTATCCTACTCAAATGGAGGGGTCCTTTCATCCCACTACACATCTCTATCCTTCAACCACAGGTAAACATATTTCACTCCATTTCCTTTCATTTTTTTACTACCCCCATCATAAAACTAGGCTTCATTCATACATATGAATGTGTTTTTATTGCATGTCAAGGGAGTGTATTAGTCATTAAACCAAATGTTATGGTACTTCTCTTCCTCCTTTGATATTCACATAAGCTTTGCGAGATAGATAATATATAATATTAGGGTTTAGTGTAGCATGAGCCAAATGAGGGGAGGGCACATGGGCTAGACCTCCAACATGTGAATGATTATTTCCATGTCCCAAATGATGGAGCTATAGAAAATTCATGACAGAGGAGCATAGTGTAAACTAATAGTGACTCCATGTGGTTTCAGTATCACAGATGATGTTTGATTCTGATCATTGAGCATAGTGTAAACTAACCATGCTAGCCACTGCCACTGTTTTAACCATTTCTTCTATTCCTATATGGACTTGATTTGGTTTTCGAATCAATTTTAAGTACCAAAGTTAATATATTCACATCCTTTTCACATATCAAACCCCTTTTTTTAATTTTTACTTGGGCTGAATATGACAACTATATATAGTTAAGTGCTTGATCATCAACAACAACAAAAATGTCTTGAAAATCCCATCAAGATTTACATTATCAACACCCAAACTATCTTCATTTTATATGCTGAGATTGTTCAGTAAAAGAGTAACTCTCATTGTAATTGTTGCATTTCAGAACTTACTATGCCCCCAGTCCCATACTGATGTATAAGGACTTAACATAGAAGCTAGGCAGAAGAGGGCCCCTGTTTCTCATTGAAACATCACTTCCTGGGCATTTTGTCTGTAACTATGACAATACACACACAGTTTTAACTTAGACTCTTCTCTCATTAAATTAGTTTTTGCTTTCACATACATACAAAGTACAAACACACACACACACACACATATATATATGCTCACCATAAAATTTATTACTGATTTTTGTTCTCAGATTCACGGACTCCACATCATACCTCCACCGAAGCAGAAGCTGGGGCCTTCATTTCTGAAAGTCCAAAAACCTAAAGGGAAGAACTCATCCCCTGCCAAAAACTTCAAATTGTACAATCTTGATAAGATTATGTTCTTCTTATCACCATATTTGACTTATATTCTCAACAATTTAGCAATAGGTGGGTACCTATGGCAGGAAAAGGAGGACTAATCCGCCACCTTATGCAGATATCTTTTTTCCTCTTTAATTCTCAAGGAAAAAGAAGAAAAATTCTTCCACTTTTTCCCCAAAGTTTCTTCAAGTGATTCATTTATTAAGAGTTTAACATCCATTACAAAATTGTATGAACTATGAACCAAAGGAAGGAAGCTCACTGCCTCAATAAGCAAATTTCTGATTAAAATTTTTGCTCTCAAAACCATTTTGTTTAATTGCATCATATCCTTTTATATAATGGTTTGGTTAAATTTCAAGGGTGTGTTGAAAGTTGAATCCTGTAATCGAAAACTGTTGGAGCAGCCTTGGAAACCAAAACTAGTTCTTCCCCTTTACACTTCAAAAACCGACCATCCTTTGCAGGGTGGCATCGTTCGAAAAATATGTGCCCCTTGATCGGATCCCATTGTAATGAGGGAAAAAGGAACTGTGTGGTGTTTTCAGCAATTATCTAAGTTTGCAAGGCATTTCTTTTTCCATTTTTTTTCGATATTTCAAATTGTTAGGGAATTGAAATACCAAATATAACTAGACTAGTTATATGTAAGTCAAATGCCAGAGTTTCAACATAGAAGTCATATTCATACTATGCTTAAATTACACCAATGGTCGCCGAACTTTTAGGATGGGTTCATTTTGGTCTCCGAACTTTTAGGGTGGGTTCATTTTTGGTCACCGGATTGGGGTCACCCAACTTTTATTTTAGTTTCATTCCGGTCCCTCTCATTACATTCTGTTATCTTTCGTTACAAAAGGGTGACGTGACCCGTTAGGTTTTATTTTTCTTATTAAAATAATATTATTTACTTATTTGCAGCTAATTAAAATACTTGAAAAGGGGATTTCCCTAATTTTTTTGTTTAAAACCCTAAAAATCTAATGTTCTTCTTATCTTTCTCCTATTTCATTCTCTGCACAAAATGGAAGAAGAAATTTCCCAACATGTTCTTGTGAAAGGAGACTTGTCTTACGCACTGCTTGGACGGATAATAATGCTGGAAGAAAATTTTTTGGGTGCGTGAATCATGGGCGTCGTTTTGGAAGAAGCTGTAATTTTTTTAGGTGGTATGATCCCCCTTTGCATCCACATTCAAGAGTTGTTATAATTGGTTTATTAATAAAAATTAGAGCCATGGAGAGGAGAAGAAGGTGTGAGCGAATCATTTGGGTGTTTTTCTTTGAGTTTTTGTTGTACTTGATTTGGTTAGGTTTATTTATTTAGAATATATCGGTTGAAATTTTATGTTTAAGGTTGACGCAGGTGTCAGTGCTGAAGGTTGTTTTTGGCAAGTTTAAATTTTAGTTTGTCATGTAATTTTAGATTATGTAAAGGTTGAAATATGGATTTAAATTGAACTTTAGTTTGCTTTTCTTTTTTATCAGTTTGTTTTTCTTTTCCAGATCAACTGTGCAATTCATTCAAGATAATGTTTCTCCATTATTTTCTATTTGATTTATCATATTTAAACATAAAAATACTATAGCTTGGTTAAACCATACACCACCTAGTAAATTAAGCAATGCATTTAGGGAGCTTTAGCTCCTTTCAAGATGTCCCCTACCAAAAAGAAACAAAATATGAGAAATTTAAGGGTAAAGACAGTGCAAAGAACTAAGGCAAAGAACCTGAAATTTGAATGAAGAAAACAAATCTTATATTGAATTAGATATCTTCAAAGCCACATAATAACTTTCTTTCATTGATTGAACATCATGATAATCAAAAGGGATAATGGCACCAATGCCCCTTGTACTTTGACAGAAGTTCAATGTGGTGCCTGAACTTTGGACGTGTTCAATGTGCCCCCTGAAGTTTTCTTCCATCATTTAAAACGCCCCCGACCCTAACACCGTTAACCTGTGATGTAGTATAACTAACTTACATCGGTGTAAGTTCCACTAAACTATAACTAACTAAGAATGACTAACTTACATCGGTGTAAGTTTTACTGAACTACAACTAACTATAATTAACTCACACGGTATAAATTCTACTACTTTAACTAGTATAAATTATAGACGGGGTTGAATCTTTTAAATTCTATATCTCTTTTTACCATTTTTTACCCTTCCTTTTTAGTATGGAATTTAAAAGGTTGAACCCACTCTATATGCCATGATTGGTAAAAAAAAAAGAAAAAAATAGTAAAAAGAGATATGGAATTTAAAAGATTCAACTCCGTCTATAATTTATACTAAAGAATAATTTATACCAGTTTAACTAGTAGAATTGATATCGTGCGAGTTAGTCATAGTTAGTTGTAGTTCAGTAAAACTTACACCAGTGTACGTTAGTCATAGTTAGTTAGCTATAGTGAAAAGCTTGTAACACGCTCGAATCGATCTTCCGAAACCGTCAAAAGGGTTGAATTGGACTCCCGAAAGAATTGGCTAAAACCGATACAAATGATAGACAATTTGCAAGATGATTTTAGAGTGGTTTGACTTTCTAATTAAAGTCTACATCCACTACCTTAGCACACCACTAAGGATTTTCCAATTCACTACTATGAATTCTTCCTTTTGAGACCAAATGGATAACCTAACAACCATATCTTTTCAATGGTTAAGGTAGAACCATTTTAGTTTTTCTCTCAAGGCTAAACTAGAACCTCTCTCTTTTACAAGGTTTGTTTGGTAAACAAAATACCTCACAAGGTGGGTGTTTACACAATTGAGCTCACAAGAAAGAGTGAAGGATAAAAACAATAAAATCACTCTCTACAAATATTTACAAGAGAAATGAAGAAAATAAAGACTTGGACTCAATTTTTCTTGAACATTAAGCTTGGATGTGGTCTCTTGTCTTCTTCAAGTGTCCTTGTGGTGTTTATATAGTGTGGAATGAGTTTCTAGACGTTTATGGCTGTTGGGGATGCAAAATAGCCGTTACCTACAAAATATTCAGCATTTATAACACGAGGGATCGATCCCATAAACTAGGGCATCGCTCCTTTTTCATAAAAATATGATTGTTACAGTGAAGGGATCGATCCCATGAACTAAGGGATTGATCCTTTTGCACTTGGAGGCTAGAAGGAAAAATTGAACGAATCTGCCAACAAAGGGATCGATCCCTTTTATCAGGGGATCGATCCTTTTTACCTTGAAGACTGGAAAAACAGATTTAATACAAAAACGGATCATACATGTTTTAAAAAAGATCGGTTAAAGTTAGAAATCATTCGAAACAAATTTTTCAAGTTTGTTTGGACTTTAAATTATTTTTGAAAGATTTAATAAATTTGATTAAGTCCAAAAACATTTTTCTTTTAATTTATTATATCAAAATATTAGTTCAACATATAGTTTAGTAAAACTTACACCGGTGTAAGTTAGTTATACCACATCACAGGTTAACGGTGTTAGGATCGGAGGTGTGTTAAATGACGGAAGAAAAATTCAGGGGGCACATTAAACGCGTCTAAAGTTCAGGCACCGCATTGAACTTTCCTTCAAAGTACAAGGGGCATTGGTGCCATTATCCCTAATCAAAATGTAAGGTTTCATAAACAAAAGGTAGGTTTGAACCTTCTACTACTTCTCTCGAGGAGACCAAAATGTTTTCCTAAATAAAATATTGTTTTTAACAATGGTACCATAAACTTAAGTACCATGAGAAACAAAATAGTAGTTTAAGGTATTCATACATATGAATCTGCCCATACAAAAAAAATTGCACAAAAATGTCACTTAAAGCCTAAATTCATCACTCTATCAATTGTTCTTTGGTTTGAAACTGCCAGTTGATTCTTATGAGTTTAGAAGCACTTTTTCAGAGAAATTTGATTGCAGCATTCATCTAACCACATGATATGGAGTTAGTTGTTGCTAAGTTGGTTGTTCTTCGAGATTTGCGTCCCTGCTACCCTTTTTATCTTTTTTCTTTGCACAGTAGGTGCAGGTTGACTTGTTACTTGGACAATTGGTGCATTCTTCCTAAATTGTAATATTAAACATATACATATAAACTTCAAAATGATAGTGCATTGACATGAAATCAGTAGGTAATTAGAAACAAGACAACTAATTAAATATTTACATGGATTTTTGGTATTCTGTAAGCTAATGGTGCAGTGAATGGTGGTGCAAAAGATGTAAATGATGGATATGGTTGAGGTGATGAAAGTACAGTAAATGGCGGTGCATCAGTTGAAGATTATAGGTGTGGTAGAGGTGCAGTGGATGGAGGTGCAACAATTGAAATGATGGTATTGCTTGAGGTGTAGTGACTGGTGATGCAACATGTGCAGTGGATGATGAGTGTGCTTGAGGTGTTGTAGTTGCAAAAGATAGAGGTGTTGCAGCCATTGGTTTGTTGAGCCTGCTATAGCCTCTAACTTGACCTCTACATGACCTTACATTATGGCCTGGTTTTCCACATTTACTGCACTTAATTTTCAAAGTCCTTTGTCCCCTGCTAGGATCATTATCTTTCTCATCAACAGCCTTTTTTCTTTTTTCAGGTTTGTCAGTTGACCTCCTTTGAATTGGGGGGAAGGATTAAAAGTGATTCTATTTCTGGAACTTGTTCCCACTGTTTTCTCCTCTAATAAGGAAAACATAGTTGGAGTAAAGGCTGATTTGAGTTGTCCTATGATAGCATGGGTCAACATAATCCTCTGGCCTACGTTGAATTGAAAGCATATCAGATATAACACGTGCACATGGGATCCCTATAAAAAATAATTTAAACGTTTAAAACATATTTAGGACAATTTGTGTTGATATATATTTACATGTGAAAAACAATTTTCAAACAGTGATAAAATATTACATGTAAGACTCCACTTTCTATAAGAACAAACTCTAACTTCTAGATCCACCACATGTTGGTCAGATGGACCAAATGTAATTTCAAATCTTAGAGCCCCGGCAGGTGATGACCATCACCTTTAAAAAGAAATACAATGTCAGTTAATAACATATATATATATATATATAATTGATGATAAAATAAAATAAAAATGAAATTTTTATTTACCTAGCAGCTTGCTCAATTAATGTGTCCCCTTTATTCTGAATTTTAGGACAGAGTAATCCAGTATACTTCTGAGCAGCTTCAGCCTTTTTAAAAAGCCTTTGCATCATTTTCGTACGAACAATCTCCATCATGATACATATAGGCTTATCCCTTGCCTCAAGGATCATTTGTTCATAAAAAAAGATAAGTTATTAAAACAATTAAGAATGTGTGAAAAAATACTATGGAAATTGTCATTTTACCTTATTAAAACATTATGAGTAGTTATTCAGTAAGATGTCACACTTTGACTGTATCCTAAAATGAGACTTTGACCATGTGACATGATCCTTTGATTGTAACCACTTATGAGCATCCTCTGATATTTTTTTATTTCCGCCATTGCTCTCTCATAATCCCTCACAGTAGTTTCCCTTGCAGCTTTCCATAAAACATCTTTCAATGCTTTTCCTTTGTAGCCCTTATCATTCTTGAAGTTTGAATAAAGATGCCTAACACAATTTTTTCTTTCAGCATAGGGAAACAAATCTAGAAGAGATTCAATCAGTCCCTATAACAACAAAATAAAAACAGAGTTATATCTTCTTCATATAATGTTACAGTAATATTAATGTTGGTTTAAATTTTTACCTTCTGTTTATTAGACATAATAGTTACATGGTGAGAGTTGACTATGCCCAATCTGCCAGAAGCTGTAGGAACCAACATCAACTATCACGGGTCTTAGCTTCAACAGTTACCACTACAATGGGATAAATGCAATCATTTGCATCAATTCCCACAGCAGCCAACAAGTAACCTTGATAGTATCCCTTAAGAAAACATTCATCAACACTAATGAAAGGCCTACAGTGGTTCCTGAATCCCATTTTGCAACCCTCCAAACATACATACATCCTAACAAACAGCCTATTGTCCAACATGCAAATGGCGGTTGTACCAGGATTTGAGTGTCTCAGTTCTCCTAAGTATTCATACATCTTATTGTATTATTCTTTGTAAGAGCCCAAGACCTTCTCTACAACCAATTTTCTAGCCCTAACACATTTTGCCATACACACATAACCTCCAATTTTTTCTTTAACATCTTGTTGTAATGAGCTAGGTGCATAAGTTAGGTCAGTTTGAAATTTATGTAAATATGTTTTTTGCAATCCACTTAGCAAACATTAACGTTTGATTTGGTATTTTCTTTGACAATTACGTTCATTAATCAATGTTTTAATCTGCTATGTTTCATCACTGGAATCCTTAGGGTGCAACCTAGATGCTCATAATACCCAAGAACAGTTGCCTTTACTACATAAAGCTTGTAGTCTTCTCTTATCATTCTTCTTAAATGACATATTGAACCTCTGAACCCTATCATACTGTCTCACAGCCTCTTTCAAGACTTTTTTACTGGAAAATAATAAAATTTTTAAGACATGATCTTTCATATCCAATTAAATGTTAAACTCAGGAAGTCTATTCTTTCTTTTATTGTCACGGTTATCGGAAGAGACACTATGCAACGACTCTACATCATCATTATCACTATCACTATCACTACCAGCACTATTATAACCAGTATTAATATGTTGAAACCCTAAATTTTCTAGAACACTACCAATCACATTACCATCACAAACCTCATCAGTTGCATCATTATCACTATCTAGGAAGTCAGATAAAGCAGTTTCTTGATCAGATGGGCAATAACCAGAACCTTCTGACTCTGAATATTCTTCCACATTAATTTCTACCAAAGAGAAAGAAACAACATAATAAAAAACACAATAGATGAAAGGAATATACATTTTATATTCAAACAAATAGTATCTGCATTTTATATGTAAAAAAAATCAATAGTATGGATCACAACTCCCTGAAAAGTTTCAACAATAAGATAAAAACACAATAAAAAAACATATTAGTCCACCACTATAGTTAAGTCCCACCAACCAATATTTAAATCACATGAGTATCTAGCATTTTATATTCAAACATAGTAATCAATACACATGTTTGTCAGATTCAACAGTTATATACAATGGCAGTGGTGTTTGTTGCGGTTCCTTGGCTTGCAGGTCTTAGTTTCTTAGTTTTTTAGTCGCTCGTGTTTTTCTCATGAGTGTTATCGTTTTTTCGGATGTTTTCTTTGATGTATTTGCCCTACCATGTGCACTCTTTTTCTTCCATTAGGCTTAGGGAGGTTTTTTAACGAGACATGTGGTAGTGGCCCCTTTCTTTCTTTCAAAAAATAAAAAGTTTGTTTGCCTATTACTAATTTTATATCCACATAGAAACAAATGCACACGTTCAAAGATAATTTCACTTTCAAAAGTCTAATAAACTAGTAACATTCAACTAACACATTTACTAATCCTATATCCAATAAAACAATAGCATCCAATCAATAGTAGTAGTCACAATTAAAGTTTTGGGGTTCATAGTTAACACTTAATATTATAAAGAGTTTGACTATTACTAATTAGGAATGAACTTAAAATTTTAGAAATTAGGGTTCATCAGATTTGAAATCTATAAAGTCGATGTTACAGTAATTTAACAAAAAGAAATTTAAAAATCACAAAGATTGAAATGAAAGAAACAAAATATGCAACTAAAACAAAATAAACCAATAATGTATAACAAAAAACACTTAATTTAGGAAGAATAACTTACCGTTAATCACAGTAGACTTGCCCTTCGCTCGACGGGTTTCAACCATTATTGTTCCAACAATAGACGATAAGCTAACCCTAAACTCACTATGCAAATGATCAACAAGTAAATCGAGTCATTTTTACAAATAAATTTGATGATATCGTCGATTCCCCTAAAGCTAATTCATCTAGGAATTTTGATAAGTTTAACCTCTTTAACTCTCGAGAAATTCCTTTTTCAAGTATTTTAATTAGCTGCAAATAAGTAAATATTATTATTTTAATAAGAAAAATAAAACTTAACTGGCCACGTCACCCTTTTGTAACGGAAGATAACAGAATGTAACAGGAGGGACCGAAATGAAACCAAAATAAAAGTTAGGCGACACTAATAAAATTTTTAAAAGTTCGGTGACCAAAACGAACCCGCCCTAAAAGTTCAGTGACCATTAGTGTACTTTACCCATTAATTTATTAAACTTGTTCAATGCGAAGAATTTCTGCTGGCTATGTCTTTAATGAAGGTTGGTTATATAGTCCATTAATCGACTATATCGGTTATGACTTGTGAGAGGTCATAGCACACTAGCTCCGTTTTATATATACCCTCTCATTAGGACTTAGAACTACACACAAAGGACTCCACAGCCTTAAGATAAAAGAAGAGATCGCAGATATTGAGATTCGAATACAACCAACATCAATACATTGCAGAACAAGTAAGATTTGGGGAGAAGGGGTGGAATTACCCACTACTATATTATAGTGTTTGTCACGTTTGCTTTTGGAGCCACATTTAGGGCATTGCTGCCTTGAAATTACAAAATTTTCTAAACAATAAAAGGATTGTAATCAATACGTTGGTTGAATAGAATAAGTAGATTGTAGAGATATCAAAGAAAGGGCTGAAACTGAACGCAACTAGGATCGATATTTGGTATTAATTAATATCTATAGTTTAGGATTTAAAATTTAATATTTATGTTTCATACAAATTTTCTAGCAAAACAGAACACAGGTTGCTCATAGCCGGTAAATAGAAATCTTCTATTTTTTTAATGCCCTTATTTATGTCACATACTAAAAAATTAAGTTTAGGGTTAAAGATTAATGTTTAAAGTTATGATTTAGGATTAGAGTTTAGGGATTTGGGATATGGTGTATTTATGTTTAGGGTTTAGGGCTTAAGACTTAGAATTTAATTTTTAGTGTTGAACATGAAAAGAAGCACTAAAAAGCGGCAGCAGGTTTTTATTCCTGGCTCCCTAAGTATGTCCCATTTTTATGTCCTACACTAAAGAAATACTAAAAAATTAAATTCTAAACCCTAACTTTACATTCACATCCTAAACCCTACACGCTAAAAAATATACCATGTCCTTAATTCCCTAGACACTGACTTTAAACCTTAAACCTATTTTTTTTAAAAGTAGAAGCACCAAAAGAGACAGTTAAGGGGCTAACGATTTTAATCCCATAACTGAGAAAAATCCCATGTCCCTGAGTGCTAAATGGACTTCACTGGTCATCATTGGTCTTTGTATATAAGCATACCAAGCATCTCAGTGTACACAGAAAAACCTGTGTTAAAGTAAGGCTAAATCTTAATTCACAGTCAAAAGTTACTATTTTTTGCGCTGTAGATATGATTCAAAATTAAATTTCAGGTTTAGTTAAAGATACTATTCGCTTGTAACTCGACAAGTAGAATATTAGAATCACTAAATGCTTGTAATGTTTGGATTTACATAAAGAAGAGAAAAAGAAGAAATGGGGTTTTCAGAAGTCATAGTGGCCAAGTAGAAATAGAAACATTTGATCCCTGCAAGGAATAATGAATAATATCTAATAGCCAAGGAGCATGGTGTGGTGTTGACTAGTGGTGAGAGTAAACCAGACTATATAACACATTGCCATAGAATTTGAACCTTCTGCAGTGCAATTCTTGCTAAAGTCAGAAGCCATGGGCCACAGGATTTAAGGTATTCTCCTTTCCTTCCCAAGAGTAGATAAGCATAAAAAGCAGCAGATATTTATGAGCCCCTCAACAAATGTTGTTTTCATTCAACTGCATTATTCTCCAGCCACCCTACCCCTTTTTCTCAATATTCTCTCCACTCTTTCCTTTTTCTTTTCTGTTATCACACACTTTAGTTCTCATCATAATTTCAGCCTGGGAATCCAACTATAAAACCTTCCCAAAGTTTAATATAATAAGCCCACACCTCTTCTTTGTAATATAGTCTTCTCTTCCTCATGGAACCTTCAGATGTTTCATGTGATTCCACTGACATTGAGCCACTTGATCTCTTTCCAGGCGCAATGCACGAGTCACTCGAGCCCATGCCATTGCTGAGCTGCTTCATTGGCTCTTCCGAGACAACATTAGATGATGAAAACCCTAAACCATGCAGCGAAGAAGACAGGGAAGATGTCACTGTGGCCTTGCATATCGGTCTCCCCGATCCTTCCAATACCGCCGATGTCGATACCGGCAGCAAGGAAAATGTTGCGAATGGAGGGGCTAAACAGTACTGGATCCCGACTCCTGAACAAATCCTCATTGGCTTCACAAATTTCTCTTGCCACGTCTGCTTTAAAACCTTCAACCGTTACAATAATCTTCAGGTGCAATTACTCTCTCTCTCTATATATATATATATATATCATGTTATTGCATGTCTGCATATTTGACTGACTGATCCATTATATGCAATGATATCAATCGCAGATGCATATGTGGGGACATGGTTCACAGTATCGTAAGGGGCCGGAGTCACTGAAAGGAACTCAACCGCGAGCCATGCTAGGGATTCCATGCTACTGCTGCGCAGAAGGGTGCAAAAACAACATAGAACACCCGAGGGCGAAGCCGCTAAAGGATTTCAGGACGTTGCAAACACATTATAAGAGGAAACATGGGCTGAAACCCTTTATGTGCCGCAAGTGCGGGAAGTTCTTGGCGGTGAAAGGTGACTGGAGAACCCATGAGAAAAACTGTGGGAAGCGTTGGCTTTGTGTCTGCGGTTCCGACTTCAAGCACAAGAGATCGCTCAAAGACCACATCAAGGCATTTGGGTCTGGCCACGGTCCTTTCCCTCCATCATTTGATGGGGTTGAGGTACTTGAGGAGACTGCATCTTCCCTACATGTCTGAAATAAAGTTTCCCTCATTTTCTACTTCTACTACTTTTCCCTTAAATCTAGAAAATGTTCCTCCATCTGATTAACTTCTAATGAATATGACCGTTTCCAGTTACTCATCCACACCATTAAAGAGTGAAACAATGCTTTTCAAACACAAAATGATGATAAAACTTCCCCAGAGTTAATTTAAGGGAGTGGGGGGATGTGTCCAAAATATAAACATCCAAGAAAGGGGATAAAAACAACAATATAAGGGTGAAACATATAGGCAAGTGATTTTGCTGGAGGAAACATTATTAGGGTATCTAACGTTGAGGGAGAACTGAGACATCAACTACAGACAATCATATGGATAGGAATGGTTCTAAGTTTAGGTAACAAAACAAGAGCAACGGGATATCGTTTTGATGTGATAAAACATTGGATTCTTGATGTAACTAAGCATCATCAAGTGCAAGACATTCGATGCCACTCAACACAAACCGGCAAAAACAGTGGTTTTATGTGTGTGACTGCTATTTCATTTGTTGCACAAGTGGGTCTACGATTCTATAGTAAAGTTTATTGTTAGGGCGACATCGCAAAATTAAAAACATATGCCCTTATATAATCCAAGTTTTGATGAAATGGTTTTGCATGAGCTTATTTGTGGGGAAATTAATTAGCTTGTACAGCCATGGGAATTGCTGTGATAAACATAATATCTTGAAGATGAAAATATATGTTTCAGCACAGTTATAAATTTCAGGCACATGTATGTTTCAAGGTTTCAATGGAATCTTGGTCTTACGCAAACCGACAAAATACACGTATTTGTCTAGATCTTATACTACAAAATACAATATTTTGGACAATAACACCTTTATTTTTATTTTATTTTCATAAGTTCATTTAACTTTAACATTGTAATATAAGCGAATTGCTTTGTTTTTTCACCCTTGTTCATATCGTATATAAACTTCTTTAATGCTTGATAATACATTTCAATGATGGAAATATCGGTAGATGGGTTAATATTTGAGATACATTGTGAATTAACTAAATGTTAGTATATTATTAGAAAAATAAATTAATTTCATTTCATTTTTTAGGATGTATAATCTTTTAATTCATTTTAAGGCGTATGAAATTATATATTGTTTTATGTTGATTAAACATTAGTTTGGTGGACAATGTTATTCTTGTAAAATGGTAAAATGACAAAAGATGCTCCCAACGTTTACATGTTTTGTCATTTGACCCCATATTTTTTTTGGAGCAAACAACTCTCCAACGTTTTAATTTGGTCCAAATATGCCTCTGTTAGATGGAAACTGTCAGTCAACTGACGGTCAGCGGCTGATTCTGACAGGACTTGCCACGCGTTAAGATCGGCTGATGTAGCATATGCCACGTCAGATTCTTTTTTTAATTATTTTGTTATGCCCTTCTTTATGGTGACACGTGGCTGATTATCATGTTGACATGTGGTTGAACCAGATGGTGACGTGTGTCAAATATGATGTTGACATGTGGTGAATATGATGCTGACACGTCAGCAGATCTTAACACGTGTCAAGTCTAGTCAACATCAACTGCGGACCATCAGTTGACTGGCAGTTTCCATTCAACAGGGACATATTTAGACCAAATTGAAACACCGATGGTTGTTTGCTCCAAAAAAAAATGAGACCAAATAACAAAACACGCCAACGTTGGGGCATATTTTATCATTCTCCATTGTAAAATCTAGAAGGTTGTGGATCCAAGTGAGCACTTAAGCACAATTGCATTTCATTTAAGGGTTGGAGGGGGTCATGGGTAGTGTAGACGTTATAATTAGTACCTTGAATGTAACACCCCAAAATTTTGCCCAAAATTTAAAAATCTGAATTATAAAATCCCCAATTCAGAAACTCTAGATTTTGAAATCCCTAGACTTAAAAACCCTAAAATTTGGGAATTTTAAACTTGAAAGCCTAATTCAATTAAGGGATTAATTTGATTAAATATAGAATTATGAGGCTTAACTTGGACATTTGTGGGTCAATTTGTAAATCAGAAAAGAACCAAGTGCTCGTTTGTAAACCCTAATTAAAATTCAATGGCTCCTCTTGTTATTTACCCATTAAATTGGGTATTTAGCCTTGTTATCAGGTTTTGAAATGAGTAGCCCCTCTCTTTTCTCTCTTTCTCACGATATCTATCCCTCACCCTCTCTCTTGTTCCGGCAAAGCTCCGATCAGCACCGTGCCGCCATCCTTTTCGCAATCGGCCACCACCATTGTCATCCTTGTACCTTCGCTTGTAAAACCCGATCATCGGCTCACCCCCATCGGCCACCGTTTCTGAGATGACAAAGAGAAACCTTTCCGTTCTCTTGCGCCACCATCTCCGTTCATAATTAACGGTTTAAGGTTCAGAAACCCCTCATGTTTCAGTAGAATCTCGAAGAAACCCTTCAGTTTCTCCTTGCGACGCCACCGTCTCCATTTATCAGTGTTGATAGGTTCTTGCCGTCACCGTTTAAGTCTTTTGTGTCGTTCCTTTCTCCGTCGTCCTTTATTTTCGAGTTTGGGTAAGCTTCGTCGTTCCCTTTTGGTTTTGTTTTGATCTCGAGTATTGTTTGTTGACTATGTTGCGTTTGTTGTTTGACCGGGATGGTCATCGAGGTCCTCGTCCTTTTCTTTTGCCGCTGTTTGGTTCGTTATAGCCGTCGTCCTTGCCGTGTTTTGCTGTCGTCATCATAGTTGTTGCTGCCATCGGATTGTTGTGTCGTCGCTGCCGTCGGTTTTGTTGCGTTGCCGCTGTTTGGGTAATGGAAACCCTAGCCTCAAATCTGGTGAATGGGTTTAGATGTTGGGATGTGTAAGATTATTGGTTAGTGTTGTGGGTTGAGCCCAAATCGGGAGGCCCAAGTGCATGATGGTTTGAGCCCGTTTCAATAAGCCAAGGGTGACCCAAACAAGTCATGAACAAGATATGAATTATGAACCGAATGTACCAGCCTTCCAAACAAAATCTGTTAATTGAACCGAACCGGATTGTAATCAGACTAAGCCTAGATTTGAACCAGTTTATTGAATCAAACCGGCAACTAGAACCGAACAGGATTGACCTGTTGAACCGAATCAGCTGATTAAGTGAACCGGACTAAACCAACCTGAACTGAGTTTGACCAGTTGACCCTTTGACCAGTTAAGTCAACGGTGACTGTTTGTCTAGACTTTGACTTTTGACCATTGACCTTGGACGTTGACCTGTTTGACTTTGACTTTAACTTTGACTAGAGTTGACTATGAGTTGACTTTTTTCAAAAACGTTCACTTTAACCTTTCTCGATGACCCAAATTTGAATCCGCTGCTCGTTTTGTCTAATTCAAACCAGAAAGCACGTTTTTGTCAATTTCAATTAATTGTACTTAGTAATTTCAGATAAATTGAATATAAGTTTGATTTGAGATATTCTCGTGTTCAAGTACCGACCTTGAGACCATTGGGTTACCTCCAGTTGTACAGACCGATCGTGCACGTTCTTCGTGATCTTTACGTGAGTATATCTTCAGTTCAGTTCTTAGTGTTTTAGTTGGTGGCTTAGTGTTAGTAATAAATGCTAATATAGAATTCATACCTCGTTTTTGTCAATTTCAGATAAATTGAATATAAGTTTGATTCGAGATTAGAGCTTCTGTTGCTTAAATGTGTGTCTCTTCCTATGTTATAAGCTTGTGTGTTTCATTTATGTTATAAACTTGTGTGATTTATTCCGTGTTGTGATTTGTGAAAGTTTTCCGATATCATGCATAGCATATCAGACTATATTTTAATTAAAAACCAGATTTACTAAATTGTGAAATATCAGACTTTTAGAATCGGAAAACATCGGATTTATAATATTGTGCAATTTGAATTTTCATAATTCAAGTTTCGAAAGAGACTCGGATTTTAAAATTTGCATCATATAATTGTGGGTATATAGTTTTGGATTTGTTTGGGGAAATTTAGTGGTTTCACCCGTCGGGCTGAATTCTGCTTCGGATAAGTGGTTCCACCCTTCGGGCTGAGTTCCACTTCGAATGGTGACGATGGATAAAGTAGGTTTTAGGGAACCTTACTTTTCGAGTTTCGGAGATGGGTACTATGATTTATGTGCATCAGACACCATATCATCATGATTCGGTTTTGTTGTGTTTTCAGAAAAGTCATTATGAGAAAATAAAATCCTATTTTGTTTTGTTTTGTTTCGTTTGCACTTTAGAGGCACGCTAAGTTCTTTAGCTTACACCTCTTAGTTTTTACTTTTCAGATATCTCAGACTTTTTAGGCGATCGGTACTTGGAGCATCTCTTGTTTATTTAGATAAATTATTATTCAGTACGAACTTTTCTGTTACCTCAAAATTATTATTTTAATATTGTTTGAGATATTTTTGTAGTATGGACTTGGAACTGTTTTTAATTTGAGTTTTATTAAATGTATGCATCTATGAAGTTACTTTCGGATTTTTAATCAAGTTGTCTGAACAATGATATATGATTACGTTTTATACTGAATAAAATTATTGAGTTTATTATTTATTTTTGAGAAATAATTTATACTTTTAAGTATTTAACTTTAAGATTTATAACCTGTGGGACTAGTTTTCGATCGTGACTTCTTAGATTCGACCCATTCCTTATGGGTTGAGTTTAGAGGGTTACATTTAGTGGTATCAGAGCTAAGTTCAACCTTCAGACTGTGAGGCTCACAAAAGTTGTTTTCAAAATATTTTCGACTTTTGCATGCATCTGAAATATTTTGGATAAATGAGAATTTTCTGAAGAAAAAAAACTACAGTATCTTGTGATTTGACCATATTGTTTTCACAATGTTTTTTAAATTCGAGACTCCAGTACCGAATCTGACTCAAGGTTATTATTACCTTTTATAGATAGTTTGCTATGCCACCGCATAAGCATTTTAGCTCTATGATAGGTCGAGGTCGTGGTCGAGACCGTGTTGTCGCTTCTGGTAGTGATCATCTACCTTATGTTGGGAAATGAGAAATCAGAATGAGATACCAGATAATGAGAACGAGTCGTTGGGAGGACATCATATCAGAAGTTGTTGAACTTATTTTGATTTTGATATAACTTAAAAGAAATTTTAAAAGGACTAATTTGTAAAAATTTGTAAAGTAATCTTTAAGAAATAAATTTGTCAAAAACTCGATTTAAACTTGATAAAATGTTTTGAAAAAGTTCGACTTAATACCTATATCTAACTATACTTTTAAAAGTCGACAAATGCCCAAAATACATGTTTTTAGAGGAAAGTTTCGAAACCTCAACAAAGGTTTCGAAACCTCTCTGGGCAGATGGCCAAAATTTAAATATTTATAAAGTTTCGAAACCTTGTTTAAGGTTTCGAAACCTTTCTGGGCAGATGGCTAAAAATTGAAGAACAATTTCGAAACTTTTATTAAGGTTTCGAAACCTCTCTGGGCAGTAGCTATTGTTTTTGAAACCCTAACAAAAGTTTTGAAACCTCTATAAAGGTTTCAAAACCTTGGCCCTGTAACGACTACTTTTTACAAATCCTTTCTTAAGGTTTCGAAGCCTCTGGTAAAGGTTTCGATACCTCTGTGCAGGTGAGCATTTAATGCTTGGTTTTAATGGCTCTCAACGGCTCCAACTCCCTCCAAAGTCTCCCAACGGTTAGAAAAGATCAAGAGCATATAAAAGAGGTCTCCAAACAGTAATGAAACAACAAGAAAGTCAATCCAAACATCCAAGCAATCAAATTCCAATTTGTGCTCAATTTTCAATCTTTCTTGTAAAACACTAGAGTGTTCTTCATTGTAATTCTTGTGCTAGTGTTTATTTGGGTGTGTGAGAGAGCTTAAACTTTGCAAACACATTCTTAGTGAGGATTTTCTAGTTTGCTTATTTGTATTCATTCTTGGGATAAGATTCGATAGACTTTGGGGTATAAGTCTATTGAATTGTGTAAGGTTACTCCTTATCCTTAAAGGAAAGACAAATTAGTGAATTTGTGGAAAATCCTAAGTGTGGTCACTAAGGTAGTGGATGTAGACTCTAATTAGGGGAGTTGAACCACTCTAAATCTCCTTGCAATTTTACCTTTGCAATTAGTGTCCACCATTACTTCAAAAATCCAATTCACCCACCTCTTGGTTTTGTTCGATCGATTGTCACTCTCATCAATTGGTATCAGAGCTTGTCTCATTGGAAGGTCTTACAACATCTTGAGAAGATCCAAGAAGTGTGCAATCATCTACAAGGTCATCCATAGCTTCCACCTCCACCGTTGAAGCTTGGGGCGATTCTCAACCCACCAACAAGCCTCTCTTCTTCAATGGAGTTAATTATGCTTATTGGAAGAACCGCATGAATCTTTTCATTCAAGCTTTTGATCTTGAAGCTTGGAAGATCATCATGAGTGGTTACACCGCACCGACTAGTAACATGAAGACATGGAGCAATGAAGAAAGCAAGAGATTCTCCACAAATGCTAAGGCAATGCATCTCATTTTTTGTGCCCTTGGCCCGGATGAGTATGGAAGGGTGTCATCTTGTTCCAATGCTAAAGAGATTTGGGACAAAATTGAAGTTACACATGAAGGAACAAATCAAGTGAAGGAGACCAAAATCGGGCTTCTCAATCTAAATTATGAAAACTTCAAGATGGACCCCGAGGAAGACATCAAAATCATGTCCGATCGATTCTCCGTGATTGTTAATGGTTTGAAGGGCTATGGTGAAGTGATCCCGGAAGATAAACTTGTGAGGAAGATGATCTATTCTCTTCCCGATTCATGGGATTCAAAGAAAACGACGATTATAGAAGCAAAGGACCTCAAGACTCTCAAGTTGGATGAGCTCATTGGTTCCTTGCTTACACATGAGATGATGTCAAAGGGCAAGGAAGAAAAGAAGAAATTTGGCATTTCTCTCAAAGCATCTAAAGAAGATATTGATTCTAGTGGAGATGATGAAGATAAAGAGATGGCTATGTTTGCCAAGAGATTCAAAAGATTCATGAGGTCCAACAAAGGAAGAAGGTTTTAAAGAGAAGAGGGCTTCAAGAATGACAACAAAGTAAAAGATCCAATTATTTGCTATGAGTGCAATAAACCGGGACATATCAAGTTCGATTGTCCTCAATTGAAGAAAAAGAGCTATAAGAAAAAGAAGCACAAGGCTCATATAGCTACTTGGAGCGATGATGAATCTTCCGACGAGGACGAGAATGAAGTAGCCAACTTGTGTCTCATGGCTATTGAGGATGATTCTATGGTAACCTCTAATTCATCTTTTTCAATTGATTATACTTTTGATGAATTGCAAGAGGCTTATGATGAATTAGCCTTGGAGTTTGAGGAGTCAATTTTAAAAAATAGAAAAAATCATTTTAAAATTGAAAAATGAAAATGACTCTCTTTCCAAGTCTAATAAAGAATTTGAAAGTAAAATTGAGGAAATGCAAGTTAAAATAAAAGAATTTGAAAAGAAAAATCAAGACTTGCACAATTTACTTTCAAAGGTCCATGACGATCATCAAAAGGAACTTGATGATCTCAAAGTTTCTTTCAATAAAGTTGGGACTAAAAGTTTTGAAAAAGGTGAAAATTCAAGACCCAACTATGTTAGGAAGAACTTTAATGGATATAGACAAAGAGGTCACCAAAGATCATATAATAGAAAGATAATTAAAAGCATTTGGGTTCCAAAAAGACTCACTGCTAACAAAGAATATGATCTATTGTCTAAATGGATACCAAAAGGGACTAAAATTATAGGAACTAACTCTTATGGACCCAAAAGAGTTTGGGTACCAAAACATGCATAATTCCCTTTTTGTAGGTGTGTTGGAGCCATGATAAGCAAATTGAAGAAACTTGAAAGCTCTAGACACACTAAATGAAAGGACACTTGAAGAGGATAAAGCCTAATCAATCTATCTTGGCTCAAGTGGTAACATTTTCCTTTACATGCAATATTTACTCTTTCATGTTGCTTTATATATGGTTATTTGTTTTAAAGCATGTTTGAGGTTCCTCATATGTTGTTTGAATGCTTTTAGTAAGGGGGTGTCTTGTGTTGCATATTTGCTTAATTTTTGGCCCTATGTGTTTTTGTTTGTCTTTTGGCCTTAAAATTAGCAATTTTGTGTGCTTACATTTTTTTGTTAATCTTTTGTTGGTTAAGTGACCTTAGTTAAGATTAGTCACTTTTGGCTCATTTTGAACTTTTTAGGATCCAACTTTTAGCATAAATTCTTTAGTCTTAAAATGTGTACCTTTAGCTTGTGATTTTCTTTGAGTCATATATGTTAATCTTAGTTCAAAAGAGTCTTTAATGCCAACAATAATCATAAATTTATTAGAATGCTTTTTCGGACTTAATTGAGGCAAAAAATTGACAAATTTTGACAATTCTGGACCTAAGTTTCGAAACCTTAGTAGAGGTTTCGAAACCTTCTGGGTTTTCCAATTTTTAGGAGGTTACTGGAATGAGAGGTTTCGAAACCTTTTATAAAGTTTCGAAACCTTCTGCTCAATAGTTTCGAAACCTTCACCATGGTTTCGAAACCTTCATTAAAACCTAGCCAATTCGAACGGGTTTTTCAAGCATAAAACAAAATTTTTTCAAACCCTAACTTACTCTTTCAAACACAAATCGGCCAAAACCCAAAATTCTCTCAAATCCCTCAAATCCTTGATCCTAAACTACAAGATTTAATCAAGTTTTTGGGCTTACATCTTCATCTTCATCAATCTCTTGAGGTAATTCTTCTTTAAAATCATTCAATTTTCAGAAATTTGGGTAATAAATTTTTTTTTGGGAATCAATTTATTACTTATTAGAATATTGTGGGTTGCTTAAATGGTTATATATATCATGTTTTTGCAGGAGGTATCACTCAATCTTACTTGAACTCTTGTCTAAACTCCTTTAGATTTTTGCCCACAAAGTGTTTGATAAAATTCCCCAACCAATTTTAAAGCCAATTTTTTTTAATCATGCCTCCTAGAACAATTCTTTCTAGAACCAACCCTCCTAGAGCAAAACGTTCTCGTACTAAAATTGGTCAAAATTTCGGTTCTAATCCTAATCCTCAATTTGAGGATGTTTGTTTTAGAGATGCCGAAAACCGAGATCGTTATCGTAATATTTATGAACCTAAAAAGGTTAGAGAAGAGCGAACAATAGATTTCAATTTTCTTATGTCTCAAGAATATAATTTTGATCTTTTTGAACTCTTTGCCAAATGGGAATGGCTCGATTACTTGAATATCCCTCCTTATACCCATCGTAAGTTGGTTCGTGCATTTCATGCAAATGCCGAATTTATCCGGTCTCCTAGTGAGCAAAATTCTATTGTTGGTGTCCGTTCTTATCTCATGGGTACCGAATTTGTTTTAACACCTCAAATAATTTCCGATCATTTAGGTGTTCCACTTGGTGGAAATTTCAATGAAAATGATGCACATAATATTCCCGCCTTTCCGGATGATAGCCCCACCCAACTTCCTCTTGAGGAACGTCTTTTCTTACTCCTTACTACATGGTTCTTTCGTCCCTCCGGAGGAAAGGCCACTAGTATGCGAGTAATTGACTATTGGTGGCTACGCCAATATCGTGATAGGACTCATCCCGATATAGCTACCATCATTTTCCTCAACCTCATCAAAGTCATCTCTAACCCCACTTCATTCTCCCTTTCCTTTGGGAATGTTCTTAGCCATATTTTTAGGAAGCTCAACATTGACACTTCCTTAGACCCACAAGTTAAGAACAAGAGCTTCATTGATATAAAATCTTGTCATAAATCTCAATGGTATCATGTAGTTCATGGTTGGGTCCATCGAGGAGGAGTAGAGGAGATTGCCATGGAGGATCGTGAGGCTCCGGTAGAAGAGGATGCACCGGCACCTTTGACTTTGGAGACCATGTTTGCAACCATGGTCACACGCTTTGATAGCATTGATGCCCATCTTCGTGGCTTAGACGGTCGTGTGGCATCATTGGAGCATGATATGCATGATATTCATAGTCACTTTTTTCCCACCTACATTGCCTCGTGACGCACCGGATGTTTAGACCTATATGCATTCTAGTATGACATTATGATTTTATTATAGCACTTTTAGACTTATTTTGATTTAGACTTTGGTTTTTGTTTTTAAACTTGTTATGATCTTTGTTGAATACTTTTGCCTATGGATTTTATATTGTTGGATTTTATATCTTGGATGGATGTTATGCTTAATATGAATATTGTGGTTATTTTGCTATTGCTTTTTGGATTATACCTTATTGCTCTATTAACGTTTGTTCTTGTTGTAGCTATTTATCCTTTTTGCTATAGCAAAAAGGGGGAGAAAATTCACTTTAAACAATTTGTTTTCTCAAAATTTGTAATCATGTCTTTAAAACTTATGTTTTTCAAAAATTACACAAAGACATTTATTAAGGGGGAGCTTATGAAGGAGATTTGTATGTTTGACAAATTATTCAAAAACAAATTCACTTTAAACAATTTGTTTTCTCAAAATTTGTAATCATGTCTTTAAAACTTATGTTTTTCAAAAATTACACAAAGACATTTATTACGGGGGAGCTTATGAAGGTGATTTTTATGTTTGACAAATTATTCAAAAATAAATTTTTACAAAATGTTTTGTTATATCAAAAAGGGGGAGATTGTTGAACTTATTTTGATTTTGATATAACTTTAAAAAAATTTTAAAAGGACTAATTTGTAAAAATTTGTAAAGTAATCTTTAAGAAATAAATTTGTCAAAAACTCGATTTAAACGTGATAAAATGTTTTGAAAAAGTTCGACTTAATACCTATATCTAACTATACTTTTAAAAGTCGACAAATGCCCAAAATACATGTTTTTAGAGGAAAGTTTCGAAACCTCAACAAAGGTTTCGAAACCTCTCTGGGCAGATGGCCAAAAATTAAATATTTAAAGTAAAGTTTCGAAACCTTGTTTAAGGTTTCGAAACCTTTCTGGGCAGATGGCTAAAAATTGAAGAACAGTTTCGAAACCTTTATTAAGGTTTCAAAACCTCTCTAGGCAGTAGCTATTGTTTTTGAAACCCTAACAAAAGTTTCAAAACCTCTATAAAGGTTTCGAAATCTTGGCCCTGTAACGGATACTTTTTACAAATCCTTTCTTAAGGTTTCGAAACCTCTGGTAAAGGTTTCGATACCTCTGTGCAGGCGAGCATTTAATGCTTGGTTTTAATGGCTCCTAACGGCTCCAACTCCCTCCAAAGTCTCCCAACAATTAGAAAAGATCAAGAGCATATAAAAGAGGTCTCCAAACAGTAATGAAACAACAAGAAAGTCAATCCAAACATCCAAGCAATCAAATTCCAATTTGTGCTCAATTTTCAATCTTTCTTGTAAAACACTAGAGTGTTCTTCATTGTAATTCTTGTGCTAGTGTTTCTTTGGGTGTGTGAGAGAGCTTAAACTTTGCAAACACATTCCTAGTGAGGATTTTCTAGTTTGCTTATTTGTATTCATTCTTGGGATAGTATTCGATAGGCTTTGGGGTATAAGTCTATTGAATTGTGTAAGGTTACTCCTTATCCTTAAAGGAAAGACAAATTAGTGAATTTGTGGAAAATCCTTAGTGTGGTCACTAAGGTAGTGGATGTAGACTCTAATTAGGGGAGTTGAACCACTCTAAATCTCCTTGCAATTTTACCTTTGCAATTAGTGTCCACCATTACTTCAAAAATCCAATTCACCCCATCTTGGTTTTGTTCGATCGATTGTCACTCTCATAAAAAATGATGACTCAAATGATGTTGAGGACACTGAGGTAGTTAAGCTGAGCAATGCCACAGTGCACCAAGAATTGATCTGTTATCTTCGTCAGTTAGAGTGTTCGAGGAAACCCATATCAATAGAATTCATAGCTATAGGGATGAAATTGTTTGAGGGTAAAACTAGTGCACATCTAGCCGATGCAGAATATTGACTAAAGAAATTACAACGATTGTTTGTTGAGATTGATTACCCAGCCAATCAGAAATTGTGGGTCGTCGTATCACTGTTAAAGGGTGAAGCTCAAAGTTGTTGGGATTTTGTGGTAGATACTATTCCACCTAGTCAGGTTACTTGGGAGTTTTTCTGGCATACATTTCAAGACCGTTATGTGGGAGCTGAGTTCTTAGAGAAGTGTCGTGATGATTTTATGAATCTAAAACAGAATAACATGTCAGTGAATGATTATGAGATAGAGTTTCAGAGGTTGGCCAAGTATGCTTCTATGTTAGTTGCGACTGAGAAAGATAATTGTGACTGGTTTATGAAAGGACTTCGTCTACCAATTCAGAGAGATGTTGCTACACATCATGATAAGTATTTAGCGACATGGTTGATCGGGCTAAAACTGTTGAGAGGATTCTTGCACTAATGGAAAAAGAGAAACTTCAGAATTCTGAGATAGCTGTGAAGCAACCGGATATACCTGCTTAGCCTAGTTTTGTCAACTCGTCTGAAAAGAGGCCTAGAGATGATTCTGTTCCTTATAAATATTGGAATGTTAAACCTGCAACATCAACAATTTCGTATGGCAGCGTGGGTAGCTCAAAAGTTCGTCGCCCTATTCATGTTTGTGATTATTGCAATAAGAATCATAATGGAAAGTGCAAATTGATGTAAAGAGAATGTTTTAGGTGTGGTCCGCAGGATCATTACTTAAAGAATTGTCCATGTTCACCTACGAGTTCATCTGTGTGGAGTCAGACACATGCATCAGTTCAGGCACCTCACCGAGGTAGAGGACAGCTTAGGTCAGCTGCTTCTGGTACTACTAATAGAGTTAGACATACTTAGAGTGGTGGATCAGCTAGATCCGAGATTAGACATCTAGATTCGGTACATCTGACCGGAGTTCGCATTGGATATAATGATTTGCGCGATGACATAACAGGTACAATATGATGTTTCAGTTTTTGTTGTTGTTATAATGGTTTATGAATTCAAAATTAAAAAGTATAAGCTTGTGTCAATTTTGAGGATACATTGTTAAGTCAGAAAATTTCGAGGACGAAATTTCTTTAAGGGAGGGAGAGTTGTAACACCATAAAAATTTTCCCAAAATTATAAACCTGAATTCTAAAATCCCCAATTCAAAAACCCTAGATTTTTAAATCACTAGATTTAAAAACCATAAAATTTGGGAATTTTAAACTTGAAAGCCTAATTCGATTAATGGATTAATTTGATTAAATTTATAATTATGAGGCTTAACTTGGACATTTGTGGGCCAATTTGTAAATCATAAAAGAACTAAGTGCTCGTTTGTAAACCATAATTAAAATTCAATGGCTCCTCTTGTTATTTACCCATTAAATTGGGTATTTAGCCTTGTTATCAGGTTTTGAAATGAGTAGCCGCTATCTTTTCTCTCTTTCTCACGATATCTCTCCCTCACCCTCTCTCTTGTTCCGGCGAAGCTCCGATCAGCATTGTGCCGCCATCCTTTCCGCAACCGGCCACCACCATTGTCATCCTTGTTCGCCTGTAAAACCCGACCATCGACTCACACCCATCACCCACCATTTCTGAGATGACAAAGAGAAACCTTTCGGTTCTCTTGCGCCACCATCTCCATTCATGATTAATGGTTTAAGGTACGGAACCCCTCTTGTTTTAGTAGAATCTCGAAGAAACCCTTAAGTTTTCCTTGCGACACCACCTTCTCCGTTTATTAGTGTTGATAGGTTCGTGCTGCCACCGTTTAAGTCTTTTGTGTCGTTGCTTTCTCCGCTGTCCTCTATTTTCGATTTTGGGTAAGCTTCGTCGTTCTCTTTTTAATAAGGGGCAGTCTGCCGAAACGGACTATCCTCATTTGTTACGGATCTAGGAATGTTGTAGGCACGTTCCTGCAAGGAAACAACAAAAATTATACGACATATTTATGTTAAATATGGACTTAAAGATGAACAAAAATAAAAATAATAATAATATAGGGTAAGATGACAATTTTGGCGTTTTGGAAAGACTTCAAAACGATGGTGAAGAAGGCTTCAAAAATGACCGATGTTAGAAACGCTAAACTCAAAAGAACTCGAACAATCTGCTGAACGAACCCGAATCAAATATTTCTAACGTTAAAGACAGAAAGCTCGAAAGAACCTGCACAATCTACTGAGCAAACCCGAATCGAATATGCTTCACGTAAGAGGACTTGGACCCACTAGATAGTGATCTAGGAACCCGAAGTATCAAGTAAATTTGACACAACAAATAACGTCTGAAATGCCAAAGAAAGTTCGGTGAAAAAACAGAAATTGAGAGAATAATCTCAAAAAAAAAATCATAAAATGTCTAACCATGTACAAGTGAATTTCGGCCAAATATATAGATACAATGGGGAGGTTTCCAAATTCAATTTGTGGCTGTAAATTAGCAATTTGAAATTACAATTCAAAATAAAGAAAACATTCAAAAAGGGCGGCAATGAACCTTGGCCGTGCATGTGAGAAAGGTGGCTGCAAATTGCCTAATGGATAAGGCCACGTGATAAATTTGGCTTTTAAATTTCAAAGCCACAATTGTTCTTTAACTTCCACTTTGCTGCACATGCTTCAAATTAGCACGTGATGAATATGCATGTGATGGAATTTGGAAATCAAATGGTTTTCTACGTGTTGCTGCACAAGATATGATTGATGCCACTCTCACAGAATTGGAATTTCAAATCCCATTTGTTTCAGCCGCACATTGTAGGGAATGAGTTTTGCGCATGCAATGGCTGTTCCTAAGGCATGATAATGGCTGCTCCTTGCTCCAATACTTGCATTTACGTGCATGGGGCTGTTGCACACATATATAAAACACTATTATAAGTTACATGCATTCACTTCCAATTTCATGCACACATATATATAAAAATACATTTAACAGCATAGTAAATTATTCCAAACATATGTAGCAGATAATATACATATTTAAATATATCTAATAAGTAATATAACCTAAAAATTTCATATCTCAAATATGCAATACATTAAAAGGCTTACTATCTAAGGCACATACATTATCAAATGATTCAGAAATATTAGCACAAATAAGGAAAATAGCTTCCCTGAAACGTTGTGCCCTAGATCGCGTAATTGGTCCTAACGGTAAGACCTCCAGATCAGCATCAAGTTCATGTGAAGATGTGCTCACATCATCCCCCCTTCTTTAATGCGATTTGTCCTCAAATCGACCCTCATTACAAAAGGGAACAATTTCGACTTTCGCTTGGCAGGGAACTTCTTTAGTCGTCTTGCTCGACACATATGCCATTCTCTCGAATCAAGTTCTTTTTACAAAGAACACAAATGGAAATGCCTTCTTTCTTGTACCTCTTCCAATAATGCACAACATAAAGTTAGACAATGCTTGTTGCACATTTGTAATCCTGTAAACAATGACATATAAAGGCAACTCCAAAGAACAACATGAATCTCGACGATCATCCAAAATTACAACACAAGGTTGTTCACAATCCAATGTACAACCAAAGAAATCAACATAAAAAAATGAAAAATCAATAGTACAATGGAAAAGAACAACAAACCGTGGTACAGAAGGTTGCTGAATTTCTAAAAAGGACATAGATGCACTAGACATACCAACAGTAGCAACCTTGGGAACTTCACATGACATCACCTTCTTAACTTGTAAGTTAGAAGAAGAAATAGAAGAAAATGTCGAATCAGATAATACCTGTGAATTTGCTTTCTTCATTTCACATTCATTCTTCTCTTTGTTGGAAATCCAAGTTGTAGTACTCGCTTTCAAACGAACTTCGTCTTCATATACTTCACTTGGAGGCATAGGTGCCAAAGTTACCTTTTTCCCTCATGAGTAAAAGAGTACCGATTGGTGTAACAATCGTGCAAAACTCTCTTATCATACTGCCACGGTCTTCCTAACAACAAATGACAAGTATCCATAGAAAAAACATCACAAGTTACCTCATCCTTGTATTTTCCAATGAAAAATGGTACAACAACTTGTTCGGTAACTTTGATTTCAACCATTGTAACTTGTACGGATTGGGATGCGTGGTCGTCTTCAGTCCTAACTTGTCAACCATGAGAGTACTAGCAATGTTAGCACAACTACCACTATCAATAATCACAATACATACCTTTCCGTTCACATTGCATCTCGTATGGAAGAGGTTGTTTCGTTGCGGTTCATCCTGTGATGGTTGATCATTCAGACTTCTCTTGTCAACAAGTGCTTCATCGGTAGCCAATGTCTGCACATTGTCATCAATTATCTCTTCATGGACAGAATGGGAACCACCCCCATCAAGTCTATCCATTCGAGAATGTATAGGCTTCAATGCATTAGCAATCACTCGTTGCATCATGCACTCTAAGGCTTGCATCTAGAGATTCAGTGGTTGTTGTTCACCCGAATTATCATCAGAATCTGCCATGTTGAACAACTAAAACAACAAACAAAAACACAATATATATATATATATATATATATACATATATATATATATATATATATGTTAGTGAAATAAAAAAATGGACCTCACTGCACACTTAACAAAAATCTCACAGATCGCTCCAAGGAAAGATCGCTCAACAATTGCACTCAAACGCTCGTGTTTCACTCGGGAGAATACTTGAATGGCTCTTTTTGTCTCCCCTTCTGTTCTCACACGCTCAATTGCCTTTTTCCACTCGATCTCTCGTAATCAGTTCTTTAAAGAACTAACTCGATCTTTCGGACTTGTTAATTGTGTCAAACTTACAAGATAATATAATATGTAAATAAACAAATGGTTAAAGGAAAATAGGGATTGTTAGGTGAAATAAAAATAAAAAAAGGCTGAAATAATAATAATAATAAGAAGGCTGGAAATTGGTGATGAAACAAAAGAAATAAAGGCTGATAAAAAAATAAAGGACAACGGTTAAAGAAACGAAGAAAAAAAGGTGACACAAAAAGAAAGGAAATAAGACTGAAAATTAAAGAAAATATGAAAAGGATAATGACACAAAAAAAAGAACCAAAAGATGAAAAATGAAGAGTTTAGAGAACCTTACTGCGAAGACGTGCTTACAACCTTCCTATTACTGAACAAACAAGCATAGTTCACTTCGGTTGATTTCCGAGCACATCAAAGTTGCATAACAAACTCGTACAAATTTCATCATTTCCAATAGGAACACAACAATAATAATAATACACACACACACACACACACACACACACACACACACACACACACACACATATATATATATATAAACACTTTCGAATCTAAAATGTTTTTTTTGTATTCGAATCTTTTTTTTTGTTCAAATCTGTTTTTTCCGAATCTGTTTTTTGTTCGAATCTGTTTTTGTTTTTGTTTTCGAATTTCTGCTTTTTTATATTCGATTGCTGACTTTTTTGTTTAATTCGAATGCATTTTTTCTTTTTTTTTGACTCCAAATTGCAGAAATTTACAACGAATCCAACAACCTAGGCTCTAATACCACATAATAAGGGGCAGTCTACCGAAACGGACTATCCTTGTTTGTTACGGATCTAGGAATGTTGTAGGCACGTTCCTGCAAGGAAACAACAAAAATTATACGACATATTTATGTTAAATATGGAATTAAAGATGAAAAAAAATAAAAATAATAATAATATAGGGTAAGATGACAATTTTGGCGTTTTGGAAAGACTTCAAAATGATGGTGAAGAAGGCTTCAAAAACGATCGATGTTGGAAACGCTAAACTCGAAAGAACTCGAACAATCTGCTAAACAAACCCGAATCAAATATTTCTAACGTCAAAGACAGAAATCTCGAAAGAACATGCACAATCTACTAAGCAAACCCGAGTCGAATATGCTTCACGTCAGAGGACTTGGACCCACTAGATAGCGATCTAGGAGCCCGAAGTATCAAGTAAATTTGACACAACAAACAACGTCTGAAATGCCAAAGAAAGTTCGATGAAAAAACCGAAATTGAGAGAATAATCTCAAAAAAAAATTCATAAAATGTCTAACCATGTACAAGTGAATTTCGGCCAAATATATAGATACAATGGGGAGGTTGCCAAATTCAATTTGTGGTTGCAAATTAGCCATTTGAAATTACAATTCAAAATTAAGAAAACGTTCAAAAGGGGCGGCAATGAACCTTGGCTGTGCATGTGAGAAAGGTGGCTGCAAATTGCCTAATGGATAAGGCCACGTGATAAATTTGGCTTTTGAATTTCAAAGCCACAATTGTTCTTTAACTTCCACTTTGCTTCACATGTTTCAAATTAGCACGTGATGAATATGCATGTGATGTAATTTGGAAATCAAATGATTTTCCACGTGTTGCTGCACAGGAGATGATTGATGCCGCACTCACAGAATTGGAATTTCAAATCCCATTTGTTCCAGCCGCATATTGTAGGGAATGAGTTTTGCGCTTGTAATGGCTGTCCCTAAGGCATGATAATGGCTGCTCCTTGCTCCAATACTTGCATTTACGTGTATGGGGCTGCTGCACACATATATAAAACACTATTATAAGTTACATGCATTCACTTCTAATTTCATGCACACACATATATATAAAAATACATTTAACAGCATAGTAAATTATTCCAAACATATGTATCAGATAATATACATATTTAAATATACCTAAATAGTAATATAACCTAAAAATTTCATATCTCAAATATGCAACATATTAAAAGGCTTACTATCTAAGGCACATACATTATCTGATTCAGAAATATTAGCACAAATAAAGAAAATAGCTTCCCTGAAACGTTGCGCCCTCGCATAATTGGCCCTAACGGTAAGACCTCCAGATCAGTATCAAGTGCAGGTGAAGATGTGCTCACATCACTTTTGGTTTTATTTTGATCCCGAGTATTGTTTGTTGACTATGTTGCGCTTGTTGTTTGACCGAGATGGCCATCGAGGTCATCTTTCTTGTCTTTTGAAGCTCTTTGGTTCGTTAGAGCTGTCGTCCTTGCCGTTTTGTGTCATCGTCATAGTTGTTGTTGCTGTCGGATTGTTATGTCGTCGCTATCGTCGATTTGTTGCGTCGCTGCCGTTAGGGTACTGGAAACCTTAGGCTCAAATCTGGTGAATGGGTTTAAATGTTGGACTGTGTAAGATTATTGGTTGGTGTGGTGGGTTGAGCCCAAATCGTGAGGCCCAAGTGCATAATGGTTTGAGCCCGTTTCAATATGCCCAAGGGTGACCCAAACAAGTCATGAACCAGATTTGAATTATAAACCGAATGTACCAGTCTTTCAAACCAAATCTGTTAATTGAACCGAACTAGATTGTAATAAAAACAAGCCTTGATTTAAACCAGTTTATTGAATCAAACCGAAAACTAGAACCGAACCGGATTGACCCATTGAACTGAACCGACTGACTAAGTGAACCAGATTAAACCAACCTGAACTGAGTTTGACCAGTTTGACACGTTGACCCTTTGACCAATTAAGTCAGCGTTGAATGTTTGACCAGACTTTGACTTTTGACCATTGACCTTGGACGTTGACTTGTTTGACTTTGACTTTGACCAAAGTTGACTTTTTCATAAAACGTTCACTTCGACCTTTCTCGACGACCTAAATCTGAATCCGCTACTTGGTTTGTCTAATTCAAACTAGAAAGCACGTTTTTGTTAATTTCAATTAATTGTACTTAGTAATTTCAGATAAATTGAATATAAGTTTGATATGAGATATTCTTGTGTTCAGGTGCCGACCTTGAGACCGTTGGGTTACCTCTAGTTGTACATACCGACCGTGCATGTTCTTCGAGATCTTCACGTGAGTATATATTCAGTTCAGTTCTTAGTGTTTTAGTCGATGTCTTAGTGTTAGTAATAAATGCTAATATAGAATTCATACCTCGTAGGTTACGATTCAGTGAGATTCAAATGTGAGACTTGCCCTTCTCGAGATTAGAGCTTCTGTTGCTTAAAGGTGCGTCTCTTCTTGTGTTATAAACTTGTGTGTTTCTTTTATGCTATAAACTTCTGTGATTTATTCTTTGTTGTGATTTGTGAAAGTTTTCGGATATCATGCATAGCATATCAGACTATGTTTTAACTAAAAATCAAATTTACCAAATTGTGAAATATCATATTTTTTAAATCGTAAAACATCATATTTATAGTATTGTGTAATTTGAATTTTCATATTTCAAGTTTCGGATGAGACTCGGATTTTAATATCAACATCATATCATTGTGGGTATATGATTTTGGATTTGTTCGGGGAAGTTAAGTGGTTTCACCCTTCGAGCTAAATTTTGCTTTAGATCAGTGTTTCCATCCTTCAGGTTGAGTTCCACTTCGGATGGTGACAATGTAGAAAGTAGGTTATGGGGAACCTTACTTTTCGGTGTATCGGAGATGAGTACTATGATTCATGTGCATCAGACACCATATAATCATGATCTGGTTTTGTTGTGTTTTCAAAAATGTCTTTATCAGAAAATAAAATATTGTTTTGTTTCGTTTGCACTTTAGAGACACACTAAGCTCTTTAGCTTACACCCCTTAGTTTTTACTTTTCAGATATCTTAGACTTTTTAGGTGATTGGTACTTGAAGCATCTCTTGTATATTCAGATAAATTATTATTCAGTACGAACCTTTCTATTACCTCAAAATTATTAATTTAATATTGTTTGATATATTTTTGTAGTATGGACTTGGAATTGTTTTTAATTTGGGTTTTATTAAATGCATGCATCTATGAAGTTACTTTCGGATTTTTAATCAAGTTGTCTGACCAATGATATATGATTATGTTTTATACTGTATAAAATTATTGAGTTTATCATTTATTTTTCAAGAATGATTTATACTTTTAAGTATTTAACTTTATGATTTATAACTTGTGGGACTAGTTTTCAATCGTGACTTCCTAGATTCGACCCATTCCTTCTGATCCGGATTTAGGGGGTTACGTTGAAAAATATTATACACCTGTTAAAAATATAAATAATAGGTTACATCTTATCGTTAGTTATCAATGTATAAATTTATATACTATATCTATAGAAAAATTAATCAAATAATTTTAGGTTTAGTGGTAAATAAGTAGTGAGTTGTATTTAAATATATGCACAATGTAAAAGAATGTTTTAATGTTCGACTGGATACTCACTTTGATCTTTATTTTTTGGAAGAACTTTAGCCATCAATATTTTATTTTGGATCCAAATGACCATTCCGTAGATGAAAACTGTTAGTGAACTAATGATATATAGTTTTGGCTGATGTGTCGTACTATTAAGTTAACACATTTTTCTATCTAACATAGTCATGTCAACGCACAATCATCAATCCAATTGAATTAGTTTATGATCAATGGTGAGGATATATGAAAGATAATCCACACCAATAAGATTATATCATCTCTTGAAAATGAAAGGTGAGGCAAATCAAGGTTATCGGAAGGTGTGGATGGTGTTTGTGGGAAACCTCTCGACAACTATACATTGGAAAGGAGTTTGGCAGGTGTTTGATCGACATAGGGTGGTGGTGGTGGACGTTTTCATCCCTTAAAAATTGGCTAGGAATGTTTTCAATTTGGGTTTGTGAGAATGAGAAGTCGAGGTGATGCCGAGTAGGTGGTAGACCGCTTACATGGCAAATAGATCTATGGATCTCGCGTCTCCGTGTTCCCAGCAAAATATGGAGATCGTGATTCGTTTTGGAGACAGAAACAGACCAAATCAAGGACCGTGCAGTCAGAACAAGCAGGGAATTTGCGATCCAAGATCTCCTTGAAGAAGCGATCGAAGGATGAGGTTAATCAGTGTAATACATTCGATTATTCTGTGCAGGGTTCCGTGGCATCTGACAAGTTGGAAATTTTGCACAACTGTGCAGTGGGATGGTGTAACCAGGCCTGGAGTATCAAGGAACTTGTAGCGAGATTGCACTTGTCAGCGGTAGAGGGACTGTCAATTTTACGTATCGATGGTTCTCAGATTCTGCTCATGTTTAAGGATTCTTCAAGATGCGATAAGGTAATGCAACTAGAATCATTACGATGGTGTTTTTCGAAGTTAGAACGGTGGTCACCAGAGCTAGCCGTAGAGACGATGAGGGTTTGGCTCTCGATCAAGGGTGTACCGATTCACGCGTGGTCCCAAGACTCCTTCGAGAGTATTGCGCAAATCTGGGGAAATTTAGTTAGATTAGCGGACGCTAGATAATCCCCCAGTCATTTGAATATGGTTGGATATTAATTGAAACATCGGTCATGTTGTGTATTGAAGCCAGGTAAAATTGGAGGTGGACGGTGTGTGTTACCCTTTATTCATCAGAGAACTCAATACGTTTGGTCCATGGGTTGATTGTGAGTGCACGATTACGATGTTCGAAGGTGATGAGAGCGATTCATCGGCCTCGGGCTCGAATGGGAAGACGACGCGATCAGGTTATGGCGGTCCATTGTCGGCGGTAAGGGATATAGAACTTGTTGGGGAGAAAGCTGTATCGGAGCGGAAAGAGCAGTGGCATTGCAACCACCTTTGGGATGTTCGTAAACAGCTGGACCATATCGATGTTACACAGGCCGAGCTTGAGATGGGATGACCACGGGGTTGACGAATGTGCATGGATCTGATCGGGCAGTGGGCGAGGTTGAGATGAGTCCTACAATTGGCAATCACCTTGTGGTGAATTGTTTGAACACGACTAGGAGTCTGCCGGTGGATTTGAATGCTAGTATTGTGGGATTGGTTGAGCTAATTTCAAACGATGAAGAATTAGCGGATAAGGATTATTCAAAAGGTGTAGAGGTGGCGGTTAAGGTTGGTTTAGGGGGTCAGTTAGTGGTTTGTTCAGACATTGCAAGCCAAAATTCTCCGATTTGGATTAATGGTCGAAAAACTAAGTCTATCAATCTTCTTTCAGGACCTCATTTTACGCAAAAACCTGGCAGGGGTAGACCGCGTAAACAGGCACCGCAAGCACAAGTTTCTTCGCAGGTAGTGAACGCTTCCTTATTTGACTCGGATTTCCATAACAGATAGCACATTTTACATAGGGAAATTGTGGCTATAGTTGCATTGGGCAGTATACTGGGGGTAAAGATCGTGGGGTGCGAAGAAGATACCATAAAGGATCTTACTCGTGTTTTTTTCTAGAGAGAAGCGTGGCCTGTGAGGATGCACGTCATGTCATAGAACGTCAGGGGGTTAGGTTTATCTTTGAAGCGTAGGGCGGTGAGCGATGTGATTAAAAAATAACGAGTTGATATGGCAATGTTTCAAGAATCAAAGTTAGAGGAAGTGTCATGTTTGATGGTTGCGAGTTTATGGGTATCCGATGGTTTTGAGTTTATTTTCTCACCTTCAGTAGGTGCATCGGGTGGACTGCTTACAGTGTGGGAAGGTTCCCGCTTTCGTCTAACTTTGGTGGAGGTGGATCGCTATTTTATACTTTTGCAAATGAGATGGTGCGTTGCGGATTTGAGCTGTTGCATTCTCAATATTTATGCTCCATGCGATGTGTCAGCGCAGGGGCTGTTATGGCAGCGACTTAGAGACTTAATTCTGAATTTTATGGGTCCTTGGTGTCTCACGAGTGATTTTAATTCAGCGAGATGGTTATCGGAACGTGCGGGCTACAGTTCGATTTCGCCAGCTATGGAAGCTTTTTCTGAATTTATTGATTCTGGTGGACTTGTGGATTTTCCATTGAGAGGGAAACAATATACTTGGTTTGGAAGGGGTTGTCGTCGGAGTCGTATTGATAGGTTTTTGATATCGTCAGCTTGGGTAGATACTTATTCCAATATTGAACAGTTTTCTTTGCCTAGAGGGGTTTCGGATCACACGTCGTTGTTATTGTTATACGATGATCAGAATTGGAGACCTCGTCCATTTCGCTTCATTAATTGTTGGTTGGATGACAAGAAACATGTTCAGGATATGGCTGTAGAGTGGGGTTGATTGTCGGAATTAGGTGTTGGAAGCGAAAACATAATGGTGAAGCTTAGACTATTGAAGAAGTTTTTGCATAGTTGGAATCGTACTATTTTTGGAAATGTTGAGTAGGAAATTAACTCGCTTCAGATTCAGTTAGAGGGCCTAGATGCTACAGAAGTTGATATGGATCCGAGAGAGACTGAATCAGTGCTGATAGAACAGAGGCGAGGCTGGTTGCAGTTGCTTTGGCGGGCTATAAAACGTAAGGAGTCCCTTTGGAGACAAAAATCAAGGGCTAATTGGGTGCAATTAGGAGATAGAAACACAACATTTTTCCATCGCGTAGCTAAGCTTCGAGCCATTGAAAATTCAATCTCCGGTTTGTTGGTCAATGGTCATTGGGAAACGGATGTGCGTCGGTTACGCGACCACATCATGGGTGACTTTTGTCCACACTTTGCGGCTGTTGAACAGTTGTGTGTATGGAGCATTGAGGGCGAGTTTCATCGGGTTGGTACAACAACAAACGATGGGCTGGTGGCTTCGTTTGGTATAGAGGAAGTTTGGGAGGTAATTCGAGGTTGTGATGGCTCGAAGTCACCGAGACCGGATGGCTATAGTATGTCTTTCTTTAAGTCATGTTGGGATGTAGTTCAAGGGGACATGTTACATTTTATGGAGGATTTCTACACCTTGGGTAAGTTAGCTCCGGGCACGAATTGTACGTTTCTTGTTTTGATTCCGAAAATTGACTCTCCAAGGACTCTAAGTGATTATCGGCCGATTAGTCTTGTGAAATCTATATACAAAATTTTAGCTAAGGTACTAGCAAGGAGGTTGCAAAAGGTGTTGGGTGACCTGATAAGTGATAATCAGTCGGCTTTTGTTCGTGGACGACAGATGTTGATGGCATTTTACTGGCTAACGGGGTTATTCATTCTTTGCGTAAGCGTGCGACGAGTGGTTTTGTTCTCAAGCTGGCTTTGGCTAAATCATACAATTGCGTACGGTGGGATTTTTTGGACTATATGCTTACGCGCATGGGTTTCTGTGGGACTTGGTGTCGATGGGTGATGGAATGTGTAACTACTGTTCGAGTGTCTGTTTTGTTAAATGGTTGTGCTACAAAAGAATTTTTTTGGGTCGTGGTTTAAGACAGGGGTGTCCCCTATCGCCTCTGCTTTTCGTTATCGTGGTAGAGGCTTTACATAGTCTTTTGGTTCAAGCTGAGGCGGCAGGTCTTATACAGGGGGTGTGTTTAGTTCCGTATGTGTCAATTTCACATTTACAGTTCGCGGATGACACAATTTTATTTTTTGAAACGTCGCCTGGTTATGCTGACAATATTTGACGGTTGCTCTGATGTTTCCAAGTATGAACTGGATTGCAAATTAATTTTGGTAAGTCTTCGTTGTTTGCTATTGGTGTTGAGGATGGATTGATCGACTCGTGTGGTAGGGCCTTGGGCTGTTGCCGTGGTGCTTTTCCTTGTACATATTTGGGGATTCCGTTAGGAATTAATCCACGTAGTGTTGCGGTTTGGGAGCCTGTCATTGCTAATGTGCGACGGAAACTCGCTGGGTGGAAGCGAACTTCTTCATCGTTCGCGGCTCGGGTCATTTTGGTTAATTCAGTCCTCTCCTCACTTTGGGTGGAACCGAACCTTCCGTTAAGCGACTGGTGCACAAGGGTATTAGTTGGGAACCACCGGTTGAAGGGACCTTCAAGTATTCGGTTGACGGGTTTGCATGCGGTAAGCCTGGTCCGACAGGCTTTGGGGGTGTGTTGCGAGACGATCAAGGTAGGATTGTGGCCCTGTTTTTTGGTCCGCTTGGTTGCCTTGAGTCTAATGAAGCTGAGGTGCGGGCAATTGCATTTGCTCTAAAGTTCTTTCGGCAGTCGGCTTGGTCGTCATTGCCTTTATTGGTGGAGTCGGACTCCATGGTCGCAATTAGTTCGGTTCTACATGTGGGCAAGCGGTCATGGCGCCTTTGGGATGTATTTCATGAGATTGATCGTGTTTGTCTTACCTTACCTTATGTGTGCTTCTTGCATATTTTCCGTGAAGCGAATGGTCTAGTCGTTGCTTTGGCTAAGAAGGGGGTATCGCGTGCTTCTTTATTTCTTGCTTGTTAATGCACTTGGGTAGGAATTGGTCCTTTGTGTTGAAAGGGTTCCTTGTTGCCCCTAACCTTGTCGTCAACGGGCCATACTCTGTTCCTCCGTTAGGATTAGGGAGGTTTTTAACGAGGCGACCATTTGACGTATCATTGTATATTTTCTCATTAATATACGACTTCTTGCTGAGCAAAAAAATATTGTCACATCATTTCAATCCATTTATCGTTAGTTAACTAATAGTTTTTTAATAATGCTTATTATTATATCTACATTCCCACTACTTCCATTTTTTCTATGAGGTGGTTATTTTCTAAAAACCTCATTGAATTCTTCTTCTTCATCAAAACTTTCTTCGGCGACGACCTCCATGCTATCGGCTGGTTTCTTTTGTTTACACTAGTTGTATATAAATAAGATTCTTCTCTTTTGATGAAGAATCATTTGTTTCTGTTGTTTCGTTTTTTTCTTTGTTTTACTTTGTCAGAAGTCATTTTATATTTGCTTTTCTGGCAATTTTATCGTTTGCTTGTATGACAGTTTGCTTGTCAGCTTTTTTTTGCAGGATTTGTCTGTCTTTGTTACAGTATTGCATGATATTATGGCAATTTAGCGTTCAGATAACAAGTATTATCAAGCATTTCAAGTCACAAGATAATCGGCGGTCTGATATTTTTCGAATTCCTTTGTGGTGGTTTGCCGATGTGCCAAGAACTCACAGTAAAAAGAATGCTTTATACATGAAGCTTTGTGGTTAAAGTTTATCTTTGCTGAAATTTAATTTGGAAGATATAACATATTTTCTTAGGAAGAATTGTGTTTAATTTTTTTTCTTTCACTCTCTTTAATTTTATGATGTTTTTATCTCCATGGATATTAGAGTGTGTTTTACTTTATAATTCTTTCTTTTGGTTAATGAAATTCAGTTAAAGTTCTTTGTTAAAAAAAAAAACTAATAGTTTTTATCCACGGATGAACCATTTTGGCCTAAAATGAAACGTTGATGGTTAAAATGCTTAAAAAAGAATAGAGGCCAAAGTGACTAATCAATCAAACATTGGGGTATCTTTTTTTTGCCATTATGTGTTAAATATTAGTATCTTGTGTAATCCATAAGTACCAGTTTTTAACTTATTTTACTTAAGTCAACAATATCTAGAACATGTGGTTAAAACTCTCAGTTGACATCCTCTCCTCCCCTCCCATAAGTAGAAATTATTCAAAGAAAAACTTATTTTACTTAAATTTTCTTAAAATATAAAGTTGTTTTAATTAAAGATTGTATAAAGAAGGGAAATAAAGAAAATATTATTTTAATGTGCATTATCTCTTCAATTGATACAAATGTCATGTCATGTTGTTTATAACGCTTGTGCACGGATTTTAAACTTAGTCTTGACAAGGAGGAGCGATGTTGAGTATATTTTACGGACTTCGGTCTTAGCAATGAAGAGGCATAGATATATGATTATATCATATAGATACTTGCGAGGAGGTGGGATTCGATTATTTGTAGCACGTTAACTTCTTAACTTACAATCAGGCTAAATGATAAACAAATAAAACAAATGATAATATATGTTAAGATACATTGAAATGTGATATATTTATTGTTATTTATTTTTTGTTAAATGATCGATAATTGAAGGTTATAATAAATGAAAAGCTTTATGTTAGACAAATTAGTAATCTAAAATTAAATTAAGGTATCATGGTTAAAGAACTTTGAAATGCTATATTTTTTATAAATTATAGTATGTTGTGAATTTATGATTGTCTTAATGTTATGCTATGCATGCTATAATTAATGATGAATAGAATGAACAATATGTATGCTAGATTAACTAGTTAAACTTACAAAGTTAATATTCATGAAACATCATGTGTTATGGAAGTTAGAACTTCCATTGATCTATGCTTTTTGGTGTTTACTTGTAAAGCTTGAGGAACTAATAAGCATTAGTAGGGATGCCAGTGGGTGAGTTTTACAGGGATTCACTCCACTCTGCATTCGATTAGGCAAGGATGATTATAAATTTCACGAATTGTGAGACTTAGATGAAGATGAAAAATATATTTTTTGTGTGTAACACCCGTGTTTTGGGCCTAGGAGTTAACTGGGTTTATGGTTTGAGTCAATAAAATTTAATTAAAAATCAATTCAACCTAATTTGGGTCTAATTGAGCTTTGGGAAAAAGGGAAGGGACTAAGGATGTAATTTTACCCAAAAGTTTTGAAAAGCAAGACCACTTTAATAAAAAGTTGTCTTCCTCCCCCTTTATCCCCTTTCCAACGTCTAAAGCCTCCAAACCCCCTTCAAATCTCTTTCAAACCTAAAACACTATTCCATTGGATTGCTACTTCGATTCAAGGTGTTTTTCAAAGGTAAATATGTTTTCTTAATCTCCTCTTTATCCTCTATCTATCTATGGTCTTAGATTTCAAAGTTTGGAGTTTTGAGAAATTAGGGTTTGTATCAAAGTTAGGGTTTTTAAAGGGTTTTCCATTTTGTTTTGATAAATTGAGTTGGGGCTTTAGTTAATCATGTTAAAAGGTGTAACATATATCAATTTGGTTGATTTTGGATGAAAATCCGTAGTATGGTCTTAGGGCAAATTTTAAGGTATTAAAACTTGGGTTTTTGGGAGGTTTAAGGTTGAAATTGAAGGGTTGTTGGTCTACCTATGTTAGGAGGGTGATTTGGGATATTTTGGAGGTCATTTGGATGTTTGAAAATGGAAATTTCAGCAAGGATATTGGGAAGCACGAAATTTGGAATTTTGGGGATTATGTGAATTGGAAAATTATGGAATTTGGCTTGTGTTTGTTGAGTGAGATGGTGATTGGGCCTTAGCATTGAATTGTGGTGTAATAAGTGTGTTTTGTTTGATTAGAGGCAAGAGGAAGCGTTGGAGAGGCTTTGGGACCGAATCCGGGTTCGTAGGAGGATTGTTTCTATTGCTAAGAAAGGGTGGTGAGTGGTTTCAAACTTGTTTTAAAGTTGGTTCGAGTATGTGCAATGTGTGTGTGTAAATTGTGCTTGGTAGGCCACTTCTAGTTAATTTAAGTTGTTAACTTAACCGTTGATATTTATGAATGCTATTGTGCTTACTTAATTATGCTATTGAGATTTTGGTAAATTGGTGCATGTATATATCATGATGTGAGTATATGTGATGAGCATGAGTATGGTTGATGATATGCGGTGTGATAATAATAATTGGCACTAAAATAATTACTGGTTGTAAATGATCGATCATTAGATGGTGTGCACACAAATTGAGTCAAAATGTACGTGGCCTTGATGGCGTTAAGTCATCAAGGAGGAGTACGGTGATGTAACATTCCACCGGAAGCTTTTATTTATTTCTACGGGATGATGAGTGGAATCCCATCTGTAGGGCATGTGGCGATGAGTGGAATCTCGCACATGCAAGGTCCGGTGATGAGTGGAATCCCACCGAGGTAAAGTGTTGTTGAGGTTTAAATCCGCACAATCGGGGTAATTAAAGTGGCCAATTAAACTTGTTCATGTATTGTGATATATGATGGTGATATATGATTTTGGTATATGGGGTTGTTGCATGATGTTGATATTGATGTTTAAGCTTGATAGGATTGAGAGACCATATATGCCACTTGAAAAACTAGCTAGGTCTACTTGGTTATATGCCTATGCTTGATGTATGTAAGATTAGGATTAACATGCTTGAACCCTGTATTTTTGATGTTTTTCGTTTTAGAGCACCCTTACTAAGCTTATAGCTTACGCTCTCAATGTTCAACAATGCAGATCATTAGCGTGGTGTTAGCTCGAGGCAAGGCAAGAAGGGCTTTCCAAGTTTGTAGCTCAAGTACGGTTATCGATTTTGTATTAGTTAGCAATGTGGCAAAGTGTTTTTGTTTAAACTTGTATGACTCGTTTGATTATTGATGTTGGATTGGTTTATGGTTTGTAAGCATGAGATGATATGATGAATGTTGGTGTGTGTGATGGCATGCTTTAGTTGTTTAGGTCGCATCGTGTATGAGGACAAACCTCTTGTGATTGACTTGTGCCTTTTAAGACCGTTTTGAGTCTTTATGTATGCCAATATTGCCTAAATTGCTCTTTAATCGAAATGATATGTATGTATGCTTGGATCCATGTATGAATGCTTCCTTTGGCTTAAGTATGTTTGCTTACATGCTTGTATAAGCTTAGGTGAGTCGAATAATCCATTTAGAGTCGTGTTGGGGTCGTTTAAGTTGAAATTTGAGGAATTGCAGTGCAGGGCGTATCGATACGCCTCAGGGCCGTATCGATACGGTCTTGCCTAAAGGCCTCAACTTTTGCTTGGCGTACCGATACCCTAAGGGTATCGATACCCTCCAAAGTTACTGGAATTTTGAGTTTTGAGTGAGAGTAGAGCGTACCGATACGGGGTGCACGAGTATCGATATGAGTCTACTCTGTTTACCAAGAAGGGTTGACCGAGAGGGGCGTATCGATACGCTCAAGGGCGGTACCGATACGGTCTTCACAGGGTTGACTCATTGGGTTGACCAAATCAGGGCGTATCGATACCCATAGTTAGGGTACCGATACTATCTGCCATGTAAGCTTAAAATTGAACTGTATATGCATGGCCGTGGTTCGAATGTGTTTCTCCTTGAATGTTTTCCGCTGTCATGATCGCTTAGGACTTAACTATCCTCTAGACAATATTAAAATAAAAAGAAAAAAATAGGGTTGCTAACTGAAGGGAACCTTAACGGGTTTCACTCGGTTTTCTCCGTGTGGCCCACTCGGACCGGTCATCCGGCCAGACTGGGACGAGGGGGTTACATTGTGAGTGGCGAGGAAGGCGTGAATATGCTTTTGTACCCGCCCCATCCTCACATGTCTCGCATCATTACTACCTACCCTGCATCATCCCCACCCCAACAAATCTTATAATATCTTATTGTAAATATTACTAATTGACTTGTCTTAGCCCTTGAGATATTATTGAAACGTTCAATATATATAGATTGAAATTGATCAAATCAAATATATAAATATTATTAAAAAGTCCAATATATATATACATATATATAATTGAGATTGCTCAGATAAATATATAAATAATATTAAAATATCAGTTTGAATCAAAGTCAAATTTAAAATAATTTATATTGTCTTATCTTGAAATATTTATGAACATATATACATATATACTATTTGTGTTTATTGGTTTCATCCTTACTGTTGTCCGTCGTTAAGCATTCATTCTAAGGTTTATTTTCTTCTCCTCAATCCTCGCCATATATAAGTTATTATTCTATTTTTTATTTTATTTTCCTAATAATATGTGTTATTTATATTATATTGGTATTTTAGGTTGTTTTTCATTGTTATTTTCTTTTTAGTTATTTCTATTTTGTTTGTTTGTTACATCAATTGAAATATTATTTTACATATTATTTGTGCTATTTTTATGTCTTTATAATAAATTTTAAAATCTTTTTAGTCTAAATTTTTGTGTTGTACAAAATTTAATTCTGTACATTATTATTTTCTAAAAGAGGATGACAGTTGAAATAAAGCGACATAGTTGTTTAGTTAAATAACGTTTAAGAATAGAAAATTCATTCCATTTGGTTACTTGTTAGACATTTAAGCTTATAGTCTTGATGCATAATTGTACGTGTAATTGAAGCATGATTGAATTCTCGGATAACCTTTATTTTAGGTTGATCAAGTTTTCGAGACACATGGCATAGTTTCGAAACTTTTAACCGGGTACTAAAAATATCATTGTAGTTTTGAAACTTACAAGATAGTTTATGTTGAGTGGATCAATCGAATTAAAATTGGTCAAGAGGAGGGTGAATTGATTTTTTAAATTGAAGGAAGCAAATTGAAAATGTAAAAATAGAAGACAAGACAATTTACAGTGGTTCAAGCTTAGAACAAGCTCTACATCCACTACCTTAGCTCCCACTAAGGATTTTCAACAAATTTCACTAGAAATTCTTCCCCTTTTCTCGGATTAGGATGCAACCTTGCAAACCGATTAATCTTTATACCCAAAGATTAACCAAGACTCTCACAATACAAAGAAGAAATGACAATAGATCATCAATAGAACCATTGAGCTCAATTTTTGACTCTTTAAGCTCAAGGGTTACAAATATTTGACTCTTTAAGCTCAAGGGTTTAGATATATGCTTGGATGTTGCAAATAGATTCAATAGTTGTTGTTGTAGCTTTGGAGGCTTATTTTTATACCCTTGCTTTGATTTCTAGATGTTATGGTGGTTGAGATCATCAATAGAGCCATTGAGCTCAATTTTTCCCGGAATAAATGCACTTCTGCAACCTACCCTATCGGCACTCGAACTGCCGTATCGATACATGTCTTAAAACAAACAAAAAAGTCGTTGTGTACATTTAAGAGGGGCGTATCGATACGCGTATAGGCGTATCGGTACATGTATAGTGCAAAATAAGGGGTGTATCGATAATCAAAGACCATATCGATATGAATTATGCTCACTAGAACACTAAAAAATCTTAAGCAAAAAGTGTATTAATACGCTATAAGGGCGTATCGATATGGTTCAACGATCGTTTGAAATTTACTGATTTCATAACTGACAAAAATCGACTAGTTTATTAAATGCAAAGATTTATCGAATCAAACCAAACCATATCGATATGGGGACAACTATATCGGTACGCTATGCCTTAAAATTAATCCTAGAAAGAATTCCATATCGATATGGTTATAACCGTATTGGTACACTTTTGTCAATTAAAATTTCAGAACCGTAAAACCGTATCGATACAACTAAAGTGTATCAATACGCCTTAGCGTACATGTAAGGTTTGGCCTTGAACACTTAGAAAAAATTTGTTTAAAAATTTATTTAACTTAGAAAAAAATTTTGGTTCAAATTTGCTTGTCAATTTGTAAGACTTTAGAATACTTAAAAATTTATTTACTTTTACAAATAGGTCATTAGACAATTTGTTATATCAAAATCAAATTAGGTTTTACAATCTCCCCTTTTTTATATAACAAAATCAAAGTATAGTTTTAGGTATTTTGTAAACATTGAAATGTTTACTCCCCTTAATTTAAGGTTGGTTTTCAAAATTTTCTAAAAATTTATGTTTTTACACTTCTCCTTTTTATTAGATGAAAATCAAAGCAAATGGTTCCTAAACATAAAACATAAATGCATAATAAAATAGAAACCCTAAATGATATGTAATGAGATGCTAAAAAACTACTCGTCCCCATTGTGTTCGCCCTCGTCCTCTTCATCATCATTATTGTGATTGGCTTTAGAGTTCCGAGCATTAATCCAACCACCATAGAAATCGATGAGATACATCCATGGAAGCTTGTTGTTGCTCAATGGCCTTGACTCGATCCTCCAACGATGTAAAACGAGAATCAATGGCAAGAAATCTTGCATTCATGGTTGTCTCTAATGAAGCAATATTAGTCCCTAAGGATGTGAATTTCTCATTTAGATACACCATGAGCCCATCCATGGAAGATTAAGCTTGATGGACTTGTGGACCTTGTGGAGCTACCAAAGGAGGTTGATCTTCTTGAGGAGGAGGTCGATTAACACGAACCCATTCAAGGTCAATGTACTCAAAGTGTGCTCGAGTAAGGGAGTGTTCATCGATCGGTTTTCCAAGAATGATTACCCTCATGAAACAATGAAGCCAAAAAGCATCAACTAGGCGAATAGTAAAAAATTTCCCACCGGAAGGACAAAGCCACCAAGAGATGATAAGATGGAGGATACGGTCATGGGCATCAAGAACAGTTGTGGAGCCAAGTTGAGAATGTCCCAAGGAGTGTTCATCATCAATCCCCAATTTTTCAAAGCCAAAAAATTGCACAAAAATGGTATGGTCAATTCAAAATTTCTTGCCCATTAGATAGGATTCAAGAGCAATTACACTTTCCCTTGCTTTATCATGGATGCACCAAGCATTTGCAAAGAAAATCAAAACGAGATTTCGATATAAACTCGGGGGAATACTTAGAAAACTCATGAATTTTCATTGTTGTAACAACCCAAAATATTTGAACTTAAAACGTTCAGAGTTTAGAAAAGTGATTGATACAACTTTTTCATCATGGATAGAAAACGCTCAATATTGTTTATAATGGGCCATAGCCGAAGGGGATTGAAAACTATGTTGGATAATAAAACCAAGGTTCGGTTTAGTAATACCCTCATTTTCCATATTGGGATTTGTTGAACTAGAAGACAATTCTTTTTTTGGTCTCTTTTTAAGACCCATAATAAACCTAAAAACACCAAAACAATTCAAAAACAATGTAGGCAATCATCATCACATTCAATCCAATAAATATTCCAATATTCAAGGTATTTTGAAAACACTATATTTTATAGGTTAATAATATCTACAAGTATAGAAATAAAATTTGGTAGAAAGATTTTTTTAAAACAATATACTAAAATATGTGGTATATTTATATATTCGAATAAAAAATATTTAGATTTCAAAGAGCTTTTGCAATAACTTTAAAACCCACACTATAAATATACTTTGTATACAAAAATTGATTGAAAACAATAAATGAAATTAAAAAAAAAAGTTTTATATCTTGAGTGATAGAATAGGATGAATGACGGATGACGAATGCACCAAATTGATAGAAAAGCTTATCCTTGATGTGTTGATGAAAAACTGTCAAAGAATTTTAGGTTTGGTGTGAGAAATCAAGGAGATTAAAGGGGTTTTATAGTGGAAATTGGCCTAGAGTTTGAGAGAAAAATGGATTTAAGTTTTAATTAAAGTGAAACACCTTTTAATGCCTATTTAAATATCCAACGACATACTGCATCGATACGCTAATATGGCGTATCGATCTACTGTATCGGTGTGGTCTTTATATAGTATCGATACCCCTTTGTCAGAAATGCATTTTTTAACTGAATGAAGTTCAAAAATTGGATTTTAAACAATCCTAAATGAACATGTATGATGAATGAGCAAAGTTTATGGACTAAAACAGACACATGCTGCCCTAGCAACAAGAATAGATGAATCAAGAAGCAAAATTACATAAACATGATCACCATTCAAATTCAAGCAAAATTTTGACACTTAAGGACTCTAAAAGGTCAAGATAGGCTAGTTAGACCTAACTCTCTCCTAAGAGTCCAAAAAAACTCTTTGTCTAATGGTTTTTGTAAAGATATTCGCTAGTTGGTTTGAGCTATCAACATACTCTAGAACAACATCATTCTTTAAGACATGATCCCTAATGAAATAGTGTCTTATCTCTATGTGCTTGGTTCTAAAATGTTGGATGGGATTCTTAGTGATACATATGGCACTAGTGTTGTCACACTTAAGGGGTATGGTACCTACATCAATTCCATAGTCTAGAAGTTGTTGCTTCATCCAAAGAACTTGAGCACAACAACTTCCAGTCGATATATATTCCGCTTCGGTGGTAGATTAAGCTACACTATTTTGTTTCTTAGAGAACCAAGAAATGAGCATAGTACCTAGGAATTGGCAATTGCCGGAGGTACTTTTTCTATATATCTTACAACACCCATAATCCACATCGGAATAAACATGTAGGTTAAAGGAGAGTCTCTAGGATACCAAAGACCTAAATAAGGTGTGTCTCTAAGGTATCTAAAGATTCTCTTAATGGCTATAAGGTGTGATTATTTAGGGATATTTTAGAACCTAGCACACAAGAAAACACTAAACATAATATCCGGTCTTCTTGCGATAAGGTAAAGCAAAGAGCTAATCATTGAACGATAAAGCTTAGAATCAACACACTTACCTCCTACATCTTTGTCAAGCTTAATTGATGAGCTCATTGTAGTGGCTTGAGGACTCACATTGTCCAAGCCAAACTTCTTAAGCATATTCTTGATGTACTTAGCTTGATTGACTAAGATGTCATCCTTCCTTTGCTTGATTTGGAGCCCCAAGAATAATCAGAGCTCTCCCATCATGCTTATCTCAAACTCATCTTGCATTAGCTTAGAAAATTCTTGGCAATAAAATTCATTAGTAGAACCAAAAATTATATCATCAACATAAATTTGTACTAAAAAAATGTCATTGACATTTCTTTTAATGAAAAGTGTAGTGTCCACCTTGCCTTTTTCAACCAAAAATTTTGAAAGCCTTTCATACCAAGAACCACCCGGAAAAGTGTAGTGTCCACATTGCATTAGTTAGTTTAAAAACATGATTTGGATAAATTGGATCATCAAATCCGAGTGGTTGTTCAAAATACACTTTTTCATTAATAAAACCATTTAAAAATACACTTTTAACATCTTTTTGGAAAAGCTTGAATTCATGATAACATGCAAATACAAGAAGCATCCTAATTGCTTCTATTCTAGCTATGGGCGCATAGGTCTCATCAAAATCGATTCCATGTTCTTGAGTATAACCTTGAGCAACAAGTCTAACCTTGTTCCTCACTATGTTACCACTCTCATCTAGTTTGTTTCTAAAGACCCATTTAGTTCCTATCAACTAATGTCCAAACTTTACTCCTCTCAAATTGATTGAGTTCTTCTTGCATGACCAATATCCAAAAATCATATTTTAATGCTTCTTTGATATTTTTAGGCTCAATCCATGAAATGAATTTCACCATCTCTGACATAGTTGAGTTCCCTTTGGTAGCTCACTTCTTTTTCACCATGATTCATGTCCTTCAAGGATTCTATGGGAGGATCTTGTCCTCCTTCTTCTTCGGTTGGAACCTCATCCACCTTTGATGATTGTCCACCAACATTGGCTTCAATGAGCCCTACATCATCATCATCATAAGAATCCTTCCTTGGAAGGAAGTCATCATTGAAAATCACATATATAGACTCTTCTACAACTAAGGTTCTTTTATTAAAAACTCGATGGGCTTTAGAGTTTAAGAAATAACCTAAGAAAATAGCTTTATCACTTTTTGCATCAAATTTACCTAAATGATCTTTTCCATTTTTTAAAATAAAACACTTGCATCCAGAAGGATGAAATTAAAACACTTTCCTAGACGCCCGACCCGAACTAGAAGATTACACGGGGAAAACCAAAGTCAACTCATTAAAGTCAACTCCGATTAACGACCCTTTTTTTCATTTTATCTTTCCTAGATGCACATTATTATCCTATATGATTAGAAATTTGATTTATAGAAAGCGACACAACGAATGGATCTCAATTAGGGGTCCAATTGCATACAAACGTCTTTTAGGGACTAAATTGTAAATTTCCAAAACTATAAGTACTAAACAGATTTTAAAGTTACCAATCCACAATTAGTCATATAACATGCTAGCATGTCAAGTTACATCTCAAACGGACCATTTGAACTCATTTAATTAAGCATTCAATTATCAGGGGCCAAAACGTAAGAAACAAAAACCTGAAACAATTCAAATTCAACATCCAACGGTCAAGTGTTTCGAAACACAAGACCCCGTATCGGAACAGCTATTTCGAAACCAAGTTGACCGTTTTGATACTTGGGTGTGTTCCGAAACCCGTTTCGAACCAATGCTTTTATAGTGGAAAAATGTTCCGAAACGTGCCTACCCGTTCCGAAACACCATGACCATTCTAGGCCACCGTTACGAAATAGGTAAGTGCGTTCCGAAATGCCTTGCCCTGCAATTTCCCAAATTGCTGGTTTTATTCAACTATTCACATCCGAAATCATCTCAATACATGCCACAACACACATACAATATGAATAAGCATCAAAGATCATCATTACGAAGCACAAGCCAGAACATAGCATCAAACTTGCAAGCTTAAGAACTATAGGCATGCTTCCGAAATTAAAAAACCACACAAAAGCTAAAAACCACATTCAAGTTCAAACCAACATTCAAAGGCCATTTACAAACCAAAATAGGCAAACCAAACATGCTCAAGCTGTTCAACATCACCAAATAAATCCAAAAGTAGAAATCCCACTCGTTGCCTCTTATTACACTTATGTAAAACCACATACTTTGTCTAGTCAAAAGAGCTTGGATTTCTCTTGCTTCTTGCTACCTCAAAAGCCTAGTTCTCTGCATTGATGAAACAAATGAGGGTAAGCATGAAGCTCAGTGAGGATCGCTAAAACCAAACATTCATCAATGCATTTTACAAAACCGAAAATATAATCAATTGTCATTTCATGCCTTTCCTTAAAATATATTCTTTAAAGAAACGATGCACTTTTTAAACCACATGCTCATAGCATCATCAAAATAACAACAAATAATCTTTTGCTCATGCTTAACCAAGCATCACATGCATTCTAGCATAAACCACAAGCATCTCATGCTTAAATCATTAATCAACAACATTATATTGGCTCGCAAGTGATCAATTCTTAATCCATACCGAAAACAACACAAATGACACAATCGGATACACGGACTACAAGGGTTGTCCCACACGCTTCATACACACTACCAGACTACACAAGGCTCACACAAGAGAGCAACCCTCCATCGTTGTGACACCCGTGGTGGAGTATAACGGTACAATCACAATCCCTCAACACCACTCATCGGTAGTTTTATAATTCTAATAACTAGAGTACGGGAAACATTTCACAAGATCCACACACGGAACTAAACCATCAAACGTTGTGATCTTAGCCTCAATCGTTAGGGTACCTGGATGGAGTATACGGTACAATTACAACCCCTCGACATCCAAGGCGACTTTATTCAAGGTGCACCCAATCCTATAGCCGGCTAACTATATCCGATTAAAGTAACCAAAAACCATTTCCATCACTTGCCAATATAATCATTAACATCAATATTCCACTGTTTTACAAGCATAAATACAATGCCATTTTCACAAGCATAAACATGCTTAATATCAAATACACTAATCACATAAATCCAAGGATCACTTACCATATGCATCCTTAACAAATGGCATTAAAAACCAGCATCATCAATGCTCATAACATGCTTAAAAATTGTAATTAAAATCACATTCAATTCAAGTGCATTTTCTACAAAAACATAGCACATTCTGAGAGACACTTTCGAATCACTTACGCTTGAGATTAGCTAAGTGTTTCAAACTTTGTAACCCCCTTAACCCGGCCTAGACGGTTGACCCAAATTAAGGAAGTCACACGGGGAAAACCAAAGTCAACCCGAAAGTCAACCTTGATTAATGACCCTTTTTTTTCTTTTTAATCTTGTCTAGATGCACATTAGGCCTAATTGTGATCATACAAACATCATACTCAAAGATCACAAACATCAGAGATCAAACAGGGACCCAATTGAACAAATTACAACTTTAGGGACCAAATTGTAATTTCTGATAATTAAAAGGACTTAACCCAAATTAATCTTACCAACTTGAAATTAGTCAGGTTTCATGCTTCTCTGTGAAATTTCAGCTCAAAAGGACTTCCCAAACTCATACAATTGCACAAACAAGATTCAGGACCAAAACGCAAACAATTCAAAACATTTAACTGCCAATGTCAGCCCCCAACGGTCACCCGTTCCGAAACAGGCAGAGCCCGTTTCGAAACACGGGCCGTTCCACAACACGTACCGCAACGGGGGTCTGGCAGAGACCAAACCGTTTCGAAACGGTGCATACCGTTTCGGACGCCTGGGTTCATACAAGGCACCCGTTCCGAAACGGTGCACACTGTTCCGATACGCCCTGCACAAAATTGCTCCAAAAGCATTCCAAAACATGCAATTGATCATTCAAACATGCTCCAAATGCTACCAAACTTTACCAGCATGCAATTCAACATATATAGGACATACTTGCATCAACAATTCTTCAAAACAACATCACAAGCAAAAAGCCCCAATTTTATAGGCATGCTTCCTACACAAGCTAGCTATTCAAGCACAAACTTCCAAAACAAGCATATAATGATCCAATCCAAAAACCAGCATTCATATCATCATCCAACATACTTAGGGGGTTCCAAACACCTCCCAAAACATACACATTGGTCCCCCATTGCCAAATTACCCAAAAGCTAAAAAGTGCTTATAAAACCTTCCATACATTGAGCTTTACTTGAACTTGAATGCTTGCCCTCCTTGCTGCCCCTCAAGGTTCTCTAATGCTCTGCATTATTGAATTAAGAAAACGAAGAGAGCGTAAGCAAAAGCTTAGTGAGGAATGCTCTTAAAAACCATTCAATAATGCAATTAAAACCATTTATAAACATGCTTAAAATCAACCTTTGCACATGCTCAAAAGCATACTTTAAACAAGCAATCTCATGCTTCAACATAAACATAACATGTCATATTGGCTCAAGTGACAATTTCCATTTCTTAAAACAAGTTCATCAACTTCCCAAGGACTTTTAAACACCTTGGCCCCAAGGACTTTTAAACACCTTGGCCATGGACTTTTAAACACCATGAATGAGGACCACACAAGGACTTTTAACCACCTTTGTGTCCATAGCTTGAATCACCCCAAGGACTTTTAAACACCTTGGCCCCATGGACTTTTAAACACCATGGAAAGGATCACCTAAGGACTTTTAACCACCTTAGTGTCCGCAACAAGAATCATCCAAGGACTTTTAACCACCTTGATGTTCTTAAGTAACAAGGCTCACTCAAGGACTTTTAACCACCTTAGTGACCTTAACTTTTTCAAAACATCACTTGCCAATATACATCTTTTTCATCAATTAATCCACTGTTTTAAAGCATTAAACCAAGCCATTTTCATCATGCATTTCAAAGCATCAAACCACATTATTTCAATGTATAAAATCAAGGAACTCCTACCTAGAGTTACCTTCAACACATGGCTTACAACATCAGCAAAAACCATGCTAAAACATGCTTTCAAAACAGTAATTAAAACATGCAAATAACCATTTTGCATCACAACAAAATCATGGCCACCACTAGAGAGAAATTCCGAAAACTTACACTTGAGCTTAGCAAAGTTGTTTAGACTTAGACTAAGCTCCCAACACCTTCAAACCTTGGTTTTAAAATCTGAAAACCCAACTTCACTCACCGATTTCCACTTTGCTTCAAGCCAAAACACCAAATCAAGCTTCCGGATCAACAACTCTTGGATCCAAAGATGCCTCCCCTGTTTCAACACATCAAAGCAGAGGATTAATGCATCATCATGCATTAATTGCTTCAATGAAAGCACCTAAACTCGCTGCTCTCATTCAACCTCCATTTTCGGCCACCAACACAACCGAAAATGCATCCAAACCACTTCCAAACAAAGCCCAGCCATAAACCAGCAAAACCACACTTCCATAAACATCATATAACATCTAAAAACAACCTATTAACATCCTTATTCCTCCAGCAACATCAGATCACCAAGATCACCTCAAAAACAACCTTGAAACACAAGCTAAACTTAGGAAACTCAACCTATCCGGGATTGCATCAATCAAAACTCAATTCCTTATCAATTTAGAGTTCATTTAACATCAAAAACACATCTCAAATCACAGATTAATCAGATCTAACGAAAATCATCAAAAATCATCAAAATCTTGCATTATAAGCCAAGATCCATTTCACCACTTAAAAACCTTTAATTAAACTTCAATTAAGGATTGAAAACTTAGGAATTTCAGTAAAGAACTGATAGTTTAGAGGAGAAGGACGTTCTTACCTCCAAACTTGAGTTTCTCCTCTTTTTGGAATCAAAATCCTTGTTGAAACAAGTAGCAATTGAAGAGGTTTTGAAGATATGTTGATTAGGAATCAAATGAGAGTTGAAAGGAGGGATTTAGGTGAAGAAATCAGATCCAATTCTCTGGAAAAGAAGTGTTTGGGTTGAGAGAAAATGAGAGAAAGAAAATTAGGAAAAGTTGGTTACAAAATCCAAAAATAGCCAAATGGCTTTCCCTCCACTTTTAATATCCTTTAAAATCAGATTTTAGACTTAAGATATCTTAGAAAAATCTGGAGAAACTCCCTTTGGGTAAATAGCTCCTTAAAGATTCAAAGTTTCAACCCTTTATAAAACAGCCACAAAACTTTCGAAAATTACATTTTGGTCACTAGCCAAAATGTCACCCTTCCGAAACTCATTTTCCAAAATTGATTTCACAGTTCACTTAATTATATTAAAAGATGATTATAGAACATTTTTCCATATTTTTAATGCAACCCGAACTAGGCTTTCCTAAATCCACCTCTTTAGATTCGAACAGCACTTTGACCGAACCGGTCAACGCCCAAGACTACTAAGCCCAAAACCGGGGTGTTACAAACTTACACTAAGCTCCCAAGACCACGCTCAAAGCATTACAAAGCTGGAAAATCCATTTCCACTCATCGATACGCGAAGCCTTGCTAGCTTACACGAAAATCACCCTTTCGGAGCCTCCAAAAACATCTCGTTTGCTCCCGGATCAAGATCTCATCTTTTTTATCATCAAAACAGAGATACAAATCCATTAAAATGCATTTCAACACCAACAACTAAACACAAACTCGTTACTCACCCAAACTACACCAATTTACCCATCTGAAACAACCAAAATCTCAATCGATTGCTTCCTAAACCAAGCCCAGCCAACATACATCACTTTCAACTATTTATAAACATCAAAACACATCTAAAATCATCCTAAACCCATCCTTATACCTCCAGCAACATAACTTCATCATTTTACCCCAAAAACTCAACTAAAACTATCAAGAAACTCAAGGATCTCAAGGATTTCGGGATTTAGATCAACAAAACCTCTTTTCAACATATTAATCAACACAAAACTCAATTAAAATCAATCCAAAACAGATCCTATAAAAGTCCGAAAATCAAGATTTTAATCATATTTTGTAATATTTTGATCTCAAATCAAAACTATAATGAAAACTTAACCAAAAAATTAATTAGAAGCCAAAGATCTTGGGAATTTCAATAAAGAACCTAGATTGAAGGTTGAGAATGAGATTTACCTCCAATCCCTTCTTTCCTCAATGAATGACAAGTTTTAGCTTCACAAAATTTGAAAATCTTGTGATTGATTTGGAAATTAATGAGAGAGTGTTTGGGAGAAAATAATTTTGGAGAAAATGATTTAGAATGGTGTTTGGCTGAAAATGAGATAATGAAGGTAGTTACGTCAAATGAAATCTCAATTTTCTTATTTTTATTAATTTTAATTAAATATAACCCTTTTATTTAATCACATAAATCCTTTTAAAACACATGTCATACTAAGGAAAGGATAAATTTCCATAAAGCTCCCTAAAGATTCTAAGATTTTGGCTCCTCTTTTTAAAATTGCATTTTCCCGCAATTTTCAAAAGTTTACATTTTGGTCACTAACCAAATGTATGCCACGTAGGCGTATCGAAACACCAAAAGGTTTTTCTAAACAACCCATATCCGTATCGAAACAGATAAGTCCTGTATCGAAACCGATTCTGGAAGTTTCAAAACGTATTGATACAGATTGTGCCTGTATCAAAACAAGTACATTAAAAGCATTGGTTTAACTACTTAAAAACGTTTCAAATATTGCAAAAACCCTTTGAAAACACCTCAAACTTATTTTCAAGTTATTTTGACTTACAAAGCAATTTAAATTCTTTTCAATTATCTCCAAAACATTTTTCAATTATTATATCAAAACATATATTTCTACAATCTCGCCATTTTTGATATAATAAAACCAACTTGAAAAATGTTTGAGATTTTCACCCTTAGTATTTTAAAATTTTGAATATGAGATTTTAAAATTTGAATGAAGTTAAAGCTCATCCTTATTCTCTTGAAAAATCAAATTTCCAAACCATTTATCCCCATTTTTGTTATATCAAAAAGAATTTAAAAGGCATTAAGCTCCAAATAACATATGAGGGTAAATTTTTTTGACACAATTAAAAGATTTTGGATTTAAAATTGGCTCCCCCTTATTTAAAGCATCAAATATTGTTAGTCCAACAATATAATTATCCAGTTGTAAAAAAATAATCTAATTAAAAACAAAAACAACTGTAAATTTTACCAACACTTGAACTTCAATCGAGGATGTGAAGCCTTCCTTCTTCAAGTGTTCTTCTTTGTGTGTATAGAGATCCCCTCAAATTTGGACTTATTGGTAACTCTTCATCACACCTAAACAAGAAAATCATGTAATTTTTGGTATCCAAATTGCTTTGATCCATAAACGTTAGTGGCACAAAATTTAGTCCCCTTAGGAATCCATTTTACAATTTCATCCTTTTTATGTGAAGCAATTAGTTCTTTTAGAACCTAAACACTTCTAAAATATTTTCCATTTACAAATCTAGGGGCACTAGATTGTCTAACATAAAAGTTTGATTTTCCAAAACTATTTTTCTTTTCAAGCTCTTTGGAAATCAAATATTTTTCTTTCTTAAGATCACCCAAGGCATTGTGATGATCTTTTTCAATCTTTTGAAGCAAATTTTGTAAATCAAGAACTTTTTGCTCAAAATCTTTTAATTTTGCCTCAAAATCCAAATTGGTTTTAGAAAGAATTTCATTTTCCTTTTTAAAATTTGAGATTAATTTCTTGTTTTTGGAAAATGATGCATTGAATTCAAAAACCAATTCATCATAGACATCTTTCAACTCATCAAAAGTATATAAATTTGAACTAAGTTGTAACACCCCAATTTTAGGCATAGAAGTTTAGGGTTTGGTTGGATCGGTTTGAGAAATGATTCGAATATAAAAGGAGGTTTTAGGGAATACCTAGTTCGAGATGCTTTAAAAATATGTAAAAATATCTAAAAATCCTATTTTAATATATATAAGAGAGTGGTGAAATCAATTTTACAAAATAAGGTTTGGAAATACTACATTTCAGTGTAGTGACCAAAATGCAATTTTTGAAAAGTTTAGTAGTGACTGTATTGTAAAGGATTGAAACTTTGAATCTTTAAGGAGCTAATTTACCCAAAAATGTTTTCTCCAGATTTTTCCTTAATTTCGGTGATTTAATTAATGTTTAATTAAATAAAAGAAAATGGAAACTACTTTTTGGTTCTTCATAACTATCTTTTCCTAATTTTCTCTCATTCCTTTTTCTCTCAAAATCCCATCATCCAAACACTTTTTCTCCAGCAACTTTCACATAGATTTTCACTTCAATTGATGAGATTTCTATCATCTATCGGTTCCTAATCAATTTAGCAAAAAATCCTTTCGATTTCCACATTGAATTTTCATGGAATTTTGCCCAAATCAAGGAGGAATCACCATTTAGAGGTAAGATTGTTCTTCTCCTCTAAATACTCAGTTCTTTACTGAAATTCCAAAGTTGTCAATCCTTAATTTAAGTTTTATAAATGGTTTTAATGTTAGAAACATGATTTTGGCTTAAAACTCGAGATTTTGGAAGAGATTTTGAAGATTTTCTTTGTGATTGATTGGGCTCTATTTTGAGGTGGTTATTTGATGTATTTTGGATATTAAATGATGTTAGAAATGAGGTTTTATCAATCCAATCCCGAATAGGTTGTGTTTCCTAAGTTTTTGGTCAAGAAAATGATGGTTTTTGAGGTGTTCTTGGTGTTCTGTTATAGCTAGAGGTATAAGGATGAGTTTAGGTTTGTTTTTTATGGTGATTGATGTTTAGAAATGATTAGAAGTGATGGATCTCGGCTGGGTAAAGTTCTGGAAGAGTTTGGAGGTGATTTCGGTTGTGTTTGGTAGCCGAAATGTTGGTTTTAGGTAGAGCAGCGAGTTTAGGTGTGTTGGCTGAAGATTTCAATGCATGATGATGCATTAATCCTCTCCTTTGATGTGTCTAAAACGGGGGATACATCTTCAGACACCTTAGGAGTTGATTTGGAGGCTTAATTGACGTTTCGGCAAGCAAGCGAAACGTAATTGGTGAGTGGAGATGGTTTTCCAGCTTTGAACCGATTATTTTGTGGTTTTGGGAGCTTAGTTTAAGTCTAAACAACTTAACTACTCAAGAGTAAGTTTTCAGAAAAACTCCCTCGAATGTGCTAAGAAGTGGTTTGATGCATTGGTTATAAATTGCATGTTTAAATTATGTTTTGAAAGCATGATTTAGCATGATTAATGATGGTTTTGAAAGCCATGTATTGAAGGATACTCAAGGTAAGAGATCCTTGGTTTGACACGTTATTTGTTTGGTAATGATGCATATAGATGCATGATGTTTAATGGCTTTGATTAATACTTTAAAATAGTGAATTGATGATGGTATTTGATGTATATTGGCAAGTGATGAAATGGTTTTAAAGTACTTGAATCGGATATAGTTAGCCGGCTATAGGATTGGGTGCATCGTAAGTAAAGTCGCCTTGGATGTTGAGGGGTTGTGATTGTACCGTAAACTCCATCCAAGTACCCTTACGATTGAGGTAAGATCACAACGGTGGTTGAAAGTCCGTGTGTTGATTTTGTGTTATGTGTCCCTTACTCTCGTTAGTGGAATTATACAACTACTGATGAATGGTGTTGAGGGGTTGAGATTGTACCGTTATACTCCACCATGGGTGTCACATCAATAGAGGGATTTCTCTTGAGTGTGAACCTTGTGTAGTCCGTTAGTGTGTATGAAGCGTGTGGGACAACACTTGTAATCCGCGTATCCGATTGTGTTTGTGTTGAAATGGTTACGAACTATCACTTGAAAGCAAATATAATGTATTGAATATAATGAAGCATGAAATTCTTGTAAAGTATGCATGGTAGCATGAGAAATAGATGAGTTTGTGGTTAAAAACTTTGTTGAAAGTGTTTTCTAAAAATGCATTATTATGTTGGTTTACTTAGAGCATGCCTCACTAAGCATTTGTGCTTACGCTCTCTCGTGTACCAATAATGCAGATAATTGAAGTGTTTAAGGGAAACAAGGAAGGTAAGAGTGTCCAAGGGAAACCAAGCTCATGTATGGTGATGTTTTCATACACTATTAGTTTTGGTAATTTGGCAATGGGAATCTAAACTTTGTTTTGGGAGATGTATTAAACTCACTAAGGTTGTGGCATGTGTGCCTTGTTTGATTTGAATTGTAAATGGCCTCTAATGCTTGATTGAGGTTTGGATTGCTTATTGGATTGCTTGACTATGAAGCATGCCTCTAGAAATATGAGTTTATTATGTTTGATGCTATGAATACGTTTAGGAGTTCTAAACATGTACCATTTATGTATGATGATTTGTTGACATGATTAGGGAGTCATTAGGTAGTGTTTAAATGGGTTTATGTATGAAAAACCAGACTTTGCTGCTGAATCTGGGCAAACCGTATTGAAACACCCTCTAGTGTTTCGAAATGGGGGCCTGAAATGGCCTTCGTGCTTTGAAACGCTAAGGGGTGTTCCGAAACGTTTTCGCTACTGGAAGGCCTTGATTCGGAACCAGTCTCGGAACCAACCCACGTTTTGGAACGGTCAACGCCGTTCTGAAACAGGTGACCGTTGGGCACTGATTTGAATGGTGCTGAAGTTTGCAAGCTTTACATTTTAGTCCCAAATGTTTAAGTTGCCTTTGCCTGAGTTCGAGATGTCCAATTAAGTTGAATTTTGGCAGAGAAGCATGAAATGTAACTAATTTCATATTGGTAACTTTAAAATCAGTTACGACCTTCTAATTTACAGAAATTACATTTGGTCCCTAAACTTGTAATAAGTGCAATTGAGTCCCTCTTTGTTGTTCGATCGTTGTGCCTTTCTCATATATGTTTCATGCGTACTCACTTAGGGTTAATGTGTATCTAGACAAGATTAAAAAGAAAAAGGGTCGTTAATCAAGGTTGACTTTCAAGTTGACTTTGGTTTTCCCCGTGTAATCTTCGTAGTTCGGGTCAACCGTCTAGGCCAAGCTAAGGGGGTTACAAGATGAGTTAGAAGTTACCTCACCCTCTTGGAGGGCCATGAAGCATAGGTGGGCTACCTCTTCCTCTTCAGTGGAGTCTTCATCAGTCCAAGTTGCCACATATGCTTTCTTTGATGATGACCCTTTCTTGGATTCGATTTTCTTTGGGGAATTCACCATATTCTTCTTTGATTCATATTTTGATTTTTATTTTCTCCTTTTTTATGAACCGAACAAATTTGTTTAAGAGAATAGTAATCTCTTCATCTTCACTATACTCTTCGCTCAATTGAACGTGTTGGCATGTAGAGGATCAAAGGGCAATGGCATTTACATCAATGCCTTTCCTCTTAATATTCCTCTCCCCCATCTTTTTTATCTCTTCCTTCTTTTTCTCCTCTTCTTTCCCTTTCTTCATGATTTCGTGTGTGAGGAGAGACCCTATGAGTTCATTGAGTTTCAAGGATTTAAGATCTTTAGCTTCGATGAAGGTCATCTTCTTCGAGTCCCAAGACGCAGGGAAATAGTAGATGAGTTTGCAGACAAGTTTGTCTTCCAGAATGACTTCTCCATATCCTTTTAGTCCATTAATGATGGTGGAGAAACGATCAAACATCTTTGTGATGTCTTCATCCGGTTCCATCTTGAAGTTCACATACTTGAGGTTGAGAAGACCGATCTTGGTCTGCTTTACTTTGTTGGTTCTTTTGTATGTGACTTCAAGCTTGTCCAATACTTTCTTGGCATCTTTGCAAGAGGACATCTTCTCATAGATGTTATGGCTAAATGCACAAAAGAGGATGTGCAAAACCTTGCAATTTAACTTTATCTTCTTGCGATCATCCACACTCCATTCCACCTTTACTCTTTGTGGCACATAAGGACCCTCTTCAACAATATCCCAAAGCTTGTAGTCTTTCGATTTCATGAAAAACTCCATTCTTATCTTCAAATGAACGTAATTGGTCCCGTCAAAGAATAGTGGCTTGTCGATGGATTGCGCCATTTGACCGGATGATTGAATTGTTGTATCGAGCTTCCCAAATTGCCTCAATAGGAAGTTAATACCTTTCGATTGAGCATCGCTCTAATACTAATTTCTAGGCTCAATGATCACAACCCAATTGCTTGCCAAGATGTGGAGAGGTGGTAATTTGGGTTTTGGAAGTGGAAGCAACAAAATGAAAATTGAAACAAGGATTTTAGAGTGGTTCGGCTTTCTAACCAAAGCCTACATTCACTACCTTAGCTTCCTACTAAAGATTTCAACCAATTCACTGAGAATTCTTCCCTTTTTCTGGGCCAAGGAGGTAACTGTGTTACCGACTCAATTTTCAAGATCGAGTCTCCCGCACCCATAGGTGCTAAACTTTGCGCACCACCTGCACAACCCGACCGAGACATCCGGAGTGTTGCTATTTCCACGCACCAAGGGGCCATGCACAACGCCCTTGGTGGTGTCCGCGCCCAAGAGATCCGTCCTGGGCCTATTTTTCCGCACCATGGGGCCCTGTCTAGCACCCCATGTGCTGCCCACAAGCCTTGCACCCGAGGGGGCCCAACACACGCACCCGAGGGGCCTTTGCTACGCACCCTCTATGCCGGCCAAGGCATAGAGCCCGAGCCCGCACCCGATGTGCGCATAATGGAGACCAAGTCCGCACACGAGGGGGCCTTACAATCCAACCATCATGGCGCCCAAGCCATGAAGCCCAAGTCCGCACCCGACGTGCACACTAAGGGGGCCAAGTCCGCATCCGAGAGGGCCTTGTCTTACATCCATGCCGCCCAAGCCATGGTATTCAAGCCCGCACCCGACGTGCACGCCTATGAGGCCAAGTCCGCACCCGATGTACATGCCAAGAGGCCTAGGGGTTGTCCATCCGCATTGCCCACACCCCTAGGGCCCGTTTTAGCACCCAATGTGCTAAAGAGGAGGTTTTGGAGCCAATATCCGGGCCACACCAAGACCAATCCGCCCAAGCATCCAAGACCAAAGCCAAGGAGTCATCTTTGTACTAATGCACATGGAAAGGTATCTTCCATGGAGACTATTCGAGGAAAGTATCCATCCTTGAAGCCACATTCGAGGAAACAAGCCAATGCCACCAAGACAATGATGTCATTGGGCTCTTATCTTAGGAAACCATGTAATAGTGTGATTTAGTTGCCATGTATAGTTGATTAGCTTTCCTTTCTTAAAGATTCTCTTTGTAAGACTCATTCATAGCCATTGGATCGAGTCATTCCTAGCCATTAGATCTAGGGGGCCAAGGCTATAAATAAGAGCCTTGCCCAACCATTGTAATCACTTCACTTTTCCCATCTTTTCTCATTGTTGTGCTTTATTAATACAAGAGGGCTCGAGTACTCTTTTCTCCCCGTCTAGGCTTAGGGGGAGTTTTTAACGAGGCTCGTTGCTTGTTTAATTCCTCGCCTCCTTCCTTTTTACCTTGTCTAGCCATCACCCATATAATTTCCAAAGCTTCTACACAACACCGTCTAAGCACAATCGCTTAGCATTTCAAAGGCTTACTTAGTCCCCGACCTAAGATCGTCGACTAAGGCCGCACGGGTTAGCGAGCCAAAGTCTAGCCCCGTGACAAGTGGTATCAGAGCGTGTTCCGCTCCTATCCGAGACGAGATGGCGCGAGGAAGAAGGGACGTTGCGACAAAGATGGACGTGGAGTCACCTAAGTTCTCGTTTGAAAGCGAGGTAAGTAAAACACATTTGAATAGTGCTTTTACTAATTCATGGTTTTGTTCTCGTTGTAGGATCAAACATGATGTTGAAGACTTCCCAAAGAGGAGGCCGTCGAAATGCTGGAGGTGTGGAGATCCACACTTGTCTTTCCAATGCCCGCACAAGTTCAAGCAGTCCAAGTTACGGGACGAGTCCGACAAGATCGAGGCTTTGAAGCTTGACAAGAAGTGCAATGTGCTGCCATTTGGTATGGTAGAGGCGTGCGAGGAGCGAAGCTTGCCCGAAGAGACCGAGGCCGTAAAGCTAGCTTCCTTGTTCGGTGAATCACCAAGTTCGGTGATTGTTGGGGCGTCAAAGTTCGATAGCGCAACTTTGGTTAAGGAAAGGTTGCAAAAGCGCAACAAGTCCACATATTACGTGGAGTATTCCAGCCACGATGACGATGATGAGTCATCTTGTGAAGTCGAAAGTGACTTTGAAGAAAAGAAACCTATGTTTGCAGACATAGTGTTTTCCAACGTTACAGTTAGTGTACCAGTGGATCCGAGTGCACATTCGTTGCTTATATCCGAGCGAATGTCCAAGTGGTTAAACCTTCAAGATGAGAAGGTTGAAGAACAAGTTGAGAGAATCAGCTTCCGAGACGAACCAGTTGTGGGAATCGCGAAGGATGTGTACCTTCAAATTAACGATTTCCGAGGCAAAATAGACATCAAGGTATTATCTCTTGATTCTTTTGATGCAAATGAAACTATTCTTGGTTTATCTTTTTTGGAGCAAATTAATGCACTTGATTTGCCAAAATCTGATGTTGAGGATTATGCAGATTCAACCAAGATAGCCGACGATGATGAAGTCCTTGATGAGTCTGAGGACGTGGAGGCATTCGAAGTCCATACCTTCGCAAATGCCGACTACCTTGAAGGAATCCTTTTAGAGAAAGGAGTTCCAATTGCATACAAAATCCGAGAGCTCAAATCCGATTACGAGAAGAATCTCTCGGGTCAAGATAGAGAGATGAGGGCAGTTACATTTTCCTTGCACGCTTGGAGAGAACAATTATTGCGATCGAGATTGCGGTCAAGGTTTGCCGTCTATTCCAATAGTGAATTAAAAGATTATTTTCTAACCCATGCAAAGTTATCTCCTAAGCAGGCTCAATTTCAGAAAGTCCTTTCATTTTTCAACTTTACTTGGAAGTGCAATCCAAGATTGTCAAAGAAAGTAGCCAATGATGCCTTAAGCCGAGGGTATGAGGTAAGGCATGCTACTTGTTCACCAAGTGAGGTGGACGATGTGATTGAATTTGATGAAGAGGATGAAAACTCATCCGAGTTTAATGAAGAGGATGAAAACTCATCCGAGTTTGATGAAGAACTTGACATCGAGGAGTTGCCGATGCGAGTGGGTCATCTTTACGCTTTCGAGAGTGGAAAGCCAATTGAGCAAAACAACGAGGACCTTGAGTCCGAGGTAAGTTGTTCTTTATTGTTTAAAGAATCCATTCTAACTCACGATTATTTGGATTTTTGTAGGAATTCTACAAGTTTGAGTGAAGATCCAAATCAAGACGTGGGGCAAACGACTATCATAGTCGAACCATGCGACAAGAAGCCGAGCGATGAGGTAAGCGATCCAATTTTTCAATTGAATTCAGATCTAACTTGTTGTGATTCTGTGCGCAGGTTTCTTGCTATGCCAAGCGAGGAGCCGAGTGGTGAAGTAGTTGGAACAAACCGAAAGAATCCAACTTTCATCCATGACGAGAGACGAGTGCTAGAGAGCACCGAAGTGGGGATACTTCAAGATCTCGCCATCATCACTTGCTTTGAGTATCAACAAGGCGAAGTGAGGCCGCCCGACAAGAACTTTTTGTCTGAGGTAAGTAAGTTAAGTTATTGTGATGATTTAAGACTAACTTACTCTGGTTCTATTTTCAGGTCGCCGATGTGTTCAAGCCAAGCACAAAGCAAAGTGAGACCAACCATCGAGACGAGCCAATCGACAAGGCACAAAGACCTTGTATTTTGGAGGGATAATCCCTTATTCGAGGATGATCGAGAGTTTGCCAAGGAGTGGCAATCGTTCGAGGTTGATCGAGGGCCAAGGAATGAAAGCCTTGCCTTTTCCACGAGTTTTCCCTTATCCGAGTGGGAACAAGACGATGAGCCGGGGCCGTTCGAGATCAAGGCGACCGAGCCTCATCCCTACCAATCGACGAGGACATCGATAGCTTCAGTGTGGGAGATTGTTACCGACTCAATTTTCAAGATCGAGTCTCCCGCACCCGTAGGTGCTAAACTTTGCGCACCACCCGCACAACCCGACCGAGACATCCGGAGTGTTGGTATTTCCACGCACCAAGGGGCCATGCACAACGCCCTTGGTGGTGACCGCGCCCAAGAGATCCGTCCTGGGCCTATTTGTCCGCACCATGGGGCCCTGTCTAGCACCCCATGTGCTGCCCACAAGCCTTACACCCGAGGGGGCCCAACACACGCACCCAAGGGGCCTTTTCTACGCACCCTCTATGCCGGTCAAGGCATGGAGCCCGAGCCCGCACCCGATGTGCGCACAATGGAGACCAAGTCCGCACACGAGGGGGCCTTACAATCCAACCATCATGGCGCCCAAGCCATGAAGCCCAAGTCCGCACCCGACGTGCACACTAAGGGGGCTAAGTCCGCATCCGAGAGGGCCTTGTCTTATATCCATGCCGCCCAAGCCATGGTATTCAAGCCTGCACCCGACGTGCACGCCTATGAGGCCAAGTCCGCACCCGATGTACATGCCAAGAGGCCTAGGGGCTGTCCATCCGCATTGCCCACACCCCTAGGGCCCGTTTTAGCACCCAATATGCTAAAGAGGAGGTTTTGGAGCCAATATCCGGGCCACACCAAGCCCAATCCGCCCAAGCATCCAAGACCAAAGCCAAGGAGTCATCTTTGGACTAATGCACATGGAAAGGTATCTTCCATGGAGACTATTCGAGGAAAGTATCCATTCTTGAAGCCACATTCGAGGAAACAAGCCAATGCCACCAAGACAATGATGTCATTGGGCTCTTATCTTAGGCAACCATGTAATAGTGTGATTTAGTTGCCATGTATAGTTGATTAGCTTTCCTTTCTTAAAGATTCTCTTTGTAAGACTCCTCCATAGCCATTGGATCGAGTCATTCCTAGCCATTAGATCTAGGGGTCCAAGGCTATAAATAAGAGCCTTGCCCAACCATTGTAATCACTTCACTTTTCCCATCTTTTCTCATTGTTGTGCTTTATTAATACAAGAGGGCTCGAGTACTCTTTTCTCCCCGTCTAGGCTTAGGGGGAGTTTTTAACGAGGCTCGTTGCTTGTTTAATTCCTCGTCTCCTTCCTTTTTACCTTGTCTAGCCATCACCCATATAATTTCCAAAGCTTCCGCACAACACCGTCTAAGCACAATCGCTTAGCATTTCAAAGGCTTACATAGTCCCCGACCTAAGATTGTCGACTAAGGCCGCACGGGTTAGCGAGCCAAAGTCTAGCCCCATGACAACTGTTACAACCTAGAGTCACAACCCGTGATCTAGCATCCAAAGCTCACAACCTGAGCTTTAAGAACACTCTAAAAAACAAAGAATTCTAGCAAACAAGAAATCCTCCTAATAGGTGTGTGTTTGCACTCTTAAGCTCTCACCCAAAACCTAGAACACTTGAGCATACATTGACAATTTTAGCTCACAAGTGTTTGTCTATACAAGAATGGACAATTTAGCTCTAAGACAATTTTTTCATTATAATGTTGTTGAAAATTGAAGCATTCACCTCCCCTTGATGTTGGGAGGTCTCTTTTATACTCCCAATTAGGTTTGTTGTCGTTAAGGACCGTTGGGATTAAATTGGAGCCGTTGGAGATTTTATTTCCCACCATAAATACTATTCTGCAACTACACGTACCGAAACGACATACCATGTATGGAAACTTGACCAAAATAGAAAAAGCCGTTTGGAGTATTTAAGAGGCTGTATCGAAACAAGTTGGGCTCGTACAAAAACTGTTTGAAATTGTAAAACACCCGTTTCAAAACATCCTTAACCGTTTCGAAACACATAATTGATTTTCAATAAAACTGTTTCTGACAAGCAATAGTCGACTCATTTAATGCTTAGTTTAAACTTTCACAACCCATATATCGAAACGAATTGATCCGTTTCGAAACTACCGTATCGAGACATTTTCTTCTGTTTCAAAACATTTTGAAACTGTAAATACTCGTTTCGAAACACTTTATGGTGTATTGAAATAACCGTACAAAAATCAATCTTTTGGCTTGGAAAAACACCTAGGAAAATTCATAGGGATTGAGTTTTAACTTTAAACATTTTTTGTATAATTTTACCTGTTAGTTTTTGGGAATCTTATGTACTTAAAAATTTATTTTTCTTTGCAAAATGGTCCTTGAAATATTTGTTATATCAAAATCAAAGATTATGTTTTACAATCTCCCCCTTTTTGATATAACAAAACCAAATATAAAATTTTAAGTTTTGAAATTTTTGAAAAGCTTACACCCCTCAATTTAAGATAGGTTTTCAAAAATTAAGTTTCCAAATAAAAAATGGCTTACAAACACTTCTCCCTCTTTTTGTTAGATCAAAATCACATAGTATCCAATGAGAAATAAAAGTGTGGCCTTTGGATTTGTCACCAAATGTCATCACTACACCACGCTTTGGCTTTAGCTTCATTAATCTACTCTTGTCGCCGGTTATGTGTCTTGAGTATCCATTATCAAGGTACCAAGTGTTTTGACTTCAACATTTGGCCTTCTAGCAATGATCCCCATACAAACAAATATTAGTTCTTGATTTTTGGCACCCAAATCATTTTCGGTCCATGTGAATTAGCTCCCAATTACTTGGTTCCCTTAGGAATCCAAGAAGCAATAGCATGAATAATATTAGAAACTACTAGTTCCATAGAAATGCATACATTTCTAACTCTTTTACCTTTAGGATGCCTTTGAGAGCCTCTTTGTTTGTAGCCATTAAGGTTTCTCTTTATATAGTTGGGTTTTGAAGAACTTATATTTTCAAAATCTTGTTTCTCAACTACATTTAGAGAAGCCTTAAGCTCAGTCACCACTTTGTGGTGATCACCATGAACTTTTGAAAGAAGATTGTTCAAATCGATATTTTCATTTTGAAAATATTTTAGATCATCTTGTAAAATCACAATCTTCTTTTCAAGTTATGAGTTTGTTTTGGGAAAGGGAATTGTTTTGGTTTTTTCAAATTGAAAATAATTTTCTTGTTTTTCACAACCTATTCCTTGTACTTTTCGAACAACTCATTGTAAACCTCTTGCAACTCATCATATGCATCTTGAAGTTCACCAAACATGAAATCAAAAGTAGATGAGTTAGAGTTTACCTTAAGATCATCATCAATGGCCATGAGGTAAATATTAGCCACTTCATGTTCCTCTTCATCGGATGATGATTCTTCGTCGCTCCAAGTAGCAACGTGGGCTTTGTACTTCTTATTTTTTCGAAGCCCTTCTTCTTGAGTTGAGGGAAATCAGATCTTATGTGCCCCGACTTCTTGCACTCATAATAAATGAGTATATCCTTCTCCTTTTCTTTGAAGTCTTTTCTTCTTTGATCATTCTCCTCTTCTTGAGTTGAGGACAATCGAAGCCCTTGTTCTTGAAGTATTTTCTTCTTTGAAACTTTTTCCTCGGTTGGACTTCATGAACCGAGAGAATCTCTTGGCTATCATAGAAAATTCCTCATACTCATCCCCACTAGAATTGATTTCCTTTTGACAAGCCTTGAGAGCAATTCATTACTTCTTCTTTTTGACCCATTGTACCTCCACTCTTTTCTCTTCTTTTCTTCTTCCCTTCCTTGGTTCATAATCTCATGAGTAAGGAGAGATCCCACCAACTCATTGAGCTTCAATGTCTTCAAATTCTTGGCCTCGATGATTGCGGTTCTTTTCCAATCCCATGATTCGGAAAGAGAGTAAAGAAGCTTCTGGACTAGCTTGTCTTCAAGAATGATCTCACCGAAGCCCTTGAGAGCATTTACTATGGTGGAGAACCGATCAAACATTTTGGAGACGCTCTCACCCGGCTCTATCTTGAAGTTCTCGTAACTCAAATTAAGGATCCCAATCTTGGTCTCCTTTACATCGTTGATGCCGTCATAGGTACTCTCTAGCTTGTCCCACACTTTCTTCGCACTTGTGCATGATGATACCTTTGTGTACATGTCGGGTCTAAGTGCACAAATGATGATGTGAAGAGCCTTTTTATTCACTTGAAGCCTCATTCAATCTTCATCGGTCATTTCTGCTCTTGTAACATCCCAATTTTGGGCTTGGAAGTTTAGGGTCTGAGTCGGACAGGTCTGATAAATGGTTCGAATATATAAAGGAGGTTTTAGGGAACACCTAGTTCGGGATGCTTTAAAAATATAGAAAAATATCTAAAATCCTCATTTAATATATATAAGAGAGTGGTGAAATCAATTTTACAAAATAAGGTTTGGAAATACTACATTTCAGTGTAGTGACCAAAATGCGATTTTTGCAAAGTTTAGTAGTGATTGTTTTGTAAAGGATTGAAACTTTCAATCTTTAAGGAGCTAATTTACCCAAAATGTTTTTCTCCATATTTTCCCTTAATTTAGGTGATTTAATTAATGTTTTAATTAAATAAAAGAAAAGGTGGAAACTAAATTTTGACTTTCATAACTATTTTTTCCTAATTTTCTCTCATTCCCTTTTCTCTCAAATTCTCATCACCTTAACACATTTTCTCCAGAAAAATTCACATTAATCTTCACTTCAATTGATGAGATTTACATCATCTATTGGTTTCTAATCAATCTTGCAACAAATCCTTTTGATTTCCACATTGCTTTTTCATGGAATTTTGCCCAAATCAAGGAGAAATCGTCATTTAGAGGTAAGAATGTTCTTCTGCTCTAAATACTCAGTTCTTTACTGAAATTCTCAAGTTGCCAATCCTTTATTAAAGTTTTATAAATGGTTTTAATGTTAGAGACATGATTTTGGCTTAAAACTCAAGATTTTGGAAGAGATCTTGAAGAATTTCATTGTGATTGATTGAACTCTGATTTGAGATGGTTCTTTAATGTATTTTGGATATTAAATGATGTTAGAAATGAGGTTTTCTCAATCCAATCCCGAATAGGTTGTGTTTCCTAAGTTTTTGCTTAAGAAAATGGTTGTTTTTTAGGTGTTCTTGGTGTTCTATTATAGCTGGAGGTATAAGGTCGAGTTTAGGATTGTTTTTATGGTGATTGATGTTTAGAAATGATTAGAGGCGATGGATCTTGGCTGGGTAAAGTTTTGGAAGAGCTTGGAGGTGATTTCGGTTGTGTTTGGTAGCCGAAATGTTGGTTTTAGGTAAGGCAGCGAGTTTAGGAGTGTTGGCTGAAGATTTCAATGCATGATGATGCATTAATCCTCTGCTTTTATGTGTCTAAAACAGGGGAGACATATTTGGACACTTTTGGAGTTGTTCCGGAAGCTTAATTGGTGTTTCGGCAAGGAAGCAAAACGAAATCAGTGAGTGTGTTTGGTTTAGAAGTCCATGGGGACAAAAACACAAGGTTTGGGGATTTTTGAGAGGTTTGAAACACCTTCCTAAATCTGGAAGTAAGTATGATTTGTTTTGGTCTCTCTAAAGTGGTGATTGCCCCTAAAATGCTTGTGCGTGCTCATGATTTGTGATGGTTAATTCCTAGTGTTTTTATGCATGTTTTGGAGCATGAGATTATGCTTGTAGAGATGTCATGAGATGGCATGTTGCATTGATTAGATTTGAGCTTTTGGTTTAAAGCAAAGTATGATTTATGATTTGAAAAGTGGTTAGAAAACATTTGAGATATATTGCATGAAAAATAGTAGGCGTGATGATAATTTAACACATTATATTGGCATAGAGGTTAAGAAATTTACCGGATATAATTGATCGATCAATAGGATGAGAGTGCACTATAAACTAAAAATCCGTATGTGCTCTTTGGTTAAGCCAGAGGGAGATTTTTCGATGATGGGCATTCCATCGGGTAGGACTTGGTGAAATACCCAAGCTTTGTGGTGATGAGAGATTCCGCCATGTGAGTACGGTGATGAGAGATTCCACCGTAAGTTGTTGCTAGACAAGTGAGTACAGTGATGTGAGATTCCACCGGAAGCGTCTAGTGTAGAAATGTGTCCGCATATCCGAGTATTGATGAGATGCTAAATGCCAATATAAATGATTAAATGGTTTTGCTACACATGTACCTTTGGTGAAATGATTTATGCTATGAGATATGCATATGTGTTTTGTTTAGAAATGCTTTGACAATACAAGCATGTGAATGGTCTTTCCATGAGTTTTGCATTGGTTTTAATGCATGAGATAGAATGAAGATACATGTGATTTCAATGAGTTTGATTTAAAGTTTTCCAAGCATGAGAAAGAGATGAGCATGTGGTTTAAAAAGCTTTGATGAAAGTGTTTTCTAAAGATGCATTTTGGTGTTGGTTTTCTTTAGAGCATGCCTCACTAAGCATTTGTGTTTACGCTCTCTTTTACCAATAATGCAGATAATTGAGGTGTCTAAGGGCATCAAGGAAGCTAAGTCCATCCAAGGAAATCCAAGCTCGTGTATGGTGAAGTTTTCATACACTATTAGTTTTGATAATTTGGCAATGGGAACCTAAGATTTGTTTTGGGAGATGTGTTAAACTCCCTAAGGTTGTGGCATGTTTGCCTTGGTTGGTCTGAATTGTAAATGACCTTTAAATGCTTGATTTGAAGTTTGTTTGCCTATTTGGTTTTGATAATAGGAAGCATGCCTCTAGACTTGTGAGATTTCATGTTTGATGATATGAATGTGTTATGGTGTCCTAAATGTGTACCATATATGTATGTGGACTTATTGACATGATTAGAGAGTCATTAGGATGTATTTGAATGGGTTTATGCATGAAAAACCAGCATTAAATGCAGTTTCTGGGCAAACTGTATCGAAACACCCTCTAGTGTTTCGAAATAGGGATCTGAAATGGCCTTCGTGTTTCGAAACACTAGGGGTTGTTTCGGAACGTTTTGGCTACTAGAATGCCATGTTTCGGAAATGGTCTCGGAACCAACCCACATATCAAAACGGTCAACGCCATTCCGATCCTACGTTTCGATACGGCAGGTGGGTGTTTCGGAACACGTGACCGTTGGGCACTGATTTGAATGGTGTTGTAGTTTGCAATCTTTACAGTTTAGCCCCAAATGTTGAAGTTGCAATTGCTTGAGTTTGAGATGTCCAATTAAGATGAAATTTGGCAGAGAAGCATGTAATAAGAATAATTTCATATTGGTAACCTTAAAATCAGTAAAGATCTTCTAAATTTCTGAAATTACAATTTGGTCCTTAAATTGTGTTAAGTGCAATTGAGTCCCTTTTTCTTATCCGATCGGAGTGCCTTTCTCAAATAAGTTTTATGAGTACTCAATTAGGGTTAATGGGTATCTAGAAAAGATTAAAAAGAAAAAAAAGGGTCGTTAATCAAGGTTAACTTTCGGGTTGACTTTGGTTCTCCCCGTGTAATCTTTGTAGTTCGGGTCAACCGTGTAGGCCGGGCTAAGGGGGTTACAACTCTTGTTTCCGAAATAATCCTTCCTTCTTCATATCTCTTCATAGGAATAGTTGGTCTATCTTCCACCACATCTAAGCAGACATAGTCATTTGACTTGATGAAGAGTCTCATTCTATTCTTCCAATAAGGATAGTTATCCTTATTGAAATAAGGCATCTTGGTGGTCGATTGTGACTTGAAGAGGTTTTGGCCAGAGGTAGATGTCATGGTTTGATTCAAAGGTTGATTGATCTTCTTCTAGGATCTCCTATTGTGGATGTGAAACCCTCAAAGAGTTAGGCTTTGATACCAATTGTTGAGTGGATCAATCGAATCAAAATTTGCTAAGAGGGGGTGAATTGGCTTTTTTACATTGAAGGGAGCAAATTAAAAAGGTAAAAATTGAAGAGAAGGCACCTTATAGTAGTTGAAGCTTAGAACAAGCTCTACATCCACTACCTTAGCTCCCACTAATGATTTTCAACCAATTTCACTAGAAATTCTCTCTCTTTTCTCGGATTAGGAGGAAACCTTACAAACCGGTTAATTTTTCTACCCAAAGATTAACCGAGACTCTCACAAATCAAAGAAGATATGACAATCTGATAAATGCCTCACACAAGGTTAAAAGATTTCCCAATTACAAGTAATCACTCCCCAAACTTGAAATTGGGAAAGCTTGTTGAGGTGTTTAAGGTAATGATCTCGGTTGTTAAGGTTGTTGGCGGTGGAGCTACTGGTGGTTATGGTGGATTCAACAGAAGATTGGCAACTTTTCTCCATTTTTAAAGCCTAAAAAAGAAAGAAACTACAACTTCTTTTTCTCTCACTCTATCGCTCTCTTGATCAATTTGTGGAGGGGAGATCTGAAAGGGTGGGCGAATAGGGACAAAGGGAAAGAGATGAAAAGGCAGTTTATGGATTTTATCCACCCAAAAACGTGATAATGAATGATGCCTTCAAATAAACCCTTCGTTTACCGCTTGCAATTTCAAGCGATAAAACAAAGGAATCTAAAACTACCAATGTCTTCGCCCATATGATTCACCGGTACAAATCTAATTCGCATAAAAAATATAAGTATTTATCAGTATTTTTTTCATTTTTTTATTCTCCTACTATTTTTGTCTTTTTGACTTTTTTTAATAGTCCTAAATGTATGTGGTATAACTATAAATAAGAATGTGTAATGTTATGCTTACATGATTTTTTTATAACTTTTTATTCTTAATTTTTTTAAATTTAATATTTGTTTTATATTGGGTAAAGTACACCAGTAGTCACCAAACTTTTAAAATTTTCATTGGGATCACCCAATTTTTAATCCGCTTTCATTTTGGTCCTTCTCATTACCTTCCGTTAAAGACGCTAACGTGACAGTTAACTTTCTTTCTTCTTTAATAAAATAATATACTTTCTGGGTCACACTGCTAATTAAACCGCGTAACCTTCTCTTGCTTCTTCTTCTTCTCCAACCTTTGCAACTAGCATGTTTGTACTTTCCATTGTCGTGATTCTACTTCTTCAACACCTTGTTGTCGTAATGTTCCATTATATCTCGCACGCCCTGTTCGTAGAACCACGGCTCTACAGCTGGTATCGTCAACTCTTGGTTCTATCTCTGATACGATGATTTCTCCTTTTAAAGGTCAAAACCCTAAATAGAAGCTAGCTCAAGAGCGGAGGGACAATCAGAAAAATCATTGACGGGGTGCGATCAAGGGCGTCGGAGACAGAGCAAGTACCGTGAGCATCATAATCACACTCTTGACAAAGCACCAAATCATCAGTAGCGCACTGAATGAAAACAGGTTCATCGCAACAATTATCGCAAATCCAAAAACGGAGGTGCTTGAGGGAGAGTAGGTTGGAAAAATGGACGTGGTAGTCGCACGATAAATAAAGGTTGGCGGAGTCAGCCCCGCAGTAAAGAACAATTGTTTGGGCATTGTAGACATCGCAAGGTAGGGCTTCCTTGTCGTCTGGTGTTGGAGTAACCATAGTTTTTGTGGGGAACTCGGGTCGGGTGTAAAATTGAAAATAGAAAAGGGGTTGAGGGAAGAGAGTGAGGGGGCGACATATTTCAACTTTTTTTGGATGAAATTAATTTTTAAATTTGGAGGGAAATGAAATCCAATTAAGCACATGGGGTAAGCCGGTTCTAGTTTTTGCTGCAACTCACACTCAGACTCCCAACTTATTTTGGTTTTATTTATTTATTAATTAAAGGGGTTTGGAGAAAGAAAGAACTTACTCCTAGAGAACATCTCCGACAAGCATCCAGTCACCATCTTTGTCTTCATAAGTAGGTGCATATTCATGTTGATGCTGCTAGTTGCAGAGATTTGGAGGAAAAATAGTTCATGTGGTTCAATCAGTAATGGGACCCATAAAATATATTATTTATTGAGAAAGAAAGAAAGTTAACTACCACATTAGCATTTTTAATGGAATGTAATAGGAGGGGTCAAAATGAAAAAAAGTTTGGGTGACCCCAATAAAACTTCAAAAGTTCGGTGATTAAAATGAATGCGCCCTTAAAGTTCGGTGACCACTGGTGTACTTTACCCTTTTATATTTAATGTGTGTTTACCATACAAGTACCTTATAATTTTAAAATTGTGGTTTCTCATTTTATTTCTATTCTCGTACTCGTATCAGTACAACATACATTCACAGTCGCATTTTCTTTGTGAGATCAGACTGCACCATGTTTCTGCCTCTTTCTTTCCTCTTTTATTAACTTGGTTCAACATGTCTTTAGTTAATTGATTTAATCCAAGAATTATTTTAATAAATGATTGAAATTGATTGGTTTAGGTGTTTGAAATTAAAAGGTGTGTGATTAATTGTGTTGAGTTTGTCTAGCCACCTTTTTGTTGTTGGAATCTGGTCAAAGTTCCCTTTGAAATGGAGCACCATAATATTTTCAATCCGAAAAATTTAAATTGGTTTGACTCTCTGATGTCGTTTATTTAGGGTCCAGTTCCAATACAAAACTGCAAAAAGGATTAATTTCAACATCCTTTTGTTGCTTGACCACTATCTTTCCCATTCTCCAGTGTGAGATTTCCTCTTATTCAAAAATATGTGTCCCAATCACAATTATATCATTTGAAAGGGTAAACAACATCATTGTTCATTAAATTATTTCTGTTTTAGTCATTAAACTATTATTTTTGATAAAATCGTCATTAACGTTATATTTTTTTATTTTGATCATTCATCGTTGAAAAACTCACGAAAAAACTAATAATTTAGTGAACAAAACAAGAAATAAGCAATAGATTGGAGACCAAAATAGGAAAAAATAACATTAGTGACCAAATAAAAAATACAATCTTAATGACAATTTATCAAAAATAATAGTTAATAACTATAACAGGAAATGAGAATAAATTAGTGAGGAATTCTGTTGTATACCTTATTTAAAACCAACCTCAGAAGAGAAGTAACTATTTCAGTAAAAAACCACTGCAAGAAGTTGTTTGCCCGTTAGGCGTTATGAAACAATTATCATAATTTTGAGAGACAAAGGCTGGCCCACAACCTCATTCTCAGCTAACATTTTCTCTTGTTTTTCGTTACTAATTTGGTGTGGTTAAAGGGAAATTCTAAAAGCCGACCGCTTATAAACAGATTAAAAAGATGCCACTTTTTTTTTAATTTGTTGGATCAAGTCGGATTAGTAATAGACATTAGATTGAAAAAAAAAAAGGTAACCCAGTGAACCAATACATACAGTAAGAAATTTGGTACATACTTTTTTCTCTTACAACTTATGTAAGGATTTGTGCATTCTTTGTAGTAATTTGTGTACATACAAAAATCCTTACATTTCTTGTACCGAATCATGTTTTCTCGTAAGAAAATTGTGTATGTACACAAACCCTTACACTAAGTTAAGCTCTTTGGTCCTTGGTGAAATTTTGTAAGAAACTCGGTACATACTGTTTTTCTTACAACTTTTATAAGGATTTTTGTATACATTGCAGTAATTTCTGTACATACACAAATCCTTACATTTCTTGTACCAAATTAAGTTTTCTTGTAGGAAATTGAGTATGTAAACAAATCCTTACACTAAGTTGGGCCCCTTTGGCTCTTGGTGAAATTTTGTAAGAAATTCGGTACATATTGTTTCTCTTACAAATTATGTAAGGATTTGTGTATTCTTTGTAGTAATTTGTGAACATACACAAATACTTGCATTACTTGTACCAAATTATGTTTTCTCATAAGAAATTATATATGTACACAAATCCTTACACTAAGTTGAGCCCCTTTGGTTCTTGGTGAAATTTTGTAACAAATTCGGTACATACCGTTTTACTTACAACTTGTGTAAGGATTTGTGTGTCCTTTGTAGTAAATTGTGTTCACACACAAATCCATACAAATCTTGTAATATATTATGATTTCTCGTAGGAAATTGTGTGTGTACATAAATCCTTACCCTAAGTTGAGTCCCTTTGGCCCTTGGTGAAATTTTGTAAGAAATTTGGTACATACAGTTTCTCTTACAACTTATGTAAGGATTTATGTATTCTTTGTAGTAATTTCTATACATACACAAATCCTTACATTTCTTGTATCAAATTATGTTTTCTCGTAGGAAATTGTGTATGTACACAAATCCTTACACTAAGTTGAGCCCCTTTGGCCCTTGGTGAAATTTTGTAAGAAATTCAGTATATACCGTTTTCTTACAACTTATGTAAGGATTTGTGTATTCTTTGTTGTAATTTGTGTACAGACACAAATCCTTACATTTCTTGTACCAAATTATGTTTTCTTGTAGGAAAATGTGTATGTCACAAATCCTTACACTAAGTTAAGCCCCTTTGGTCCTTGGTGAAATTTTGTAAGAAATTCAGTACATGCCATTTTTCTTACAACTTGTGTAAGGATATGTGTATATTTTGTAGTAATTTGTGTACATACACAAATCCTTACATTTCGTGTACCAAATTTTGTTTTCTCGTAGGAAATTGTGTATGTACACAAATCCTTACCCTAAGTTGAGGTCCTTTGGCCCTTGATGAAACTTTGTAAGAAATTCGGTACATACCGTTTTTCTTATAACATTTGTAAGGATTTGTGTATACTTTGTAGTAATTTGTGTGCATACACAAATCCTTACAAATCTTGTAATATATTATGTTTTCTCGTACGAAATTGTGTATGTACACAAATCCTTACCCTAAGTTGAGCCCCTTTGGCCCTTGGTGAAACTTTGTAAGATATTCGGTACATATTTTCTTACAACATTTGTAAGGATTTGTGTATACTCTGTAGAAAATTGTGTACATACACAAATCCTTACATATCTTGTAACAAATTATGTTTTATCGTAGGAAATTGTGAATGTACACAAATCCTTACCGTAAGTTGAGCCGTTTTGGCCCTTGGTGATACTTTGTAAGAAATCCGGTACATATCGTTTTTCTTAAAACATTTGTAAAGATTTGTGTATACTCTATAAGAAATTGTATACATACACAAATCCTTACATATCTTGTAACACATTATGTTTTCTCGTAGGAAATTGTGTATGTACACAAATTCTTACTCTAAGTTGAGCCCCTTTGGCCCTTGGTGAAACTTTGTAAGAAATTTGGTACATACCATTTTCTTACAATATTTGTAAGAAATTGTGTACATACAAAAATCCTTACATATCTTGTAACAAATTATGTTTTCTCGTAGGAAATTGTGTATGTACACAAATTCTTACCCTAAGTTGAGCCCTTTTGGCCCTTGGTGAAACTTTGTAAGAAATTCGGTACGTACAATTTTTCTTACTGGGTCCAGAGAGAATGTGAACCAGTCATTTATATGTCTTGCATTTCCTCTTGGCTTTTGTTGCACGTTTGAGAAGTTGCCTTTCATCTCCCCTGTTTTGTGAAACTGTTCCCTCGCTCGAGTGGGGACCTGCTACGATTGATGGCCATTTCAGGGGTGAACTTAAAAATTGGGCCTTAAATTATGGATTTAAATTGTAGTTGTAGTCATATTTTTTTGTCGTATTGCGATTATTGTGATTGCGGACATAACCGGTGTTATTTCGATCACTACGAGTATTGCAGTTTTAAAATTTTTAAAAAACATACACCATTGTGGTAAAACAGTTACAGATATTACTGTTTTAAATGGTGTCACTATCTTCATATAACGATCTTATGGTTGCATGGCTATATAAATCTATGTTCCTAATAGCAAGTAATAAAAAATAAATAAATTTTAAGAGTAGGTCTATAATAACAAGTATTGAAAAATTTTGGGCCCTAATAACAAATATTAAAAAATTGAATTTTATGACTATGCCTATAATAACAATTATTTAAAAATAAGACCCTAATAACAATTATTAGAAAAAAAATTAAATATTAAGAATGCGCATTAAAAATTAGACTTCTAATAACAAATATAAGAAAAAAATCGAATCCTTAATAATAAATAGGCTTAATGACTACATTGCTCCCTAAACTATACACTTTTTTCGAGTTGGCCCCTAAAGTATTTTTCGGGACATTTTGCCTTAAAAAAATCCTCATTGGCCAATCAAAATGCGCCACATGTCAATTTTTTAACAAAAATAAACAAACTTAAATAAAAGAATGAATTGCACATTAGGTATGTCAGATTTTATTTTTTGTTCATTTTAATCCCTTATATGAACTGTTTAGACTTAGTTTAGGAAAAATCCATCAAACATTGATGAATGAATTCACAGCGTAATGCAGATTCAACTTCAACATCACTTATCGTTGAGTCATTCTCAACCCCAGATAGCGCGCCACCAAATGAACACGAATTCTCAGTGGAATCCCGACATTCAGCAACAGCCAAGCTATTCATGCCAGAATTAGTGCATTCAGTTATGTTAATCTCCATATCCTCAATTCCTTCGCGTATCTTCCCTTCTCCTACACCATACCGAGTTTCCTCACCAAAGTTGTTGTCCTCGCGATTACTAACACAATGCATAAACTTATCTTTCGAATCTTGAGGCAAGCTTCCAGTTCCATTACTATTTTAAACCATTTCCATCACTGTATTAGAGCCTATCCTAATCATCATAAAGACTTCGTCAATTCACTAATAAGTCAATCTAGTTTAGAAAAATGTCCCAGCAAAATTCACATCAAATTCAACATTACCATCTTAACTAAGCAAATTGATTTTTTAAAAGAAAGAGACTACAAGTAAATGGTCCGTGTTTTTATATTTATATACACAATAATCAAAACTTCTTAACATAAAATGCTAAAAATAAACAAAGAAAAATCGAATTTTTCAACAAATGACAAGTTAGAACACAAGATTGTGATAAAAGAAATAAGAAATTTAGGGATTGAAACCAACATAAATTGCAAAAATCCAGAACATAGAATAGAGAAGAGGGAAAGAAGAAGATGAGCAGTTCATATAAGGGACTAAAATGAAAAAAAAAATCTGGCATATCTAATGTGCAATTCACCCTTTTTATTAAGTCATTATTTTTTGTTAATAAAATGGCACGTAAAACGTTTTGATTAGCCCGTGAGAAATTTTTTAACAAATGTTAACAGAGGGGGCATATGAGGTCACGATTTTTAGTTAAGTGGGCAAAATGTCTCGAAAAATACTTTAGGGTCCAATTCGAAAAAAGTACATAGTTTAGGGGGCAATTGAGTCATTAAGCCTAATAAATATAATTTGAAAAAAATACAAATAGTATTAATTTTCTTGAGCGGTTGGCCCCGAGCGGGCGCTCTTATTGCCCTTGCCTAGGGTCGGGCCTGACCATATAATTCAAGTCACAATATAACATAGCTGACCATAACCCTAGGCTAAGGTTATTACAGTCTTACTATAACTAGAGATGGCAATGGGGCGGGGCGAATTTTTTGTCATCCCAACCTCGACCCGAATATTAGGAATCTATACTCGACCCTGCCCAAGCTAATTTTCAATAGTGTTTCACCCGCCCGAACTCGCCCCGTATTTTATAATGAAACCCCAATTCCGACCCGATCTGAATCAATACTATTTTTTTATTTCCCACATTTTCTCACTCAATCTCAAATGTTTCTCTCAAGCCAAACACCACCATAAGCACCCAGATTTAAACAAAAACAAAACAACATTAAATATTAAATAAAAACCCTAAAATAGTAAGTGACAGATCAAGAACTTCAGAAACATAAAAATGTGAAGTAATTTTATGGCTAAAGGGTAATTTTCCCTTGTAGTCGACGTAATTTATCGATTTCGTCTCTATGGTATTTTCACATCATTTTAGCCCTTAAAGTAATCCAATTGTATCACTGTTTGCCCCTTGACTGACGGAAGCCATCGTTAACTGTTACGATGGTTACGTTGCAGTTTTGGATGAAGTGGTAGAGGGCAAAATTGATTTTTTCAAGCGAGTTCGAGGGTAAAATTAATTTTTAGTTGAGTACGAGGGCAAAATTAATTTTTAGGTAAAAATACGAATTTAAGAAAATATTAAAATACTAAAATAATGCAAAAATAATAAAACATTTAAATTTTTTATTGATATATGGCTAAAAATAATAAAGTTAAAAAAATCTAAAAATAAGTAATAAATATAAAATTAAAATATTAGAAGCTATTAACTTATAAATTATTCAAAAATCAAAACTTAAAAATAAATTTTACCCTCTAATCCTAATTTTTAAATTTCAAACCCTAAAAATTTTAAACTCTAAATTGTAAACCTTAAATCCTAAACCCTAATTAGAAATTTTATCAATATAAAGTGAATATGAATCATAAAAGTATGTGTATAAATTAAATCAAGTAAAGGGTTTAAGTTTTAGGGTTTAAGGTTTCTGATTTAGAAATTAGACTTAAATTGTAGAGTTTAATTTTTTAGTATTGAGAGATAGGAGCACCAAAAAGGGTAAAAGATTTTCTTCGACTGAGAGAATCACATTAACCGTACTTTAGGATTCTTTCTTCCGTACATTTTTTGAAGAGAAAGAAAACTAAAATCTTCCATTTTTTAAAATTAATTTTACCCTTTGTCACATCATCGTAAACTGTCACGTCACTGTCGTAATAGTCAACGTTGACTTCCGTCACTAAGGGGCAAACGATGAAAATACTATAAGGACGAAATCGATAAATTGAGACTACTATAAAGGCAAAAGTGACCCTTTAGCCTAACTTCATCATCCTTTAACCAACAAATCAATAGTAAGACATGCAAACACAAAAAAAGAGTATAAAATGGCAGATTTTTTTTTAAATATACAATGTGTTTTAAAAAATGAAAATTTCTTTAAGATGAAAAAGGGATTTGTTGAAGAAAAGAATTAAAATCTTGAATCATACATAAAATAAACGAAATGAAGAAGATTTTTGAAGAAAAAGAAAATAAGAAAGAGAGGAGATGAAGAGGAACGACTGATAGCAAATGTAAGAGAAGAAAAGGTTAAACCCTAATTAGTATATATATATATATATATATATATATATATATATATATATATATATATATATATATATATATATATATATATATAATGGCATTTTAGTTTTTATTTTAAAAACATGTACATTAAGGTAATATATATCGGGTTGGGTCGAAAATTTTTCACTTTAAACCCGAACTCGTCCCGCCCCAACACTCTTCTTCGCATAACCTACCTCGCCCCGCCCCGAAACAAGATTTTCTATAATAAAAAAAAAACTCGCCCCGATTTGATCGGATCGGGTCAGGACCCGTCAGGGACGGGTTTTTTTGTCACCCCTAACTATAACATCCATCAACTTTGTTTGATATATGTATATTGTATATGTAAAACATGAAGAGATATATATGTATATCATACATGGTTATAGAAAATCGTTGAAATTTTGAACCAATTAGTATTCTAACATTATAAATGTTTACAATTAAATTTGAACAGAAGCTCGAACAACTCGGGTCGAATTTTTTTTTAAATAGAATTAAAGTTATGAAATAAGACTCATAAATTTGACTAACTCGAATTTTTTTATTGAAATTGATCGAATGTCTACCCTACTGTGCAGTAGAGATAGAAGGATGTGGTGAAAGAACCCACCATGCATTTTAAATGAATTATTATTTATTTAAGATTTTTTTTACAAATCCTATCTAATCCTATCTAAAGGGAAAATAAAAGAAAAGAGTACTTCTAGTAGATCTAGAACTCATGACCTAAAAAATGAAGAATTAAAGATGAGCAACTTAGTCAACCACTAATGGCAAACTAGTCTATTATGCTCAAGTAAGTAATTTTTTTTAATTTCAGTTATGAAGTTATAAAAATTCCACGGATTGAACCGTATCAAATAATTGTGTTGGCTTAAGCTTAAGAAATACTAGTAGCAATTTGGGTCCATCAACTGATCCCAAGAATTCCCCCCACCAATCCACCAATAAGGATCGAGATACGATAGATGAATAGATAGAGATAAGGATTATTTGCACACTCCACACGTACCCACCACCCTCGTCCCTTGCACTCATAACTCTGCTGGCTGCTGCAACCAAGAAACCAAGAAAGAAAACTCTTTTATTGGGGAAATGGAGGCTATGAGGGTGTCTTTCCTTTCAACAACGCCTTCTTTGGTTTCTCTCGCCCCTCTCCCTGTCCCTGACCCGTCTTTGAATCCCATCTCTACCTCTATTGCTGCTGGCAGATCCCCCTCTCGGCCTGTAAGTTGCCTTCTGTTTTGACATGCAAACTCATTGTCTAGGTTCTTGGGATTCCAGTGTCCTGCAACTCATTGTTTCGTGTTTTCATGCCTTGAAATGAAACCATTAGGGTGCTATTCGTTGTAGTAGTAAAACCCAATCTGTTGGTGTTTCTTCTCAACATGGTTTCCATCGTAGAGATGTTCTCAAATGCATTGGAGCAACACTTGGTTTGGTAACACCTCATTTTCTCTTTCTCTACAACTCTAATCTATCAATGTTTTTTTCTTCTTAAATTATTACTCACAGACAAGTTAATGCATTTCTACCCTTACTAGAGCACTAAATTCCCCCATCAACTGTGCCATAAGAAGAATGTGTGATATCTGTCTTTTAGGAATTACTTGCAAGCTCAGGGTCATGGGTTGAAATGGCAAGTGCTGCTGATTTGATACAACGTAGACAGCGCTCTGAGTTCCTCTGTAAGTTCTCCATACACTAGTACAGTTTGGCTTCACAAGCTACGCTATTCTAAATTACATTCCACACTTTTTCTTGTGCAGCAAGTATTAAGGACACCTTGTTTACTGCTATAAAGGTATATTCACCTATCCCGCTCCCTGTCCTTCATTTTAGCAAAATACGAATAAGCTATGTTTGTGGTCTTAAGTTACGGTTTAGCATTCGATTCGTTTTACTTTTAATGTTCATCGTGTTATTGTTGTCTTTCAATCAGGGAAATCCAGATATTGTCCCCTCCTTGCTAACTTTGGCACTGAATGATATTATGACTTATGACAAGGTCAGATGCATGATACTCAAAATTTTATGAGATATCCTCTTTAATTTGCTACATGGGATGGGGAAATGAGGAAATAAATATAATAACTTTCTGATGCTTAAGTTTGTAGGCTACAAAATCTGGTGGCCCAAATGGATCCATTCGTTTTAGGTATGTCATGTTTTTTTACCCACAGCATTATCTCAGGTCTAACTTCTAAGTTTGTGCTTAGGAACTATGTAAGATACTTCACAAATAGATACAATAACATTAGAGGGTTTAATTATGCAAAAAACCTACAAACGAGGCTTGAAGATTAATAGCTTTACTGAAAGGCAAGTGATGTGTGCTGTCGTTAAGGTATCCTTTTAGTTTCCTGAGCACTGAGACTACGATCTTGTTTACCGTTGTGCTGTTTGTATATTTTAACATGGAAGTAGATAATAAAATGATTGCCTCTACTTCAAGATGAAAAATTCTGACAAAAAAATTTGGAGATTGTTGTTGTCGAGTTATCTAATTTATTGCCAATGAACATGTTTTGTCCTTGGTTACTAGGTACTTAAACCTTCCACTTTTGTGTGATTCAGTAGAATCATTGTTTTAGCTTCTTATTAAAATCTTAACTTTCGTTCTCGTCTCTTTTCTTGCTTAAAGCTCAGAGTTAAGCCGACCTGAAAATAAGGGGCTTTCAGCGGCTGTGAGTTTGTTAGATGAAGCAAAGAAGGAAATTGATTCATATTCCAAGGGAGGACCTATCTCATACTCAGATCTCATCCAATCTGCAGGTGAAGTTATGCCCTCTGTCATAGTTATCTAGCCTGAGTATTCCATTTGCGAGAAGCGGATAACGCTAATTCACCTGACATACCATTTGTTTATTCTATCCAGCTCAATCTGCTGTCAAGTCTACTTTTCTGGCAGCTGCTATTCGCAAATGCGGTGGGAACGAAGAGAAAGGAAGAACATTGTATGCGGCATATGGTTCAAATGGACAGGTCCTTTTCTTTAAGCGAAAATTCTGTCATCTGTTCTTTAGCATCTAATCAGTTACTGGTATTTCCTCCTTGAGTTTGTAGTCTATAAATATGATTGAAGTTGGCAATCATTATTATCAATACTGTTATTGTTATATTGTGCCAACAGTGGGGCTTGTTCGATAGGCAATTTGGACGAAGTGATGCTGAAGAGCCAGACCCAGAGGGAAGAGTGCCTCTTTGGGAGAAAGCAAGCCTGCAAGAAATGAAAGACAAGTTCAAAGGAGTTGGCTTTGGTCCCCGTCAGGTAGTTCCTCATTACAGACACTTTCTTAAGTTGTTAATCTTCATTAAACCCGGCAAAGCGCCAAAAAGACATGCTTGTACACTCACAAGCATGATAGAAGGAATGATGATTTTGACATTTTTAAGGTTTTCATGTATATTGTTTTCTTCCTTGTTTGCCGTACTAATTTCAACAATCATCATGCATGCACCCTAATTTCAGTCATTTATTTTCTCATATCGGATGATCAGCTAGCTGTGATGTCTGCATTCTTGGGTCCAGACCAGAATGTAACAGAGGCCTTATTAGTTACTGATCCAGATGTTTCCCCTTGGGTTCAAAAATACCAGCGGAGCCGAGAAACTGTGTCCCAAACGGATTATGAGGTTCGTTCCTTGTTTCTCCTTATGTAGCAAGAGCTCCATCCTTGAATGGTTGACATGAAAATGGTGTTAAACATTAAACCCGATTCTACAATTCTCCTATCGCAGGTTGATCTGATAACTACACTTACAAAGCTAAGTTGCTTGGGGCAGAAAATCAATTATGAGGCATACACATATCCGGTCCGAAAGATTGAACTGAGCAAACTGAAATTATAGGGTGAAGCGGCGGCAGCAAAGTAATGTGGTATGAACTCCGACAACAAATTTTCCAAGTTGAATGTTCTTATCATGGTTTTAATGTATTGAATAGGAGATGAAAGATATCTGTTAGTATCAATCCATCCTTCAATTTCCATTTGAATGTTTATAACAAGTGTTTGTTGTTGTCAGCTCAATAACCTCGTACTTGCACGGTTTACGTCAATCTTCCATGCGAGTTCATTACAATACCTCTTCATTTAGTATCTTTTATTCTGAATTCCATTCATTACAAAATTGAAACATGCTAGGAATACGACGGGCTTGGCTTTTTAAAAATTCAAATATATATTTTAATGATTAATTCTTCCATGCAGTCATGCACAAGTGCTTGTGGAAATTTTGTCTATACAAGTGCTTTAGTTTTAGGGTTTAGAAACTTTGTTTAAGGTTTATGAGTTTAAGTATAGTAGTTTTGAATTTAGGGGTTGTTGATAGAAGTTTGGGTTTAGGGTTAAAAATTAGGATTTCTAGGTTAAAACCTTAATTCCTAACGATATTACCCTAAAACTTAAACTCTAAACGCTAAATTTTAACCATGAACCCTAAATTCTAAATCATTTATACTAAAACCCCTAAATTCTAAACTCTAACTATTATGTTCGTTGATTCACATTCAGGCACAAAAATTTTAAAATATTCAAGTTTTTAGTTCGTTCGAAGTAGGATTACTTTGGTGATTAATGTGACATTCGTCACTTGGGTCTATTCCTTCTAGGTCGGGGATGGGTGTTAAAATTAATGTTAGGGTAAAATAAGTTGATCATCATTGAACTTTGCTCTAAAACCTATTTTGGTCACTAAACTTTAAAAACGACCAATTTACTCATTCAATTTTAAACATTGAATTTTTTTCATCACTCCCCCCGTTAACCCAGTTACTGGATGATGACGTGACTTTTTTAAATAATTTTCTCATCACATAAAAAAAATCGTAAATAAAATAATACTTCAACTTTAAAATCATATCTTCTTCTTTGTTAATTCTAATGGAACCCATGTTCCCCTTTCTATTAGAATTCTTGGTTGAATTCTTGAACTAGGGTTGAAAAGGGGGAAAAACGATAGAGTGAACGGGATGAAGAAAGAGGAAAAGAATTTTATTATTGTTATCTCAAAATGTTAATTACAGATATAACATATATATACATTTACTAAACAACCTAACTAACATCCTTTATTTACAAGAATACCCTTTTTCAATCTTTAACTAACTAACATCCTAACTCTTAATACTCCCCCCTCAAGTTGGAGCATACAAATTTTGAATGCCCAACTTGAAAATTGAAGATTGAAAAACAGCAATAGGCAAAGCCTTTGTAAAACAGTCTGCTAGTTGATTTTGACTTGAAACAGGCAGCAAGGTAACAGATCCATTATGAACCTTCTCTCTAATGATGTGGCAATCAATTTCGATGTGTTTTGTACGCTCGTGATGCACCGGATTTTCTGCAAGTTTGACAGCGGAGAGATTATCACAATAAAGATTAGCTGAAGAATGTGCAATATGTAAATCATGCAACAAATGAGTAAGCCACTGAATTTCACAAACAGTGGTTGCCATAGCTCTATATTCAGCTTCACTCGATGACCGGGATACTGTCTGTTGCTTCTTGGACTTCCAAGAAATAAGGGCTGAACCAAGGAAAATACAAAATCCTGTAGTGGAACGTCTGGAATCAGAACACGATGCCCAATCTGAATCAGAAAAGGCATTGAGTTTTAATGAGTTCTGAGCAGGAAAGAAGATGCCTTGTCCAGGAGTAGCTTTAAGATATCTTAAAACCCTATGTACAGCAACTATGTGAGAGTCAGTAGGTGCAGACATAAACTGGGATAATTGTTGAACTGCAAAGGATATGTCAGGTCTGGTATTTGTAAGATAGAGAAATTTACCAATGATTCTCCTATAGGAAGTAATATCATCTAGAGGCTGGCCTTCATCTTTAGAAATACTCTTATTGGGAACCATAGGTGTAAAAACAGGCTTGGAATTAATAAAACCTGTTTCTTCTAACAATTCTAAAGTATACTTTCTCTGACAAAGATTTATACCATCACTATTCCTAGCAACCTCAAGACCAAGAAAAAATTTTAGCTCTCCTAGGTCTTTAATTTTAAAAACATCATGAAGATACTTCTTAATCAAGTCAATAGAAGTTAAGCTAGGACCAGCAAGTATTATGTCATCAACATATATAACAAGGGCAATGAAATCAGAGTCAGCACCTTTAGTAAAAAGAGAAGAATCAGCAGAAGATTGTATAAAACCCTGATTTAATAAGGTAGATGTCAATCTTTCATTCCATTGGCGACTGGCTTGTTTTAAGCCATACAAACTCTTTTTTAATTTACACACAAGACCAGGAGAGGGAGAATGAAAACCAGGGGGTAATTGCATGTACACTTCCTCATCCAAATAACCATGTAAGAATGTATTATTTATATCTAACTGATGCAAAAACCAGTTTTTAGCAGCAGCTAGAGCAAGAATCATTCTAACAGTGGTTAGCTTAGCTACAGGACTAAAAGTACTAAGATAGTCAATACCAGGTTGTTGAGTATACCCTTTAGCAACCAATCTAGCCTTGTATCTCTCTAAACTCCCATCTGACTTTAATTTTGTTTTATAAACCCATTTGCAACCTATAGCTACTTTATTAGGTGGAAGAGGGACAAGATCCCAAGTTTTATTCCTTTCTAAAGCAGCAATTTCATCATTCATTGCATTTTTCCAACATTCATGCTTAATTGCTTGATTATAATTCTTAGGTTCAGCAAGAATCTCAGCAGCACAAATATAAGACATGAAATTAGGAGATATAAGTTGATAGGACATCACCTGGGCAACAGAATGAGGAGAAGACCTTGGCTTTGGTAAAGAGACTTGATAATCTTGAAGATGCTTAGGCAAATTTTTAGTTCTTGCTGGGCGAGTAGGAGGAACAGGCATAATGTCTGAAGTAGCAGAAACAAGAGAACTTTGCTTGTCTAAAGAATCCTTAACAGAACTATCATCCATTCTGATATTACTATCTAATGAAATAGCAGCAGAATTAAGATCTGATGAATCAGTTAAAGGATTTAACACTTTATTAGCAGGCTTGGTTTTATGAACAAAATCTTCAAAAGAAGAATTCTGAAACTGAGGAAGAACAACATTATCCATATGAAATTTTTGTTCTTTAAAAGGAAAAACAGATTCTGAAAAAACCACATCTCTTGAAACAAAAACATTGCCATTATCAAGATTATACAGCCTAAAACCTTTTACATTTTTAGGATGCCCTAAATAAACACATTTAACAGCTCTAGCATGAAGTTTTGTCTTAGGTTTTGGAAAAATGCTTGCAAAAGCAAGACAACTAAAAGACTTCAAATGATCAAATTTAGGAGATTTATTATATAAGATCTCAAAAGGAGTTTGATTATTCAACACAGGTGTAGGAGTGACATTAATCAAATTTGCAGCATGCAATATACAATCCATCCAGAACTTCAAAGGTAATTCAGCCTGTAATCTTAAGGACCTAGCCACATTTAGAAGGTGCTGATGCTTTCTCTCAACCACACTGTTCTGTTGAGGAGTATACACACAAGAATTTTGATGTATGATTCCTTTATCACTATAAAAATCATGCATGTCAAACTCTCTAGCATTGTCAGTTCTTATAGTCTTAATCTTAACAGAAAACTGAGTGTAAACCAACTGATAAAAAGATTCAATTAAGGACCTAACTTCAGCTTTGGTTTTCATAGGATATATCCAAAGAAACCTACTCCTATCATCCACTATGGTCAAAAAATAAAAATGACCATATAGACTAGCAGTTGAAAAAGGCCCCCAAACATCAATATGAATTAATTCAAAAACATCAGAAGAACAAGAAGAACTAGTAGTAAAAGGCAACCTTTTGTGTTTAGACAAAAGACAAACTTCACATTTATTTTGAGAATTAGAATGTACAGAAATATCAGAATTTAACAAATTGAATTGTTTCATCCTTTGAACAGAGGGATGCCCTAGTCTAATATGCCAAAGACTAAAGCTATCACCAACAGAAATATTACAAGAAAAATTTTGAACAACAAAAGAATTACCATACTGAAAAGAAAAATCAGAATTACTGACTTCAAGATGATATAACCCAGCAACAGCCTTAGCTAAACCAATCTTCCTGCAGGTCTTGGTTTCCTGAAGGATACAACAATTCAAGTTAAAAACCAAAGAAACAGAACCAGACTTGGTTAACTGAGATACAGAAACCAAATTAAATTTAAACAGTGGTATATGTAAAACATCAAACAAAATTATGTCATCAGAAATCTTAACAGTACCCACATGAGAAACCTTTACCATACTTCCATTAGGAAGTTTAACAAATCTGTTAGTAACAACAAAATATTCAGTAAAATAATCTAAAGATGAAACCACATGATCAGTGGCTCCTGAATCCAGGATCCAAGAAACAGAAGAATTTTGAATAAAACTAGAACAATTAAGAACAATACCTGTCTCCTGAGATGTATCAACATCAAAAGCAGAATGTAACATGTTCACCCTTGATGACTGATCAGAAGAAGAAGCAGACAACTGAGCAGGCCCACGTTCTTGGAGAAGATTAAGCAATCCTTCATATTGTTCCTTAGTAAAGGAAACAACAGAACCAGAGGCACTTTGACCAGAAGACTGACCATGACTTTTACAACTAGATTTCAACCCAGAATCATCCTCACTACTATCACTCATCCCAACCTGATTTATCTTACTAACCTGCTGACCCCTTTGTCTATAATTGGGAGGAAACCCATGTTTCCTATAGCACTTGTCAACTGTATGGCCATAAAGACCACAAAAAACACACAAAGGCTTCTTAACAGAACCAGGATAGGCCTTTTTAGAAACACTACCTAGACGACCATCAGACCTATCCCCATGTCTATCCCCAAATTTAGGAGGCATTCTATCAACCAAAAAGACATTAGACTCATGACTGACAGAATTCATCAGGCTTCGTTCATGTTGAACAACTATAGCAAAAATTTCATTTATAGCAGGTAAAGGTTTAGTCATCAATATCTGAGATTTTTGAACTGAAAAAGCATCACTCAGACCCCTAACAAACTTCAAAGCAAAATCTTGATTTCTATACCTCAAGGCTAAACAGGAACAAGATTCTAGAGGTCTTAAGTTCGATATTTCATCCCACAGAATCTTTAAATTGGTATGATAAGCAGTAATCGAAAGATTACCTTGTTGCATCGCGTAAAACTCATGAATCAAGTCAGAAATGCGAACCAAGTCCCCTTGATTAAAACGATCATGTAGATCCTTCCAAAGATCATAAGCTGTGTCAATCCAGATGACACTTTGCACAATGTCAGGGTGAATAGCTCTCTGCAACCAGGACAGTACCAAATTGTTGCATTTGACCCATGCTTCATACAGGGAATCATCATCGCGGGGCTCCTTGATGGCACCAGAAACAAAACAAAATTTGTTCTTCGAAATCAGCGCCATCTTCATAGACCTAGCCCAAGCGTGATAATTGGCACCGGTGAGAAGACTGGAAACAAGGACGAGGGACGGGTTCTCGTTGGGATGAATATAGAAATCGTCGTGCGGATCATCAGTACGATAAATCCAAGTAGAATCGTGAGAACGAGAGAAAGAATCTGAATCTTCTGATACCATATTAGAATTCTTGGTTGAATTCTTGAACTAGGGTTGAAAAGGGGGAAAAACGATAGAGTGAACGGGATGAAGAAAGAGGAAAAGAATTTTATTATTGTTATCTCAAAATGTTAATTACAGATATAACATATATATACATTTACTAAACAACCTAACTAACATCCTTTATTTACAAGAATACCCTTTTTCAATCTTTAACTAACTAACATCCTAACTCTTAATACTTTCTCTACTCTCCAATCTCACCTCCTGCGCGCTTTGGGTTATACCCCTTATCGGTTTGCTCGTCGTGCATCCTTTATTTCTTCCTCCTACGAAAAATTTAGTCGGGTCAAGGCTCGTTTTAGCTTTGAATCGAAAGTATGATCAGATTTGGTGTGTTTGTCACCACCGACGGGCTACTTGCCTTTACATTACGCCCTCCTCTCCGTCTTTTGCTATACCGGGTCCGTCGTCCACATGCTCGTTGTCGATAATTTTTGCCTTTATAGTAGTCTCAATTTATAGTAATTTCACTTTATTAGCTTATGATATTTTAATTTTTATAATTTTTTAATTATTTTTAGACATTTTTAATTATTTTTATTTTATTTTTAGTCATATATTAATAAGAAATTATTTTTAATATTATTTTAATATTTTTGTACTTTACTCATATTTTTGTCTAAAAATCAATTTTACCCTCTGTCACGTCATCGTCGTAATGGTCAACATTGACTTCCGTCTGTTAAAGGGCGTCACGTCATCGTCGTAACGGTCAACGTTGACTTCCGTCGATCAATGGGCAAACGGTGATGTAATTGGACTACTTCAAAAGCTAAATTAATGTGAAAATACTATAAGGACGAAATCGATAAATTGAGACTACTATAAGGGCAAAAGCGACTCTTTAACTTAATTTTATCGTTCTTTAACCAACAAATCTATAGTAAGACATGCAAACACAAAAATGAAATATAAAAATGACAGGTTTTTATATAAATATACAATGTGTTTTAAAAAATGAAAATTTCTTTAGGATGAAGAAGGGATTTGCTGAAGAAAAGAATTAAAATCTTAAATCATACATAAAATAAACGAAATGAAGAAGATTTTTAGAGAAAAAATAAGAAAGAGAAGAGATGAAGAGGAACGACTGGTAGCAAATGTAAGGGAAGAAAAGGTTAAACCCTAATTAGTATATATATATATATATATATATATAATGGCATTTTAGTTAATATTTTAAAAACATGTATATTAAGGTAATATATATCGGGTCGGGAAATTTTTACTCTAAACCCGAACCCGCCCCGCCCCGACACTTTTTTTCGCATAACCCGCCCCACCCTGAATCCCGATTTTCTATAATAAAAAAAACTCGCCCTGATTTGATCGGTTCGGGTCAGGACCCGTCGGGGACGGTTATTTTTGTCATCCCTAACTATAACATCCCTCAGCTTTGTCTGATATATGTATATTGTATATGAAAAACATGAAGAGATATATATGTATATCATACATGGTTATAGAAAACCGTTTAAATTTTGAACCAATTAGTGTTGTAACGTTATAAATGTTTATAATTAAATTTGAACAGAAGCTCGAACAACTCAGGTCAATTTTTTTTAAATAAAATTAAAGTTATGAAATAAGACTCATAAATTTAACTAACTCGAAATTTTTTGATTGAATTTGATCGAACGTCTACCCTACTATACAACAGAGATAGAAGGATGTGGTGAAAGAACCTACCATGCATTTTAAATGAATTATTATTTTTTAAAATTTTTTTTGACAAATCTTATTTAATCTTACTTAAAGGGGAAGGGAAAGGAAAAAAGTGCTTCTAGTGGCTCTAGAACCTATTATCTGAAAGAATAAAGAATTAAAAATAAGCAACTTGGTCAACTATTGACCAACTAGCCTAATATGCTCAAATAAGTTTTTTTGACTGCAACTCATTGTTTCGTGTTTTCATGCCTTTAAATGAAACCATTAGGGTGCTATTCGTTGTAGTAGTAGAACCCAAACTGTTGGTGTTTCTTCTGAACATGGTTTTCATCGTAGAGATGTTCTCAAATGTATTGTAGTAAAATTTTCAATTAGGGTTTAAGATTTAAAGTTTGCAATTTAGAGTTTTGAAAATTTTAAGGTTTGAAATTTAGAAATTAGAATTAAAGGGTAAAATTTATTTTTAAATTTTAATTTTTGAATAATTTATAATTTAATAGCTTATAATATTTTAATTTTATATTTTTTTACTTATTTTTAAATTTTTTATTTTTATTATTTTCAGCCATATATTACTAAAACATTTTAAAATGTTTTATTATTTTTACATTATTTTAATATTTTAATATTTTCTTAAATTCGCATTTTTACTTAAAAATCAATTTTGCCCTCATACTCAACGAAAAATCAATTTTACTCTCGAAGAAAAATCAATTTTGCCCTCTGTCACGCCATCTTAAACTGCCACGTCACTATCGTAATGGTCAACGTTGACTTCCGTTAGTCAAAGGGCAAACGGTGATGTAATTAGATTATTTTAAGGGCTAAAATGATGTGAAAATACCATAGAGACGAAATCGATAAATTACGTCGACTACAAGGGCAAAAATGACCTTTTAACCATGAAATTACTTCACATTTTTATGTTTATGAAGTTCTTGATCTGCCACTTACTATTTTAGGGCTTTTATTTAATATTTAATGTTTTTTTGTTTTTGTTTAAATCTGGATGCTTATGGTGGTGTTTGGCTTGAGAGAAAAATTTGAGATTGAGTGAGAAAATGTGGGGAAAAAAATTTAGTATTGATTCAGATTGATTCGAGATCGAATTTTCACTATAAAATACGGGGCGAGTACGAGGCGGGTAAACCACTATTGAAAGTCAGCCCGGGCAGGGTCGAGTATAGATTTCTAATATTCGGGCCGAGGTCGAGATGACTAAAAACTCGCCCGTACCGTTGCCATCTCTAGTTATAGTAAGACCGTAATAACCTTAGTCTGGGGTTACGGCCAGCTAAGTTATATTGTGATTTGAATTAAATGGCCAGGCCCCGCCCTAGGCAAGGGCAATAAGAGCCCGCATAGGGTCCACCGCTTAAGAAAACTAAATAGTATTTGTATTTTTTGAATTATATTTATTAAGCTTAATGACTCAATTTTCCCCTAAACTAAATTGACTTATCAGTGAATTGACGAACTCTTTATGATGTTAGTATAGGCTCTAATACAATGGTGGAAATGGTTTAAAATAGTAATGTAAATAGAAGCTTGCCCAAGATTCGAAAGATAAGTTTATGCATTGTGTTAGTAATCGTGAGGACAACAACTTTGGCGAGGAAACTCGGTATGGTGTAGGAGAAGGGAAGATACGCGAAGGAATTGAGGATATGGATATTAACATAATTGAATGCATAAATTCTGGCATGAATAGCTTGGCTGTTGCTGAATGTCGGGATGCCACTGAGAATTCGTGTTCATTTGGTGGCACGCTATCTGGGGTTGAGAATGACTCAGCGATAAGTGATGTTGAAGTTGAATCGACATTACGCGGTGAATTCATTCATCAATGTTTGATGGATTGTTCCTAAACTAAGTCTAAACAGTTCATATAAGGGACTAAAATGAACAAAAAAATAAAATCTGACATACTTAATGTGCAATTCACCCCTTTTATTTAAGTCTGTTTATTTTTGTTAAAAATAATATGTGTCGCGTTTTGAATGGCCAATGAAGATTTTTTAAAGTAAAACGTCCCGAAAAATACTTTAGGGGCCAACTCAAAAAAAAAGTGTATAGTTTAGGGAGCAATATAATTATTAAGCCTATTTATTATTAAAGATTCAATTTTTTTCTAATATTTGTTATTAGAAGTCTATTTTTTAATGTGCATTCTTAATATTTTTTTAGTAATTGTTATTAAGGTCTATTTTTTAAATAATTGTTATTATAGGCATAGCCTTAAAATTCAATTTTTTCAATATTTGTTATTAGGGCCCAAAAATTTTCAATACTTGTTATTATAGACCTATCCTTAAAATTTATTTATTAATTTATTACTTGCTATTAGGAACAAAAATTTATACCCATGCAACCATAATATTGTTATATGAAGATAGTGACACCATTTAAAATCGCAATATCTGTAACCGTTTCGCCACAATAGCGTATGTTATTTAAAAATTTTAAAACGCAATACTCGCAGTGACCGAAATAACATTGATTATGTTTGCAATCACATAATTGCAATATGATCAAAAAAATACGATTGCAACTACAATTTAAATTCATAATTTAAGGCCCAATTTTTAAGTTCACCCCTGAAATGGCAAGCAATCGTAGCAGGTCTCCACTCGAGGGAACAATTTCACAAAACAGGGAAGATGAAAGGCAGGGAAATTTTAAAAAACGCCTTAATACAGGCTAAAAAAAAGCATGTATCAAAATTGTTACAAAAATTGTAAAAAATTTTGTACAATGTACCGAAATTCTTACAAAATCGTAAGAAATTCGGTATGTACATAATTTCTTACTACTTTTGTAAGAATTTCGTCACATGTACAAAATCTTATAAAAAATCGTGAAACATAAGGTATGTACATAATTTTTTGTAATTTTTGTAAGAAATTCAATATGTACAAAAAAGTCCTAAAAACTTATGTACATACCGAATTTCTTACTTATTTTTGTAACAAATTCGATACATGTACAAAATTTCTTACGATATTTTATAACAAATTCGGTACATGTCTTTTTTTAGGCTATATTTAATTTCCTAGAAGTACCCATGAAAGGCAACTTCTCAAAGGTGCAACAAAAGGCAAAGAGGAAATGCAGGACACATAAATGACAAGGAGAAAGAGTAGAACATTCCATACACGAAATACCAGCAATCTAAAACTGAAAATCAAAAGGCGGACTGGTTCACATTCTCTCTGGACCCAGTAATACAAATATAAAGTGTGCATAAACTATGAATCGCAAGAGCATGCGAGTTCCCTTCCCCCACTTGGGTCTTAGCTTTTGCGACAATCCTATCCCATCTAGTGTTATTGGAATTGGACCAATTTCCCAGAACTCAATATATACACATTCCCGCGTCCCCGTTCCCAATACAAACACTAGATAGGGGATCTTCAATAATAAGCATTTTTCTTTTATCTGCAGCATCTCATCTATCATCTCATACTGATAGTGATGGATGCATCTGCATTCTGTGATACCCTTTTGCACAAACAATCCGGTAATGGATTTACATAAAATGCTTCTTCCGAACGGAACCTATCTGTACCCTTCGTTCCTGATACAGGGCCTCTTCTCCTCCTTGGCGAACCTTGCCTGTACAACAATCCACCAAAGAAACAATATTAATATTACATACACTATTTCCGTTGTATGTGCAGGAGTGACAAAAATGAAGTCCCTCTCTCTGCAGCATCGAATTGATTAAAGACAAACCACATACAGTTTTTTGTGCATTTCAATGACCCTATTGGAAACCTTTCTCCCTTCCTGCAACAACCTTATCTCAATTTTGTCAAAAAGGCGGACCAGTGCTTTCCTGAAAGAAAAGAGTTTAGGGAAACTTCTTCAGTAGACCACAAAAGATTACAATATAAATCATAGATACATAACTTAAAATAAGTCATGTTTTGGAAAACAACTCGACTCACCTGTCGGGAGATATAGTTTTCCTATGCCCCAGAAAACGCCGATGCCCTTCAACTGCTCGTGCCATATTTCCAGAGTATGATGGAATGAAGACATCGCTTTCCACAGATACAATGTAATCAAGTGCAGCCATTTGAGATGCATGGTTGCTGAATGGTTCAAGCTCCTCAACAGAAGCCAATTTTTCCTTCAAAATACCAAAACATACAAGACTATTAGAACTCCATGTCAACCATTATTCACTAATATGAAAAATATCAAACAACATTATCCAAGCTTCACAGAGCGATTGTGTATCCAAGGGTTGTAGTTTCTTTTGCACATACATCCTTATATTTTATACATATGACAGAACCACGGAAAGAGATAAAAGAGAGAACATTTCAATGATTATCAAATAGCAGCAAATTATACCCAGCGGCCAAAGATCTCAGTTAGTGTTATAACCTATAACTGCGTACGTCATACATCCATTACTAACTTCAGACGGAAAAAAAGGCAATCAATCACAAGTGAAAAATACACGACACACTCACATTGAAGATTTGAACAATAATTAATTTAATTACATATGGACTAACTGGATAAACAAACCAGTATAAATGTCATAAAAAGTTGGTATCGTTATAATAACATTGGATAAATGAAGTTCAGAATATCCATGAATATTAAGTTTCAAATGTTCAATGTTATGTTTATTCACTACTGACCCAGACAAAAAAGTTGCCCAAATAAAAACATAAGCAATTAGATGTACAAAGTAGCATCAGGCAAAGAAAAATGGCATTACGCCCTACCTTGCTCATTAAAATTGGATAGCGAGACCGTAGGTCATCCATATGAGTATCACCCCCATATATCTCTCCAGCAGCAATGTATATAGGGGTGTTTGACGGGTACCCTAGACCAGTCAGAAAAATTCCAACCTCTTTTGGGGTTAAGGGGCAGTATCCTTTGGATCTCTGTTCCGTTGCATTAATGTCCTTGATTTTCCAATAGGCAGTGTTTTCTCTGCACATTAAGAAAGAAAGTGGCAAAAGCAAAACAAAGACTTGATCTCTAATCCAACTAGGTGACACTTCCCCCTTCCTTTTTTTTTCTTGGTTGTATTGTGTACAATAAAAAACAATACTATATATATATATAGAAAGACAACAAATTGATCTACCTGATTGTCTTCAGCTCTTCAGCTTCAACATCAGATAAACCATGTGTGCACCCGCTAAAGGCAAGCATGTCTTTTTCATATCGTAAATGCAACGCGATGAAAGGACCATAAGATCTCATTCGATCTACCAACAACTGCAACAATCACCAACTTAATAAGTAAGATGAATATAGAAACACGTACAAAAAGAGTCCAAGAAGTAGATTGATATTTTGGTTAAGCGAATTACTTTCCCCATCGCTTCAATTTTGGGGGAAAAACGAAGAGCTTCGTAGCAAGCACGACAACGAAGCTTTTGAATGTCGGGAGGCAGATGGTTATTTGCTAGGCGTGAATCAGATTTAGCAGCTCGAATAACCTGGCAAAACACAGAGAAATGAGCAAAATCATGAAGAAATAATATACCAATTAGCATAATCACAATAAAAACTTCAACAAACAAACCTGATATTCTTCCCACAGACTAGTTATCTCATCCTGGTAGTATTCCAAACCAGACCAGCTTCTAAAATGCATAACTACTTTGGCAGCAGAAGACATATCCTTAGGAAGCCTTTTCATGACTTTAACATCATTAGCCAGAGCATGGATAAAATGGTCCTCATCAAAAACATCAGAGAAATTGCTGCAAGTTAACAAAGAAGAAAAAGTTATACCCGCCACACACAAAAAAAAAAGTTAGAGAGAAAGTAGTGCTATATTTTGTAAAGAAAACGACTTGAAGGAGAGAAGCTACCTAGTATCTTGCCAAAATGATCGTTTATCAAGTTCAGGAACTACAAGAGTGGCATTTATTATACGGGCTACAGCAACCATGTCACATATCTGCAAAATCAAGAATTAGACTCCAGTCAGCTAAATGATTCAGAAAAACTGATATAATGGCTATACTGCCACTATTTTTATCAGAAAACTTAAACATGAGTAACAATTTAATATTTAGCATCATCCCGTACATATGGGGAATGTAATAAATATTGCTGTAGACAATCATGCTCAATTTCTCTATCTGTACAAGGAAATGCAGCGGGTGAAAGAAAGCATCACATTCAAAGGTATTTGAAACCAATAAGGAGTTCTAGGAGAATTGGAAAAGTTTCAACAAACAAAAGAAGGAAGACATTTCAAAATATCTTTATGGAAGAGGAAACCAAGACAAAGCTTAAATTATGAAGTACTGGTAAATTATTCAAGTACTGTAGTTCCATAATGTTTCTTCTAATCAAGTTATATGACAAGTTTCATGTTACTCAACCATGTACACCAAAATACAACACATATATAGAAGAATGAATGTTATCAAACTAAAATTCAGCCATAAAAAGTGAAGTAATACAAACCCCAGCTCGCATTTGGTTGAGCCCACCATTTGTATGAACTAGAAGGTAACCTCTTGACTCATCAGGTGCTGAGCAAACAACCACAAATTAAAAAACAGTAACCACTTATTTAGATGATACATCAAAAATAAAATAAAATAAACAGAAAAAGAAGATACTTCCCTACCCGTGTAATTAGAACTAGGCTGTACGCAGGGCACGAAATCGCGATTTGAAGGCGGCTTCCACAACTTCTCAAAATCCAGATTTCCAATGGCACCATCCAACTGTCAAATCTAAAGGAGTGAAAACATGAAAGATGCATGACTGTTTTGCATCAATATTTTTATCTACTAGACTAGAACAACAATCCTCGCCAAACACTAACAAGATACCAAGCAAACTGAACAGAAAAATATAAAATCGAACACTCTCCGAAAAGGGTTTAGGTATAACTTTGCAATAAGTCAATAATAACCAGTCATATTTGTTTCGAATGGCTTAAAGAAAGCAAGTTGGGCATAATGTGAATCAAATTTGTTTTTGAGAATGGCATAATGTGAATCAAATAATCCAATAATAGCGACTTCTTCTGGCTGAGCAGCCAAGCAGAATATTCAATAAATGGAGAGAAACACAAAAACCTTGTGAGATGAAAGAGGAGCTTTGAAAAGATGCGGCGGAGCCTGCTCTTTCGATAAATGAGGGGGAGTGAGCTCCTGCGTCCATTTTTTCTCTGTACTTAACTTCTGGAAATTGAGCTCGTGCTGCTACAAAAATGCGGAAAACTAAATCAGGATTCCATAACCAACATCTGAAAAAAAAAACTTTAAATTTATTACTTAAAACAATTGCGGAACACATCGAAAAGAAAATTTGTTTTATGGAAAGCGAAATAAAAAAAGGCAATGGAAGAACAGTGAAGCTTCGAAAGAAAGGAGGAAACCCAAAATCAAAGAAAGAGATATACTTGAGTGACGGTAGGGAGCTTGTAAGGATCAGTCAAGTCGGAGGCTTTAGAAGAAGGAAACACGTGCACGCGAACGGAAAGCAGTCCCATCAACGCTATTACACATATGGCGCACGTTAGCAACTTCCGCAGCAGCAGCACCACCACTCTCCTCCTCCGCCACTGCATCTTCTGCGGCTTCTTTTTTGTCTCCTAACAAAGAATAAACAAACCAAAACCCCGTTTTCCCTTTTTTTTTGCCTAAAACAAAACGGCGGAGAAACAATGCCGAAGCACCGCCATCATATGGAAACGATCGCAGCGAATCAAAAACCTCAACCCTCCGGTTTCTCTTTTGTCTCTGAGAGAGAGAGAGAGAAAGGTAAAGCGGTCAGTTATGCTGTTTTTTTTTTTGGATTTTAATTCTTGGTTTTGGTTTGGTGCGGCTCCGCTGAGATTTTGGTCGGTTTATAAATAAACTAGAAACTTTTAGGTGGCAGATTAGTGAAATGAATAAATAAATAAATAATAACGAAATAAAACCAAGATTTTAAGATAATGAAACTCCACTCTCTTATGACCAAAAAATAGTAAATAAATAAATTCCACTCTCTTTTTTTTTTTGGGGGGGGGGGGTGGGTGGTAAGTTACACTTGTGGTCACTTTATTACATGTCAGTTTTTTTTTGTCATCCAATTATGGAAAGTTGCAAATTGGTTAAACAGTCTTGAGTATAGGACGTTTATTTGTTGAGTATTTCGATTATGAAAAGTCACGAAATGGTTATTTGAGTTAAAAAATTAACAAATCGGTCTGTTATCATTAAAAGAACAAACCAAAACTCCAAAATTTTTTAATTTTTTTTAAAAAAAATTCAAACTCAAACTTTAAATTTCCATTTTTTTTCTTCTCACAATTGATTCAACCACCACCATCCACCCTTGGTTGGACTACCACGACTGAAAATCACATTATTTCGTCGACGAAAATCGACGAATGCACCGTCGACGAACATTCAACAATAAAAAAATAGGCTGATTGGGTTTTGAAATTTGGCCGACGGTTAGAGGGCGGGGGATGTCGAACGGTGAGGCACGCGACGTTTGGGCGGTGAACAATGAATCATCGTCGTGGGGATGCTAGACAGTGAGAGAGATGTGTTTTGAGGGTTTGATTGAAAGAAATTAAAATTTTAAGATTTATTTAAAAAAATTAAAATAAAAAATAGGCCACGTGTCACGTTCTGATTGAATGACGAAATATTTTTAACGGCTCGGGAGAAAACGTTATTTGGGTAAAGCAATAAAATGTTAAACATTTATTTAACTTGAAAATTAGTTAAAATATCTCACAAAAATATATATATTTTAGGCACTCATTTTACTATTAAGCCAAAATAAGTAAAGATTTTTCTATGTTTGAGGACGGCAGAGCTAGTGGGCGCTGTTATGGTAGTGCTGCTACGATGGTAGGTGATCAAGAACTGTATGATAGGAAGTTTTTGGTTCTATTTTTCATTTAACAAGACACGAAAGAGATAGATGAACCAATTAATAAAAGAGAAACATGGAAAGTCGAGAGCAATGAAATGATAAACTTAGAGGTGGCAAACTGACCCAAGTTCTGATACCGACCCGAATAAAATGATCTGAATTTGATTTAAAATTTGAAACAAATCGAATTAAATTGAAATTAACCCGATTTTTATTTGAAACGATATGAACTCGATCCGATTTTTTAACCGAACATAACGGACCCGAACTAAAAGTAAATCAAACCGAAAGCAACATGAAATAAAGAAAAGATATTAAAAGAAATAATGAAAGATTTGATGTGAATCGTCGCACAACACACAAAAAGTCAAATATAATAGTTTTATAAAGCCATATATGGGTTTAAAAAGTTGATCCAACCTAAAAACTTGACTGAAACATATTGATCTCCCATTGAACCGATTTTGACCCAACCCGAAATTAACCGACCCGAAAATCAACCGAACCAATGTGACTCGATTCAGACTAATACCTTACCCAAACTGAACCTAAACTGACCTCAACCGAAATGACCCAATCCAAATGACTCGTTTGCCACCTCTAGATAAACTTGTGAAATGTTTTTATGGGTTATTAAGCAATAAATCCATCCTCAATCGAGCTAATCCAACAAACCACAACTTAAATTATCCACATTAAATTCAGTTTTTGTAACACCCCAATTTTGGGCTTAGAAGTTTAGGGTCTGAACCGGACCGGTCTGAGAAACAGTTCGAATATAAAAGGAGATTTTAAGGAACGACTAGTTCGGGATGCTTTAAAAATATAGAAAAATATCTAAAAATCCTCATTTAATATATATAAGAGAGTGGTGAATCAATTTTACAAAATAAAGTTTGGAAATACTACATTTCGGTGTAGTGACCAAATTGCGATTTTTGCAAAGTTTAGTAGTGACTGTTTTGTAAAGGATTGAAACTTCGAATCTTTAAGGAGCTAATTTACCCAAAATGTTTCTCTCCAGGTTTTTCCTTAATTTGGGTGATTTAATTAATGTTTTAATAAAATAAAAGAAAGGTGAAAACTACTTTTTTATTTTCATAACTACCTTTCTCCAATTTTTCTCTCAAAATCCTATCATCCAAACATCTTTTCTCCAGCAAAATTCACATTGATTTTTACTTCAATTGATGAGATTTCCATCACTCATTGGTTCCTAATCAATCTTGCAACAAATCCTTTTGATTTCCACATTGTATTTTCATGGAATTTTGCCCAAATCAAGGAGAAATCATCTTTTAGAGGTGAGATTGTTCTTCTCCTCTAAATACTCAGTTCTTTACTGAAATTCCCAAGTTGTCAATCCTTTATTAAAGTTTTATAAATGGTTTTAATGTTAGAAACAAGATTTTGGCTTAAAACTCAAGATTTTGGAAGAGATCTTGAAGATTTTCGTTGTAATTGATTGGGCCCTGTTTTGAGATAGCTCTCTAATGTATTTTGGATGTTAAATGATGTTAGAAATGAGGTTTTATCAATCCAATCCCGAATAGGTTGTGTTTCCTAAGTTTTTGCTTATGAAAATGGTGGTTTTTGAAGTGTTTTTGATGTTCTGTTATAGATGGAGGTATAAGGACGAGCTTAGAGTGGTTTTTGATGTTAATTGATGTTTAGAAATGATTAGAAGTGATGGATCTTGGCTGGGTTAAGTTTTGGAAGAGTTTGGAGGTGATTTCGGTTGTGTTTGGTAGCGAAAATGTTGTGTTTGCTTAGAGCAGCGAGTTTAGGAGTGTTGGCTGAAGATTTCAATGCATGATGATGCATTAATCCTCCGCTTTTATGTGTCTAAAACAGGGGAGACATCTTCGGACACTTTCGGAGTTGATCTAGAAGCTTAATCGGCGTTTCGGCAAGCAAGCGAAACGAAATCGGTGAGTGCGATTGGGTTTGAAGTCCATGAGGACAGAAATACAAAGTTTGGGGATTTAGGAGAGGTTTGAAACACCTTCCTAAATCCGGAAGTAAGTATAGTTTGATTTGGTCTCTCTAAAGTGGTGTTTGCCCTTAAAATGCTTTTACATGCTCATGGTTTGAGATTGTTAAATTCTTACTGTTTTTACGCATGTTTTAGAGCATGAGATTATGCTTGTAGAGATGTCATGAGATGGCATGTTGCATTGAATAGATTTGAGCTTTTGGTTTGAAGCCAAGTATGATTTATGATTTGAAATGCGGTGAGAAAACCTTTGAGTTATATTGCATGAAAAACAGTAGGTGAAATGATATTTTAACACATTATATTGGCATAGATGTTGAGAAACTTACCGGATATAATTGATCGATCAATAGGATGAGAGTGAACTATAAACTAAAAATTCGTACGTGCTCTTTGGTTAAGCCAAAGGGAGATATTCCGATGATGGGCATTCCATCGGGTAGGACTTGGTGAAATACCCAAGCTTTGTGGCGATAAGAGATTCCGCCATGTGAGTACGGTGATGAGAGATTCCACCGGAAGTTGTGTTGCTAGACAAGTGAGTACGGTGATGTGAGATTTCACCGGAAGAGTCTAGTGTAGAAATATGTCCGCATATCCGAGTATTAATGAGATGCTAAATGCCAATATAAATGATGAAATGGTTTTTGTTACACATGTACCTTTGATGAAATGATTTATGCTATGAGTTATGCATATGTGTTTTGTTTAGAAATGCTTTGACAACACAAGCATGTGAATGGCCTTGCCATGAGATTTGCATTGGTTTTAATGCATGAGATAGAATGAAGGTACATGTGATTTCAATGAGTTTTGCTTTGAAAGTTTTCCAAGCATGAGAAAGAGATGAGCATGTGGTTTAAAAGCTTTGATGAAAGTGTTTTCTAAAATTGCATTATTGTGTTGGTTTCTTTAGAGCATGCCTCACTAAGCATTTGTGCTTACGCTCTCTTTTATCAATAATGCAGATAATTGAGGTGTTATGGGCATCAAAGAATCTAAGTTCATCCAAGAAAGTCCAAGCTCACGTACGGTGAAGTTTTCATACACTATTAGTTTTGATAAATTGGCAATGGGAAACTAAGATTTGTTTTGGGAGATGTGTTAAACTCCCTAAGGTTGTGGCATGTTTGCCTTGGTTGGTTTGAATTGTAATTGGCCTTAATTACTTGTTTTGAGGTTGGATTGCCTATTGTTGATTTGATATTAGGAAGCATGCCTCTAGATTTGTGAGTTTTCATGTTTGATGCTATGAAGGTGTTTAGGAGTCCTAAATATGTACCTTATATGCTTGATGACTTGTTGGTATGTTTGGGGAGTCCTTTGGATGTGTTTGAATGGGTTTATGCATGAAAAATCAGCATTTGCTGCTGTTTCTGGGCAAACCGTATCGAAACACCCTCTAGTGTTTCGAAACGGGGCCCTGAAATGGCATTCGCGTTTCGAAACGCTAAAGGATGTTTCGAAACAATTTGGCTACTAGAATGCCTCGTTTCGGAACCAGTCTCGGAACAAACCCGCGTATCAAAACGGTCAACGCCGTTTCGATACAACAGGTGAGTGTTTCGAAACAGGTGACCGTTGGGCACAGATTTGAATGGTGCTGAAGTTTGCAAGCTTTACATTTTAGTCCCAAATGTTGAAGTTGCAATTGCTTGAGTTTGAGATGTTCAATTAAGATGAAATTTGGCAGAGAAGCATGTAACAAGACTAATTTCATATTGGTAACCTTAAAATCAGTAAAGACCTTCTAATTTACAGAAATTACATTTTTGTCCCTAAACTTGTAATAAGTGCAATTGAGTCCCTACATGTAATCCGATCGCTGTGCCTTTCTCAAATATGATTTGTGAGTACTCAATTAGGGTTAATGTGTATCTAGACAAGTTTAAAAAGAAAAAAAAAGGTTGTGAATCATGGTTGACTTTCGGGTTGACTTTGATTTTCCCCGTGTAATCTTCGTAGTTCGGGTCAACCGTCTAGGCTGGGCTAAGAGGGTTACATTTGGTGGTATCAGAGCTTGGTTCTCGAATAATTGGGGTTTGTGATTCAGATGATGTATGTGTAATTGCATGATGTGCCTTTTTGGCGAAAGAATGTTGTGAGAATAGTGATGCATGTTTTCAATTGTGATGTGACTGTGATGTCATGCTATGTTGGGGTGTTAGGGGATCCCATTGCCATATCAAAACTAATGAAAGAAATTGTTTTTGAAAACGAGCTTGAGTACTTGGATACTTACCTTATTGTGCCTAATTGTGTTTATTGCATTTTTCTCAGTGCATTGTTTTCTTTGTAAATGGGGCCACATAGAGAGATGAGGATGAATACAAGAGTTATGGCTCAGAATGAGCATGCTGAGAATGTTGTGGATTTACCTCCTCCTCCTGGTGGTGGACCATCTGGTGGTGATGGTGGTGCTGGAGTTGGAAATGTTGGTGCTGGTGCTGGGGGTCGCTGGACCTGAAGGTGTGCAGGGGCAAGCTGTTCCTGACATGACTGTGTTGATTCAGGCTATTGCTGGAGCCTTTCAGGCAGCAGTAGCTGGAGCTCATGGAGCTGCGCATCAGGATGATGCCAATGTGAGATTGCCCTTGGAATGTCTTCGCAGTCTGGAAGGGACTGAGTTCAGAGGTTTATCTCCGGAAGGATCTGAGTCTTGGTTGGAAAGTTCCAAGAGGATTTTGGGTCAGATGAACTGCAATAATATGCAGAAGCTGGGTTGTGTTGTATCACTACTGCATGGTGATGCTTACACGTGGTGGACGACCGCTATCTCCGGGATGGAGGATAATGAGGTGACTTGGACGTTCTTCCTGGGTGCGTTTAAGCGGAAGTATCTGGGTGTGCGATACCTAGATGAGAAGAAAAGGGAATTTATGTCCCTTGTGCAAGGTAGCATGTCTGTAGCTGAGTATGAGATTCAGTTTGTCCGCCTCAGTCAGTATGCGCCTGAGTTGATCTCTAATGAGCGGGAGAGGTGTGAACGATTTCGTTATGGGTTGGTAACGGATGTGAAGACTTTTATGCTTGCGGCTAATTATACAGATTTTGATGTCTTGGTCACTAGAGCCAAAGACATTGAGTCGAATCTTGGTTTGGCTAGCCGAGCGGGTGGATCTAGCTCTGGGAAGAGAGCGGCTGAACGCGATTATGGTAGAGATCGCAACAAGAGGCATAAGGATAGGAGGTCGCACTTTGATGCTAGGCGCGGAGGTGGTAACCCTGGTAAAGGTCAGCAAGGACCTAATGCTGTTCAGAGGACTTCTAAGTGTAACCGTTGTGGTAGACGGCATGGTGGCGAGTGTTGGGGTAACCTTGGTACATGCTGGAATTGTGGAAACTGTGGACATTTGAAGAAGGATTGTCCTCAGCCTTTGAAGGAGGGACATGCTCCGCTGAGAGCAGCTGAGCCACAGAGAGGCTGTGGGCGCGGTCGTAGTAATTTTCAGCGTAGAGATGATGGTGGCAGGAATGTAGCACATGTTGTGACTGTTCAACCTGAGGGTGGTGGTCAGGCTCGGGTGTATGCTCATCGTGAGGGGAGGAATGATATAGATGTGATCGCAGGTACTTTTACTTTGCAATCCTTATCATTACTTTCTTTGATTGATTCTGGATCTACACACTCGTACATATTGCGTCAACATGCTCAAATGCTTGGTTTACCTGTTGAGTCTTTGGATGTTGGTATGCGTGTGACTAGTTCCTTTGGTGAGACATTTATAACACGAAAGTTGTATAGAAGATGTCTCTTGAAAGTGCAAAACCATGTTTTTCTTGTTGATCTCATGGAATTTCCATTCTATGGTTTTGATGTAATCCTTGGCATGGATTGGCTTGTTGAGCATCGAGCTGTAGTGGATTTTGAGAGCAAGCGAGTTTCGCTGAAACTTGCGGATGATTACGGAGTGGTGGTGGTTGGTGAGAATGTGAAGTTTCTTGCCAATGTGGTGTCTACATTAGAAGCGAGTCGGATGCTGAGGCAAGGTTGCGAGGCTTACCTAGCCTTTGTGATGAATCCTAGTTCAAAGCAGTTGCGCGTTCAGGATATCAAAACTGTACGGGAGTTTCCTGGAGTGTTTCCGGAGGAGTTACCTAGATTGCCGCCTAGTCGAGAGGTGGAGTTTGGAATTGAGCTGTATGAAAACACAACTCCGGTGTCCATTGCTCCATATCGCATGGCACCTAAGGAGTTGAAGGAGTTGAAGACGCAGCTTCAGGAGTTGCTTGACCGTTGTTTCATTCGGTCTAGTGTGTCACCGTGGGGTGCACCGGTCTTGTTTGTGAAGAAGAAGGATGGCACTATGAGAATGTGCATCGATTATCGTCAGCTGAACAAGTTGACTATCAAGAATAGGTATCCTTTGCTGAGGATCGATGATCTTTTTGATCAGTTTCGGGGAGCGGCTGTGTTCTCCAAGATTGACTTGAGGTCAGGATATTACCAACTTAAGGTGAAAGATGTGGATGTGCCAAAAACAGCCTTTAGAACGAGGTATGGGCATTATGAGTTCCTTGTAATGTCGTTTTGCTTGACGAATGCTCTTGCAGCTTTTATGAACATGATGAATAGAGTGTTCTATGAATACTTGGACAAGTTTGTTGTGGTGTTCATTGACAATATCCTTGTGTACTCTCGTACTGAGGAGGAGAATGAAGGTCATTTGAGGGTTGTCTTGCAAGCGCTTCTGGAAAATCAGCTTTATACTAAGCTGAGCAAGTGTGAGTTTTGGCTAAAGGAAGTTGTGTTCCTTGGTCATGTGGTTTCGGCTGAGGGGATTCGTGTTGATCCTCAAAAGATTGAGGCAGTTTGAATTGGAAGCCCCCTAATTCTGTTCATGAAGTCCGTAGTTTCCTTGGGTTGGCAGGATATTATCGGAGGTTTGTGGATGGATTTTCGAAGATTGCCGCCCCTTTAACGAAGTTGTTGCAAAAAGATGTCAAGTATGAGTGGATAGAAGCAAGACAACAAGCTTTTGAGAAGCTTAAGGCAGCTTTGACGCAAGCTCCTATCTTGGTTCAACCTGAATCAGGAAAAGAGTTTGTGGTGTATAGTGACGCATCCTACGTTGGTTTGGGGTGTGTGCTAATGCAAGAGGGTAAGGTGGTGGCTTATGCATCGCGGCAGTTGAAGGTGCATGAGCGCAATTATCCTACGCATGATATTGAGTTAGCTGCGGTGGTTTTTGCTTTGAAGATTTAGAGACATTATCTGTATGGTGAGAAGTGTACTGTGTACACGGATCACAAGAGTTTGAAGTATCTAATGTCTCAGAAAGAGTTGAATCTTAGGCAACGACATTGGGTGGAGTTGCTTAAAGATTACGATCTGACGATCGAGTACCATCCGGGAAAAGCTAATGTGGTGGCGGATGCCTTGAGCAGGAAGGTGGCGGTGGAGTTAAGGGCTATGTTTGCCAGCTTGAGTATTTCGCAAGATGGAGGTCTTGTGGCTGAATTGCAAGTGAAACCATCTTTGGTTCAGTTAATAAAGGATAAGCAGTTGTTGGATGATTCGTTGGTGCCACATGTTCAGGACATCGCTGAGGATAGACCTTCGGATTTTTGTTTTATTGATGATGGAGTTCTATGTTTCGGGAGTCGGATAGTAGTGCCAAATGATGCGGAGTTGAGGCGTACTATTCTGACTGAAGCTCATAGTAGTCCTTTTGCTATGCACCCTGGTAGTACAAAGATGTATCGTGATTTAAAGGATGAGTACTATTGGGTAGGATTGAAGAAAGATGTTGCAGAATATGTGGGTAAGTGTATGGTTTGTCAGCGGGTTAAGACTGAGCATCAGTTTCCTTCAGGGTTGTTGCAACCGTTGAGGATTCCTGAATGGAAGTGGGAAAGAATCACCATGGATTTTGTGTCTGGTTTGCCTTTGTCGCCATCGAAGAAGAATTCGGTGTGGGTGATTGTGGATCGCCTTATGAAGTGTGAGCATTTCTTACCTGTGCATACCACATATACTTTGGATAAGCTTGCAGAGCTGTATATTGCTGAGATTGTGTGTTTGCATGGTGTACCAAAATCTATAGTGTCGGATAGAGACCCGAGGTTCACATCACGTTTTTGGGAATGTTTGCATCAAGCTTTGGGTACGTGGCTGAATTTCAGTACTTCTTATCATCCACAGTCGGATGGACAATCTGAGCGTGTTATCCAAGTGCTTGAGGATATGTTGAGGTGCCGCGTGATTGAGTTTCAAGGCTCTTGGGAGAAGCATTTGCCTTTGGTGGAGTTTGCTTATAACAATAGCTATCAGGCAAGTATTCAAATGGCACCTTATGAAGCCTTGTATGGGAGGAAGTGTAGAACTCCTCTTTGCTGGGCTAAAACAGGTCAGAAGTTGGTCTCGATGCCGACTTTGTTGAAAGGAACCACCGAGAAGGTGAAGCTCATTTGTGAGCGGTTGAAGGCAGCTTCTGATCGACAGAAGTCTTACGCGGATTTGAAGCGTAAGGAGATTGAGTTTGCGGTGGGTGATCGTGTGTTTTTTAAGGTTTTGCCTTGGAAGAAGGTGATGAGGTCTGGCCGGAAGGGTAAGTTGAACCCTAGGTATATTGGACCATACGAGGTGATTGAACGTGTGGGTCATGTTGCTTATAAGCTGAGGTTACCACAAGAGTTGGAAAAGATACATGATGTGTTTCATATCTCTATGCTTCGGAGGTATAGATCGGATCCTTCGCATGTTATGCCCGTGGAAGAAGTGGAGTTGAATCCAGATTTGACCTATGATGAGAAGCCAGTTGAGATTCTAGATTCGGACAGTAAAGTTCTTCTAGGTAAGACCATTGAGTTGATTAAGGTGTTGTGGAGACATCGTGGTGTTGAGCAAGCCACGTGGGAAAGAAAAGATGACATGAAGAAGCAGTTTCCTTACCTTTTTCCTCCAGGAAAATTTCAAGGACGAAATTTCTTAAAAGGGGGATAGTTGTAACACCCCAATTTTGGGCTTAAAAGTTTAGGGTCTGAACCGGACCGGTCTGAGAAACGGTTCGAATATAAAAGGAGGTTTTAGGGAACGCTTAGTTCGGGATGCTTTAAAAATATAAAAAAAATCTAAAAATCCTCATTTAATATATATAAGAGAGTGGTGAAATAAATTTTACAAAATAAGGTTTGGAAATACTACATTTCGGTGTAGTGACCAAATTGCGATTTTTTCAAAGTTTAGTAGTGACTATTTTGTAAAGGATTGAAACTTTGAATATTTAAGGAGCTAATTTACCCAAAATGTTTTTCTCCAGAATTTTCCTTAATTTGGGTGATTTAATTAATGTTTTAATTAAATAAAAGAAAGGTGAAAACTACTTTTTGATTTTCATAACTACCTTTCTCCAATTTTTCTCTCATTCTTTTTTCCCTCAAAATCCTATCATCCAAACATCTTTTCTCCAGAAAAATTCACATTGATTTTTACTTCAATTGATGAGATTTCCATCACTCATTGGTTCCTAATCAATCTTGCAACAAATCCTTTTGATTTCCACATTATATTTTCATAGAATTTTGCCCAAATCAAGGAGAAATCATCTTTTAGAGGTAAGATTGTTCTTCTCCTCTAAATACTCAGTTCTTTACTGAAATTCCCAAGTTGTCAATCCTTTATTAAAGTTTTATAAATGGTTTTAATGTTAGAAACAAGATTTTGGCTTAAAACTCAAGATTTTGGAAGAGATCTTGAAGATTTTCATTGTAATTGATTGGGCTCTGTTTTGAGATAGTTCTCTAATGTATTTTGGATGTTAAATGATGTTAGAAATGAGGTTTTATCAATTCAATCCCGAATAGGTTGTGTTTCCTAAGTTTTTGCTTATGAAAATGGTGGTTTTTGAAGTGTTTTTGATGTTCTGTTATAGCTGGAGGTATAAGGACGAGTTTAGAGTGGGTTTTGATGTTTAGAAATGATTAGAAGTGATGGATCTTGGCTGGGTTAAGCTTTGGAAGAGTTTGGAGGTGATTTCGGTTGTGTTTGGTAGCCGAAATGTTGTGTTTGCTTAGAGCAGCGAGTTTAGGAGTGTTGGCTGAAGATTTCAATGCATGATGATGCATTAATCCTCCGCTTTTATGTGTCTAAAACAAGGGAGACATCTTCGGACACTTTCGGAGTTGATCTGGAAGCTTAATCGGCGTTTCGGCAAGCAAGCGAAACGAAATCGGTGAGTGCGATTGGGTTTGAAGTCCATGAGGACAGAAATACAAAGTTTGGGGATTTAGGAGAGGTTTGAAACACCTTCCAAAATCTAGAAGTAAGTATGGTTTGATTTGGTCTCTCTAAAGTGGTGTTTGCCCTTAAAATGCTTTTACATGCTCATGGTTTGAGATTGTTAAATTCCTACTTTTTTACGCATGTTTTAGAGCATGAGATTATGCTTGTAGAGATGTCATGAGATGGCATGTTGCATTGAATAGATTTGAGCTTTTGGTTTGAAGCCAAGTATAATTTATGATTTGAAATGTGGTGAGAAAACCTTTGAGTTATATTGCATGAAAAACAGTAGGTGAGATTATATTTTAACACATTATGTTGGCATATATGTTGGGAAGCTTACCGGATATAATTGATCGATCAATAGGATGAGAGTGCACTATAAACTAAAAATTCGTACGTGCTCTTTGGTTAAGCCAATGGGAGATATTCCGATGATGGGCATTCCATCGGGTAGGACTTGGTGAAATACCCAAGCTTTGTGGCGATAAGAGATTCCGCCATGTGAGTACGGTGATGAGAGATTCCACCGGAAGTTGTGTTGCTAGACAAGTGAGTACGGTGATGTGAGATTCCACCGGAAGAGTCTAGTGTACTATAAACTTACCGGATATAATTGATCGATCAATAGGACGAGAGTGCACTATATACTAAAAATTCGTACGTGCTCTTTGGTTAAGCCAAAGGGAGATATTCCGATGATGGGCATTCCAACGGGTAGGACTTGGTGAAATACCCAAGCTTTGTGGCGATAAGAGATTCCTCCATGTGAGTACGGTGATGAGAGATTCCACCGGAAGTTGTGTTGCTAGACAAGTGAGTACGGTGATGTGAGATTCCACCGGAAGAGTCTAGTGTAGAAATATGTCCGCATATCCGAGTATTAATGAGATGCTAAATGCCAATATAAATGATGAAATGGTTTTTGTTACACATGTACCTTTGATGAAATGATTTATGCTATGAGTTATGCATATGTGTTTTGTTTAGAAATGCTTTGACAACCCAAGCATGTGAATGGCCTTGCCATGAGATTTTCATTGGTTTTAATGCATGAGATAGAATGAAGGTACATGTGATTTCAATGAGTTTTGCTTTGAAAGTTTTCCAAGCATGAGAAAGAGATTAGCATGTGGTTTAAAAGCTTTGATGAAAGTGTTTTCTAAAATTGCATTATTGTGTTGGTTTCTTTAGAACATGCCTCACTAAGCATTTGTGCTTACGCTCTCTTTTACCAATAATGCAGATAATTGAGGTGTTTTGGGCATCAAAGAAGCTAAGTTCATCCAAGGAAGTCCAAGCTCACGTATGGTGAAGTTTTCATACTCTATTAGTTTTGATAAATTGGCAATGGGAAACTAAGATTTGTTTTGGGAGATGTATTAAACTCCCTAAGGTTGTGGCATGTTTGCCTTGGTTCGTTTGAATTGTAGTTGGCCTGAATTACTTGTTTTGAGGTTGGATTTCCTATTGGTGATTTGATATTAGGAAGCATGCCTCTAGATTTGTGAGTTTTCATGTTTGATGCTATGAAGGTGTTTATGAGTTCTAAATATGTACCTTATATGCTTGATGACTTGTTGGTATGTTTGGGGAGTCTTTTGGATGCGTTTGAATGGGTTTATGCATGAAAAATCAGCATTTGCTGCTGTTTTTGGGCAAACCATATCGAAACACCCTCTAGTGTTTCGAAACGGGGGCCTGAAATGGCCTTCGCGTTTCGAAACGCTAAAGGATGTTTCGAAACGATTTGGCTACTAGAATGCCTCGTTTCGGAACCAGTCTCGGAACAAACCCGCGTATCAAAACGGTCAACGCCATTTCGATCCAACGTTTCGATAAAGCAGGTGAGTGTTTCGAAACAGGTGACCGTTGGGCACAGATTTGAATGATGCTGAAGTTTGCAAGTTTTACATTTTAGTCTCAAATGTTAAAGTTGCAATTGCTTGAGTTTGAGATGTTCAATTAAGATGAAATTTGGCGGAGAAGCATGTAATAAGACTAATTTCATATTGGTAACCTTAAAATCAGTAAAGACCTTCTAATTTATAGAAATTACATTTTGGTCCCTAAACTTGTAATAAGTGCAATTGAGTCCCTACATGTAATCCGATCGCTGTGCCTTTCTCAAATATGATTTGTGAGTACTCACTTAGGGTTAATGTGTATCTAGACAAGTTTAAAAAGAAAAAAGGGTTGTGAATCATGGTTGACTTTTAGGTTGACTTTGGTTTTCCCCATGTAATCTTCGTAGTTCGGGTCAACCGTCTAGGCCGGGCTATGGGGGTTACATTTGGTGGTATCAGAGCTTGGTTCTCGTGTAATTGGGGTTTGTGATTTGGATGATGCATGTGTAATTGCTTGATGTGCCTTTTGGGTGAAAGAATGTTGTGAGAATAGTGATGCATGTTTTCAATTGTGATGTGACTGTGATGTCATGCTATGTTGGGTGTGTTAGGGGATCCCATTGCCATATCAAAACTAATGAAAGAAATTATTTTTGAAAACGAGCTTGAGTACTTGGATACTTACCTTATTTTGCCTAATTGTGTTTATTGCATTTTTCTCAGTGCATTGTTTTCTTTGTAAATGGGGCCACGTAGAGAAATGAGGATGAATACAAGAGCTATGGCTCAGAATGAGAATGACGAGAATGCTGAGAATGTTGTGGATTTACCTCCTCCTCCTGGTGGTGGACCACCTAGTGGTGATGGTGGTGCTGGAGTTGGAAATGCTGGTGCTGGTGCTGGGGTCGCTGGACCTGAAGGTGTGCAGGGGCAAGCTGCTCCTGACATGACTGTGTTGATTCAGGCTATTGCTGGAGCCTTTTAGGCAGTAGTAGCTGGAGCTCATGGAGCTGCGCATAAGGATGATGCCAATGTGAGATTGCCCTTGGAACGTCTTCCCAGTCTGGGAGGGACTGAGTTCAGAGGTTTATCTCCGGAAGGATCTGAGTCTTGGTTGGAAAGTACCAAGAGGATTTTGGGTCAGATGAACTGCAATAATGTGCAGAAGCTGGGTTGTGTTGTATCACTGCTGCATGGTAATGCTTACACGTGGTGGACGACCGCTATCTCCGGGATGGAGGATAATGAGGTGACTTGGACGTTCTTCCTGGGTGCGTTTAAGCGGAAGTATCTTGGTGTGCGATACCTAGATGAGAAGAAAAGGGAATTTATGTCCCTTGTGCAAGGTAGCATGTCTGTAGCTGAGTATGAGATCCAATTTGTCCGTCTAAGTCAGTATGCGCCTGAGTTGATCCCTAATGAGCGGGATAGGTGTGAACAATTTCGTTATGTGTTGGTAACAAATGTGAAGACTTTTATGCTTGCGGCTAATTATACAGATTTCGATGTCTAGGTCACTAGAGCCAAAGACATTGAGTCGAATCTTGGTTTGGCTAGCCGAGCGGGTGGATCTAGCTCTGGGAAGAGAGAGGCTGAACGCGATTATGGTAGAGATCGCAACAAGAGGCGTAAGGATAGGAGGCCGCACTTTGATGCTAGGCGCGAAGGTGGTAACCCTGGTAAAGGTCAGCAAGGACCTAATGCTGTTCAGAGGACTTCTGAGTGTAACCGTTGTGGTAGACGGAATGGTGGCGAGTGTTGGGGTAACCTTGGTACATGCTGGAATTGTGGAAACTGTGGACATTTGAAGAAGGATTGTCCTCAGCCTTTGAAGGAGGGACATGCTCCGGTGAGAGCAGCTGAGCCACAGAGAGGCTGTGGGCGCGGTTGTAGTAATTTTCACCGTAGAGATGATGGTGGCAGGAATGTAGCACGTGTTGTGGCTGTTCAACCCGAGGGTGGTGGTCAGGCTCGAGTGTATGCTCATCGTGAGGGGAGGAATGATACGGATGTGATCGCAGGTACTTTTACTTTGCAATCCTTATCATTACTTTCTTTGATTGATTCTGGATCTACACACTCGCACATATTGCGTGAACATGGTCAACGCCGTTTCGATCCAACGTTTCAATACATCAGGTGGGTGTTTCGAAACAGGTGACTGTTGGGCACATATTTGATTGGTGCTGAAGTTTGCAAGTTTTACATTTTAGTCCCAAATGTTGAAGTTGCAATTGCTTGAGTTTGAGATGTTCTATTAAGATGAAATTTGGCAGATAAGCATGTAACAAGACTAATTTCATATTGATAACCTTAAAATCAGTAAAGACCTTCTAATTTATAGAAATTACATTTTGGTCCCTAAACTTGTAATAAGTGCAATTGAGTCCCTAAATGTAATCCGATCGCTGTGCCTTTCTCAAATATGATTCGTGAGTACTCACTTAGGGTTAATGTGTATCTAGACAAGTTTAAAAAGAAAAAAAGGGTTGTGAATCATGGTTGACTTTCGGGTTGACTTTGGTTTCCCCCGTGTAATCTTCGTAGTTCGGGTCAACTGTCTAGGCCGGGCTAAGGGGGTTACAATTTTTCACAAACCTTGAATCGAAACCCTTTTCCCTTAAATCATACAATTTCAACCCTTTGCCCATCCTCATACAAGAGATGCATGATTCCCACCGGAGGGGAGGTATATTGTTCCCCCGTCATATCCTCGGAGCGAGAAAGCTCTGCGAGAACATTAGTCATTGTATTTCCATCCCTCAGAACATATCGAAATAAGACCTCCCGATCCCATTTGCAAGCTTTTTAAATGTGCAATACCAACAACAGCAAACCAAATCTGGGGTACTTTCTCTCAATTAACCGAATGGCCTTTTTACTATCGCTTTCAACTATTAACGCCCAGCTCTCATGCCATATTCATTCTTATGTAAATACTCCATAGCTAGGGACGGAGTCATGATTTGAGGTTGAGAGGTAAACTATAAATGTTTGAAAGAGGGGGCGACAAATTCATAAATAAATCATTTTGTAACAAAATTTAAATATGGGGACTAAGGTGAATAAAATTTCTTCGGAGGGGGAGGGGGAGATTACCCCTCCCAACCCCTTAATACCTTCGTCCCTGTTCATAGCTCTGCCTCAGCAATTGAGCCAATGCCGATAAATTTCGCAAATTTCTGTTGCCACTGCCCTTCGTAATTGCGGATAACACCTCCACAATAAATGAGACCATCATATTGCTTCCGCGAGCCATCGATGTTTAGTTTAACCACCACATGCTCGGAGGAGACCAACTCTTGAAAAAAAATTCAATTCACCCCATGATTTTTTACATTTAAATTAGTTAAAATCGCAAATTAAAAACACATGAATTAAGTTATTTGGCCAATTTTGACCGTTAAGTCAACGGTTTAGGGTTATAGAATTATTCTAAAATATTAAAGAATTATTAAAAAGTTCTAAAACATAAAAATAGTTATGAAAAAATCTATAAATCATCGTTGAAAAATATCAAAACTTTTTATAGGACAATATGGTTAGAGTTTGAGTTGCCTATGGTTGGGTGGGCTACAAATATTTTGTTAATGGATGTGTGATTGCAATTTGAAGAATTTTAGGTCTTAAGGGTGCCGTAAAAATATCTTTAAAATATAAAATATTATTAAAATTATTCGTGTTAGATAAACTGCTGTGCTACGACGTCATAGATCCCTTTGGGGAAGAACTACTACCTTATATTTTTGTAGATCTCCTAGAGATGAATCATTCATCATAGTTTTGTAGATCCCTAAGTTCGAATACCTTTGTCGAATATTTTTATATATATATTTTTAGAATTTTTAATATTTTATAATTTTAATACTTTTAAACATATTTATAATATTTTTAATGCTCTGATTTTGTGCCTAGAGGTTTTGATGTGGTTTTAGGGTCTGTTGGACCGAGATTAGAGATTCGGGTAAGTTTTAGAATGAGTTCAGGGGAAACCTATTTCGAAAGGTGATAACAATATGGAAAAATTATCCAAAATCTTTTTAAATATATAAAAGGTTTTGGTGAAATCAATTTCGGAAAATGGTATTTGTAATTTGGGCATTTTGGATTTAGTGAACAAAATGTAAAATTTGAAAACTATTTTTAGTGACTATTTTGTAAAAGGGTCGGAACTTTGAATCTTTAAGGAGCTAATTGCCCAAAGTCTAATACCAGACTTTAATCCCTTAATTGTCTTATTTTAAATGGTTTTTAATTAATAAAATAGGTTGGAGGAATTAATTGGTGGTTATATCAATAAAACAAATTTGACGTAACTTCTTTTCTCTCAAAAACTTTCTCTCAAATTCTCTCCATCCAAATACTCATTTCTTCTTCAAAATCTTAAGTTAAACTCTTGGTTTCTCTAATCTTTTGTTTTCAAATGATTTCTTATTGTTTTCCTATCAAAACCTTATTGTTTTAATCTTGTTTTTACATGAAAATCTATTCAGTTTAGGGGAAAGCATCCATTAGAGGTGAGCTGTGTTTTTCTCCTCTAATGTAAGGTTCTTTACTAAAATTTCTAAGTTCTTGATCCTTTATACACGTTTTCTAATGTATTTTGATGTTTTAATTATGGAAATTTGGTTTAATTGAGGTTTATTTGGTTAAATTGATTGAGATTCGTTTTGCTGGATTTATGATTGATTTTAATCATGATTTTGAATTTTCATAATGTTAAGATAAAGGTTTTAACATTGTAATCCTGAAACTATGTAAATCTCTAGCTGTTTAGGTTGAAGATTTGTGTTTTTGTGGAGTTGTGGTGGTTTTATGAATGCTTGAGGTATAAGGTAGATAATGTGATGATTTTGGATGTTAATCAATGATAATTGATGGTTGAAAGTGTTAGGTTTTGGCTGGGTTAAGTTTGGAGGTTAATCGATGTTGTTTTCGGTTGTTTCAGATAGGCGAATGATATTTTTTTGGCAAGGCAATGTTGTGGAATTGCTTGTTGGGATTTTGAATGCATTGGGATGCATTAATCCTCTGTTATTATGTGGTTAAAATAGGGAAGGTTGACCTGAATGAGATCAGCGAAGCTTTGGAGGCTTCAGACGCTTAGTTTTGCGTCGACGAATCGAGGTTTCGTGTGTTGGTAGGTGAGAACGTGGATTTCAGCTTTGAAAAATTTTAAAGGTGGTTTTGTGAACTTAGATTTAAGCTTGAAATGCTTGTCTAAGTTCGAAAGTAAGTATAAGTGGTTTTCTCTCTCGGTCATGCTATTGTGAAATGGTTTTTATGCACTTGGTTTTGATTACTTATTGCCTACTGTTAAAACATGTTTAAATTATGTGATATATTGTTTTTAATGATGAGATGGTGAAGGATGTACATGGTAAGTGATCCTTGTAAGTATATGTTTATACTTGTATTTAAAGCATGTTTTGTTGCTTTGGAAAATGGTTTAATGATGATGCTTTGAAAACAATGAGGTATGTGGTTAAATGTGAAATATATTGGCAAGTGATGGTATGGAAATGGTTTTGAAAATGCTATCAGATATAGTTAGTCGGCTATAGGATTGAGTGCACTACAAATAAGTCGCCTTGGATGTCGAGGAGATTGGTGTCCTGTCTCCATCCAAGTACCCTAACGATCGAGGAGGTTTGTGTCCCATCTCTTGTTAGTGGGTTAAGCATTTAACAGATGATTGAAGTTGTTGTCTCCGTTGGTTGTGATTGTACCATTATTCCGGTTAAGATGGCTTGAAGTGTTTTGAGAACACTTGTTGAATCCGTGTATCCGATATAATATTTTGGAAATGGAACTTGGTTATTGATCACTTGTAAGCCAATATAATTGTTGATGTATCATGTGATGTATAATGGGATTTATACATGTTTACTCTTTAAGCTTTGCATATGGTATGTTATGCATAGGAAGGCTTAAATTGAGGTTAGTAATGTGAGTTGCTGCGATTTTATGATACATGTTGCGTATGGTTTAATATGCTGGTTTTGACTGGTTAAAGTGTGTGGTTTTAAGGTCATGATGTTTCAAATGTTGATTTGAAGTAACTGGAATGAATTTTCAATGTGGTTTTAGAAAATGGTTTAAAATGCATTGATGATGTTTTGTTTTTGAGCATTCCTCACTAAGCCTTGTGTGCTTGCGCTCTCTTTGTCCATCAGTGCAAAGAATTAGAGCTTGGAAGGAAGCGAGAAGCAAGGGGTCAAAAGAGATTTCGTTATTTGAAAGTATGTATTTAGTTTAGACTATGAGTAATAAGGACAACAGGGAATCTGTTGTGTTTTTGGGAGATATGTGTAAACTCCTTGTTTGAGCAAGTTTATAATGTTGTTTTGGACTTGTAAATGGCCTTTGAAGTTTGGATTATGCTCTGCTATGGTTTTTGGCATCTTACTTGATGTGGTTTTAGGAAGCATGCCTTTAGATTCCTTTTTGAAGCTTGATGCAATGAAATGATGTTGTATATGCTATGTTTGGTTGAGGATCGATCCTTAGATATGTTGCATATGTCTTAGAAGCATGATTAAGTGGATTGCTTAGCTTAATTGTATGTTAAACCATCAAAAATGGGCATTTCAGGCTCATGCGTATCAGTACGCGGGGTACCATATCGGTACGGGTAGGCCAAATTGGGCTTAGCGTATCAGTACGGGGAGACCCGTATTGAAACGATCTTAGAGCAAAATGGCTGGGCGAATCGGTACGCGAGACCGTATCGATACGATTTACAGCTACTGGAATCTTAAATTTAAATTCCTCAAAACCGCATCGATATGGTGCTTGGTGTATCAATACGATGTCAGGTAAAGTAGTTGTAACCCCCTCGTCCCGGTCTGGCCGGATGATCGGTCCGAGTGGGCCACACGGGGAAAACCGAAGCGAAACTCGTTAAGGTTCCCCCTCGGTTAGCAACCCTATTTTTTCATTTTAATCTTGTCTAGAGGAGTATTAAATCCTAAGTGATCATACAGCGGAACAACATACACGAGACAATCAAACGAACCCGAACCAACATTTAACAGCCCAATTTTAGACTTAAACTGCAGGCGGTATCGATACACTTAAGGGGTGTATCGATACCCCTTTACTAAGTCAACAGGTCGGGGTCAACCCGTGGAGATCGTTTCGATACACCCAAGGAGTGTATCGATACCCTCCCCACGGTTGACTTCTCACGGTCAACGCTAAGATGACCGTATCGAAACGCCAGGGACCCGTTTCGATACCAAAGTGGACAGTAACTTCAGTGACCAAAAAGGTATTGATACGCCCCCCTCGCGTTTCGAAACGCATGGCCTGAAACAAGAAGGCCGTATCGATACGGGACCAACCGTATCGATACCTCTGCACTGCAAAACTCCCAAACTCAGCTAAAACGAACAAGACTCGGACCTAGATGCAATTTAGGACTTCCCTAGACCCAAACAAGCATTCATACAACATTTACAGGTCATTATTTAGCCATACAAACACCCAACATGTACATACATCAAGGAAATCATGCAATTGATCAAGGATGACATTTAAGCATCCAAAGTCTCATACTTCAACATTCAAACATAAAGGCAACCTCAAAGGCACATAGCCAACATTCATGATAAGCAATTTGGGCATGGATTACAATTCAAACATGGCATCACAAGCCATACAAAAGCAAGATAACATGGAGTCTAAGCAAGCTCCTAAACAACCAACAATCATCCATCAAAATAACACATGTCCCATTGCCTAACTATTACATGTTCAACATTAAAAACTCATACTTGATGTACTCAAAGCTAACAACCACACTTGGAGGCCCTCCACTTGCTCTAGCAACCCACGAACTAAGGATCTGCAATGTTGAACAAAGAGAGCGTAAGCAATGATGCTTAGTGAGGGTAAGCTCTTAAAAACAAACCTCAACATTGCAGGGTCTGAGCACGATCTTAGCCAAGGCATTACACATATATACCAAGGATCCACAAGAGCCACAAGACAAAGATGCATGAGCAATATTCAAATAAATGCCATGATCATGAGCTCTAAATCCACAACACAAGTAATCACATTTAAACATCCAAATAAGGATCATATGTTATAACACATTGATACACATATCAATCAACATTGGCACCTAGCTATGACCCGAATACGCGGATAGACACGTTGGAACTCACATCCAACAACCACATTACCTCACGGTGGGATTACACTCATCACCGGTCTCGCGGAGGGGATTCCACTCATCCTCACGCCCCGTCGATGGGATTCCACTCATCATCGACTATATTTAAATACAATTTCCGGGCGAACCCGTACTTCTCCTTGGTGACTCAACGCCACCAAGGCCTCGCGCGACTTTTGACTCATGTGTACACACTAACATCCTAATGATCGATCATTTGTACTCAAGCATACTAGTGCCAACATTTTACTCATTCCATATTACTCATTTCAATCAATTCCGTGCTTAGCACGTACTCACCATGAACACAATCATGAACCATTTCCATGCATGCCTCAAGCATCAGAAATCATACCTTATCTCACATGTATACACAATATACATAAATCAATCATATCACAAGTCATACGAGGCATGCACATTCATATACATAAGTTTATCCAAAGGCTCTAGATCAAGTTTAGGATTAGGTTACCACCCTAATCCTAACTCTAGGTGGGTCTACCAAGCCCAACCTAGTCCACATACTCGAACCAACCATTTAAAAACCATGTAAAACAATTAACCACTCACCTAAGCTTCCAAGCTCCAAGCCAAGCAAGCAAGCAACACTCAAAATCCTGGATTTCTTCCCGAAGCTTCTCCAACACCAATTTCCGCTTCTAAACAACCTCAAACACATTTCAAACAATTCCAAATCAGCCCAACATCAAAAGACCAACCCGGAACACAATTCAAATTCAATTTTCAACATTGCAAGCCATGAACAAACCCCAATATTTGTAATATCGGACAGCCCCAAAACCATGTCTAAAAACCATGTTTCCAACCTCCAATACACCCACAAATGATCCCAATTCAACCCCTATCCATAGTACTATCAATAGCCTATCAAAACTCACCTAAAACAACCCCCAAAACTCACCCAAAACCCTCCAAAAACCCATGTTTACCCAAATCCGAAAATTGCTCAAAATCATTTGAAATTCACATATGTTATACCATTTGACCTCTATACATCATAACTAACCATATTAAATCAAAACATTTAACTTAACATCATAAAGTTTCCATTTTTAATCCACATCTTTCAAAATTCCATTTTCCAAAACCTTCATGAAAATCAAAATAAATGGTACTTTTAAAGAGAGGGAGTTGAGGGGAAGTCAAAAACGTCATTACCTTTCAAAACGGAGTTGAAATGGATGAGAAATGAGATGGAATAGTAGCTTGGTAGAGAGCTCTTCCCTTTCCCGTTGGTGAAGAAGAGGATGAATAGGAAAATGGGTGTTTTATTGTATAAAGGGGATTTAAATTGGAAAAATTGGTAAATTACAAAAAGGCCATTAATGAATGGCTATTCCCTTGTTCTTTAAATAGCTCTTCAATTTGCAATTAAATCAATTTGGTCCCATTTCAAAAAAAGTTCATTTTGAAACCCGAAATTTTAAAGGATCATTTTAATTATAAACTCGAGCCCAAATAATATTAAAATATTATTTTCACCTAACCCCTAAACCCGGGTGTTACAACTCTCCCCCACTTAAGGAATTTCGTCCCCGAAATTACCTGGTGGAAACAAATACGGAAGCTGCTCAACTATATCCGCTTTCCTCTCCCACATGGCCTCTTCCACACCTCTATGTCTCCACAACACCTTGACCAACTCTATGGTCTTGCCACGCAACACCTTTCTATCAGAAGCAAGTATCTCAACGGGCTCTTCATTATAAGATAAATCCGGATTTAACTCTATCTCCTCAACGGGCATAACATGTGAAGGATCCGATCTATATCTCTTAAGCATGGACACATGAAAGACATCATGGATCTTTTCTAACTCAGAAGGTAACCTCAAACGATAAGCCACAGGCCCAATCCGCTCAATTATCTCATACGGACCAATGAACCTCGGACTCAACTTGCCCTTTCGGCCAAATCTCATTACCTTCTTCCACGGAGATACCTTCAGAAACACTTTCTCACCCACTGAGTACTCAATCTCTTTCCTCTTCAAATTCGCATAAGACTTCTGACGATCGGAAGCTGCTTTCAAACGGTCATAAATCAACTTTACTTTGTCGGTAGTCCCCTTAAGCAAATCTGGCATAGGTAACAATCTCTGACCTGTTTCAGCCCAACAAACCGGAGTCCTACATCGTCTACCATACAAAGCCTCATAAGGTGCCATCTGAATACTAGACTGATAACTGTTGTTGTAAGCAAACTCAACTAACGGTAAGTGCTTCTCCCAAGAACCCTGGAAGTCAATCACACAACAGCGAAGCATATCCTCTAGAATCTGTATCACTCGCTCTGACTGCCCATCGGACTGAGGATGATAAGACGTGCTGAAATGCAAACGACTACCTAGAGCACTATACAAGCAACCCCAAAATCTCGAAGTAAATCTAGGATCTCTATCAGAAACAATAGACTTCGGAACTCCATGAAGTCTCACAATCTCACGGATGTACAAGTTTGCCAACTTGTCTAAGGAATCCGTAGTGTTCACTGCTAAGAAGTGAGCACACTTAGTGAACCTATCAACAATCACCCAAACTGAATTCTTCTTCGAAGGAGACAAAGGCAACCCCGACACAAAATCCATGGTGATCCTCTCCCATTTCCATTCCGGAATCTTCAAAGGCTGTAACAAACCTGAAGGAACCTGATGTTCTGCCTTCACTCTCTGACAAACCATACAACGGCTCACATACTCGGCTACATCTTTCTTCCAACCAACCCAAAAATAATCATTCTTCAAATCTCGGTACATTTTGGTACTACCCGGATGCATAGAAAAGGGACTCGAATGTGCTTCACTCGGAATCTGACGTCTCAACTCAACATCTTCTGGTACAACAATTCTATCTCTAAAGCACAACAAGTTCTCACCACTGAAACTATACTCGGTCGGTCTTCCTTCGGCTATATCCTGAACATGAGGAACTAAACTCACATCTTGCAACTACTTCTCTCTAATCAACTGAATCAAAGAAGGCTTCACTTGCAACTCGGTGATCAAACCACCATCATCGGACACACTCAATCTAGCAAACATAGCTCTCAACTCAACGTCTACTTTTCTACTCAAAGCATCGGCTACTACATTCGCCTTACCCGGATGATACTCAATGGTCAAATCATAATCTTTTAGTAACTCTAGCCATCTTCTCTGTCTCAAGTTCAACTCCTTCTGTGTCATCAAATACTTTAGGCTCTTGTGATCGATGTAAACTATACACTTCTCACCATACAAATAATGACGCCAAATCTTCAATGCAAAAACAACTGCGGCTAGCTCTATATCATGAGTAGGGTAGTTCTTCTCATGAATCTTCAACTGTCTAGAAGCATAAGCAACAACTCTCCTATCTTGCATCAAAACACATCCTAAACCTATGTAGGAAGCATCACTGTAAATCACAAACTCCTTACATGAAACATGTTGTACTAACACTTGAGCATTTGTCAAAGCTTCTTTCAATTTCTCAAAGGCCTTCTGTCTTGCATCTGACCATTCAAACTTAACTCCTTTTTGCAACAATTTAGTCAAAGGAGCAGCTACTCTAGAGAAACCATCAACAAATCTCCTATAATAACCGGCTAATCCTAGGAAACTCCTAATCTCGGTCACGGACTTAGGTTGTTTCCACTCAACAATAGCCTCAATCTTCGACGGATCAACTCGGATACCTTCGGCCGAAACAACATGGCCAAGAAATACAACCTCTCGAATCCAGAACTCACATTTACTAAGCTTCGCATACAACTGATTGCTCAACAATCTCTGTAAAACAAATCTCAAGTGCTCATCATGCTCTTCTTCTGTCTTCGAGTACACAAGTATGTCATCAATGAAAACAACTACGAATCAGTCTAGATAATCTCTAAAAATTCTGTTCATCATGTCCATGAATGCTACAGGTGCATTCGTGAGCCCAAATGGCATCACAAGAAACTCATAGTGAACATATCTAGTCCTAAAAGCTGTCTTCGGAACATCACACTCTTTCACCTTCAACTGGTAGTACCCGGATCTCAAATCTATCTTCGAGAACACTGAAGCACCTCTCAACTGATCAAACAAATCATCTATACGAGGCAACGGATACTTGTTCTTCACAGTCAACTGATTTAACTATCTATAGTCAATACACATACGCATGCTACCATCTTTCTTTTTCACAAACAACACGGGAGCACCCCACGGAGAACTACTAGGCCTAATGAAACCACGGTCTAATAATTCTTGCAACTGACTCTTCAATTCTTTCAACTCTTTCGGAGCCATACGATACGGAGCTATCGAAACTGGATTAGACCCTGAAACAGTCTCAATCACAAACTCAACATCTCTGTCAGGAGGCAAACCCGACAACTCTTCAGGAAACACATTTGGAAAGTCACACACTGTTCTAATATCCTTCGGTCTAGCTTCACTCATATCCGGATTCATAACATAAGCTAAATAAGCCTCACATCCAGAGTCCATCAACCTATGAGCCTCTAAAGCTAGCACCACATTAGACAAGAACTTAATGTTCTCGCCTACTACTACTACCTCGTAGTCATCAGAAAGCTTCAAACAAATTCTCTTTGTCTCAAAATCCACACTAGCCCGATGCTCAACCAACCAGTCCATACCCAAAATAATATCAAAGCCATAGAAAGGAAGTTCCATCATATCAATTGAGAACACATGACCCTGAATCTTCAGTGTACATCTCCTATACATACGTCTAACCACAACTGTCTCACCAAAAGAACTAGTAACATGCATACCTACATCTAAAATCTCAACAGGGATATCTAACTTCCGTGCATGCTCACTCAAAATGTAGGAATGTGTAGAACCCGAATCAACCAAAGAAAGCAAAGACATTGACTGTAACTCAAAATTACCCACTATCACATCGGTGTCGTTCCCGGCCTCTCTCTCAGCATAAACCCTCGCTGGTCCTCCTGCCTCTGGCTGCACTGCCACAACATGAGCAAGGTTCCTCTGAGCATCTACCCTAGGTGCATCAGCCCTAGGCTGGAAGTAGCCACGACCGCGCCCACGGCCTCTCTGAAAATCATTCGCCCTCGCAGGAGCCTGAGCAATGTTCGGTGCCTGTGCCGCCTGATGCGGACAATCCCTCCTAAAGTGGTCCCTCGAACCACAGTTCCAACAAGCATGGAAATTACCCCAACACTCACCAGCGTGCTGTCTCCCACAACGGGTGCACTCGGGCAAACGCCCTCCTCCTCTATGGCCCTGATGGCCCCTACCATGGTGGCCACCGCCACGTCTATGGTCAAACTGATGTCCGCCACCTCTGTGCCTATTGGCATCTCTACCATCAAAGTGGTTATGCCTCTTACCAAAACTGGAACCACCAGATCGTTTGGTCGAACCCAAACTATGCTCTATGTCCTTGGCCCTCGCGACCAACACATCAAAGTCTGAGTAGTCAGAAGCCAACATGTACCTCTTAATCTCCTCACTCAACCCATAGTGGAAACGGTTACAGCGTTCCACTTCAGTAGGAACCAACTCTGGAGCATACTGACTCAAGCGAACAAAACGGATCTCATAGTCAGTCACAGTGGCATCTCCCTGAGTAAGAGCCATAAATTCTCGCTTCTTCTCATCTAAGTACCTCGGTCCCAAGTACCTCTTCCGGAAAGCGGTCTCAAAGAAATCCCAGTCAATCTCTGCCTCTGGAACCCTGGTACTAATGGTGACCCACCAGGTGTAGGCCTCACCCTGAAGCAACGAGATCACACAACCCAATCTCCGTGCGCCCGCACATCCCATCTAAGCCAAGATACGAACTGTCTTCTCCAACCATAACTCCGACCTCTCCGGAGTAGATCCTCTAAACTCCTCGGCCCCCAAGCTACGGAGCCTCTCCAAAGGTAGACTGGCATCGTCATACCTAGGCTGAGCTGCAGCCTGAGCTCCCGCAACTGCGGCCTGAAATGCTCCCGCTATAGCTTGCACTATCGGAGTCATATCAATTCCAGCTGGACCTTGGCCACCTTGGCCACCCTGAGGTCCCTCTCCTCCGGCTCCATCCTCGCCCCCAACTCCAGGCGGAGGAGGCGGTGGTGGTGGAGGAGCACCAACTCCCGTGGCCACCGGCCCTTCTATGTGAGCCTCCACACCAACTGCCGGCTCAACAGGAGCCGCAACCCGTGGTTCCTGACGAACCACTCTCGGCCTAGCCCTCGATCTAGACATCGCTCTCATAGATATTAACTACAACCACAACAACAAAACAAACAAAGCTGGGTTAGCAAGGCAAGGCTTCCAAGTGTTCAAGTACGTTCCCTCACTTAAAAATCCCTTTTCCAATGTAATAGTAGCAATGAGACTTTTACACAACATGCTTTGAAATAAAACAACCAACATACTTGTCACACAAGCAATCATTCTTACAAGCAAGCAAACACCGTGCAAATCAATTCAAAACTTAAACTTACCTCACTTACCTGCCCAAGGTCTCGGTAACCTTAGGCTCTGATACCAACAAGTGTAACCCCCTCGTCCCGGTCTGGCCGGATGACCGGTCCGAGTGGGTCACACGGGGAAAACCGAAGCGAAACCCGTTAAGGTTCCCCCTCGGTTAGCAACCCTAATTTTTTTCATTTTAATCTTGTCTAGAGGAGTATTAAATCCTAAGTGATCATACAACGGAACAGCATACACGAGACAATCAAACGAACCCGAACCAACATTTAACATCCCAATTTTAGACTTAAACTGCAGGCGGTATCGATACACTTAAGGGGTGTATCGATACCCCTTGACTAAGTCAACTGGTCGGGGTCAACCCATGGAGACCGTTTCGATACACCCAAGGAGTGTATCGATACCCTCCCCAACGGTTGACTTCTCACGGTCAACGCTAAGATGACCGTATCGAAACACCAGTGACCCGTTTCGATACCAAAGTGGACAATAACTTCAGTGACCAAAAAGGTATCGATACGCCCCTCTCGCGTTTCAAAACGCATGGCCTGAAACAAGAAGGCCGTATCGATACAGGACCAACCGTATCGATACCTCTGCACTGCAAAACTCCCAAACTCAGCTAAAACGAACAAGACTCGGACCTAGATGCAATTTAGGACTTCCCTAGACCCAAACAAGCATTCATACAACATTTACAGGTCATTATTTAGCCATACAAACACCCAACATGTACATACATCAAGGAAATCATGCAATTGATCAAAGATGACATTTAAGCATCCAAAGTCTCATACTTCAACATTCAAACATAAAGGCAACCTCAAAGGCACATAGCCAACATTCATGATAAGCAATTTGGGCATGGATTACAATTCAAACATGGCATCACAAGCCATACAAAAGCAAGATAACATGGAGTCTAAGCAAGCTCCTAAACAACCAACAATCATCCATCAAAATAACTCATGTCCCATTGCCTAACTATTACATGTTCAACATTAAAAACTCATACTTGATGTACTCAAAGCTAACAACCACACTTGGAGGCCCTCCACTTGCTCTAGCAACCCACGAACTAAGGATCTGCAATGTTGAACAAAGAGAGCGTAAGCAATGATGCTTAGTGAGGGTAAGCTCTTAAAAACAAACCTCAACATTGCAGGGTCTGAGCACGATCTTAGCCAAGGCATTACACATATATACCAAGGATCCACAAGAGCCACAAGACAAAGATGCATGAGCAATATTCAAATAAATGCCATGATCATGAGCTCTAAATCCACAACACAAGTAATCACATTTAAACATCCAAATAAGGATCATATGTTATAACACATTGACACACATATCAATCAACATTGGCACCTAGCTATGACCCGAATACGCGGATAGACACGTTAGAACTCACATCCAACAACCACATTACCTCACGGTGGGATTACACTCATCACCAGTCTCGCGGAGGGGATTCCACTCATCCTCACGCCCCGTCGATGGGATTCCACTCATCATCGACTATATTTAAATACAATTTCCGGGCGAACCCGTACTCCTCCTTGGTGACTCAACGCCACCAAGGCCACGCGCGAATTTTGACTCATGTGTACACACTAACATCCTAATGATCGATCATTTGTACTCAAGCATACTAGTGCCAACATTTTACTCATTCCACATTACTTATTTCAATCAATTCCGTGCTTAGCACGTACTCACCATGAACACAATCATGAACCATTACCATGCATGCCTCAAGCATCACAAATCATGCCTTATCTCACATGTATACACAATATACATAAATCAATCATATCACAAGTCATACGAGGCATGCACATTTATATACATAAGTTCATCCAAAGGCTCTAGATCAAGTTTAGGATTAGGTTACCACCCTAATCCTAACTCTAGGTGGGTCTACCAAGCCCAACCTAGTCCACATACTCGAACCAACCATTTAAAAACCATGTAAAGCAATTAACCACTCACCTAAGCTTCCAAACTCCAAGCCAAGCAAGCAAGCAACACTCAAAATCTCGGATTTCTTCCCGAAGCTTCTCTAACACCAATTTCCGCTTCTAAACAACCTCAAACACTTTTCAAACAATTCCAAATCAGCCCAACATCAAAAGACCAACCCGTAACACAATTCAAATTCAATTTTCAACATTGCAAGCCATGAACAAACCCCAATATTTGTAATCTCGGAAAGCCCCAAAACCATGTCCAAAAACCATGTTTCCAACCTCCAATACAGCCACAAATGATCCCAATTCAACCCCTATCCATAGTACTATCAATAGCCTATCAAAACTCACCTAAAACAACCCCCAAAACTCACCCAAAACCCTCCAAAAACCCCATGTTTACCCAAATCCGAAAATTGCTCAAAATCATTTGAAATTCACATATGTTATACCATTTGACCTCTATACATCATAACTAACCATATTAAATCAAAACATTTAACTTAACAACATAAAGTTTCCATTTTTAATCCACATCTTCCAAAATTCCATTTTCCAAAACCTTCATGAAAATCAAAATAAATGGTACTTTTAAAGAGAGAGAGTTGAGGGGAAGTTAAAAACGTCATTACCTTTCAAAACGGAGTTGAAATGGATGAGAAATGAGATGGAATAGTAGCTTGGTAGAGAGCTCTTCCCTTTCCCGTTGGTGAAGAAGAGGATGAATAGGAAAATGGGTGTTTTATTGTATAAAGGGGATTTAAATTGGAAAAATGGGTAAATTACAAAAAGGCCATTAATGAATGGCTATTCCCTTGTTCTTTAAATAGCTCTTCAATTTGCAATTAAATCAATTTGGTCCCATTTCAAAAAAAGTTCATTTTGAAACCCGAAATTTTAAAGGATCATTTTAATTATAAACCCGAGCCCAAATAATATTAAAATATTATTTTCACCTAACCCCTAAACCCGGGTGTTACAGTAGTTGTTTGGGAATCTTTTAAGTTCTATTTTCTTATGTTTTAGTCCCTAAATGTTGTGAATGCAATTAAAAGAGTTTAGATGATCGAACTGAGCTGAGATTTGACATAGTGGCATGGAATATGACTAATTAAAAAATGGTAACCATAAAATTGGTTGAATTCCCTGATATTCAATAAAATTGCAATTTGGTCCCCAAAACATGTATATTGTCAATTGAATGCCAAATCATTGTTTGTCTTAATTGAAGTTTCTTCCGCTTCAAGTTTGAAACACATATGATGATAATGTGCCTCTAGACAAGATAAAAGAAAAAAATAGGATCGTTTAATGAGGTAAACCTTCCCGTTTTACTCCAATATTCCCTGTGTGACTCGTTCAGATCGGTCTCACATCTAGGCCGAGTCGAAAGGGTTAAATTTATTGGTATCAAAGACTTGATTGTAATAATTTGGAGGTAAGTTGTTATTGATTAGTGTTGTGGTTGATTGTTTGAACCAAATTTGTAATAATTTGGAATGGTGATATTGGTTGAGTGCTGATAATTGTCGTACACGGTGATTGTTATATATACGTTGATTGTGACAGGCTTTGTGGGGTAAGCTTTCGAAAGGTTGGATGTTGGTAAGTTGTTGTGATGTTGTTATGAATTATATTCTTTTGTTTGCTATGCACGGTATTTGCAAAATGTACGCTAGTTGCGTTATGCCATGTTGGGGAGGAAAATTGGGATGCCCATTGCCTTATTACTATAGTTTGAAAAGTTTTCTGAAATGTTTTGATTTAGAAAGGAAGTCTTGTAACACCCCAAAATCCAGTCTAGTCGGAATTAAGTTCCGATGATCATAAATCTTACATTGATGAAGCCTAAATATTGTATCGACTAGTTAAATTATTGATATCGAACCCTATATGGGCTTAAAACATCGTAATTGGACTCTATTGAATAATATCAAACGTATTAGTGACTAAAACGAAAGAAATGTAAGTTGAGGAACAAAATCGTGGTATGGCAAGAGTTGAGGGACTAATCTTGTGATTAACCCCTCGTCAATTAAAAGTTTCCTACGTAGAATTGATTGAGAGCTTTCCTTGAAATGAAGGAAAGCTAAAAAGCTTAAGATTTATATTTGAAAGCTAAAAGAAACAAAGGAAAAAGACTTACCCGAGAAAACTCTTAAGCTAGCACCTCTCATCTTCATCATATTCTCCAACTAAGCACACTCCTCTATTGGAGGAATTTCAAGCTTTGATATTTCTTCGTTTTATCGATATCGAATTGTTACCATCGTTCAGGTAAGCAATAAGCCTCAAGTAATCGTTGGATTCCATGGATATATTGAGCTTAATCTTAAGCTAGGGTTTTGACCATCCATGGATATCTCATCGTTGTCATCTCTATTGAAATCAGTTATCGATCTTTATATTGTTATATGGATTTTGATATCAAAATATCGCCCTTAACAACCTTCATATTAATTTCCTAGCTCAAGACATCGATAAGGAGCATCCATTGCCTCCATCCAAAGCTAGGAACAAGGGGTTTGTTATCTGAGAGCCTTGAAAGCTTCAGAGTGCCAAGGTGAGTGTAGTCGGAGTCTCGGGTTTAGGCGAAAGGCCTTCCCAGATCATTATTTAATATTTTAGATTACATTGCTTACATTATTGTTGAAGAAATTGCTTGGATGGTTAATCGGACACTTTTGTAAGTGTCGGTAAGTTGTCATTGAACATTGGTTATCGTCATTGATATTATCATTGTGTATAGTTATTGATATATGCATTGTCATTGGATTATTGCATAGAAACCATCAGACATTGATATTGATATCAAACTATGAGTTATTAATGATGAGATGCATATATTGGTCATCGGCGATAATTGAATTCATCGGACATTGGTATATCATTGATTATTGAAATAAATATGAATATTGCAACCTTGGATTGGAATGGACTTTGGATACAATTGGCATGCCATAGAATTCATGAGCTCAATGTACGGGTGGACTACGGTCCTAAGGCTACAACCTATATTGATTTGGTGAGGCAGAGGGATGTGTATTGCTATTGGTCATATTGGTGAGGTGGAGGGACTAGACTATTTATTGATTTGGCGAGGCGTAGAAATTCACATATCCACGATCTTGATTCAATCCAAGGACTAAGAATGAAATTGAAATATGTTTATACATTTTATATTATTGCATAGCATCAACATCGTTGGCATGGGATTATGTTTAAGCTTAACTATGACATTATTGTTACTTACATTGTTTGTGACTACCTCACTAGGCAAAGTATGTCGAACTAGTCATTTGCGCCTATTTTGATATGTTGGTGTGTTGCCTAAGTTGTAATAAGTTATATAGTTTAAAATGGCCTTTTGGTGAAGTTTAAAATGGATGAAAATTGCATACATAGCTCAAAAAGGTAAAAACATGGTAAACATATTCATATGATCATGAAACTTGGCATGCTAGTAGTTTACACTATTGAAATGTTGTGTGTAAAGTTTCGTTGCATTTGGACACTGTTCGATAGGCTAAATTGAATAAAAATGAGCTAAAATTTGTCATTGCATGCCAAACCATATTGAAACAGGTGATGACGTTTCGGTACGGGTGTACAATATTGAACCTAAGAGTATGGGTGTACCGAAACGGAATAATGCTGTTTCAGAATATTTTTTCACTGGATACCTACGTTTCGGTACGAGTTCATAGCGTACCGAAACGAGTCAAAGTTAAAGTCAAAGATGGTTAATCCGTTCCGATACAGGTCAAGCCTCTATCGAAACGGTCTAAAGGGAAGGTCAACAGAAGTTGACTCTCGTGCACCTATTTCGAAACAGCCTAGGGTGTTTCGATACAAGGTTAGGTAAGTTAGTTAATGGCTCATTGGATAGTTTGCTAATGTTACAGTCTAGTCACTAAATTTTGTAAAGATAATTGATTGTGTTAATGATCTCTGAATTGAATGAAATCTTGTAGACTTGACCTTTGAGTAATGGATTTAATTTTGGTAGAGTCATTCACATCGAAAGACCTCTAGTTTGTCAAAATTGCAAATTAGTCCCTATACTTGTTAAAGCTGCAAAATGGCCCTAAATTGTTATTTGTGGTCCTCACCTGTTTAAATTAGACTAGTTTGTACATTGGTAACGTTTGTATGTCTAATATTGATTAAGTGATGTTGTTAAGATGAAATTTTATCGCACCGATCACCGTAATGTCCATCGGTAACACACTACGACTCGGTTCTCTGCTAGGCCAGGAAGGGGTGTTACATTTTTGGTATCAAAGCTAGAGTTTAGTCGATTCTAGGACTAAACCAAAGTTTATTACATTGTTATTGTATTACTTTGCCACCTAGGAGTTTTATATTGTGTATATTGTGACTTATCGACTAATATGATCTTTCATATAGATATGTCTAAGACAAATGTAGCTCATATTGACGAGCTTGCTACCGGCTCCTCAACACATGTCAAGGAGATTAGAGGAGGGAATCCTCCGAACCGGTCGCAACCACAAGACCCTCTTGTTCAGGGTACTGAGCATGTAGCACCTACCGCTCAGGCTGAATGCTATCAAAACATGGCTAACATGTTCAAGCAATTTATGGCTGCAATGCAAGCAACACCATATGCTCAACCTACTCCTCTTGTTGTCCAGTATGTTTGTGCCCCTGTGGACAAGCTGGCTTCAATTCGAGCCTATTCTTTCACCGGACATGATGATGATAATCCTAAAATTGCTAAATACTGGCTGGGCGACACACTTCGTATCTTGAATAAACAACTGTAGTGTTCGGATGAGTACAAGTTGGAATGTGATGTTGCATTGCTGACGAATGACGCCCTTATGTGGTGGGAAACAACTATTCTCACATCTTCCGAAGAATCAGTTACCTGGGAGTTCTTTCTCCGAGAATTCTGAACTAAATACATTAGTGATGTAACATCATGGTTTAGGGTCTAGAAGATCCAGTGAAGTTTCGAGGTCTGGAAGGCCGATGTTGGGAGTTGTGAGTGAGTTCAGGGAAAGTGGTTCTCGGATGTTGGGAAAAATATGAAATAAATCTCCAAAATCCTTAATAAACATGTTTAAGGTTTTGGTAATTTTTTTTGGAAAAACGTTTTCCGAACCGTGACACTTTGGTTTAGTGACCAAAATGTAAAGTTTGTAAAATCTGTTTTAGTGACCATTTTGTAAAAGAGTCAAAACATTGAATCTTTAAGGAGCTAAATTGGATGGGCCAATATGGTTATTATCCCCTTTTATTTTGCCTATTCAAATATTTTAAAATAGGTTTTATAATTAAAATTAAAAGAGTTTTCCTCATTTCCTCATATTACGTTAAAACCCATTTTTAAGCTTTGTCATCTTCTCTCTTCAGCCAAACAACCTTTGAGCTTGGTTTTCTCAAGGTAAAAGTGATTTCCTACTTATCTAATATCACCAAATGATTTTCTTACTTTGGTTTTCTATAACCCAAGCTTATTTCCTTGTTTTTCTTAGGGAATTTTGCCAAACAAGGGGAAATAGCTAGCATTGGGGGTAAGCAACGAGTTTCTCCTCTAATGTAAAGTTCTTTATTGATATTCCTATGCTTTGATTCTTTTAAATGCTAAAGATATGTTTTCTTGAATTAATCTTAATGAAAATTGGCTAAAATGTGCTAAAATGGGCTTTTGGGTAAGATCATGAGTAGGATCTGTTATTGCTGGTTTGATGATGATTTTATCTTTGTTGTGATGTGGTTTTTGAGTTGAGATGTTGGGTGGATGATAGGAATCCCGAAATTTTGTTTGGTGTTGAAGTTTGAAGGTGAAAGTGGGTTTTTGAGTGCATTTTGAGGTTAATCGATAGTTGGTGATAATCTGATGTTGGGTTGATGTTTTTAGATGTTTATCCATGTATTTTGATGATATCATATGTTGGGTTTTGCGACAGATTGTTTGAATTGAGTTTTTCGTTGTTTACGACTTGTATCAGAAATGTTTCGATAGGTGTTTTGATTGGGTTATTGAATATCTGTTTTCCAGAAAGTTAGAGCGTTGAAATTATCTCTAATCCTCTATTTTGGGTTGGTTAGAGGTAGAGATTGAAGATTCGGAATTGTCAAATTCTTTTGTGGGCGAAATGGAAAGCTAGAAAGGGGGTTTCGACTTGATTTTGGTAATCGCTGGTGAGTGGAAATGATTTTAATGTTTTAACAAAGTTGAAGAAGTGTTTTAAGGGTTTGGGTTGAGCCGTTAGGCCAATTCAAGCTCAAGAGTAAGTTTTGCGTTGTTTTGGCTTTTTCGCCATTTTACATTTGATCATGTTTGATCATGAACATATCTTTCTAATGATGTTTATTATGTTGTTATGCATTAAATGCATGATGTTTTTGTCCCATGAGAATGCCATGTGAGTTATTAAAATGTTGTTGAGTTCATGTTATGCTTGAGCTTGTGATTATGGCTTTTGGGATGTGTTTGGGGAGTTGTTTATCCCCGGTGAAATCTGTGGATTGTGATGTTGCGATGAGTATATTGACACATGAGTTATATCGGATAGATTGATCGATCAATAGGATGTGAAGTGCACTATTATTATAAAAATTTGGGCGTGAGAAATTCTTCGGTTTCACAACAGGGGTTGTGCTATTGTGATGCGAGTGGTAGGGGTTGTGCTATCACCAACGAGCAATGCGGGTAGTGGCATCCCAGCCGAAGTGAGATTGTGGTGAGGGTTGTTTCACCATGTGACTTGATGGGGGTTATGCCATCAAGGTGTCCGCTTACCCGAGCAACGTGTCAATGATGCCGATATACTCATTCGCTTATGGTTTGGTATGAGCTTGGTAAACTCATATGGTTATGCTTTGTGCTTGAGCATGTAGAATATTATGGAGCCGGTAGGCTTGGTTTGCATATGTGGTTTACATATGGTTCTTGCATGTTGGATGCATGTTGTGCCTTTAGCATTTTTTATTGCTATTGCTTAAACATGTTGCAAGTTAGCATGTTGAAAAGGAAATGATTTGTGAAAAGGTGGTTTTCAAGAAATGGTTTTGGTTTTCAAAATTGCATTGTTGCAGTTTGGTTTTGAGCTCCGCTCACTAAGCTTTATAGCTTACGCTCTCTTTTCCAACAATGCAGATCCATAGATCTTTTGGAAGGCAACGGTGCAAGGGGGTGATCCAAGTGTCTGCTTTTAGCTCAAGTATGACCTTACTTAGATAATAGTGTGTGTGGCAATGAGGGTGAACCTTGCTTTTGTTGTTAGGAGTGTTTATAAACTCCTTGAGTTAAGAGCATGTTAGTTGCCCTTGTTGGCATGTTTATACCTTGTTTATATATGTCGAATCTTGAATTATTTCCTTTTTAATCGTATGTTGAGCATGTTTTAGTTTCTCTTGTTCTTGATCATGTTTGATGGCTGTTTTTGGTGAATGTGTGTTGTTCTTGCTATTTCTTTGATGAGTGTGAGGACTGGAACCAAGGAAAACAACCTTGGAGATGCTTGTGTTGCAGTTCCGCTGTTACTGCAGTAGGGTGTTTTGAAACGGGCACGAACGTTTTGGAACAACCCTCATTTTGGCCTTGGCATTCCGGAGCGCGTATCGAAACGAGCTAAGCAAGGTCGGAACGGGTCCAAGCCGTTTCGGAACGTTTGCTCACTGTGAAGCTCTGTTCCGATATGACCTTAAGCGTTCCAAAACAGGGGTTGTTGGAAGTTGGTTGGAGGCATCTTTAAAGTTATTTTTCTTGCGTTTTGGTCCTAGTTTGTGGTGTTTTCAATTGTGCATGATTTTGTGCATCCCTTGTGTTGCATTTCATCATGGAAGCATGAAATGGGTTTAACTATACAAAGATCACCTTAATTACATCATAGGTCCCTATATTATGCTAGTTTGCATTTGGGTCCCTGGTTGCTCTTTTGTTCAAATCAATGCTTGTTTTGCTGTTCTTTCTTCCGCTGCGTGTTCTTAAACATAAGGCTAATCCGAGCATCTAGAAAAGATAATAATAAACGTGTTTAGGGTTGCTAATTGGAGGGAAATCTTCGGATCTTTCTCTGGTTAGTCCCGTGTGATCCACTCGATAAGATTTGGTGGCTAGGCCAGGTCGAGGGAGTTACATTTGTTGGTATCAGAGCCTAGGTTTATTTGGAAAGGCTTGCGTTGGTTGTTGTGCAACTGGAAAGGTAAGTGAGGTAAGTGTGTTGTTGTGGTGTTTGCTTGTTTGTTGGAGTTACTTGCTGTGTAAGGTACCCATTCCCACATACTATTATCGGGAAAATCTATGTATGATACTTGAGCACCTTGGACCCTTGACGTTGTTGACCCGAATCATTTCCTTTTGTCTTATCTATTGTTGTTCTAGCATTGCCTTTGTTGTTATGGCTAGACCTAGAAGAGGTCAGGTGGGTGGTGAGCCGCGGGAGGATCCGGTTGAGGGTGCTGGGCATCCCCAAGAGGGAGAGTTACCTCCTCCTCCTCCTCTAGGTGGTGAGGCTGATGTGCGAGGTGAGGAGCCTCGTGGTGGCCAGGGACATGCTGGAGCTGATATGAGCCTGTTGATTCAAGCTATTGCTGGGGCTTTTCAGTCTGCTTTGGCTGGGTTATAGGCGGCTGCACCGCAGCATGGTCAGAGGGAAAGGTTACCCTTCGAGAGGCTTCATAGTCTTGGTGGAGTGGAGTATCGTGTGTTATCGCCCGAGGGAGCTGAGGCATGGTTAGCGAGTACTACCAGGATTTTGGGTCAGATGGAGTGAAATGATGCATGGAATCTTGGTTGTGTAGAATCTTTGCTTCAGGGTGACGCGTATATCTGGTGGACTACGATCACCGCGAGTATGGCTACTGCTGATATCACTTGGGATTTCTTCCGTTCCGCCTTCCGGAAGAAGTATTTGGGGCTGAGGTATCAAGATGAGAACAAACATGAGTTTATGGCTTTGGTTCAGGGGAGCATGACCGTTTCAGAGTATGAGGTTCAGTTTGTTAGATTGAGTCAGTATGCTTCTGAGCTAGTTCCCACTAAGAAGGAACATTGTGAGAGGTTTCGGTATGGTTTGACCGAGGGAGTGAAGACTTATATGTTGGCTGCTGATTATACATATTTTGATGTGCTAGTAGCTCGAACCAAAGATATAGAGCTTAGCCTTGGTTTATCTACTAGAGGAGGCGGGTCTAGTTCAGGGAAACGAATTGCAGAGTGGAATCACAATTGTGGAAAGAGGGACAAAGACAAGAGGCAACATTTTGATCATAGTCGTCGGGGTGGTAATCCCGGACGTGGCCTTCAAGGCCATGGTTTTGCTCATCGTACACCCGAATGCACCAAGTGTGGTAGGTCTCATCTAGAAGAGTGTTGGGGAACCTATGGTATGTGTTGGAAGTGTGGATCGAAGGATCATCTCAAGCGAGATTGTCCTCAACTAGCTAGAGGTGGTCAGGCACCGGCACGAGTTGTCGAGTACTAGCAGGGCCGTGGGCGCGACCGAGGGAATTTTCAGCCACGGAATGAAGGGCAGAGAAATGTGGCACATGTAGTCGCAGTTCAACCTGAGGGAGGTGGACCAGCGAGAGTGTATGCACACAGAGAGAGCAGGAACGACACCGATGTTATCGCATGTAATTTTATGTTACAGTCTTTGACATTGCTTTCGCTGATTGTTTCTAGCTCTCGCATTCTTATATTCTGAGTGAGCATGCTAAGAGGTTGGACATACTGTGTGAAATTCTTGATGTGGGTATGAGTGTGACTAGTTCGTTTGGCGAGATAGTAGTGGTCAGAAAAATGTATCGTAGATGTCTGTTGATGGTTCAGGGTCACGTATTTCTAGTTGACATGATGGAATTGCCGTTCTACGAGTTTGATGTGATTTTGGGAATGAATTGGTTGGTAGAACACAAGGCAAAGGTAGATTTTGAAACTAAGCGATTGAGTTTGAGACTATCAGATGATTATGAAGTAGTAGTGGTTGGTGAGAATGTCAAATTCTTATCCAACGTAATTTCTGCTTTAGAAGCTCAAAAGATGTTGGATCAGGGATGTCAGACATACCTAGCTTATGTGATGAATCCGGATATGAGTAAGGTCCGACCAAAAGACATTAGGGCTGTTTGTGACTTTCCTGAGGTGTTTCCAGAAGAATTGCCTGGTTTGCCACCGGATAGAGAAGTCGAGTTTGCTATTGAGTTGTATTCTGATTCAGCTCTTGTATCGATTGCTCCGTATCGGATGGCTCCGAAAGAGTTGAAAGAATTGAAGACTCAACTTCAGGAATTGTTAGATCGTGGTTTTATCCGTCCGAGTATATCACATTGGGGGTGCACCAGTGTTGTTCGTCAAGAAGAAAGACGGAAGTATGCGTATGTGTATTGATTACCGTCAGTTGAATAAGTTAACTGTGAAGAACAAGTATCCGTTGCCGAGAATAGATGATTTGTTCGATCAGTTGCGGGATGCATCAATGTTTTTGAAAATAGATTTGATATTAGGGTACTATCAGTTGAAAGTGAAGGATCAAGACATACCGAAGACAACTTTCCATACACGTTATGGCCATTATGAGTTTTTGGTAATGCCGTTTGGGTTGACTAATGCACCAGCCGCATTTATGGACATGACAAACCGTGTGTTTCTTGAGTTCTTAGATCAGTTGTTGTGGTGTTCATTGATGATATACTGATTTATTCGCGTACTGAGGAAGACCATGATAGACATTTACGACTTGTGTTAAAGACTTTGCTAGATAATCAGTTGTATGCGAAGTTGAGCAAATTCGAGTTTTGGATTAGAGATGTAGTCTTTCTAGGGCATGTTGTATCAGTGGATGGCATTAGAGTTGATCCTAAGAAAGTGGAAGCTGTTGTGAATTGGAAGCAACCGAAGTCTGTGACTGAGGTTCGTAGTTTCGTAGGCTTAGCGGGCTACTATCGTCGGTTTGTGGAAGGATTTTCCAAGATAGCTGCTCCGTTGGCAAAATTGTTACAAAAGGATGTTAGATACGAATGGACAGAAGAGAGGCAGATGGCTTTTGACCATTTGAAAGATGTTTTGACTAGAGGACTTGTGCTAGTGCAACCGGTAACGGGGAAGGATTACGTGATTTACAGTGATGCTTCGTACATAGGCCTAGGGTGTGTATTGATGCAAGATGGGAGAGTTGTAGCATATGCGTCGAGACAGTTGAAGACTCATGAAAAGAACTACCCACGCATGATATTGAGTTAGCCGCTGATGTGTTTGCTTTGAAAGTATGGAGACACTATTTGTATGGTGAGAAATGCACAGTGTATACAGATCACATGAGTATGAAGTATTTGATGTCTTAAAAAGATTTGAATCTTCGACATCGTAGATGGGTTGAGTTATTGAAGGATTATGATCTTACTCTTGAGTACCATCCAGGTAAAGCCAATGTGGTAGCTGATGCGTTGAGTAGGAAAGTGGTCGTTGAGCTTTGAGCGATGTTTGCTAGGTTGAGCTTGTCACATGATGGTGGATTGATTGCAGAATTACAGGTGAGACCATCTCTTGAATAGTTGATCCGTGAGAAACAGTTGCAGGACAATTCTTTGGCATCACATGTTCAGGATATTGCGGAAGGTAAACCGACCGAGTACAGTTTCAATAATAGTAATGTTTTGTGTTTTAAAGATAGAGTTGTTGTGCCTGAAGATGCTGATTTGAGACGCACCATTTTGAATGAAGCACATACTAGTCCGTTCGCTATGCATCCAGGTAGCACGAAGATGTACCGAGATTTTAAGAATGATTATTTCTGGGTTGGTTTGAAAAAGGACGTGGCCGAATTCGTAAGTAAATGCATGGTTGATCAGCGAGAAGGCATGGTGTACGAAAGTCGATTGTATCGGATAGAGATCTGAGGTTCACATCGAGGTTTTGGGATTGCTTGCATAGTGCTTTGGATAGCCGATTGAATTTCAGCGTAATGCCCCGTTTTTGGGCCTAGATGTTTTAGAGTTCGAATCATACCAGTCGAGAACAATTCGAATCTTTAAGGGAGATTTAGAGAACACCTAGTTCGGGATGCTTTAAAAATATGGAAAATACCTAAAAATCCTCATTTATTATATGAATGATTATGGTGAAAGCAATTTTACAAAATAAGGTTTGGAAATACTACATTTCGGTGTAGTGACCAAATCGCAATTTTTGCAAAAGTTAAATAGTGACTGTTTTGTAAAGGATTGAAACTTTAAATCTTTAAGGAGCTAATTTTACCAAAATGTTTTTAATCAGATTTCTCCTTATTTTGGGTGATTTTAATAATGTTTTAATTAAGGGAAATAAAGATAATTAAAAGGAAAAACCATATTTGACTTCTCATAACTACCTTACGTCAATTTTCTCTCATTTCATTTTCTCTCAATTTCTTTTCAGCCAAACACATTTCCTCCATCAATTAGACTCTGATTTTTATTCCTTTTGATGAGATTTCAATCTCCTTTTGATTCCTAATCTTTTCCTCACCAAATCCTCTTGTTTTCACATTGGATTTTCAAGAAAACTTGCCCAAATCAAGGAGAAATCAACCATTAGAGGTAAGCTTCGTCAATCTCCTATAATGATCAGTTCTTTACTGAAATTCCCATGTTATCAATCCTTTGTTAATGATTTTTGAGTTGCTTTAATGTTAGAAACAATAAATTGTATTAAAACTCAAGGTTCTTGGAGAGATCTTGATGATTTTCGTGGAGGTTGGTTAGGCTCTCTTTTGAGGTTGTTTTCTAATGTATTTTGGATGGTAATTGATGTTATAAATGAGGTTTTATCAAACAAATCCCGAATAGGCTTGGATTCCTAAGTTTTGTATGCTAGAATGGTGGTTTTTGGGGTGGTTTTGGTGCTCTGCTATAGCTAGAGGTATAAGGACGAGTTTGTGGTGGGTTTTTGATGTTGATTAATGTTTAGAAATGATTAGAAGTGACAGATCTTGACTGGGCTTTGTTTTGGGAGAGTTTGGAGATGATTTCAGTTGTTTTTGGTAGCCGAAATGAGGTTCTTGAGTAGAGAAGCGAGTTTAGGTGTGTGGCTGATGATTTCAATGCATGATGATGCATTAATCCTCTACTCTTATGTGTTATAAACAAGGGAGACATCTTCGGACGCCTTTGGTGTTGATCCGGGAGCTTAGATAGCATTTTGGCGAGCAAGCGAAACGTAATCGGTGAGTGCGAATGGTTTTAGAAGTCCTTGAGGGACAAGAAAATGAAGATTGGGGATTTAGGAAAGGTTTGAAACACCTTCCTAAGTCCGGAAGTAAGTATTGGCTAGATTGCTCTCATATATGTGGTGGTTGCCCCAAAAATGCTTTTACATGCTCATGTTTTGAGATAGATAAATTCCTACTGTTTTTATGCATGATTTGTAGTATGAGATGATGCTTGAAAAGATTTCATGAAGTAACATGTTGCATTGATGAGTTTTGAGCTTTTGTTTTAAAGCATGACAAATGTTATGGTTTTGAATGAGATGAGAAAGCTTTGAGAAATATTGCATTAAAAACAGTAGGTGAGATGATGTTTTGACATAATATATTGGCATAAAAGATGAGATATTTACTGGATATAATTGATCGATCAATAGGATGAGAGTGCACTATAAACTAAAAATTCGTATGTGCTCTTTGGATTCAATCCAAAGGGAGAGACCGATGATGGGCATTCCATCGGGTAGGACTTGGTGAAATACCCAAGCTTTATGGCGATACGAGATTCCGCCATGTGAATACAATGATGTGAGATTCCACTAGAGATTATGTTATTAGACGAGTGAGTACGATGATGTGAGATTCTACCGGAAGTGTCTAGTGGGTTTGAGAAAGTTGTCCGCATATCCGAGTAATAATGAGATGTGAAATGCCAATATAATATATGAAAATGCTTTTGATTCACATGTTCCTTTTGATGAGATGATTTATGCTATGAGAAATGCATATGAGATTTGTATATGAAATGCTTTAGTTTTCACAAGCATGTGTATGGCCTTGCCATGAGATTTGCATTGGTTTAAATGCATGCGATAGAATTGAGGTTCACATGTTTTCAATGGAGTTGCTTTGAAATGGTTTTCAAGCATGAGATAGAATTGAGGTACATTTGTTTTCAATGGAGTTGCTTTGAAATGGTTTTCAAGCATGAGATAGAATGAGCATGTTATAGAAAAAGGCTTTTGTGAAAGTGTTTTGAATAATGCATTGTTGTGTTGGTTTTATTTAGAGCTTGTCTCACTAAGCAAATGTGCTTACGCTCTCTTTTACCAACAATTCAGATAATTGAAGTGTTTGTGGGCAGCAAGAAGGTTAAGAACATCCAAGGAAGTGCAAAGCTCATGTATGGTGATGTTTTACATACTTTAGTATTGATAATTGGCAATGGGGTTTCATGGTTGTAGTTGGGAGATGTACTTTGGAACTCCCTATGGTTGTAATAAGTTTGGTGTGGCTTTTGGTGTTTTTAAATGGTCTTGTTTGTGTGATTTGAGGTTTGAAAGCTTATATTTGGATTTGTGGCTATGAAGCATGCATATAGATTGAGTGTTCATGAGTTTGATGCCTTGCTCTAGCCTAAGTTCCCTAAATATGATCTCTAATGTCTAGACAAGTTGCTGGTATGATATGGTATGATTTGAAGCATGTTTGAGTGGGTTAAGAGGTGAAAAACCGGCATTTTCTGCTGTTACAGGGTAGGGTGTATCGAAACACCGTTAACTGTTTCGAAACGGGGGCCTGTAATGGTCATAGTGTTTCGGAACAGTTGAAGGTGTTTCGGAACATTTTGGCTACTGGAGAGGCCTATTTCGATACCGGTCTCGGAACGCACCCGAGTAGTGAAACGGTCAACGCCGTTTCGATACGGGCGTTTCGGTATGAAGGCCAGTGTTCCGAAACGGGTGACCGTTGGATGATGATTTGAATTGTTTTAAGTTCCCATGTCTTACATTTTAGTCCTGAATGTTGTGGATGCAATTGCTTGAGCTTCGAATGTCATTTTAAGTTGAAATTTGTCATAGGAGCATGAAAAATGACTAATTACATATCGGTAAACTTAAAATCTGCAAAGTCCTTTTATTTTCTAAAAATTACATTTTGGTCCCTAAAAGTGTAATTCATGCAATTGAGTCCCTAAATGATTTCTGATTGATGTGCCCTTCTCTCATTTGATTCTTGCATAATCACTTAGGTTTAATGTGCATCTAGAAAAGATAAAAATAAAAAAGGGTCGTTAATAAAGGTTGACTTTCAGGTTGACTTTGTTTTTCCCTGTGTAATCTTCGTAGTTTGGGTCAATCGTCTAGGCCGAGCTAAGGGGGTTACATTCAGTACCTCGTATCATCCTCAGTTAGATGGTCAGTCAGAGCGAGTAATACAAGTGCTTGAGGATATGCTGTGTTGTTGTATTATTGATTTCCAAGGCTCGTGGGAGAAACACATGCCATTAGTTGAGTTTGCTTATAACAACATCTACTAGGCTAGTATTCAAATGGCACCGTTTGAGGCTTGGTATGGTAGGAGGTGTAGAACTCCTGTTTGCTGGGCAGAAGCTGGTCAGAAATTAGTATCATTACCTGCTATGCTTAAGGGCACTACTGAGAAGCTGAAGTTGATATGTGATCGCTTGAAAGCAGCAAATGATCGACATAAATCTTATGCAAATTTGAAGCGTCGTGAAATTGAGTATGCCGTAGGTGAGAACGTCTTTTTGAAAGTATCACCATGGAAGAAAGTGATGATATTCGGTAGGAAAGGTAAACTGAGTACGAGATTCATTGGTCTGTATGAGATCGTTGGACGAATTGGTCCTGTGGCTTATAGACTGAGTTTGCCTCCAGAATTAGAGAAGATACATAACGTATTCCATATTTCGATGCTTCGAAAGTAAAGATCATATCCATCACATGTAATGCCTGTTGACAAAATCGAATTGAATCCAGATTTGTTGTATGATGAGGAACCAATTGAGATATCAGCTACAGACAACAAGGTTTTGCGTGGTAGATCTATTGAATTGGTCAAAGTGAAGTGGCGACACCGAGGTGTTGAGGAAGCCAATTGGGAGAGGAAAGACGACATGAAGCGTCAATTTCCGTATCTTTTTCCATTAGGTAAATTTCGAGGACGAAATTTCTTAAGTGGGGGACAGTTGTAACATCTCGGTTTAGGGTCTAGAAGATCCGGTGAAGTTTCGAGGTCCGGAAGACTGGCGTTGGGAGTTGTGAGTAAGTTTAGGCAAAGTGGTTCTCGGATGTTGGGAAAAAATGAAATAAATCTCCAAAATCCTTAATAAATATGTTTAAGGTTTTGGTAATTTTTTTTGGAAAAACGTTTTCCGAACCGTGACATTTTGGTTTAGTGCCAAAATGTAAAGTTTGCAAAATTTATTTTAGTGACCATTTTGTAAAAGAGTCAAAATATTGAATCTTTAAGGAGATAAATTGGCTGGGTCAATATGGTTATTATCCCCTTTTATTTTGCCTATTCAAATATTTTAAAATAAGTTTTATAATTAAAATTAAAAGAGTTTTCCTCATTTCCTCATTTTACGTTAAAATCCATTTTGAGCTTTCTCATCTCCTCTCTTCAGCCAAACAGCCTTTGAGCTTGATTTTCCCAAGGTAAAAGTGATTTCCTACTTATCTAATATTGCCAAATGATTTTCCTACTTTGGTTTTCTAAAACCGAAGCTTATTTCCTTGTTTTTCTTAGGGAATTTTGTCAAACAAGGGGAAATAGCTAGCATTGGGGGTAAGCAACGAGTTTCTCCTCTAATGTAAGGCTCTTTATTGATATTCCCATGCTTTGATTCTTTTAAACGCTAAAGACATTTTTTCCTGAATTAATCCTTATGAAAATTGGCTAAAATGGGCTTTTGGGTAAGATCATGAGTAGGATATGTTATTGTTGGTTTGATGATGATTTTATCTTTGTTGTGATATGGTTTTTGAGTTGAGAAGTTGGGTGGATGATAGGAATCCTGAAATTTTGTTTGGTGTTGAAGTTTGAAGTGGAAAAAGTGGGTTTTTGAGTGAGTTTTGAGGTAAATCGATAGCTGGTGTGTAACCCCCTTAGCCCAACCTAGACGCTTGACCCGAACTACGAAGATTACACGGGGAAAACAAAAGTCAACCCGAAAGTCAACCTTGATTAACGACACTTTTTTCTTTTTAACTTTTCTAGATGCACATAAAGCCTATGTGATTACTCGAGAATCATAGGAGAGAAAAGCACAGCAATCAGAAATCATTTAAGGACTCAATTGTAAGACTTACGCTTCTAGGGACCAAAGCGTAAATTTTGGAAATTATAAGAACTTTGCAGATTTTAAGATTACCATTATGTAATTAGTCATATTACATGCCTCTCTGTTAAATTTCAGCTTAAAAAGACATTCCAAGCTCAGTCAATTGCATGCACAACATCCGAGACTAAAATGTAAATCATGAGAACTTGAAACAATTCAAATTTGCAATCTAACGGTCAGCCGTTTTGGAACTCTGGTCTTCATATCGAAACGCCCGTATCGAAACGATGTTGACCGTTTCGGTACTCGGGTGCGTTCCGAGATCAGTATCGGAACAACCCTCTCCAGTAGCCAAAGTGTTCCGAAACACCTTCATCCGTTCCGAAACACTATGGCCATTTTGGTTTTTCACATCCTGCCCTGCAACAACATAATTTTCTGATTTTTCACATCCTTTCACACTCAAACTTATCCCAAATCATACCATCAACATGAATAGCCAAAATAGAACATATTTAGGAAGCCTAAGCTAAAACATGGCATCAAAGAAATGACCACTAGTCTATAGGCATGCTTCCTAACCTTATGAACCAAATATATACTTCAAACCTCAAACAAACCATATAAGACCATTTACAAACTTCAAAAGCCAACACAAACTTGCCACAAACATAGGGAGTTCAAAACACATCTCCCAAATACAATCTTGAAGCCCCATTGCCAAATATCAAAACTAAAGTATGTAAAAACATCACCATACATGAGCTTTACACTTCCTTGGATGTTCTTAACCTTCTTGCTGCCAAAATCACTTCAATTATCTGCATTGTTGGTAAAAGAGAGCGTAAGCATGTTTGCTTAGTGAGGTAAGTTCTAAAGAAAACCATCACAACAATGCATTATTAAAAACCCTTTCTCAAAAGCCATTTTCTACCTCATGCTCATTCTATCTCATACTTGAAAACCTTTTCAAAGCAAATCTCCATTTGAAAACACATGTCCCATATTCTATCTCATGCATTTAAACCAATGCAAATCTCATGGCAAAGCCATACACATGCTGGTGAAAACTAAAGCATTTAATATTCAAATCTAATATGCATTTCTCATAGCATAAATCATCTCAACATTTGGTACTTGTGAATCAAATACATTTTCATATACTATATTGGCATTTCACATTTCATCTTTACTCGGATATACGGATTAGCTTGACTCAAAGTCAAGTCCTACCCCGGTGGAATCTCTCATCACCAGACTCTCATGGCAGTATTTCTCATCACCACAAAGCTTGGATATTTCACCAAGTCCAACCTCGATGGTATCTCTAATCATCGAATTCTCACTTTGGATTGGGATGGCACTACCCCCATTTCCCAACTCCAAAGAGAACATACGAATTTTAGTTTATAATGCACTTTTATCCTATTGATCGATCAATTATATCTGGTAACTATCTCATCTTCTATGCCAATATGTTATGTCAAAAAACATCATCTCACCTACTGTTTTTAATGCACATTTCTCAAATCTTTCTCATCTCATTTCAAAATCAAAACACATATTTTGCATTAAATCAAAATCTCAAAACTCTTCAATGCAACATGCTATCTCATGAAATCTCTACAAAGCATCATCTCATGCTACAAATCATGCATAAAACAGTAGGAATTCGTCTATCTCAAAACAAGAGCATGTAAAAGCATTTTAGGGGCAACAACCACATAATTGAGAGCAAATCTAGCCATACTTACTTCCGGACTTAGGATGGTGTTTCAAACCAATCCTAATCCCCAAACCTTGTTTCTTTGTCCCTCAAGGACTTCTAAAACCATTCACACTCACCGATTACGTTTCGCTTGCTCCCCGAAACGCTATCTAAGCTCCCGACACTTCCAGATCAACACCAAAGGCGTCCGAAGATGTCTCCCCTGCTTAATACACATAAGAGCAGAGGATTAATGCATCATCATGCATTGAAATTACCAGCCAACTAATCAAACTCGCTGCTCTACCCATAAGCATCATTTCGGCCACAAAACAACCGAAAACATCTCCAAACTCTTCCAAAACAAAGCCCAACCAAGATCCATCACTTCTAATCATTTCTAAACCTCAACCAACACCAAAAATCACCATAAACTCATCCTTAAACCTATAGCTACAACAGAACACCAAAACCACCCCAAAACCACCAATCTAGCATGCAAAACTTAGGAAGCCAAACCTATTCGGGATTTGTTTGATAAAACCTCATTTATAACATCAATTACTATCCAAAATACATTAGAAATCAACCTCAAAAAAGAGCCTAACCAATAGTTACGAAAATCATCAAGATCTCACCAAGAACCTTGAGTTTTGACACAATTTCATGTTTCTAACATTAAAGCAACTTAAAAATCATTAACAAAGGATTGATAACTTGGGAATTTAAGTAAAGAACTGATCATTAGAGGAGAAGGATGAAGCTTACCTCTAATTGTTGATTTCTCCTTAATTTGGGTAAGTTTCCTTGAAAATCCAAAGTGAAAACAAGAGGATTTGATGAGGAAAGATTAGAAATCAAAAGGAGATTGAAATCTCATCAAAAGGAATGAAAATAAGAGGCTAATTGATGGAGGAAATGTGTTTGGCTAAGTGGAAGTTGAGAGAAAATGAAAGGAGGGAAAAAGATCGTAAAGTAGTTATGAAAGTCAAAATATATTTTTATCTTTTAATTCCCTTCATTAAATCATTATTAAAACACCCAAAATAAAGAGAGATCTGATTAAAAACATTTTGGTAAAATTAGCTCCTTAAAGATTCAAAGTTTCAATCCTTTACAAAACAGTCACTAGTCAACTTTTGCGAAAACTACGATTTGGTCACTACACCGAAATGTAGTATTTCCAAACCTTATTTTGTAAAATTGTTTTCACCATAATCATTCACATAATAAATGAGGATTTTTAGATATTTTTCCATAATTTTAAAGCATCCCGAACTAGGTGTTCCCCTAAATCTCCTTTAAAGGTTCGAACCGTTCTCGACCGGTCCGATTCAAACTCTAAAAACTTCTAGGCCCAAAATCAGGGCGTTACAACTCTCCCCCTCTTAAGAAATTTTGTCCTCGAAATTTACCTGGAGGAAAAAAGTAAGGAAATTGCATCTTCATGTCTTCCTTCCTTTCCCACGTGGCTTCCTCAACACCACGATGTCTCCACAAGACTTTAACCAGCTCGATGGTGTTACCTCGGAGAACCTTACTATCTGAATCCAGAATCTCAACATGTTCCTCATCTTATGTCAAGTCCGGATTCAACTCAACCTCTTCCACATGCATAACATGCGACGGATCCGATCTATACCTCCGAAGCATGGATACATGAAACACATTATGTATCTTTTCTAACTCTTGAGGCGGTCTCAGCTTGTAAGCAACATGACTCGCACGTTCATTCACCTCGTATGGTCTAATGAACCTTGGACTCAACTTGCCCTTTCGGCCAAATCTCATCACCTTCTTCCAAGGTGAAACTTTCAGAAACACACGCTCACCACAACAAATTCTATCTCCTTACACTTCAAATCTGCGTAAGACTTTTGCTGATCTGATGCTGCCTTCAACAGCTCACAAATGAGCTTCACCTTCTCGGTGGTTCCCTTTAACAAAGCTGGCATCGAGACCAACTTGTGTCCCATTTCAGCCCAACAAAGAGGAGTTTTGCACTTCCTCCCGTACAAAGCTTCATAAGGTGTCATTTGAATACTTTCCTGGTAACTGTTATTATAAGCAAACTCCACCAAAGGCAAGTGCTTCTCCCAAGAGCCTTGGAATTCAATAACACATCACCTCAACATATCCTCAAGCACTTGGATAACACGCTCCGACTGTCCATCCGTCTGCGGATGATAAGAAGTACTGAATTTCAGTCGCGTACCCAATGCTTGATGCAAACACTCCCAAAACCTTGCGGTAAACCTCAGATCTCTATCCGACACTATAGATTTTGGCACTCCATGCAACCGTACAATCTCAACAATGTACAACTCCGCAAGCTTATCCAAGGTATGCGTAGTATGCACAGGCAAGAAATGTGCACACTTCGTGAGGCGATCCACAATTACCCAGACAGATTTCTTCTTTGATGGCGATAAAGGCAAACCGGACACAAAGTCCATGGTGATCCTCTCCGACCTCCATTCAGGAATTCTTAACGGCTGCAACAACCCTGAAGGAAATTGATGTTCAGATTTAACTCGTTGACAAACCATGCATTTACTAACATACTCAACAAAATCTTTCTTCAATCCCACCCAATAATACTCATCCTTCAGATCACGGTACATCTTTGTACTACCAGGGTGCATAGCAAAAGGACTACTACGAGCTTCAGTCAGAATAGTGCGCCTCAACTCAACATCATTCGACACCACTATCCGACTTCCAAAACATAAAACACCACCATCATTGAAACAGAAATCCGATGGCCTACCTTCTGCAATATCCTGAACATGTGGCACCAAAGAATCATCCAACAGTTGTTTATCCTTTATCAATTGAACTAGAGATGGTTTGACTTGAAATTCAGCAACAAGACCACCATCTCGCGATATGCTCAAGCTAGCAAACATCACTCTCAATTCCACTGCCACTTTCCTGCTCAAAGCATCGGCCACAACATTGGCCTTACTCGGATGATACTCGATCGTTAAATCGTAATCCTTAAGCAACTCCACCCAACGTCGTTGCCTAAGATTCAACTCTTTCTGAGACATCAGATACTTCAAACTCTTATGATACATGTACACAGTACACTTCTCACCATAAAGATAATGTCTCCATATCTTTAAAGAAAAAACCACCGCAGCCAACTCAATGTCATGCGTAGGATAATTGCACTCATGCATTTTCAACTGTCGCGATGCATAAGCCATTACCCTACCCTCTTGCATCAACACACACCCCAAACCAACATAGGATACGTCACTATACACCACAAACTCTTTCCCTGATTCAGGTTCAACCAAGATAGGAGCTTGCGTCAAAGCTGCCTTAAGCTTCTCAAAAGCTTGCTGTCTCACTTCCGTCCATTCAAACTTAACGTCCTTCTGCAACAACTTCGTCAAAGGGGTAAAAATCTTAGAAAATCCATCCACAAACCTCCGGTAGTAACCTGCCAGCCCAAGGAAACTACGAACTTTATGAATGGACCTAGGAGGCTTCCAATTCATCACCGCCTCGATCTTCTAAGGATCAACTCGAATCCCTTCAGCCAAAACCACATGGCACAGAAAAACAACTTTCGTTAGCAGGAACTCACATTTGCTAAACTTAGCATAAAGCTGATTCTCTAACAACGCTTGCAAAACGATCCTCAAATGACCCTCATGTTCCTTCCCCATACGAGAGTACACAAGGATATCATCGATGAACACACAACGAACTTATCTAAATATTCATGAAAGACCCTATTCATCATGTCCATGAAAGCAGCAGAAGCATTCGTCAATCCAAACGGAATCACTAGAAATTCATAATGCCCATATCTCGTTTGAAAGGCTGTTTTCGGCATATCTACATCCTTCACCTTTAGCTGATAGTATCCTGACAACAAATCTATCTTTGAAAATGTAACGCCCCAGTTTTGGGCTCAGAAGTTTTGGGCGTTGACCGGTTCGGTCAAAGTGCTGATCGAATATATAAGAGTGAATTTAGGAAAGCCTAGTTCGGGTTGCATTAAAAATATGGAAAAATGTTCTAAAATCATCTTTTAATATATAAAAGTGAACTGTGAAATCAATTTTGGAAAATGATGTTCGGAAGGTTGACATTTTGGCTAGTGACCAAAATGTAATTTTTGAAAGTTTGGTGACTGTTTTATAAAGGATTGAAACTTTGAATCTTTAAGGAGCTATTATTCCAAAAAGAGTTTCTCCAGAGTTTTCTAAGATATTTTAAGGCTTTATTCTGATTTTAAAGTTTATGAAATGTGGAGGGAAATCATTTTACCATTTCATAACTAACTTTTCTATTTTCTCTCAATTCTCCTTTTCTCTCATTTTCTCTCAACCCAAACACATTTCTCCAGATTTTCTTCTCTGATTTTGTCATCTAAATCACTCATTTCAACTCTCTTTTGATTCCTAATCATCTCTACAACAAAACCTCTCAATTTGCAAGTTGTTTCATCAAGCTTTTTAGCTCTAAAAAGGAGAAACTCAAGTTTGGAGGTAAGAACGTCCTTCTCCTCTAAACTATCAGTTCTTTACTGAAATTCCTAAGTTCTCAATCCTTGATTTGTGATTTGTTAAAGGTTTTTCAATTGAAATCTTGATTTTGGCTTAAAATGCAAGATTTGGTGATTTTGGTGAAATATTCGTGTGATCTGTTTAAGCAGGGTTTTGAGATGTCAAATTGATGTTAAATGAATGCTAAATTGATTAGAAGTTGAGGTTTAATTAATGCAATCCCGGATAGGTTGAATTTCCTAAGTTTTGCTTGAGTTTTTGGTTGTTTTTGGAGTGTTTTTGGTGATCTGTTATACCTGGAGGTATAAGGACGTGTTTGTGATCATTTTGGATGTTATTTGATGTTTAAAAATGGTTAGAAGTGATGGATCTTGGCTGGGTTAAGTTTTGGAAGTGTTTGGAGGTGATTTCGGTTGTGTTTGGTAGCCGAAATGTTGGTTTTGAGATGAGCAGCGAGTTGTGTTGTTGTTGCTGGTGTTTTTAATGCATAATGATGCATTAATGCTCTGTTTTTGTGTGCTTGAAACAGGGGAGTTTGATCCGTGAGCTTTGGAGGTGTTGCAGAAGGTTTCGGATGCTTGAAAGGCTTTTTGGTTAGCCTTGTTTTGTGTATCGGTGAGTGAAGTTGGGTTTTCAGCTTTTAAACCAAGGTTTGGAGGTTTTGGGAGCTTAGTTTAAGCCTAAACAACTTTGCTAAGCTCAAGAGTAAGTAAATGGATTTCTTTCTTGATTTGTGATATGAAATGGCTTTTTAAGCAATTGTGGTTGATGATTGAAATGCATGTGATTTGCATGGTTTATATTCTGTTTTGAAAGCATGTTTTTAGCATGGTTTAATGCTGGTTTTAAAAGCCATATGTGAAGGATGCTCAAGGTAAGAGATCCTTGGTTTTGTACATGGAAATTGTGGTTTTGATGCATGATATTGCATGATGTTTATTGGCTTTGTGTAATGCTTTAAAATAATGGATTAATGATGGTAAATGATGGTTTTTGCATTGTGGTTATGCATGTGAATCATTGGATTAATGATGGTAAGTTGGTTATATTGGCAAGTGATGTATGTGGTTCTTGGTTCTTTGATCGGATATAGTTAGCCGGCTATAGGATTGGGTGCACCGTGAATAAAGTCGCCTTGGAGGTGGAGTGGTTAAGAGTGAACCGGTAAACTCCCTTCAAGTATCCTAACGAGATGGTTAAGGTCATAATGGAGGTGGAATGCCCATTCGAGGACCTTGGTTAAGTAAAGGTTATATGGTGGTTAAAAGTCCATATGTGAGAACCTTGTGCTTGTTAAGATCACAATGGAGGTGTAATGCCCATGTGTGGATCTTGTGTAGGGTGTCCCGGATCTCGTTAGTGATGTTATACAACTACCAATCGGTGATGCAAAGGTTGTATGGTGTTTGAAAGTCCATACGGGGGAACCTTGTGCATGTCAAGGTTGTATGGTGTTTAAAAGTCCATACATGGGAACCTTGGGAAAAGTCAAGGTTGTATGGTGTTTAAAAGTCCATACATGTGAACCTTGGGAAAAGTTGAGGTTGTATGGTGTTTAAAAGTCCATACATGGGAACCTCGGGAAAATTTGATGTTGTATGGTGTTTAAAAGTCCATACATGGGAACCTCGGGAAAAGCTAAGGTTGTATGGTGTTTAAAAGTCCATACATGAGAACCTTAGGATGTTGAGGTCAAATGGTGTTTAAAAGTCCATTTGGAGACCTTGGATTGGTAGTGTGTATGAAGCGTGGGGGACAACGCTTGTGATCCGCGTATCCGATCGGGTTGTTGAGTTGAAAAGTGGATGTGGATGATCACTTGGAAGCCAATGTAATGTTCTTGATTAAAGAAGCATGAGATGCTTGAAAAGATGCATGGTTGCATGAAAAGTGTATAATGCTTGAAAAGATGCATGGTTGCATGAAAAGTGTATAATGCTTGAAAAGATGCATGGTTGCATGAAAAGTGGTTAATGCTTGTGAATGCATGTTTACTTGTTAAGTTGAACAAGTGTTGATTATCATTTGGTAAATGGTGCATATGTGCATGGAATCCCTTAAATGCATTGGAGTCTTGTTAAGACTTGTTTTAAAAGGCAAGTGTTGATGATGTTGTGGTTTATATATTGCCTTGGTTTAATGCATGTGTTGGATTGATTGAGTACATGGTTTTAAAAGGTTTCTTGCTTGAATGGTTTTCAAGTATAAGAAAGGTATGTTGTGTAATGGAGGTGTTTTCCAAGGTTTTGAATTTAGCTTTATATATGGTGTTTATGCATGGGAATGGCTAAATGGATGTTTTTGCATGTTGTGCTTTGAAAAACGTTTTCTTAGCTTGCTAAGCTAAGGGTTGGTTTTCAGTATGTGTAATGCATGGTTTTAAGCATGATGTTGAAAAAGGGGTTTTCAAGCTTGCTTGGTAAACAATTCGGGTTTGTTTTAAAAGTGTTTTATGACTCGCTGCATTGATGGTGTTTTGGTTTTGAGCATTCCTCACTAAGCATTATGTGCTTACGCTCCCTTTTGTCCATCAATGCAGATTCTTGAAGTTTGGACAGCGAGAAGCAAGGGATTCAAGGAGGACTCCATTTGAGATGTATGTCTCGGTGAATAGCTATAGTTAATAAAGGCAATGGGGGTAGCATCTCTTGGAATGTGTTTTTATGTTTGTATGTTGTAACCCCCTTAACCCGGTCTAGACGGTTGACCCGAATTAAGAAAGTCACACGGGGAAAACCAAAGTCAACCCGAAAGTCAACCTTGATTAACGACCCTTTTTTTCTTTTTAATCTTGTCTAGATGCACATTAACCTTAGTTGTGATCACACAAACAACATACCAAAAGATCACAAACATCAGAGATCAAACAGGGACCCAATTGAACAAATTACAACTTTAGGGACCAAAATGTAAATTCTGGTAAATTAAGGGACTTAACCCAAATTAAAGTTACCATCTTGAAATTAGTCGGGTTTCATGCTTCTCTGTGAAATTTCAGCTCAAACGGACATTCCAAACTCATACAATTGAACAAACATGATTCAGGACCAAAACGTAAACAAAACGAAACATCCAAAGATACTTTTAACTGTTTTTAACGGTCTGGTATCGATACGCCACGTGTCGTATCGATACGCGGGGAAGGCAGAAACCAAACTCTAGCAACGGTATCGATACCTTTCCCCCAGTATCGATACTTCACTCATAAGGTATCGATACCTGTTCAACGGTATCGATACTCCTGGGCTGAAAAGTGCATATTTGGCTCAGGCGTATCGATACGCAAGCCCGAGTACCGATACCCCTGCCTGGAAACGGTTAGAAAACAGCAGCAAACATGCATTAAGCACCAAATTAACATCACCAAACCATATCACTTAATCATACAACATGCAAGGACCTCAATTGCATCAACAATTCAACATTTAAGCAACACATATGAAAAACCCCAATTTGTAAAGCATGCTTCCTATTTAAGCTACCATTCAAGCAATAAACCTTCATAAGCAAGCAATAGGAATCCAAACCAAAAACCAGCAATTCAAACAACATTTAACATCCAAAGGGAGTCTCAAACACCTCCCAAAACATACACATTGGTCCTCCATTGCCAAATCAACCAAAAGCTAAAAGAACTTATAAAACCTTCATACATTGAGCTTTACTTGTACTTGTTTGCTTGCCTTCTCTTGCTTCCCCTCAATGTACTCTAATGCTCTGCATTATTGAATCAAGAAAACGAGAGAGCGTAAGCCAAAGCTTAGTGAGGAGTGCTCTTTAAAAACCATTCAATAATGCAATTAAAACCATTTGTAAAACATGCTTATAGACAACCTTTACACATGCTCAAAGCATACTTTAAATCAAGCAATTCCCATGCTTCCACATTTCATTTAAACAAGCATCTCATGCTTCAACATAAACATTAAATCATGCACCTCATGCATCTCAATGTACTATACATGTCATATTGGCTCAAGTGATACATTTCATTTATGAAATCAAGTTCAATAACTTTCCCCAAGGACTTTTAAACACCTTGGCCCCAAGGACTTTTAAACACCTTGGCCATGGACTTTTAAACACCATGAAAGGACCACACAAGGACTTTTAACCACCTTTGTGTCCGTAGCTTGAATTACCCCAAGGACTTTTAAACACCTTGGCCCCAAGGACTTTTAAACACCTTGGCCCCATGGACTTTTAAACACCATGGAAAGGAGCACCTAAGGACTTTTAACCACCTTAGTGTCCGCAACAAGATTCATCCAAGGACTTTTAACCACCTTGATGATCTTAGGTAACAAGGCTCACTCAAGGACTTTTAACCACCTTAGTGACCTTCACTTTTACAAACCATCACTTGCCAATATACACTTTATACATCATATAATCCACTGTTTTAAAGCATTAAACCAAGCCATTTCATCATGCATCTCAAGCATTAAATTCACATTTAAACAATGCATAAAATCAAGGTACTCTTACCTAGTGTTACCCTCAACACATGGCTTTTAACATCAGCATAAATCATGCTAAAACATCAGCAATTATCATGCTAAAACATGCTTTCCAAAACAGTAATCACATCATGCAAAATCATCATTTTACATTACACCAAGACATGGCCACCACTTAGAGAGTAATCCGAGAACTTACACTTGAGCTTAGCAAAGTTGTTTAGACTTAAACTAAGCCCCCAAAATCTTGGTTTCAAAGCCAAAAACCATTTTCACAAATCCACTCACCGATTCCACTTTGCTTCAAGCCAAAGCACCAAATCAAGCCTCCGGATCAACAATTCTTGGATCCAAGGATGCCTCCCCTGTTTCAACACATTAAAGCAGAGGATTAATGCATCACCATGCATTAATTGCTTCAATGAAAGCATCTAAACACGCTGCTCTCACAAAACCTCCATTTTCGGCCACCAAACACAACCGAAAATGCATCCGAAACACTTCTAAACAAAGCCCAGCCATAAACCAGCAAAACCTCACTTCCATTAACATCATTTAACATCTAAAAACAACCTACAACCATCCTTATACCTCCAGCAACACCAGATCCACAAGATCACCACAAAAGCTACCTTAAAACACAAGCTAAACTTAGGAAACTCAACCTATCCGGGATTGCATCAATCAAAACTCATTTCCACATCAATTTAATGATCATTTAACATCAAAAACACTTCTCAAAACACAGATTTAACAGATCAAACGAAAATCATGTGAAATCATCAAAATCTTGCATAATTAGCCAAGATCCATAAATCAACTTAAAAGCCTTTAACTAAACATCAAATTAGGATTGAAAACTTTAGGAATTTCATTAAAGAACTTGAAGTTCAGAGGAGAAGGACGTTCTTACCTCCAAACTTGAGTTTCTCCTCTTTTTGGAATAGAAAACCTTGATGAAACTTGAAGCAATTGAAGAGGTTTTTGAAGATATGTTGATTTGCAATCAATTGAGAGTTGAAAGGAGGATTTTAGGTGAGAAAATCAGAATTGAAACTCTGGAAATGGAGTGTTTGGGTTGAGAGAAAAAGAGAGAAAGAAAATGGGAAGTTAGATGAGAAAATGCTTAAAATGAATTTTCCCTCCTTTTTGTTTTCTTTAAAAATCAGAATTATGAGTCAAAATATCTTAGAAAAATCTGGAGAAACTCCCTTTGGGTAAATAGCTCCTTAAAGATTCAAAGTTTCAACCCTTTATAAAATAGCCACCAAACTTTCAAAAATTACATTTTGGTCACTAGCCAAAATGTCACATTTCCGAAACTAATTTTCCAAAATTGATTTCACAGTTCACTTAATTATATTAAAAGATGATTTTAGAACATTTTTCCATATTTTTAACGCAACCCGAACTAGGCTTTCCTAATTTAACCTCTTACGATTCGAACAACACTTTGACCAACCGGTCAACGCCCAAGACTTCCAAGCCCAAAACCGGGGTGTCAACTCTCCCCCCCTTAAGAAATTTCGTCCTCGAAATTTACCTGAAGGAAAAAGATAAGGAAACTGCTTCAGCATATCTTCCTTCCGCTCCCACGTGGCTTCCTCAACACCGCGATGCTTCCACAGCACCTTCACCAACTCAATGGTCTTGCCACGAAGAACCTTGCTATCCGAATCCAGAACCTTCATCGGTTCCTCATCATAGGTCAAATCCGGATTCAATTCCACTTCCTCCACAGGCAACACATGCGAAGGATCAGATCTATACTTCCGGAGCATAGAAACATGGAACACATCATGAATCTTCTCCAGCTCCTGAGGTAACCTCAACCGATACGCAACAGGACCCACACGCTCAACAACCTCATACGGTCCAATGTATCTAGGGCTCAACTTACCCTTCCGACCAAACCTCATCACCTTCTTCCAAGGCGAAACCTTCAAGAACACGCGATCACCCACCGCAAACTCTATCTCCTTACGCTTCAAATCCGCGTAAGACTTCTGCCGATCAGAAGCAGCCTTCAACCGCTCACAAATGAGCTTCACCTTCTCGGTGGTTCCCTTCAACAAAGCAGGCATCGAAACCAACTTTTGACCAGTTTCAGCCCAACACAGAGGAGTCCTACACTTCCTCCCATACAGAGCCTCATAAGGTGCCATCTGTATACTCGCCTGAAAACTGTTGTTATAAGCGAACTCAACCAAAGGCAGATGTTTCTCCCAAGAACATTGGAACTCTATCACGCAGCATCTCAACATATCCTCCAAAATCTGAATAACTCGCTCAGACTGGCCATCCGACTGAGGATGATAGGATGTACTGAAATGCAACCTTGTACCCAGAGCTTGATGCAAACACTGCCAAAAACGCGATGTGAACCTCGGATCCCTATCCGACACGATCGACTTAGGCACACCATGCAACCTCACAACCTCAGCAATGTACAGCTCTGCCAGCTTATCCAAAGAAAACGTAGTATGCACAGGCAAGAAATGCGCACACTTCGTCAGGCGATCCACAATCACCCAAACAGAATTCTTCTTTGATGGAGACAAAGGCAAACCAGAGACAAAATCCATGGTAACCCTCTCCCACTTCCATTCAGGGATTTTCAGCGGTTGCAACAAACCAGAAGGAACCTGATGTTCAGCCTTAACCCGCTGACACACCAAACACTTGCTCACGAACTCTGCAACATCCTTCTTCAAACCTACCCAATAGTACTCATCACGAAGATCACGATACATCTTTGTACTACCAGGGTGCATAGCAAAAGGACTACTATGACCTTCAGTCAGAATAGCACGCCTCAACTCAGCATCATCAGGCACTACTATTCGACTACCAAAACACAACACCCCATCTTCATTAAAGCAGAAATCCGAAGGTCTACCCTCCGCGATATCTTGAACATGAGACACCAAAGAATCATCCAACAACTGCTTATCCTTGATCAACTGAACCAACGATGGTTTCACTTGCAACTCAGCAACAAGACCACCATCCTGCGATAAACTCAAGCTAGCAAACATAGCTCTCAGCTCAACAGCTACCTTCCTACTCAAAGCATCCGCAACAACATTGGCCTTTCCAGGATGATACTCTATCGTCAGATCATAATCCTTGAGCAACTCCAACCACCGCCGCTGCCTAAGACTCAACTCCTTCTGAGACATCAGATACCTCAAACTCTTGTGATCCATGTACACAGTACACTTCTCACCATACAGATAATGCCTCCAGATCTTCAGAGCAAAAACCACTGCAGCCAGCTCAATATCATGCGTAGGATAATTGCGCTCATGCACCTTCAACTTCCGCGACGCATAAGCCACAACCTTACCCTCTTGCATCAGCACACACCCCAAACCAACATAGGATGCATCACTGTAGACTACAAACTCTTTCCCTGATTCAGGCTGAATCAAGATAGGAGCTTTAGTCAAAGCCAACTTCAGCTTCTCAAAAGCTTGCTGTCTCGCTTCTGTCCATTCATACTTAACATCTTTCTGCAGCAACTTCGTCAAAGGAGCAGCAATCTTGGAAAAACCATTCACAAACCTTCGGTAGTATCCTGCCAAACCAAGGAAACTACGAACCTCCTGAACAGACTTAGGAACTTTCCAATTCATCACTGCTTCAATCTTCTGAGGATCAACACGAATCCCCTCAGCTGAGACCACATGTCCAAGAAACACCACCTCTCTAAGCCAGAACTCGCACTTGCTCAGCTTAGCATAAAGCTGATTCTCCAACAAAGCTTGCAACACAATCCTCAAATTCTCTTCGTGCTCCTCCTCAGTACGCGAGTACACAAGGATATCATCAATGAACACCACAACGAACTTGTCCAGGTATTCATGAAAAACACGATTCATCATGTCCATGAAAGCAGCAGGAGCATTTGTCAAACCAAACGGCATCACAAGGAACTCATAATGCCCATACCTTGTCCTGAAAGCTGTCTTAGGCACATCCACATCCTTCACCTTCAACTGATAATACCCTGACCTCAAGTCAATCTTAGAGAACACAGCAGCTCCCCGAAATTGATCAAAGAGATCATCAATCCTCGGCAAAGGATACCGATTCTTGATAGTCAACTTGTTCAGCTGACGGTAATCAACGCACATCCTCATTGTGCCATCTTTCTTCTTCACAAACAAAACAGGAGCACCCCAAGGCGAAACACTCGGCCGGATGAAACCACGATCAAGCAGCTCTTGCAACTGCGTCTTCAGCTCCTTCAGCTCCTTAGGTGCCATTCTATAGGGAGTAATGGACACAGGAGTGGTATTCTCATACAGCTCAATACCAAACTCCACCTCGCGATTAGGAGGTAAACCAGGCAACTCCTCAGGAAAAACATCAGGAAACTCCTTCACAACCCTGATATCCTGCACCCTCAACTCCTTAGAACAAGGATTCATCACGAAGGCCAGAAAAGCTTCACAACCTTGCCTCAACATCCTGCTCGCCTCCAAGGTAGAAACAACATTGGCCAGAAACTTCACATTCTCACCAACCACCACCACTTCATAATCATCCGCAAGCTTAAGCGAAACCCGCTTATTCTCACAATCCACAACAGCACGATGCTCAGCAAGCCAATCCATACCAAGGATCACATCAAAACCATAAAAGGGCAACTCCATAAGATCAACATGAAAGACATGCTCTTGAACAACCAAAGAACACCTTCTATAAAGCTTACGAGTCACAACAGTTTCACCAAAAGAACTAGTGACTCTAACACCAACATCCAAGGACTCAACAGGCAAACCAAGCAACTCAGCATGCTCACGAAGAATGTATGAATGCGTAGATCCAGAATCAATCAAAGAAAGCAATGACAAGGATTGCAAAGTAAAGGTACCTGCAATCACATCAGCATCATTCCTTCCCTCGCGCTGAGCATACACCCTCGCTTGGCCTCCACCCTCAGGTTGAATAGCTACCACATGAGCTACTCCACGACCACCTTCCTCTCGCCTCTGAAAATTACCACGGCCGCGCCCACGACCTCTCTGCGGTGCTGCAACAACAGGAGCACGCTCTTGACCACCAGCCATCCTCGGACAATCACGCCTCAAATGATCAGCTGAACCACAGTTCCAGCACTCATAACCAGCTGCCACAACAGGAGCTTGCACCTCCCTCCCAGCACGAGGACAGTCACGCTTCAAGTGACCACGGGAACCACAAATCCAACAAGCACTAGGGTCAGCTCTAGCATTGCCACCCCTAGCAGGTGCACCTCCACCTCTCTTTGATGAGGACTGAAACCTCTGATCGCGTCCCCTCTTGTTCCGTCCACCGGAACTATACTCAGCAGTTCTCTTCCCAGAACTAGCTCCAGCACCTTTAGCAGACAAACTCAGGTTCATCTCAATGTCCTTGGATCGACTAACCAACACATCGAAATCATTGTACTCAGCAGCCAACATATAGGTCTTAACTTCCGTCACCAAGCCATAACGGAACCTTTCGCACCTCTCGCGCTCATCAGGTATCAGCTCCGGTGCATACTGGCTAAGACGTACGAACTGTACCTCATACTCAGCCACACTCATGCTCCCTTGGGTCAGAGACATGAATTCACGCTTCTTCTCGTCTAGATATCTAACTCCCAGATATCTCCTCTTGAACGCATGCTGAAAGAACGTCCAAGTAACATCAGCATCAGCCATCCCAGAAATTGTGGTCGTCCACCACGTATAAGCATCACCTTGCAGCAGAGACACCACACATCCCAGCTTTTGCACATCAGTGCAACTCATCTGTCCCAAGACACGCTTGGTACTCTCCAGCCATGCTTCTGACCTCTCAGCCGACATACCCCTAAACTCAGTCCCACCAAGACTGCGCAAACGTTCTAAGGGTAATCTAGCTCCAGCATCTCCCTGATGCCCAACTCCTTGAGCTCCAGCTACTGCTGCTCGAAAAGCACCCGCAATAGCTTGCACCAGCACAGACATGTCAGGCATCGCTTGCCCCTGACCAACCTCAGGTCCTGCAGCTCTAGCACCAGCTGCCTCAGCTCCAGCTCTTTCTCTCTCCGCACCACCACCACCAGGTGGAGGAGGAGGTAACACAGCACTACCCGTATGCTCCTCATTCACATTCCCCTCTGGGGTCGTAGCTCTCGCGCTACTCCTTAACTCTCTACGTGGTGCCATACTTTTACCATGCATAACAATACAAAATAAAACAAGTCAGGACCAGCAAGGTAAGCAAATTCCCAAGTATTCAAGCTCAATTTCTTTCAAAACAACATCATCTCTTTAGCTTTTGTTTGGCAATGGGTACCCTCATCATGCATCATCACAACATGCATCACATACACATCATCATCTCAAATCACTGATCATGCTTTCACACAACACAAGCATACATACCAACCATGCTTCAATCATGCATACAAACATTCCCAATTACTCGAGAACTCAGCTCTGATACCACCAAATGTAACCCCCTTAACCCGGTCTAGACGGTTGACCCGAATTAAGAAAGTCACACGGGGAAAACCAAAGTCAACCCGAAAGTCAACCTTGATTAACGACCCTTTTTTTCTTTTTAATCTTGTCTAGATACACATTAACCTTAGTTGTGATCACACAAACAACATACCAAAAGATCACAAACATCAGAGATCAAACAGGGACCCAATTGAACAAATTACAACTTTAGGGACCAAAATGTAAATTCTGGTAAATTAAGGGACTTAACCCAAATTAAGGTTACCATCTTGAAATTAGTCAGGTTTCATGCTTCTCTGTGAAATTTCAGCTCAAACGGACATTCCAAACTCATACAATTGAACAAACATGATTCAGGACCAAAACGTAAACAAAACGAAACATCCAAAGATACTTTTAACTGTTTTTAACGGTCTGGTATCGATACGCCACGTGTCGTATCGATACTCGGGGAAGGCAGAAACCAAAATCTAGCAACGGTATCGATACCTTTCCCCCAGTATCGATACTTCACTCATAAGGTATCGATACCTGTTCAACGGTATCGATACTCCTGGGCTGAAAAGTGCATATTTGGCTCAGGCGTATCGATACGCAAGCCCGAGTACCGATACCCCTGCCTGGAAACGGTTAGAAAACAGCAGCAAACATGCATTAAGCACCAAATTAACATCACCAAACCATATCACTTAATCATACAACATGCAAGGACCTCAATTGCATCAACAATTCAACATTTAAGCAACACATATGAAAAACCCCAATTTGTAAAGCATGCTTCCTATTTAAGCTACCATTCAAGCAATAAACCTTCATAAGCAAGCAATAGGAATCCAAACCAAAAACCAGCAATTCAAACAACATTTAACATCCAAAGGGAGTCTCAAACACCTCCCAAAACATACACATTGGTCCCCCATTGCCAAATCAACCAAAAGCTAAAAGAACTTATAAAACCTTCATACATTGAGCTTTACTTGTACTTGTTTGCTTGCCTTCTCTTGCTGCCCCTCAATGTACTCTAATGCTCTGCATTATTGAATCAAGAAAACGAGAGAGCGTAAGCCAAAGCTTAGTGAGGAGTGCTCTTTAAAAACCATTCAATAATGCAATTAAAACCATTTGTAAAACATGCTTATAGACAACCTTTACACATGCTCAAAGCATACTTTAAATCAAGCAATTCCCATGCTTCCACATTTCATTTAAACAAGCATCTCATGCTTCAACATAAACATTAAATCATGCACCTCATGCATCTCAATGTACTATACATGTCATATTGACTCAAGTGATACATTTCATTTATGAAATCAAGTTCAATAACTTTCCCCAAGGACTTTTAAACACCTTGGCCCCAAGGACTTTTAAACACCTTGGCCATGGACTTTTAAACACCATGAAAGGACCACACAAGGACTTTTAACCACCTTTGTGTCCGTAGCTTGAATTACCCCAAGGACTTTTAAACACCTTGGCCCCAAGGACTTTTAAACACCTTGGCCCCATGAACTTTTAAACACCATGGAAAGGAGCACCTAAGGACTTTTAACCACCTTAGTGTCCGCAACAAGATTCATCCAAGGACTTTTAACCACCTTGATGATCTTAGGTAACAAGGCTCACTCAAGGACTTTTAACCACCTTAGTGACCTTCACTTTTACAAACCATCACTTGCCAATATACACTTTATACATCATATAATCCACTGTTTTAAAGCATTAAACCAAGCCATTTCATCATGCATCTCAAGCATTAAATTCACATTTAAACAATGCATAAAATCAAGGTACTCTTACCTAGTGTTACCCTCAACACATGGCTTTTAACATCAGCATAAATCATGCTAAAACATCAGCAATTATCATGCTAAAACATGCTTTCCAAAACAGTAATCACATCATGCAAAATCATCATTTTACATTACACCAAGACATGGCCACCACTTAGAGAGTAATCCGAGAACTTACACTTGAGCTTAGCAAAGTTGTTTAGACTTAAACTAAGCCCCCAAAATCTTGGTTTCAAAGCCAAAAACCATTTTCACAAATCCACTCACCGATTCCACTTTGCTTCAAGCCAAAGCACCAAATCAAGCCTCCGGATCAACAATTCTTGGATCCAAGGATGCCTCCCCTGTTTCAACACATTAAAGCAGAGGATTAATGCATCACCATGCATTAATTGCTTCAATGAAAGCATCTAAACACGCTGCTCTCACAAAACCTCCATTTTCGGCCACCAAACACAACCGAAAATGCATCCGAAACACTTCTAAACAAAGCCCAGCCATAAACCAGCAAAACCTCACTTCCATTAACATCATTTAACATCTAAAAACAACCTACAACCATCCTTATACCTCCAGCAACACCAGATCCACAAGATCACCACAAAAGCTACCTTAAAACACAAGCTAAACTTAGGAAACTCAACCTATCCGGGATTGCATCAATCAAAACTCATTTCCACATCAATTTAATGATCATTTAACATCAAAAACACTTCTCAAAACACAGATTTAATAGATCAAACGAAAATCATGTGAAATCATCAAAATCTTGCATAATTAGCCAAGATCCATAAATCAACTTAAAAGCCTTTAACTAAACATCAAATTAGGATTGAAAACTTTAGGAATTTCATTAAAGAACTTGAAGTTCAGAGGAGAAGGACGTTCTTACCTCCAAACTTGAGTTTCTCCTCTTTTTTGGAATAGAAAACCTTGATGAAACTTGAAGCAATTGAAGAGGTTTTGAAGATATGTTGATTTGCAATCAATTGAGAGTTGAAAGGAGGATTTTAGGTGAGAAAATCAGAATTGAAACTCTGGAAATGGAGTGTTTGGGTTGAGAGAAAAAGAGAGAAAGAAAATGGGAAGTTAGATGAGAAAATGCTTAAAATGAATTTTCCCTCCTTTTTGTTTTCTTTAAAAATCAGAATTATGAGTCAAAATATCTTAGAAAAATCTGGAGAAACTCCCTTTGGGTAAATAGCTCCTTAAAGATTCAAAGTTTCAACCCTTTATAAAATAGCCACCAAACTTTCAAAAATTACATTTTGGTCACTAGCCAAAATGTCACATTTCCGAAACTCATTTTCCAAAATTGATTTCACAGTTCACTTAATTATATTAAAAGATGATTTTAGAACATTTTTCCATATTTTTAACGCAACCCGAACTAGGCTTTCCTAATTTAACCTCTTACGATTCGAACAGCACTTTGACCAACCGGTCAACGCCCAAGACTTCCAAGCCCAAAACCGGGGTGTTACATATGTGTTCGAATAAGGATGATTTAGTGTTGTTGTTAATGTTGTTGGAACATGTATGTGGCTTATATGAGATTGATTTTGGAAGTTTGTGCTTAAATGGTTGCTTGTGTAGGAAGCATGCCTATAGATTTGGGGCTTTTCGTATATGTTGTTATTTTGTTGAATTGTTGATGCAAGTATGTCTCATATAGGTTGAATTGCATGTTGGTAAAGTTTGGTGGCTTTTGGAGCATGTTTGGTTGATCAATTGCATGTTTAAGTATGCTTTATGCTGCATTTTGTGCAGGGTGTTTCGGAACAGTTGACACCGTTTCGGAACGGGTGCCCTGAACCAACCTAGGCGTCCGAAACTGGTGACACCGTTCCGAAACGGAATGGCTTCTGCCAGACCCCCGTTGCGGTACGCGTTGCGGAACGACCCCGTGTTTCGAAACGGGCTCTGCCTGTTTCGGAACGGGTGACCGTTGGGGGCTGACATTGGCGGTTAAATGTTTTGAAATGTTTGCATTTTGGTCCTGAATCTTGTTTGTGCAATTGTATGAGTTTGGGATGTCCGTTTGAGCTGAAATTTGGCAGAGAAGCATGAAACATGATTAATTTTAAGTTGGTAACCTAAAATCTGGTTAAGTCCTTAAAGTTTTCAGAAATTACAATTTGGTCCCTAAAGTTGTAATTTGTTCAATTGGGTCCCTGTTTGATCTCTGATGTTTGTGATCTTTGAGCATGATGTTGTGTGATCACATCTAAGGTTAATGTGCATCTAGACAAGATTAAAAAGAAAAAAAAGGGTCGTTAATCAAGGTTGACTTTCGGGTTGAGTTTGGTTTTCCCCGTGTGACTTTCTTAATTCGGGTCAACCGTCTAGACCGGGTTAAGGGGGTTACAGAAAACACAACCACTCCTCGAAACTGATCAAAAAGATCATCAATCCTCGGCAAAGGATACTTGTTCTTGATGGTCAACTTATTTAGTTGACGATAATCAATGCGCATCCTCATCGAGCCATCTTTCTTTTTAACAAACAAGACCTGTGCACCCCAAGGTGACACACTAGGCCGGATAAAGCCTCGGTCAAGCAACTCTTGAGTTGTGTTCTTATACAACTCAATTCCAAATTCAACCTCCCGACTAGGCGGCAAACCAGGTAATTCCTCTCGAAACACTTTAGGAAACTCACACACGATCTTTATATCATGAACGCGAACCTATTTTGTACTAGGGTTCATAACAAAGGCTAGATAAGCCTCGCATCCTTGACGCAACTTCCGGCTTGCTTCAAACGTAGACACCACGTTAGATAGAAACATCACATTTTCTCCCACCACCACAACTTCATAATCATCCGCAAGTTTCAGCGAAACTCGCTTGCTTTCAAAATCCACAACGGCTCTATGCTTAACAAGCCAATTCATGCCAAGAATTAGGTCAAAACCATAGAATGGGAACTCCATAAGATCGACAAGAAACACATGATCTTGCACCATTAAGGGGTACCTCCTATACAATCTTCTTGTTACAACTGTCTCACCAAAGGAACTAGTCACACGCATACCCACATCCAAAGACTCAACAGGTAAACCAAGCATTTGAGCATGTTCACGCATTATGTACAAGTGTGTAGATCCATAAGCAATCAAAGAAAGTAATGACAAGGATTGCAAAGTAAAGGTACCTACGATCACGTTCGTGTCATTCATTCCCTCGCGATGGGCATACACTCGAGCCTGGCCACCACCCTCAGGTTGAACAGCCACCACATGTGCCACATTCCTTCTGTAACGCCCCGGTTTTGGGCTCAGAAGTTTTAGGCGTTGACCGGTTCGGTCAAAGTGCTGATCGAATATATATAAGAGTGAATTTAGGAAAGCCTAGTTCGGGTTGCATTAAAAATATGGAAAAATGTTCTAAAATCATCTTTTAATATATAAAAGTGAACTGTGAAATCAATTTTGGAAAATGAGGTTCGGAAGGTTGACATTTTGGCTAGTGACCAAAATGTAAATTTTGAAAGTTTGGTGACTGTTTTCGAAAGGGTTGAAACTTTGAATCTTTAAGGAGCTATTATTCCAAAAAGAGTTTCTCCAGATTTTTCTAAGATATTTTAAGGCTTTATTCTGATTTTAAAGCATATGAAAAAGGAGGGAAAGTCATTTTGACTATTTTATAACCATCTTCTCATTTTCTCCCAATTTTCCTTTTCTCTCATTTTCTCTCAACCCAAACACATTTCTTCAGATTTTCTTCTCTGATTTTGTCACTCAAATCTTCCTTTTCAATTCTCTTTGGATTCCTAATCATCTCTACAACAAAACCTCATCATTTGCAAGTTGTTTCATCAAGCTTCTTGGTTCTAAATTGGAGAAACTCAAGTTTGGAGGTAAGAACGTCCTTCTCCTCTAAACTATCAGTTCTTTACTGAAATTCCTAAGTTCTCAATCCTTGATTTGTGATTTGTTAAAGGCTTTTCAATTGAGATCTTGATTTTGGCTTAAAATGCAAGATTTGGTGATTTTGGTGAAATTTTCGTGTGATCTGTTTAAGCAGGGTTTTGAGGTGTCAAATTGATGTTAAATGAATGCTAAATTGATTAGAAGTTGAGGTTTAATTAATGCAATCCCGGATAGGTTGAATTTCCTAAGTTTTGCTTGAGTTTTTGGTTGTTTTTGGAGTGTTTTTGGTGATCTGTTATACCTGGAGGTATAAGGACGTGTTTGTGATCATTTTGGATGTTAATTGATGTTTAAAAATGGTTAGAAGTGATGGATCTTGGCTGGGTTAAGTTTTGGAAGTGTTTGGAGGTGATTTCGGTTGTGTTTGGTAGCCGAAATGTTGGATTTGTGATGAGCAGCGAGTTGTGTTGTTGTTGCTGGTGTTTTTAATGCATAAAGATGCATTAATGCTCTGTTTTTGTGTGCTTGAAACAGGGGAGTTTGATCCGTGAGCTTTAGAGGTGTTGCGGAAGGTTTCAGATGCTTGGAAGGCTTGTTGGCTAGCCTTGTTTTGTGTATCGGTGAGTGAAGTTGGGTTTTCAGCTTTTAAACCAAGGTTTGGAGGTTTTGGGAGCTTAGTTTAAGTCTAAACAACTTTGCTAAGCTCAAGTGTAAGTAAATGGATTTCTTTCTTGGTTTGTGTTATGAAATGGCTTTTAAAGCAATTGTGGTTGATGATTGATATGCATGTGTTTTGCATGATTTAAATTCTGTTTTGAAAGCATATTTTGGCATGGTTTAATGCTGGTTTTGAAAGCCATATGTGAAGGATGCTCAAGGTAAGAGATCCTTGGTTTTGTACATGGAAATTGTGGTTTTGATGCATGGTATTGAATGATGATTAATGGCTTTGTGTAATGCTTTAAAATAGTGAATTAATGATGGTAAATGATGGTTTTTGCATTATGGTTATGCATGTGAATCATTGGACTAATGATGGTAAGTTGGTTATATTGGCAAGTGATGTAAGTGGTTCTTGGTTTCTTTGATCGGATATAGTTAGCCGGCTATAAGATTGGGTGCACCATGAATAAAGTCGCCTTGGAGGTGGAGTGGTTAAGAGTGAACCGGTAAACTCCCTTCAAGTATCCTAACGAGATGGTTAAGGTCATAATGGAGGTGGAATGCCCATTCGAGGACCTTGGTTAAGCAAAGGTTATATGGTGGTTAAAAGTCCATATGTGAGAACCTTGTGCTTGTTAAGATCACAATGGAGGTGTAAGTCCATGTGTGGATCTTGTGTCGGGTGTCCCGGATCTCGTTAGTGATGTTATACAACTACCAATCGGTGATGCAAAGGTTGTATGGTGTTTGAAAGTCCATACATGGGAACCTTGTGCATGTCAAGGTTGTATGGTGTTTAAAAGTCCATACATGGGAACCTTGGGAAAAGTTGAGGTTGTATGGTGTTTGAAAGTCCATACATGGGAACCTCGGGAAAAGTTGAGGTTGTATGGTGTTTAAAAGTCCATACATGGGAACCTCGGGAAAAGCTAAGGTTGTATGGTGTTTAAAAGTCCATACATGGGGACCTTAGGATGTAGAGGTCAAATGGTGTTTAAAAGTCCATTTGGAGACCTTGGATTGGTAGTGTGTATGAAGCGTGGGGGACAACGCTTGTGATCCGCGTACCCGATCGGGTGTTGTGTTGAAAAGTGGATATGGATGATCACTTGGAAGCCAATGTAATGTTCTTGTTTATAAAGAAGCATGAGATGCTTGAAAAGATGCATGGTTGCATGAAAAGTGTTTAATGCTTGAAAAGATGCATGGTTGCATGAAATGTGGTTACTGCTTGTGAATGCATGTTTACTTGTTAAGTTGAACAAGTGTTGATTATCATTTGGTAAATGATGCATGTGTGCATGGAATATCCTAAATGCATTGGAGTCTTGTTAAGACTTGTTTTAAAAGGCATGTGATGATAATGTTGTGGTTTATATATTGCCTTGGTTTGATGCATGTGTTGGATTGATTGAATAAATGGTTTTAAAGGGTTTCTTGCTTGAATGGTTTTCAAGTATAAGAAAGGTATGTTGTGGAGTGGAGGTGTTTTCCAAGGTTTTGAATTTAGCTTTGCATATGGTGTTTATGCATGGAATGGCTAAATGGATGATTTTGCATGTTGTGCTTTGAAAAGGTTTTCTTAGCTTGCTAAGCTAAGGGTTGGTTTTCATGTATGTGCAATGCATGGTTTTAAGCATGATGTTGAAAAGGGTTTTCAAACTTTGCTTGGTAAACAATTCGGGTTTGTTTTAAAAGTGTTTTATGACCCGCTGCATTGATGGTGTTTTGGTTTTGAGCATTCCTCACTAAGCATTATGTGCTTACGCTCCTTTTTGTCCATCAATGCAGATTCTTGAAGTTTGGACAGCGAGAAGCAAGGGATTCAAGGAGGACTCCATTTGAGATGTATGTCTCGGTGAATAGCTATAGTTAATAAAGGCAATGGGGGTAGGATCTCTTGGGATGTGGTTTATGTGTTCGTATATGTTCGGACAAGGATGATTTAATGTTGTTGTTAATGTTGTTGGAACATGTTTTTGGCTAATATGAGATTGATTTGGAAGTTTATGCTTGAAGTGGTTGCTTGTGTAGGAAGCATGCCTATAGATTTGGGGCTTTTCATATATGTTGATATATTGTTGAATTGTTGATGCAAGAATGTCTCACATATGTTGAATTGCATGTTGGTAAAGTTTGGTGGCTTTTGGAGCATGTTTGGTTGATCAATTGCATGTTTAAGTATGCTTTATGTTGCAATCTGTGCAGGGTGTTTCGGAACAGTTGACACCGTTTCGGAACGGGTGCCCTGAACCAACCCAGGCGTCCGAAACGGGTGACACCATTCCGAAACGGAATGGCTACTGCCAGACCCCCGTTGCGGTACGCGTTGCGGAACGGGCCCGTGTTTCGAAACGGGCTCTGCCTGTTTCGGAACGGGTGACCGTTGGGGGCTGACATTGGCGGTTAAATGTTTTGAAATGTTTGCGTTTTGGTCCTGAATCTTGTTTGTGCAATTGTATGAGTTTGGGATGTCCGTTTGAGCTGAAATTTGGCAGAGAGGCATGAAACATGATTAATTTTAAGTTGGTAACTTAAAATCTGGTTAAGTCCTTAAAGTTTTCAGAAATTACATTTTGGTCCCTAAAGTTGTAATTTGTTCAATTGGGTCCCTGTTTGATCTCTGATGTTTGTGATCTTTGAGTTTGATGTTTGTGTGATCACAATTAGGGCTAATGTGCATCTAGACAAGATTAAAAAAAAGGGTCGTTAACCAAGGTTGACTTTCGGGTTGACTTTGGTTTTCCCCGTGTGACTTTCTTAATTCGGGTCAATCGTCTAGACCGGGTTAAGGGGGTTACATTTGGTGGTATCAGAGCCAGGTTGCGAATGCTTGGGGAAAACAGTAAGTTGTTGTGATGTGTGTTTGATGTTTACCTTGTTGTGTGGTTGGAAGTTGGTTGAAACACGTGTTTCTGAGCAAGTTGCTGATGTTTTCAAGCATGCTTGGTGGTTATGAATCTTGGTTGAGCTTATGTGGTTTTGTGCTAATGTTGTGAGCTGGTGATATGCTTGATGAACATGTAATGAGTATGTTATGTTGCTAATATGCTGTTGCAAGTTGATGCTGTTTGGTGTAAGCATGATCAAAGTATGTTGTTTGATATGCTTGATGTTGTGATATCCATGTTTGTGATGACTGTTATGTCATGTAAAGGGGAGGATTCGGGATACCCATTGCCTTATTAATATAGCTATTGTGTTATTTTGGGGTTGGAGTTTGAATCCTTGCTTAAAGCTGGTCTAACTGGTTTGTTTGTTTGTTTGTTGTGAATGTTTGTTGTTGTTAGTAGTATGGCAAGGTCGATGAAAGAATGGCAGTTGGGTGAGATGGTTGCTGCCTTGGGGCAGGTTGTTAAGGCATGGAATTCACCCTTTTGTAGAGGTGTTTTGTCTCAGTCTTCTGTGCCTGGAGTTGAGGTGGTAAGGCAAGGGAAAGAAGCTGGTCCTGTGATGAAGAGTTCATCATCTGTTGTTCAGGAGGTGTTGGGAACATCTCAGGCTGTGGTAAAGGTAAAGTCAGTGGATGTGCTGGCTGTGCGATGTGTGGGTTTGCCGAAACAGCGTTTGCTTGATTTAGGTGCGGTGGAGTATCATGGTTCTTCACCGGAGATGTTTGAGGCCTGGTTGGACGATGTGATTCTGATTTTGGATCGGGAAGGCTGTGATTATGCTTGTAAGCTGGGAAGTGTTGTTTCTCTGATGTTGGAGGATGCAAGTGTCTGGTGGACATCTGTGGCGGTGGCGTCACATATCCATGATATTGACTGGGATTTCTTTGTATCTGCCTTTTACGAAAGGTATCTTGGAGAGAAGTTTCCAAGGGTTAAGCAATGTGAAGGTAGTGCTGTTGTTGAGCAAGTGTTGCTTGAGCAAGGAGTGGAAGCTCAGCTACCTGTGTGTGATCGTTGTGAAAGGCGCCATGTTGGAGGTTGTTGGGGCGCAGGTACTTGTTGGAACTGTGGTTCTAAAGTGCATGTGAAGCGTGATTGTCCCCTTGGGGTGAAGTCAGCTTCGGTGATAGCCAAAGGGTCTCTGAAAGGTCGTGGGCACGGCCGAGACAAGGTTTAGAGGTGGCAGAAAGAGCTGAAGGTTGTGAAGAGTTTGGGAAATGAAGTATGCTGGAAATGTGGGTCTGCTGGACATATGAGACGTGATTGTTTGATGTTGGCTCGGAACAGCCAAGGTTCTTTACCGCAAGGAGTTGGTGGTGACCTTAGTGTGTTAGCTGGTGCTGCAGTGGTGCGGCAGGAGGATGATGGTTCCGCGAGGAAGAGAGCTCGTCTGATGAATCTTCAGGGTGGTGTTGTGTTTTCAGGTAACCTTGTTAAGTAATTTTTGCTCTAGTTACCCTGGTTTGGTTTCTGTTGGTTTTCCTTGTGTGGTAAGTTTAGTCTTGTTGCTAGCATGTTGGGGTAATGGTTGTAGTTTGGAAGCATCTTTGGTGTGAAGAAGGTTTAGTGAGTATCTTGTGGTTAATGGTTGTTGGAATGATGGAGTTAGATAAGTTAGTGGTGAGTTAGGAGGTTGTTCTTAGACAGATTTTGAGGATGTTATTGGAGGGTGTGAACTGGCATTCATGCACAGTTAAAATCATTGTTATATGCTATATTACATATGTGCTGGTCCATGCATACATGTGGCATGACATTAGAGGTTTTGCATACATGTACATCAGGCATTGATAGGGCATGTAGGTGATCATGCATACGATGTTCACACTCACTAATAACTAATCGAATCTGTTAGTATGGTGGTTGGGTTAGGTTGGATGATGGGTTTTTAGAGGTTGTTTTGGTGCTGAGTGGAAGTTAGAAGTAGTGGAGAATATTAAGCTAGTGCTGGAGATAGTGAGAGTAGTATAGCCTGTTGGTAGAAGGATAGTGTTTGTTGCTTAAGGAGTTTAGTGGTTTGGTGGTGGAGAGTACCGGTTGAGGTTAGAATCAGTCAAGTGGTTTGAGTAGCTAAGTGGAAGGGGTAGTTCCTTGGTGCTAAAGGATGTTGCAGTTTAGTGGTTGTGTTTCCAAGTGTTGAAGCAGCTTAGCATTTAAGTTGTTGTGGAAGGGTTGTGTCTGTAAGTGTTGGTTCTTAGCAATCTTTGAGGAGTTGAGAAGATGATCTGTATGTTTAAGCTGGGCGATGTTCTAGTAAGGCGGGTGTTGTGGTCTAAGTTTGTGGTGGTTAGGCAATGAAAGATCGAAGGCCATTGTTGTTTGAAAGGATTCTTGTGAGAAGTGGTTGGTTGGTTGTGAGTGTGTGAACTTCTTTTGAAGTCAGCTGGTGGTGCGTGGGACGGTTGGCGGAGTTGAGTTGGGGTTGTGATGTAAATTTTGGAATCTGGGTGAGTAGTCCTTGTGAGTTGTTCTAGTAGTGATGGTGGCGGATGTGAAGGAATGTTAGCATTCGTTGAGGAGTTTGAGTAAGCAGTTGATGCTTAAGAATTTTTGCTTGTTGGGAAGATCCTTGGAAGAGGTTTGAGAGTTGCAAGAGTTTGGAAGCAGGGAAGTTTGCATAGCGGTTGTTTTGGTTTGGTTGGTGTCACTGTGTGTTACAGTGATGTGTGCTGTAAAGGTTGAGGTTCTTCAGGTTGATGTTGGGGCTGTGTATAGTTCGGATATGTGAAAGGTTAAGTTGTGGCTATCTTTGAGTGTTCTGGATTTTGTGAACAGTATGTGGTGGTGTTGAGTTTGGTGGAGTTTTGTGTGGAATGTGTTCAGTGATGGTTGAGGCTGTTGTGTTGCCTTGTGTGTTGGTTTGAGAAGGTTGTGGTTCTCTTGTCGCCAGTTGAAATTTCGAGGACGAAATTTCCTAAGGGGGGGAGAGTTGTAACGCCCCGGTTTTGGGCTCAGAAGTTTTAGGCGTTGACCGGTTCGGTCAAAGTGCTGATCGAATATATATAAGAGTGAATTTAGGAAAGCCTAGTTCGGGTTGCATTAAAAATATGGAAAAATGTTCTAAAATCATCTTTTAATATATAAAAGTGAACTGTGAAATCAATTTTGGAAAATGAGGTTCGGAAGGTTGACATTTTGGCTAGTGACCAAAATGTAAATTTTGAAAGTTTGGTGACTATTTTCGAAAGGGTTGAAACTTTGAATCTTAAGGAGCTATTATTCCAAAAAGAGTTTCTCCAGATTTTTCTAAGATATTTTAAGGCTTTATTCTGATTTTAAAGCATATGAAAAAGGAGGGAAAGTCATTTTGACTATTTTATAACTAACTTCTCATTTTCTCCATATTTTCCTTTTCTCTCATTTTCTCTCAACCCAAACACATTTCTTCAGATTTTCTTCTCTGATTTTGTCACTCAAATCTTCCTTTTCAATTCTCTTTGGATTCCTAATCATCTCTACAACAAAACCTCATCATTTGCAAGTTGTTTCATCAAGCTTCTTGGTTCTAAATTGGAGAAACTCAAGTTTGGAGGTAAGAACGTCCTTCTCCTCTAAACTATCAGTTCTTTACTGAAATTCCTAAGTTCTCAATCCTTGATTTGTGATTTGTTAAAGGCTTTTCAATTGAGATCTTGATTTTGGCTTAAAATGCAAGATTTGGTGATTTTGGTGAAATTTTCGTGTGATCTGTTTAAGCAGGGTTTTGAGGTGTCAAATTGATGTTAAATGAATGCTAAATTGATTAGAAGTTGAGGTTTAATTAATGCAATCCCGGATAGGTTGAATTTCCTAAGTTTTGCTTGAGTTTTTGGTTGTTTTTGGAGTGTTTTTGGTGATTTGTTATACCTGGAGGTATAAGGACGTGTTTGTGATCATTTTGGATGTTAATTGATGTTTAAAAATGGTTAGAAGTGATGGATCTTGGCTGGGTTAAGTTTTGGAAGTGTTTGGAGGTGATTTCGGTTGTGTTTGGTAGCTGAAATGTTGGATTTGTGATGAGCAGCGAGTTGTGTTGTTGTTGCTGGTGTTTTTAATGCATAAAGATGCATTAATGCTCTGTTTTTGTGTGCTTGAAACAGGGGAGTTTGATCCGTGAGCTTTAGAGGTGTTGCGGAAGGTTTCGGATGCTTGGAAGGCTTGTTGGCTAGCCTTGTTTTGTGTATCGGTGAGTGAAGTTGGGTTTTCAGCTTTTAAACCAAGGTTTGGAGGTTTTGGGAGCTTAGTTTAAGTCTAAACAACTTTGCTAAGCTCAAGTGTAAGTAAATGGATTTCTTTCTTGGTTTGTGTTATGAAATGGCTTTTAAAGCAATTGTGGTTGATGATTGATATGCATGTGTTTTGCATGATTTAAATTCTGTTTTGAAAGCATATTTTGGCATGGTTTAATGCTGGTTTTGAAAGCCATATGTGAAGGATGCTCAAGGTAAGAGATCCTTGGTTTTGCACATGGAAATTGTGGTTTTGATGCATGGTATTGCATGATGATTAATGGCTTTGTGTAATGCTTTAAAACAGTGAATTAATGATGGTAAATGATGGTTTTTGCATTATGGTTATGCATGTGAATCATTGGACTAATGATGGTAAGTTGGTTATATTGGCAAGTGATGTAAGTGGTTCTTGGTTTCTTTGATCGGATATAGTTAGCCGGCTATAGGATTGGGTGCACCGTGAATAAAGTCGCCTTGGAGGTGGAGTGGTTAAGAGTGAACCGGTAAACTCCCTTCAAGTATCCTAACGAGATGGTTAAGGTCATAATGGAGGTGGAATGCCCATTCGAGGACCTTGGTTAAGCAAAGGTTATATGGTGGTTAAAAGTCCATATGTGAGAACCTTGTGCTTGTTAAGATCACAATGGAGGTGTAAGTCCATGTGTGGATCTTGTGTAGGGTGTCCCGGATCTCGTTAGTGATGTTATACAACTACCAATCGGTGATGCAAAGGTTGTATGGTGTTTGAAAGTCCATACATGGGAACCTTGTGCATGTCAAGGTTGTATGGTGTTTAAAAGTCCATACATGGGAACCTTGGGAAAAGTTGAGGTTGTATGGTGTTTGAAAGTCCATACATGGGAACCTCGGGAAAAGTTGAGGTTGTATGGTGTTTAAAAGTCCATACATGGGAACCTCGGGAAAAGCTAAGGTTGTATGGTGTTTAAAAGTCCATACATGGGGACCTTAGGATGTAGAGGTCAAATGGTGTTTAAAAGTCCATTTGGAGACCTTGGATTGGTAGTGTGTATGAAGCGTGGGGGACAACGCTTGTGATCCGCGTACCCGATCGGGTGTTGTGTTGAAAAGTGGATATGGATGATCACTTGGAAGCCAATGTAATGTTCTTGTTTATAAAGAAGCATGAGATGCTTGAAAAGATGCATGGTTGCATGAAAAGTGTTTAATGCTTGAAAAGATGCATGGTTGCATGAAAAGTGTTTAATGCTTGAAAAGATGCATGGTTGCATGAAATGTGGTTACTGCTTGTGAATGCATGTTTACTTGTTAAGTTGAACAAGTGTTGATTATCATTTGGTAAATGATGCATGTGTGCATGGAATCTCCTAAATGCATTGGAGTCTTGTTAAGACTTGTTTTAAAAGGCATGTGATGATAATGTTGTGGTTTATATATTGCCTTGGTTTAATGCATGTGTTGGATTGATTGAATAAATGGTTTTAAAGGGTTTCTTGCTTGAATGGTTTTCAAGTATAAGAAAGGTATGTTGTGGAGTGGAGGTGTTTTCCAAGGTTTTGAATTTAGCTTTGCATATGGTGTTTATGCATGGAATGGCTAAATGGATGATTTTGCATGTTGTGCTTTGAAAAGGTTTTCTTAGCTTGCTAAGCTAAGGGTTGATTTTCATGTATGTGCAATGCATGGTTTTAAGCATGATGTTGAAAAGGGTTTTCAAACTTTGCTTGGTAAACAATTCGGGTTTGTTTTAAAAGTGTTTTATGACCCGCTGCATTGATGGTGTTTTGGTTTTGAGCATTCCTCACTAAGCATTATGTGCTTACGCTCCTTTTTGTCCATCAATGCAGATTCTTGAAGTTTGGACAACGAGAAGCAAGGGATTCAAGGAGGACTCCATTTGAGATGTATGTCTCGGTGAATAGCTATAGTTAATAAAGGCAATGGGGGTAGGATCTCTTGGGATGTGGTTTATGTGTTCGTATATGTTCGGACAAGGATGATTTAATGTTGTTGTTAATGTTGTTGGAACATGTTTTTGGCTAATATGAGATTGATTTGGAAGTTTATGCTTGAAGTGGTTGCTTGTGTAGGAAGCATGCCTATAGATTTGGGGCTTTTCATATATGTTGATATATTGTTGAATTGTTGATGCAAGAATGTCTCACATATGTTGAATTGCATGTTGGTAAAGTTTGGTGGCTTTTGGAGCATGTTTGGTTGATCAATTGCATGTTTAAGTATGCTTTATGCTGCAATCTGTGCAGGGTGTTTCAGAACAGTTGACACCGTTTCGGAACGGGTGCCCTGAACCAACCCAGGCGTCCGAAACGGGTGACACCGTTCCGAAACGGAATGGCTACTGCTAGACCCCCGTTGCGGTACGCGTTGCGGAACGGGCCCGTGTTTCGAAACGGGCTCTGCCTGTTTCGGAACGGGTGACCGTTGGGGGCTGACATTGGCGGTTAAATGTTTTGAAATGTTTGCGTTTTGGTCCTGAATCTTGTTTGTGCAATTGTATGAGTTTGGGATGTCCGTTTGAGCTGAAATTTGGCAGAGAGGCATGAGACATGATTAATTTTAAGTTGGTAACTTAAAATCTGGTTAAGTCCTTAAAGTTTTCAGAAATTACATTTTGGTCCCTAAAGTTGTAATTTGTTCAATTGGGTCCCTGTTTGATCTCTGATGTTTGTGATCTTTGAGTTTGATGTTTGTGTGATCACAATTAGGGCTAATGTGCATCTAGACAAGATTAAAAAAAAGGGTCGTTAACCAAGGTTGACTTTCGGGTTGACTTTGGTTTTCCCCGTGTGACTTTCTTAATTCGGGTCAATCGTCTAGACCGGGTTAAGGGGGTTACACCTTCCACCTTCATCTCTGCGCTGGAAGTTACCACGGCTGCGCCCACGACCTCTCTATGGCTCAACTGCTCTCATCGGAGCCTGACCTTCTCTCAACGGCTGAGGACAATCTTTCTTCATGTGCCCTCGATTACCACAGTTCCAACACGTACCGAGATTACCCCAACACTCACTAGTATGTCTCCTACCACACCGGTTACACTAAGGAGTCCTCAAGAAAGAATTTGGTCCTTGCTGACCTCTCCCAGGGTTACCACCCCACGTCTAACATCACCATGTGGCCTTCTATCCTTATGCCTCTTATTGCGATCTATACCAAGATCGTGCTCTGCAGCTCGCTTCCCTGAGCTAGATCCTTCTGCTCGACTCGCCAAACCAAGATTCAGCTCAATGTCCTTGGCTCGGGTGACCAAGACATCAAAATCAGTATAATCGACTACGAGCATATAGGTCTTCACATCCGCCACTAGATTGTAATGGAATTGTTCACATTTTTCTCGCTCGCTAGGAATCGACTCAGGTGCATATTGGCTTAGGCGTACAAACTGCACCTCATATTCTGCCACCGTCATACTCCCTTGCACAAGGGACATGAATTCCCTCTTTTTCTCATTGAGGTAGCGAACTCCCAAATACTTTTGCTTGAACGCACTAAAAAAGAATGTCCAAGTCGTATCATCATCATCCATCCCTGATATTGTGGTTGTCCACCACGTATATGCATCACCGTGCAACAAGGACACAATGCATCCCAACTTCTGAACATTATTGCAGTTCAACTGTCCAAGTATCCTCTTGGTGTTCTCCAACAAAGATTCGGAACCCTCCGGGGTCAACCCTATAAACTCAGTCCCTCCCAGACTGCGAAGTCGCTCTAATGGCAACCTTACATTGGCACCATCTTGTGGTGCAGCTCCATAAGCCCCAGCTACTGCTGCCTGGAAATCTCTCGCAATAGCTTGTATCAATACAGACAAATCATGAGCAGCTTGCCCCTGAACTCCCTCGGGTCCAGCAACCCCAACACCAACTTCAGCAGCACCAAACCCAGCTCCACCACCACCAGGTGGTCCACCAGGGGGAGGAGGAGGTAGATGCTCAGCATTCTCCACATTCTCGTTCTCAGCCGTAGAACGGGTATTGATTCTAAGCTCTCTACGTGGCCCCAAAATAAAACAATGCAAATGACAAAATACAATAAATCCAATTAGGCATAATAAGGTAAGTAATCCAAGTACTCAAGCTCATTTTTGAAAACAATTCTTCTCATTAGTATTGATATGGCAATGGGATCCCCAACTATACCCTAAACACAACATAGCATCACAATTTCATCTCAATAGAACCACACATCAACAATCAAACACCATACCTTAACCACTTACCATGCCCAAAACATTCACAAACCTAGCTCTGATACCAACAAATGTAACCCTCTTAGCCCGGCCTAGACGCTTGACCCGAACTACGAAGATTACACGGGGAAAACCAAAGTCAACCCGAAAGTCAACCTTGATTAACGACCCTTTTTTTTCTTTTTAACTTTTCTAGACGCACATAAAGCCTATGTGATTACTTGAGAATCATAGGAGAGAAAAGCACAGCGATCAGAAATCAATTAAGGACTCAATTGTAAGACTTACGCTTCTAGGGACCAAAATGTAAATTTTGGAAATTATAACGACTTTGCATATTTTAAGATTACCATTATGTAATTAGTCATATTACATGCCTCTCTGTCAAATTTCAGCTTAAAAGGACATTCCAAGCTCAGTCAATTGCATGCACAACATCCAGGACTAAAATGTAAAACATGAGAACTTGAAACAATTCAAATTTGCAATCTAACGGTCAACCATTTCGAAACTCTGGTCTTCGTATCGAAACGCCCGTATCAAAATGGTGTTGACCGTTTCGGTACTCGGGTGCGTTCCGAGACCAGTATCGGAACAACCCTCTCTAGTAGCCAAAGTGTTACGAAACACATTTATCCGTTCCGAAACACTATGGCCATTTCGGGCCCCTATTTCGAAACAGATAAGGGTGTTTCGATACACCCTGCCCTGCAACAACATAATTTTCTAGTTTTTCACATCCTTTCACACTCAAACATATCCCAAATCATACCAAAACATACCATCAACATGAATAGCCATAATAGAACATATTTAGGAAGCCTAAGCTAAAGCATGGCATCAAACAAATGACCATCTAGTCTATAGGCATGCTTCCTAACCACATGAACCAAATATAGACTTCAAACCTCAAACAAACCGTATAAGACCATTTACAAACTTCAAAAGCCAACACAAACTTGCCACAAACATAGGGAGTTCAAAACACATCTCCCAAATACAATCTTGAAGCCCCATTGCCAAATATCAAAACTAAAGTATGTAAAAACATCACCATACAAGAGCTTTACACTTCCTTGGATGTTCTTAACCTTCTTGCTGCCAAAAACCACTTCAATTATCTTTATTGTTGGTAAAAGAGAGCGTAAGCATGTTTGCTTAGTGAGGCAAGTTCTAAAGAAAACCATCACAACAATGCATTATTCAAAACCCTTTCTCAAAAGCCATTTTCTACCTCAAGCTTGAAAACCTTTTCAAAGCAAATCTCCATTTGAAAACACATGTACCCTTATTCTATCTGATGCATTTAAACCAATGCAAATCTCATGGCAAATCCATACACATGCTGGTGAAAACTAAAGCATTTCATATTCAAATCTCATATGCGTTTCTCATAACATAAATCATCTCAACATTTGGTACATGTGAATCAAATACATTTTCATATACTATATTGGAATTTTACATTTCATCTTTACTCAGATATACGGATTAGCTTGACTCAAAGTCAAGTCCTACCCCGGTGGAATCTCTCATCACCGGACACTCATAGCGGTATCTCGCATCGCCACAAAGCTTGGATTTTTCATCAAGTCCTACCCCGATGGTATCTCTCATCATCGGATTCTCACTTTGGATTGGGATGGCACTACCCCCATTTCCCAACTCCAAAGAGTACATACGAATTTTAGTTTATAGTGCACTCTCATCCTATTGATCGATCAATTATATCCGGTAACTATCTCATCTTCTATGCAAATATGTTATGTCAAAAAATATCATCTCACCTACTGTTTTTAATACACATTTCTCAAATATTTCTCATCTCATTTCAAAATCATAATGCATGTTTTGCATTAAATCAAAATCTCAAAACTCTTCAATGCAACATGTCATCTCATGAAATCTCTACAAAGCATCATCTCATGCTACAAATCATGTATAAAACAGTAGGAATTTGCCTATCTCAAAACAAGAGCATGTAAAAGCATTTTAGGGGCAACAACCACATAATTGAGAGCAAATCTAGCCATACTTACTTCCGGACTTAGGATGGTGTTTCAAACCAATCCTAAATCCCCAAACCTTGTTTCTTTGTCCCTCAAGGACTTCTAAAACCACCCGCACTCACCGATTACGTTTCCCTTACTCGTCGAAACGCTATCTAAGCTCCCGACACTTCCGGATCAACACCAAAGGCATCCGAAGATGTCTCCCCTATTTAATACACATAAGAGCAGAGGATTAGTGCATCATCATGCATTGAAATCACAAGCCAACTAATCAAACTCGCTGCTCTACCCATAAGCATCATTTCGGCCACTAAAAACAACCGAAAACATCTCCAAACTCTTCCAAAATAAAGCCCAGCCACGATCCATCACTTCTAATCTTTTCTAAACCTCAATCAACCCCAAAAATCACAATAAACTCATCCTTAAACCTCCAGCTACAACAGAACACCAAAACCACCCCAAAAACCACCAATCTAGCATGCAAAACTTAGGAATCCAAACCTATTCGGGATTTGTTTGATAAAACCTCATTTATAACATCAATTACTATCCAAAATACATTAGAAATCAGCCGCAAAACAGAGCCTAACCAATAGTTACAAAAATCATCAAGATCTCACCAAGAACCTTGAGTTTTGACACAATTTCAAGTTTCTAACATTAAAGCAACTTAAAAATCATTAACAAAGGATTGATAACTTGGGAATTTCAGCAAAGAACTGATCAATAGAGGAGAAGGACGAAGCTTACCTCTAATGGCCGATTTCTCCTTAATTTGGGCAAGTTTCCTTGAAAATCCAAAGTGAAAACAAGAGGATTTTATGAGGAAAAGATTAGGAATCAAAAAGAAATTTAAATCTAACCAAAAGGAATGAAAATCAGAGGCTAATTGATAGTGGAAATGTGTTTGGTTGAGTGAAAGTTGAGAGAAAATGAAAAAGAGGGAAAAGGATAGTAAAGTAGTTATGAAAGTCAAAATAGATTTTTATCTTTTAATTCCCTTCATTAAATCATTATTAAAACACCCAAAATAAATAAAACTCTGATTAAAAACATTTTGGTAAAATTAGCTCCTTAAAGATTCAAAGTTTCAATCCTTTACAAAATAGTCACTAGTCAACTTTTGCAAAAACTGCGATTTGGTCACAACACTAAAATGTAGTATTTCCAAACCTTATTTTGTAAAATTGTTTTCACCATAATCATTCACATAATAAATGAGGATTTTAGATATTTTCCATAATTTTAAAGCATCCCGAACTAGGTGTTCTGCTAAATCTCCCTTAAAGGTTCGAACCGTTCTCGACCGGTCTGATTCAAACTCTAAAACTTCTAGGCCCAAAATCAGGGCATTACATGGTGATAATCTGATGATGGGTTGATGTTTTTAGATGTTTCTCCATGTGTTTTGATGATATCTTATGATGGGTTTTGCTAGAGATTGTCCGAATTAGGTTTTTCGTTGTTTACGACTTGTATCAGAAATGTTTCGATAAGTGTTTTGATTGGGTTTTTGAATTTCTATTTTCGAGCAAGTTAAAGTGTTGAAATTATCTGTAATCCTCTGTTTTGGGTTGGTTAGAGGCAAGGATAGAAGATTCGGAATTGTTGAATTCTTTTGGGGGCGAACCAGAAAGCTAAAAAGGGGGTTTCGACTTGATTTTGGTAATTGCATGTGAGTGGAAATGATTTTAATGTTTTAACAAAGTTGAAGAAGTACTTTAAGGGTTTAGGTTGAGTGGTTAGGCCAATTCAACTCAAGAGTAAGTTTTGTGTTGTTTTGGCTTTTTCGTCATTTTACATTTGATCATGTTTGATCATGAGCATATCTTTCTAATGATGTAACACCCCAAATTTGGGCCTATATGTTTAGAGTCTGAACCGGACCAGTCTGAAAAACGGTTCGAATCTAAAAGGGAGTTTTAGGGAACACCTAGTTTGGGATACTTTAAAAATATAGAAAAATATATAAAAATCCTCATTTAATACATAAAAGAGAATGGTGGAATCAATTTTAAAAAATAAGGTTTGGAAATACTACATTTTGGTGTAGTGACCAAACCGCAATTTTTCAAAGTTAAGTAGTGACTGTTTTGTAAAAGATTGAAACTTTGAATCTTTAAGGAGTTAATTTTACCAAAATGTTTTCATCAGATTTTCCCTTAATTTGGGTTATTTAATTAATGATTTAATTAAAGAAAATGAAGGTGATTAAATTAGAAAACCACCTTTGACTTTTCATAACCACTTTTCACAAATTTTCCCTCATTTTATTTTCTCTCAAATTCTTTTCAACCAAACACATTTTCTCCAGCAAATACACTTTGATTTTCACTTCATTTGATGAGATTTCAATCACTCTTTGATTCTTAATCAATTCCTCATCAAATCCACTTGATTTCTACATTGAATTTTCAAGAAAACTTGCCCAAATCAAGGAGAAATCATCCATTAGAGGTAAGCTTCGTCCTTCTCCTCTAATGATCAATTCTATACTGAAATTCCCAAGTTATCAATCCTTTATTAATGATTTTTAAGAGGTTTTAATGTTAGAAACAAGAAATTGGCTTAAAACTCAAGATTTTGGAAGAGATCTTGAAAATTTTGGTGGTGATTGATTGAGCTCTGTTTTGAGATGGTTTTCTAATGTATTTTGGATGATAATTGATGTTGCAAATGAGGTTTTATCAATCCAATCCCGAATAGGTTTGTTTTTCCTAAGTTTTGCCTGTTAGAGTGATGGTTTTTGGCGTGTTTTTGGTGTTCTGTTATAGCTGGAGGTATAAGGACGTGGTTGTGTTGGTTTTTGATGTTAATTGATGTTTAGAAATTTTTAGAAGTGATGGATCTTGGCTGGGTTTGGTTTTGGAAGAGTTTGGAGGTGATTTCGGTAGTGTTTGGTAGCCGAAATGTGGTTTTTGAGTATAGCAGCGAGTTTAGGTGTGTGGCTGATGATTTCAATGCATGATGATGCATTAATCCTCTACTCTTACGTGTTTCAAACAGGGGAGACATCTTCGGACATCTTTGGAGTTGATCCGGAAGCTTAGATAGCGTTTCTGCGAGCAAGCGAAACATAATCGGTGAGTGCGTATGGTTTTAGAAGTCCTTGAGGGACAAAGAAACAAGGTTTGGGGATTTAGGAAAGGTTTGAAACACCTTCCTAAGTCTGGAAGTAAGTATTGGCTAGATTGCTCTCTTGAATGTGGTGGTTGCCCCTTAAATGCTTTTACATGCTCATGGTTTAAGATTGATAAATTCCTACTGTTTTATGCATATTTTATAGCATGAGATGATGCTTGAAATGATTTCATGAAGTAACATGTTGCATAGTTGAGATTTGAGCTTTTATGTTAAAGCATAGCAAATGTTATGGTTTTGAAATGAGATGAGAATATTTGAGAATTGTTGCATGAAAAACAATAGGTGAGATGATGTTTTAACATAATATATTGGCATAGATGTCGAGATACATACAAGATATAATTGATCGATTAATAGGATGAGAGTGCACTATAAACTAAAAATTCGTACGTGCTCTTTGGTTAAGCCAAAAGGAGAGAACCGATGATGGGCATTCCATCGGGTAGGACTTGGTGAAATACACAAGCTTTGTGGCGATGTGAGATTCTGCCATGTGAGTACGGTGATGTGAGATTCCACCGGAAACTATGTTGCTAGATGAGTGAGTACGGTGATGAGAGATGCCACCGGAAGTGTCTAGTGAGATGTTCGCATATCCGAGTAATAATGAGATGTGAAATGCCAATATAAAATATGAAATGGTTTTTGATTCACATGTACCCTTGATGAAATGGTTTATGCTATGAGAAATGCATTGTGATTTGATTATGAAATGCTTTAGAGTACAAGCATGGGTCTGACTTTGCCATGAGTTTTGCATTGGTTTAAATGCATGAGATGGAATGAAGGTACATGTGTTTTCAATGAAAAGTTGCTTTGAATGGGGTTTCAAGCATGAGATAGAATGGACATGTTGTTCAAAAGCTTTTGAGAAAGTGTTTTCAAGTTATGCATTATTGTGTTGGTTTTCTTTAGAGCATGCCTCACAAAGCATTTGTGCTTACGCTCTCTCTTTTACCAATAATGCAGATAATTGAGGTGTTTTCGGGCATCAAGGAAGTTAAGTTCATCCAAGGAGGTCCAAGCTCATGTATGGTGAAGTTTTCACACACTTTAGTTTTGATATAATGGCAATGGGAAGCCAAGAATTGTATTTGGGAGATATGTTGAACTCCCTAAGGATGTGGCATGTTTGTGTTGGCTTGTTTGAGTTGTAAATGGCCTTAATTGTTTTGGTTTGAGATTGGATTGCTTATATTGGGTTGTGTTTAGGAAGCATGCCTCTAGATTATGAGAATTTGTGTGTGATGCTATGTTTGTGTTAGAATGTCCCAAATATGTTCCTTACATGTATGATGATTTGCTGGTATGGTTTCGGAGTCTTTAGGGCATGTTTGAGTGTGTGATTGAATGAAAAACCAGCATCTGCTGCTGTTTCTGGGCATGGTGTATCAAAACACCCTATAGTGTTTCGAAATGGGGGCCTGAGATGGTCTTGGCGTTCCGAAATGTATGGGGCTATTTCTAAACAATTTGGCTACTGGAATGCTGTGTTTCGGTACTGGGCTCGGAACATATCCGCGTACCGAAACGGTCAACACCGTTTCGATACAGCGTTTCGGTATGGTAGGTAGGTGTTACAAAACGGGTGACCGTTGGACACAGATTTGAATTGTTTTGAGTTTGCATGCTTTACATTTTATTCGTAAATGTTGTGATTGCAATTGCTTGAGCTTGAGATGTCTTTTTAAGCTGAAATTTGGCAGAGAAGCATGTAACATGATTAATTTCATAGTGGTAATCCTAAAATCTATGAAGTCCGTCTAATTTATAGAATTTACAAATTGGTCCCTAATCTTGTGTAAGGTGCAATTGAGTCCCTAAATGTTATCCGATCACTGTGCCTTTCTCAATAATGATTCGTGAGTACTCACACAGGGTTAACATGTATTTAGACAAGATTAAAAATGAAAAAAATGGGTTGTTAATCAAGTTTGACTTTCGGGTTGACTTTCGTTTTCCCCGTGTAATCTTTGTAGTTCGGGTCAAGCGTCTAGGCCGGGCTAAGGGGGTTATATTTGTTGGTATTAGAGCAAGGTTATCAAATAATTAGGGTTTGATGTGTGGTTGTTGTATGTGTTTATGCATGATGTGTCTTTTAGGTGAAAGAATGATGTGTGAATAGTGATGTATGATTCAATTGAGATGTTTTTGTGAAGCTATACTATGTTTGGGGTATGATTGGCGATCCCATTGCCATATCAAAACTAATGAGAACAATTGTTTTCGAAAAATGAGCTTGAGTACTTGGATTACTTACCTTATTGTGCCTAATTGTGTTTATTGCATTTTTTCAGTGCATTGTTTTCTTTATAATGGGGCCATGTAGAGAGCTGAGAATCAATACTAGATCGATGGCTGATAATGAGAATGCTGAGAATGTTGAGGATTTACCTCCTCCCCTGGTGGTGGACCACCTGGAGGTGGTGGAGCTGGAGCTTGTAATTCTGGTGCTGGTGCTGGGGTTGCTGGAGCCGAGGGTGTGCAGGGACAGGCTGCTCTTGATATGACCATGTTGATTCAGGCTATTGTTGGAGCTTTCCAGGCAGTAGTAGCTGGAGCTCATGGAGCTGCACATCAGGATGATGCTAATGTGAGGTTGCCTTTGGAACGTCTTTGCAGTCTAGGAGGGACTGAGTTCAGAGGCTTATCTCCGGAAGGATCTGAGTCTTGGTTGAAGAGTACCAAGAGGAATTTGGGTCAGATGAACTGCAACAATGTGCAGAAGCTGGGTTGTGTTGTGTCACTGCTACATGGTGATGCTTATACGTGGTGGACGACCACTATCTCCGGGATAGAGGATGATGAGGTGACTTGGATGTTCTTCTTGAATACGTTCAAGCAGAAGTTCTTGAGGGTTTGTTACCTCGATGAAAAGAAGAGAAAGTTTATGTCTCTCATGCAGGGGAGCATGTGTGTAGCTGAATATGAAATTTAGTTTGTTCGCCCCAGTCAGTATGCACCTGAGCTAATCCCAAGTGAGCGGGAGAGGTGCGAATGATTCCGTTATGGGCTAATTGCGGATGTCAAGACTTATATGCTTGCAGCTGATTATACGGATTTCGATGTCTCTGTCACTAGAGCCAAGGACATTGAATCGAATCTTGGTTTGGTAGGTTGAGCTGGTGGCTCTAGCTCAGGGAAACGAGCTGCGGAACATGAGTATGGTAGAGATCGCAACAAGAGGCATGAGGATAAGAAGCCACATTATGATGTTAGGCGTGGGGGTGGTAACCCTGGTAGAGGTCAACAAGGACCTAATGATGTTCTGAGGACTCCTGAATGTAACCGTTGTGGTAGACGACATGGTGGCGAGTGTTGGGGTAACCTTGGGACATGCTGGAATTGTGGCAACCGAGGGCATTTGAAAAAGGATTGTCCTCAGCCGGTGAGAGAGGGACAGGCTCCGGTGAGAGCAGCTGAGCCACCGAGAGGTCGTGGGCGCGGCCGTGGTAACTTTCAGCTTAGGGAGGATGGTGGCAGGAATGTAGCACATGTTGTGGCCGTTCAACTTGAGGGTGGCGGTCAAGCTCGAGTGTATGCCCATCGCGAGGGAAGGAATGATACAGATGTAATCGTAGGTAACTTTACTTTGCAATCCTTTTCATTACTTTCTTTGATTGATTCTGGGTCTGCACACTCGTATATATTGCGTGAACATGCTCAAATGCTTGGTTTACCTGTTGAGTCTTTGGATGTTGGTATACGTGTGACTAGTTCCTTTTGTGAGATGGTTGTAACGAGGAAGTTGTATAGGAGATGTCCATTGAAGGTGCAAAATCATGTTTTTCTTGTTAATCTCATGGAATTGACATTCTATGGTTTTGATGTAATCCTTGGCATTGATTGGCTTGTTGAACATAGAGTTGTGGTGGACTTCGAAAGCAAGCGAGTTTCGTTGAAACTTGCGAATGATTATGAGGTGGTGGTAGTGGGCGAGAATGTGAAGTTTCTTACCAATGTGGTGTCTACATTGGAAGCAAGTCATATGTTGCGGCAAGGTTGTGAGGCTTACCTAGCCTTTGTCATGAATCCTAGTTCAAAGGAGGTACGATTTCAGGATATAAGAACTGTACGTGAGTTTCCTGGAGTGTTTCCGAAGGAATTACCTGGATTGCCGCCTAGTCGAGAGGTGGAGTTTGGGATTGAGTTGTATGAGAACAAAACTCCGGTGTCCATTGCTCCCTATCGCATGGCACCCAAAGAGCTGAAGGAGTTGAAGACGCAACTTCAGGAGTTGATTGACCGTGGCTTCATTCGGCCTAGTGTGTCACCTTGGGGTGCACCGGTCTTGTTTGTGAAAAAGAAGGATGGCACGATGAGAATGTGCATCGATTATCGCCAGCTAAACAAGTTGACCATTAAAAACAGGTATCCTTTGCCGAGGATTGATGATCTTTTTGATCAGTTTCGGGGAGCGGCTGTGTTTTCTAAGATTGACTTGAGGTCAGGGTACTATCAGCTTAAGGTGAAAGATGTGGATGTGCCGAAAAAACCTTTAGAACGAGGTATGGGCACTATGAGTTCCTTGTAATGCCGTTTGGCTTGACGAATGCTCCTGCTGCTTTCATGGACATGATGAATAGAGTGTTCCATGAATACTTGGATAAGTTTGTCGTGGTGTTCATCGACGATATCCTTGTATACTCTCGTACTGAGGAGGTGTAACCCCCTTAACCCGGCCTAGACGGTTGACCCGAATTAAGAAAGTCACACGAGGAAAACCAAAGTCAACCCGAAAGTCAACCTTGATTAACGACCCTTTTTTTTCTTTTTAAACTTGTCTAGATGCGCATTAACCCTAATTGTGATCACACAAACACCATACTCAAAGATCACGAACATCAGAGATCAAACAGGGACCCAATTGAACAAATTACAACTTTAGGGACCAAATTGTAAATTCTGATAATATGTGGACTTAACCCAAATTAATTTTACCAACTTGAAATTAGTCAGGTTTCATGCTTCTCTGTGAAATTTCAGCTCAAAAGGACTTCCCAAACTCATACAATTGCACAAACAAGTTTCAGGACCAAAACGCAAACAATTCAAAACATTTAGCCACCAATGTCAGCCCCCAACGGTCACCCGTTCCGAAACAGGCAGAGCCCGTTTCGAAACTCAGGGCCGTTCTGCAACGCGTACCGCAACGGGGGTCTAGCAGAGGCCAAACCATTTCGAAACGGTGCATACCGTTTCGGACGCCTGGGTTCATTCAAGGCACCCGTTCCGAAACGGTGCACACTGTTCCGAAACGCCCTGCACAGATTTGCCCAAAATGCATTCTAAAACATGCAATTACACGTCCAATCATGCTCCAAATGCTTCCAAACTTTACCAGCATGTAATTCAACATATATAAGACGTACTTGCATCGTCAATTCATCAAAATAACATCATATGCAAAAAGCCCTAAATCTATAGGCATGCTTCCTACACAAGCAAGCCATTCAAGCATTAACTTCCAATTCAAGCATATAAAAGACAAACATGTAAACCAGCATTCTCATCAACGTTTAACATACTTAGGGAGTTCAAAACCTCTCCCAAAACATATACATTGGTCCCCCATTGCCAAAGCATCAAAAGCTAAAATGTACCAACAAAACCTTCCATACATTGAGCTCTACTTGTACTTGAATGCTTGCCCTCCTTGCTGCCCTCAAGGTCCACTAATGTTCTGCATTATTGAATGGTTTTATTGAGCATTCCTCACTAAGCTTTTGCTTACGATCTCTTTCGTTTTCTTAATTCAATAATGCAGAACATTAGTGGACCTTGAGGGCAGCAAGGAGGGCAAGCATTCAAGTACAAGTAGAGCTCAATGTATGGAAGGTTTTGTTGGTACATTTTAGCTTTTGATGCTTTGGCAATGGGGGACCAATGTATATGTTTTGGGAGAGGTTTTGAACTCCCTAAGTATGTTAAACGTTGATGAGAATGCTGATTTACATGTTTGGCTTTTATATGCTTGAATTGGAAGTTAATGCTTGAATGGCTTGCTTGTGTAGGAAGCATGCTTATAGATTTGGGGCTTTTTGCATATGATGTTATTTTGATGAATTGACGATGCAAGTACGTCTTATATATGTTGAATTACATGCTGGTAAAGTTTGGTAGCATTTGGAGCATGATTGAACGTGTAATTGCATGTTTTAGAATGCATTTTGGGCAAATCTGTGCAGGGCGTTTCGGAACAGTGTGCACCGTTTCGGAACGGGTGCCTTGAATGAACCCAGGCGTCCGAAACGGTATGCACCGTTTCGAAACGGTTTGGCCTCTGCCAGACCCCCGTTGCAGTACGCGTTGCGGAACAGCCCCGAGTTTCAAAACGGGCTCTGCCTGTTTCGGAACGGGTGACCGTTGGGGGCTGACATTGGCGGCTAAATGTTTTGAATTGTTTGCGTTTTGGTCCTGAAACTTGTTTGTGCAATTGTATGAGTTTGGGTAGTCCTTTTGAGCTGAAATTTCACAGAGAAGCATGAAACCTGACTAATTTCAAGTTGGTAAAATTAATTTGGGTTAAGTCCACATATTATCAGAATTTACAATTTGGTCCCTAAAGTTGTAATTTGTTCAATTGGGTCCCTATTTGATCTCTGATGTTCGTGATCTTTGAGTATGGTGTTTGTGTGATCACAATTAGGGTTAATGCGCATCTAGACAAGTTTAAAAAGAAAAAAAGGGTCGTTAATCAAGGTTGACTTTCGGGTTGACTTTGGTTTTCCCCGTGTGACTTTCTTAATTCGGGTCAACCGTCTAGGCCGGGTTAAGGGGGTTACATTTGGTGGTATCAGAGCTGAGTTCTCGAGTAATTGGGAATGTTTGTATGCATGATTGAAGCATGCATGCCTTGTATGCTTGTTGTTTGAAAGCATGTTTAGTAGCTTGTGATTTGGATGCAAATGAGTTGTATGCTGTGATGTAGCATGTTGTGGGTACCCATTGCCAAACAAAAGCTAATGAAATGATGTTGATTTTGAATGAAATTGAGCTTGGATACTTGGATTGCTTACCTTGCTGGGCCTGACTTTGTTTTATTTGCATTGTTATTGCATGGAAAAAGTATGGCACCACGTAGAGAGTTACGAGGTAATGTGCGAGCTGCGGCTCAGAATGAGAATGAAAATGAAGAGAACACGGGTAGTGCAGTGTTACCTCCTCCTCCACCTGGTGGTGGTGGTGCTGAGGGAGGGAGAGCTGAAGCTGCAGCAGCTGGTGCTGGGGCTGCAGGACCAGAGGTTGGTCAGGGGCAAGTTATGCCTGATATGTCTATGTTGGTACAAGCTATAGCGGGTGCTTTTCGAGCAGCAGTAGCGGGAGCTCAAGGAGCTGTGCATCAGGGAGATGCTGGAGTTAGACTACCCTTGGAGCGTCTGCGCAGTCTTGGTGGGACTGAGTTTAGGGGTATGTCTGCTGAGAGTTCGGAAGCTTGGCTAGAGAGTACCAAGTGAATCTTGGGTCAGATGAGTTGCACGGATGTGCAAAAGCTGGGTTGTGTTGTGTCCTTGCTGCAGGACGATGCTTATACGTGGTGGACGACCACAATTTCTGGGATGGCTGAAGCTGATGTGACTTGGACATTCTTTCAGAATGTGTTCAAGAGGAGATATCTTGGTGTGAGATATCTTGATGAGAAGAAACGTGAATTCATGACTCTTACCCAAGGGAGCATGAGTGTGGCTGAGTATGAGGTGCAGTTTGTGCGACTCAGTCAGTATGCACCGGAGCTGATTCCTGATGAACGGGAGAGGTGCGAAAGGTTTCGTTATAGTCTTATAACGGAAGTGAAGATGTATGTGCTGGCCACTGAATATGATGATTTTGATGTGTTGGTGGGCCGAGCCAAGGACATTGAGATGAATCTGAGTTTGGCTGCGAAAGGTGCTGGAGCAAGTTCTGGTAAGAGAGCTGCTGAGTATAGTTCCGGAGGTGGACGGAACAAGAGGGGACGTGATCAGAGGTATCAGTCCTCAGCTAAGAGAGGTGGTGGTGCACCTGCTAGGGGTGGTAATGCTAGAGCTGACCCTAGTGCTTGCTGGATCTGTGGTTCACGTGGTCACATGAAGCGTGACTGTCCTCGTGCTGTGAGGGAGGTGCAAGCTCCTGTAGCGGCTGCTGGTTTTGGGTGCTGGAATTGTGGTTCTGCAGACCACTTGAGGCGAGATTGCCCGAGGTTGGCTGGTGATCAGATGCGTGCTCCTGTTGTTGCTGCACCACAGAGAGGTCATGGGCGCGGCCGTGGTAATTTCCAGAGGCGTGAGGAAGGTGGTCGTGGAGTAGCCCATGTTGTGGCTATTCAGCCTGAAGGTGGAGGCCAAGCGAGGGTGTATGCTCAGCGTGAGGGCAGGAATGATGCGGATGTGATTGCAGGTACCTTTACTTTGCAATCCTTGTCATTGCTTTCTTTGATTGATTCTGGATCTATGCATTCATACATTTTGCGTGAGCATGCTGAATTGCTTGGTTTGCCTGTTGAGTCTTTGGATGTTGGTGTTCGTGTCACTAGTTCTTTTGGAGAAACTGTTGTGACTCGAAAGCTTTATAGAAGGTGTCCCTTGGTTGTTCAAGAACATGTTTTTCATGTTGATCTTATGGAGCTGCCCTTTTATGGTTTTGATGTAATCCTTGGTATGGATTGGCTCGCTGAGCATCGTGCTGTTGTGGATTGTGAAAATAAGCGTGTTTCGCTTAAGCTTGCGGATGATTATGAAGTGGTGGTGGTTGGTGAGAATGTGAAGTTTCTTGCCAATGTTGTTTCTACCTTGGAGGCGAGCAGGATGCTGAGGCAAGGTTGTGAAGCTTATCTAGCTTTTGTGATGAATCCTAGTTCTAAGGAGTTGAGGGTGCAAGATATCAGAGTTGTGAAGGAGTTTCCTGGTGTTTTTCCTGAAGAGTTTCCTGGTTTACCTCCTAATCGCGAGGTGGAGTTTGGAATTGAGCTGTATGAGAATGCAACTCCTGTGTCCATTACTCCCTATAGAATGGCACCTAAGGAGCTGAAGACGCAGTTGCAAGAGCTGCTTGATCGTGGTTTCATCCGGCCGAGTGTGTCACCTTGGGGAGCACCGGTCTTGTTTGTGAAGAAGAAAGATGGCACTATGAGGATGTGCATTGATTACCGTCAGCTGAACAAGTTGACTATCAAGAATCGGTATCCTTTGCCGAGGATTGATGATCTCTTTGATCAATTTCGGGGAGCTGCTGTGTTCTCTAAAATTGACTTGAGGTCAGGGTATTACCAGTTAAAGGTGAAGGATGTGGATGTGCCTAAGACAACTTTCAGGACGAGGTATGGGCATTATGAGTTCCTTGTGATGTCGTTTGGTTTGACAAATGCTCCTGCTGCTTTCATGGACATGATGAACCGTGTGTTTCATGAATACCTGCACAAGTTTGTTGTGGTATTCATTGATGATATCCTCGTGTACTCGCGTACTGAGGAGGAGCACGAAGAGCATTTGAGGATTGTTTTGCAAGCTTTGTTGGAGAATCAGCTTTATGCTAAGTTGAGCAAGTGTGAGTTCTGGCTTAAGGAGGTGGTGTTCCTTGGGCATGTGGTCTCAGCTGAGGGGATTCGTGCTGATCCTCAGAAGATTGAGGCGGTGATGAATTGGAAGGTTCCGAAGTCTGTTCATGAGGTTCGTAGTTTCCTTGGTTTGGCAGGATACTACCGAAGGTTTGTGGATGGTTTTTCCAAGATTGCTGCTCCTTTGACGAAGCTGTTGCAGAAGGATGTTAAGTATGAGTGGACAGAAGCGAGACAGCAGGCTTTTGAGAAGCTGAAGGCGGCTTTGACACAAGCTCCTATCTTGGTTCAGGCTGAATCAAGGAAAGAGTTTGTGGTCTACAGTGATGCATCCTATGTGGGTTTGGGATGTGTGCTGATGCAGGAGGGTAAGGTGGTGGCTTATGCATCGCGGCAGTTGAAAGTGCATGAGCGTAATTATCCTACGCATGATATTGAGTTGGCTGCAGTGGTCTTTGCTCTGAAGATTTGGAGACATTATCTGTATGGTGAGAAGTGTACTGTGTACACGGATCACAAGAGTTTGAGGTATCTGATGTCTCAAAAGGAGTTGAATCTTAGGCAGCGGCGTTGGTTGGAGTTTCTCAAGGATTATGATCTGACGATTGAGTATCACCCTGGAAATGCTAATGTTGTTGCGGATGCCTTGAGTAGGAAGGTAGTTGTTGAGCTGAGGGCTATGTTTGCTAGCTTGAGCATATCGCGAGATGGTGGTCTTGTTGCTGAGTTGCAGGTGAAACCATCATTGGTACAGTTGATCAAGGATAAACAGTTGCTGGATGATTCCTTGGTGTCTCATGTTCAGGATATCGCGGAGGGTAGGCCTTCGGATTTCTGTTTTAATGATGATGGGGTGTTGTGTTTTGGGAGTCGAATAGTAGTGCCTGCTGATGCTGAGTTGAGGCGTGCTATTCTGACTGAAGGTCATAGTAGTCCTTTTGCTATGCACCCTGGTAGTACTAAGATGTATCGTGATCTTCGTGATGAGTACTATTGGGTGGGTTTGAAGAAGGATGTTGCAGAGTTTGTGAGCAAGTGTATGGTGTGTCAGCGAGTTAAGGCTGAACATCAGGTTCCTTCAGGATTGTTGCAACCTTTGAGAATCCCTGAATGGAAGTGGGAGAGGGTTACCATGGATTTTGTATCTGGTTTACCTTTGTCTCCATCAAAGAAGAATTCTGTTTGGGTGATTGTGGATCGCCTGACGAAGTGTGCACATTTCTTGCCTGTGCATACTACGTTCTCTTTGGATAAGCTGGCAGAGCTGTACATTGCTGAGATTGTGCGGCTGCATGGTGTGCCTAAGTCGATTGTGTCGGATAGGGATCCGAGGTTCACATCGCGTTTCTGGCAGTGTTTGCATCAAGCTATGGGTACAAGGTTGCATTTCAGTACATCCTATCATCCTCAGTCGGATGGTCAGTCTGAGCGGGTTATTCAGATTTTGGAGGATATGTTGAGATGTTGCGTGATTGAGTTCCAAGGTTCTTGGGAGAAGCATCTGCCTTTGGTTGAGTTCGCTTATAACAATAGTTATCAGGCGAGTATACAGATGGCACCTTATGAGGCTTTGTACGGGAGGAAGTGTAGGACCCCTCTTTGTTGGGCTGAAACTGGTCAAAAGTTGGTTTCGATGCCAGCTTTGTTGAAAGGGACCACCGAGAAGGTGAAGCTCATTTGTGAGCGGTTGAAGGCTGCTTCTGATCGGCAGAAGTCTTATGCGGATTTGAAGCGTAAGGAGATAGAGTACGCGGTAGGTGATCGTGTGTTCTTGAAGGTTTCGCCTTGGAAGAAGGTGATGAGGTTTGGTCGGAAGGGTAAGTTGAGCCCTAGATACATTGGACCATATGAGGTGGTTGAGCGCGTGGGTCCTGTTGCGTATCGGTTGAGGTTACCTCAGGAGTTGGAGAAGATTCATGATGTGTTCCATGTTTCTATGCTCCGGAAGTATAGATCTGATCCTTCGCATGTGATGCCTGTGGAGGAGGTGGAATTGAATCCGGATTTGACCTATGATGAGGAACCGGTGAAGGTTCTGGATTCGGATAGCAAGGTTCTTCGTGGCAAGACCATTGAGTTGGTGAAGGTGCTGTGGAAGCATCGAGGTGTTGAGGAAGCCACGTGGGAGCGAAAGGAAGACATGCTGAAGCAGTTTCCTTATCTCTTTCTTTCAGGTAAATTTCGGGGACGAAATTTCTTAAGGGGGGGAGAGTTGTAACGCCCCGGTTTTGGGCTTAGAAGTCTTGGGCGTTGACCGGTTCGGTCAAAGTGCTTTTCGAATCTAAAAGGGTGAATTTAGGAAAACCTAGTTCGGGTTGCATTAAAAATATGGAAAATGTTCTAAAATCATCTTTTAATATAATTAAGTGAACTGTGAAATCAATTTTGGAAAATGAGTTTTGGAAGGGTGACATTTTGGCTAGTGACCAAAATGTAATTTTTGAAAGTTTGGTGACTGTTTTAGAAAGGGTTGAAACTTTGAATCTTTAAGGAGCTATTTACCCAAAGGGAGTTTCTCCAGATTTTTCTAAGATATTTTAAGACTAAATTCTGATTTTAAATGATATTAAAAGTGGAGGGAAAGCCATTTGGCTATTTTTGGATTTTGTAACCAACTTTTCCCAATTTTCTTTCTCTCATTTTCTCTCAACCCAAACACCTATTCTCCAGAGAATTGGATCTGATTTTCTCACCTAAATCCCTCCTTTCAACTCTCATTTGATTCCTAATCATCCTATCTACAAAACCTCATCAATTGCTACTTGTTTCAACAAGGTTTTTGATTCCAAAAAAAGGAGAAACTCAAGTTTGGAGGTAAGAACGTCCTTCTCCTCTAAACTATCAGTTCTTTACTGAAATTCCTAAGTTTTCAATCCTTAATTGATGTTTATTTAAAGGTTTTTAAGTGGTGAAATGGATCTTGGCTTATAATGCAAGATTTGATGATTTTTGATGATTTTCGTTAGATCTGATTAATCTATGATTTGAGATGTGTTTTTGATGTTAAATGAACATTAAATTGATAAGGAATTGAGCTTTGATCAATGCAATCCCGGATAGGTTGAGTTTCCTAAGTTTAGCTTGTGATTCAAGGTTGTTTTTGAGGTGATCTTGTGGATCTGTTGTTGCTGGAGGTATAAGGATGTTGATAGGTTGTTTTTAGATGTTATTTGATGTTTAAGGATGTGTGGTTTTGCTGGTTTATGGCTGGGCTTTGTTTAGAAGTGGTTTGGATGCATTTTCGGTTGTGTTTGGTGGCCGAAAATGGTGTGTGGATGAGAGCAGCGAGTTTAGGTGCTTTCATTGAAGCAATTAATGCATGATGATGCATTAATCCTCTGCTTTGATTTGTTAAAACAGGGGAGGTATCTTTGGATCCAAGAGTTGTTGATCCGGAAGCTTGATTTGGTGCTTTGGCTTGAAGCAAAGTGGAAATCGGTGAGTGCGTGAGTGAAAAATGGTTTTCGGCTTTGAAACCAATGTCTTGGGAGCTTAGTTTAAGTCTAAACAACTTTGCTAAGCTCAAGTGTAAGTTTTCGGAAAGTACTCTCTAGTGGTGGCCATGATTTTGTTGTGATGCAATGTGGTTTATTGCATGATTTAATTACTGTTTTGAAAGCATGATTTAGCATGGTATTTGCTGTTGTTGTAAGCCATATGATGAAGGAAGCTCTAGGTAAGAGTTCCTTGTTTTTGTACATTGAATAAATGTGGTTTGATGCTTTTAAATGCATGATGAATATGGCTTGGTTTAATGCTTTAAAACAGTGGATTTAATGATGAAATTGATGTATATTGGCAAGTGATATTTTGAAAAGGTTAAGGTCACTAAGGTGGTTAAAAGTCCTTGAGTGAGCCTTGTTTACTTAAGAACATCAAGGTGGTTAAAAGTCCTTGGATGGTTCTTGTTGCGGACACTAAGGTGGTTAAAAGTCCTTAGGTGATCCTTTCCATGGTGTTTAAAAGTCCATGGGGCCATGGTGTTTAAAAGTCCATGGGGCCAAGGTGTTTAAAAGTCCTTGGGGCCAAGGTGTTTAAAAGTCCTTGGGGTGATTCAAGCTATGGACACAAAGGTGGTTAAAAGTCCTTGTGTGGTCCTCATTCATGGTGTTTAAAAGTCCATGGCCAAGGTGTTTAAAAGTCCTTGGGGACAAGGTGTTTAAAAGTCCTTGGGAAGTTGATGAACTTGTTTTAATGAAATGGAATCTATCACTTGAGCCAATATACATCAATTTCATCATTAAATCCACTGTTTTAAAGCATTAAACCAAGCCATATTCATCATGCATTTAAAAGCATCAAACCACATTTATTCAATGTACAAAAACAAGGAACTCTTACCTAGAGCTTCCTTCATCATATGGCTTACAACAACAACAAATACCATGCTAAATCATGCTTTCAAAACAGTAATTAAATCATGCAATAAACCACATTGCATCACAACAAAATCATGGCCACCACTAGAGAGTACTTTCCGAAAACTTACACTTGAGCTTAGCAAAGTTGTTTAGACTTAAACTAAGCTCCCAAGACATTGGTTTCAAAGCCGAAAACCATTTTTCACTCACGCACTCACCGATTTCCACTTTGCTTCAAGCCAAAGCACCAAATCAAGCTTTCGGATCAACAACTCTTGGATCCAAAGATACCTCCCCTGTTTTAACAAATCAAAGCAGAGGATTAATGCATCATCATGCATTAATTGCTTCAATGAAAGCACCTAAACTCGCTGCTCTCATCCACACACCATTTTCGGCCACCAAACACAACCGAAAATGCATCCAAACCACTTCTAAACAAAGCCCAGCCATAAACCAGCAAAACCACACATCCTTAAACATCAAATAACATCTAAAAACAACCTATCAATATCCTTATACCTCCAGCAACAACAAATCCACAATATCACCTCAAAAACAACCTTGAATCACAAGCTAAACTTAGGAAACTCAACCTATCCGGGATTGCATTGATCAAAGCTCAATTCCTTATCAATTTAATGTTCATTTAACATCAAAAACACATCTCAAATCACAGATTAATCAGATCTAACGAAAATCATCAAAAATCATCAAATCTTGCATTATAAGCCAAGATCCATTTCACCACTTAAAAACCTTTAATTAAACATCAATTAAGGATTGAAAACTTAGGAATTTCAGTAAAGAACTGATAGTTTAGAGGAGAAGGACGTTCTTACCTCCAAACTTGAGTTTCTCCTTTTTTTGGAATCAAAAACCTTGTTGAAACAATTAGCAATTGATGAGGTTTTGTAGATAGGATGATTAGGAATCAAATGAGAGTTGAAAGGAGGGATTTAGGTGAGAAAATCAGATCCAATTCTCTGGAGAATAGGTGTTTGGGTTGAGAGAAAATGAGAGAAAGAAAATTGGGAAAAGTTGGTTACAAAATCCAAAAATAGCCAAATGGCTTTCCCTCCACTTTTAATATCATTTAAAATCAGAATTTAGTCTTAAAATATCTTAGAAAAATCTGGAGAAACTCCCTTTGGGTAAATAGCTCCTTAAAGATTCAAAGTTTCAACCCTTTCTAAAACAGTCACCAAACTTTCAAAAATTACATTTTGGTCACTAGCCAAAATGTCACCCTTCCAAAACTCATTTTCCAAAATTGATTTCACAGTTCACTTAATTATATTAAAAGATGATTTTAGAACATTTTTCCATATTTTTAATGCAACCCGAACTAGGTTTTCCTAAATTCACCCTTTTAGATTCGAACAGCACTTTGACCGAACCGGTCAACGCCCAAGACTTCTAAGCCCAAAACCGGGGCGTTACAGGAGGAGCGTGAAGGTCATTTGAGAGTTGTTTTGCAAGCGCTGTTGGAAAATCAGCTTTATGCTAAGCTGAGCAAGTGTGAGTTTTGGCTTAAGGAAGTTGTGTTCCTTGGTCATGTGGTTTCGGCTGAAGGGATTCGAGTTGATCCTAAGAAGGTTGAGGCGGTGATGAATTGGAAGCCTCCTAAGTATGTTCATGAAGTTCGTAGTTTCCTTGGGTTGGCAGGATACTACTGCAGGTTCGTGGATGGATTTTCTAAGATTGTTGCTCCTTTAACAAAGTTGTTGCAAAAAGATGTTAAGTATGAGTGGACGGAAGCGAGACAACAAGCTTTTGAGAAGCTTAAGGCAGCTCTGACGCAAGCTCCTATCTTGGTTCAACCTGAATCAGGAAAAGAGTTTGTGGTGTACAGTGACGCATCCTACGTTGGTTTGGGGTGTGTGCTAATGCAAGAGGGTAAGGTAGTGGCTTATGCATCGCGTCAGTTGAAGGTGCATGAGCGCAATTATCCTACGCATGATATTGAGTTAGCTGCGGTGGTTTTTGCTTTGAAAATCTGGAGGCATTATCTTTATGGTGAGAAGTGTACTGTGTACACGGATCACAAGAGTTTGAAGTATTTGATGTCTCAGAAAGAGTTGAATCTTAGGCAACGGCGATGGGTGGAGTTGCTTAAGGATTAAGATCTAAAGATCGATATCACCTGGGAAAGGCCAATGTTGTGGCTGACGCCTTGAGTGGAAAAGTGGCGGTGGAGTTAAGGGCGATGTTTGCTAGCTTGAACATATTGTGAGATGGAGGTCTTGTTGCTGAATTGCAAGTGAAACCATCTCTAGTTCAGTTGATAAAAGATAAGCAGTTGTTGAATGATTCGTTGGTGCCACATGTTCAGGATATTGCTGAGGATAGACCATCGGATTTCTGTTTTAATGATGATGGAGTTCTATGTTTTTGAAGTCGGATAGTAGTGCCGAATGATGTGGAACTGAGGCGTACTATTCTGACTGAAGCTCATAGTAGTCCTTTTGCTATGCATCCTGGTAGTACAAAGATTTACCGTGATCTGAAGGATGAGTACTACTGGGTGGGTTTGAAGAAAGATGTTGGTGAATATGTGAGCAAGTGCATGGTTTGTCAGCGGGTTAAGGCTGAGCATCAGTTTCCTTCGGGGTTATTGCAACCGTTGAGGATCCCTGAATGGAAATGGGAGAGAATCACCATAGACTTTGTGTCAGGTTTTCCTTTGACGCCATCAAAGAGGAATTATGTGTGGGTGATTGTGGATCGCCTTAAGAAGTGTGCGCATTTATTGCCTGTGCATACTACGTATACCTTAGACAAGCTTGCAGAGCTGTACATTGCTGAGATTGTACGTCTGCATGGTGTACCAAAATCTATACTGTCGGATAGAGATTTAAGGTTCATAGCAAGGTTTTGGGAGTGTTTACATCAAGCATTGGGTACGCGGCTGAATTTCAGTACTTCTTATCATCCACAGACGGATGGACAGTCTGAGCGTGTTATCCAAGTGCTTGAGGATATGTTGAGGTGCTGCGTGATTGAGTTTCAAGGCTCTTGGGAGAAACACTTGCCTTTGGTAGAGTTTGCTTATAATAATAGCTACGAGGCAAGTATTCAAATGGCATCTTATGAAGCCTTGTATGGGAGGAAGTGCAGAACTCCTCTTTGTTGGGCTAAAACGAGACAAAAGTTGGACTCAATGCCAACTTTATTGAAAGGAACCACCAAGAAGGTGAAGCTCATTTGTGAGTGGTTGAAGGCAGCCTCTGATCGGCAAAAGTCTTATGCGGATTTGAAGTGTAAGGAGATAGAGTTTGCGGTGGGTGACCGTGTGTTCTTAAAGGTTTCACCTTGGAAGAAGGTGATGAGGTTTGGCCGGAAGGGTAAGTTGAGCCCTAGATATATTGGACCATACGAGGTGATAGAACGTGTGGGTCTTGTTGCTTATAAGTTGAGGCTACCATATGAGCTAGAGAGGATACATAATGTGTTTCATGTATCTATGCTTCGAAGGTATAGATCGGATCCTTCGCATGTTATGCCTGTGGAGGAAGTTGAGTTGAATCCAGATTTGACATATGATAAGGAGCCAATTGAGATTTTGGATTCGGATAATAAGGTTCTCCGGGGTAAGACCATTGAGCTGGTTAAGGTGTTGTGGAGGCATCGTGGTGTTGAGGAAGCCACGTGGGAAAGAAAAGAAGATATGAAGTAGCAGTTTCCTTACCTTTTTCCTCAAGGTAAATTTCGAGGACGAAATTTCTTAAGAGGGGGAGAGTTGTAACACCCCAAATTTGGGCCTAGATGTTTAGAGTCTGAACCGGACCGGTCTGAAAAACGGTTCAAATCTAAAAGGGAGTTTTAGGGAACACCTAGTTTAGGATACTTTAAAAATATAGAAGAATATCTAAAAATCCTCATTTAATATATAAAAGAGAACGGTGGAATTAATTTTACAAAAATAAGGTTTGGAAATACTACATTTTGGTGTAGTGACCAAATCACAATTTTTCAAAGTTAAGTAGTGATTGTTTTCTAAAGGATTGAAACTTTGAATCTTTAAGGAGCTAATTTTACCAAAATGTTTTCATCCGATTTTTCCTTAATTTGAGTGATTTAATGAATGTTTTAATTAAAGAAAATGAAGGTGATTAAATTAGAAAACCACCTTTGACTTTTCATAGTCACTTTTCACAAATTTTCCCTCAATTTATTTTCTCTCAAATTCCTTTCAACCAAACACATTTTCTCCAGCAAATACACTTTGATTTTCACTTCATTTGATGAGATTTCAATCACTCTTTGATTCTTAATCAATTCCTCATCAAATCCACTTGATTTCTACATTGAATTTTCAAGAAAACTTTCCCAAATCAAGGAGAAATCATCCATTAGAGGTAAGCTTCGTCCTTCTCCTCTAATGATCAGTTCTTTACTGAAATTCCCAAGTTATCAATCATTTATTAATGATTTTTAAGAGGTTTTAATGTTAGAAACAAGAAATTGGCTTAAAACTCAAGATTTTGGAAGAGATCTTGAAAATTTTCGTGGTGATTGATTGGGCTCTGTTTTGAGATTATTTTCTAATGTATTTTGGATGTTAATTGATGTTACGAATGAGGTTTTATCAATCCAATCCCGAATATGTTTGTTTTTCCTAAGTTTTGCTTGTTAGAGTGATGGTTTTTGGGGTGTTTTTGGTGTTCTGTTATAGCTGGAGGTATAAGGACGTGATTGTGTTGGTTTTTGATGTTAATTGATGTTTAGAAATGATTAGAAGTGATGGATCTTGGCTGGGTTTGGCTTTGGAAGAGTTTGGAGGTGATTTCGGTAGTGTTTGGTAGCCGATATGTGGTTTTTGAGTAGAGCATCGAGTTTAGGTGTGTGGCTGAGATTTTCAATGCATGATGATGCATTAATCCTCTGCTCTTATGTGTTTAAAACAGGGGAGACATCTTCCGACACCTTTGGAGTTGATCCGGAAGCTTAGATAGCGTTTCTGCGAGCAAGCGAAACGTAATCGGTGAGTGCGTATGGTTTTAGAAGTCCTTGAGAGACAAAGAAACATGGTTTGGGGATTTAGGAAAGGTTTGAAATACCTTCCTAAGTCCGGAAGTAAGTATTGGCTAGATTGCTCTCTTAAATGTGGTGGTTGCCCCTTAAATGCTTTTACATGCTCATGGTTTAAGATTGATAAATTCCTACTATTTTTATGCATATTTTATAGCATGAGATGATGCTTGAAATAATTTCATGAAGTAACATGTTGCATAGTTGAGATTTGAGCTTTTATGTTAAAGCATAGCAAATGTTATGGTTTTGAAATGAGATGAGAATATTCTAGAATTGTTGCATGAAAAATAGTAGGTGAGATGATGTTTTAACATAATATATTGGCATAGATGTCGAGATACTTACCGGATATAATTGATCGATCAATAGGATGAGAGTGCACTATAAACTAAAAGTTCGTACATGCTCTTTGGTTAAGCCAAAAGGAGAGAACCGATGATGGGCATTCCATCGGGTAGGACTTGGTGTAATACCCAAGCTTTGTGGCGATGTGAGATTCCGCCGTGTGAGTACGGTGATATGAGATTCCACCGGAAACTATGTTTCTAGACGAGTGAGTACGGTGATGAGAGATGCCACCAGAAGTGTCTAGTGAGATGTCCGCATATCCTAGTAATAATGAGATGTGAAATGCCAATATAAAATATGTAATGGTTTTTGATTCACATGTACCCTTGATGAAATGGTTTATGCTATGAGAAATGCATATGTGATTTGATTATGAAATGCTTTAGAGTACAAGCATGGGTATGGCTTTGCCATGAGTTTTGCATTGGTTTAACTGCATGAGATGGAATGAAGGTACATGTGTTTTTCAATGAGAAGTTGCTTTGAATGGGTTTTCAAGCATGAGATAGAATGAGCATGTTGTTCAAAAGCTTTTGAGAGAGTGTTTTCAAGTTATGCATTATTGTGTTGGTTTTCTTTAGAGCATGCCTCACTAAGCATTTGTGCTTACGCTCTCTCTTTTACCTATAATACAGATAATTGAGGTGTTTTTGGGCATCAAGGAAGTTAAGTTCATCCAAGGAGGTCGAAGCTCATGTATGGTGAAGTTTTCACACACTTTAGTTTTGATATATAATGGCAATGGGAAGCCAAGAATTGTATTTGGGAGATATGTTGAACTCCCTAAGGTTGTGGCATGTTTGTGTTGGCTTGTTTGAGTTGTAAATGGCCTTAATTGTTCTGGTTTGAGATTGGATTGCTTATATTGGGTTGTGTTTTGGAAGCATGCCCCTAGATTATGAGAATTTGTGTGTGATGCTATGTTTGTGTTAGAATGTCCCAAATATGTTCCTTACATGTATGATGATTTGTTGGTATGGTTTGGGAGTCTTTGGGGGATGTTTGAGTGTGTTATTGAATGAAAGACCAGCATCTGCTGCTGTTTCTGGGCAGGGTGTATCGAAACACCCTATAGTGTTTCGAAATAGGGCCTGAAATGGTCATGGCGTTCTGAAACGTATGGGGCTGTTTCAAAACAGTTTGGCTACTGGAATGTGTGTTTCGGTATTGGTCTCGGAACATACCCGCGTACCGAAACGGTCAACACCGTTTCGATACAGCTTTTCGGTACGGTAGGCAGGTGTTCCGAAACGGGTGACCGTTGGACACAAATTTGAATTGTTTTGAGTTTGCATGCTTTACATTTTAGTCCTAAATGTTGTGATTGCAATTGCTTGAGCTTGAGATGTCTTTTTAGGCTGAAATTTGGAAGTCTTGTGTAACGCCCCGGTTTTGGGCTTGGAAGTCTTGGGCGTTGACCGGTTGGTCAAAGTGCTGTTCGAATCGTAAGAGGTTAAATTAGGAAAGCCTAGTTCGGGTTGCATAAAAATTATGGAAAAATGTTCTAAAATCATCTTTTATTATAATTAAGTGAACTGTGACATCAATTTTGGAAAATGAGTTTCGGAAATGTGACATTTTGGCTAGTGACCAAAATGTAATTTTTGAAAGTTTGGTGGCTATTTTATAAAGGGTTGAAACTTTGAATCTTTAAGGAGCTATTTACCCAAAGGGAGTTTCTCCAGATTTTTCTAAGATATTTTAACTCATAATTCTGATTTTAAAAGAATCAAAAGGAGGGAAAATCCAATTTTAGCTATTTTCTCATTTAACTACCTATTTTCTCTCTATCTTTTTCTCTCAACCCAAACACTCATTTTCCAGAGGTCTTGTTCTGATTTTCTCACCTAAAATCATTCTTTCAACTCTCATTTGATTGCAAATCATTGTGTCTTCAAATCCTCTTCAATTGCTTCAAGTTTCATCAAGCTTTTCTATTCCAAAAAGAGGAGAAACTCAAGTTTGGAGGTAAGAACGTCCTTCTCCTCTGAACTTCAAGTTCTTTAATGAAATTCCTAAAGTTTTCAATCCTAATTTGATAATTGATTAAAGGTTTTAAGGTTGATTTATGGATCTTGGCTAATTATGCAAGATTTTGATGATTTCACTTGATTTTCGTTTGATCTGTTAAATCAGTGTTTTGAGAAGTGTTTTTGATGTTAAATGATCATTAAATTGATGTGGTAATGAGTTTTGATTGATGCAATCCCGGATAGGTTGGGTTTCCTAAGTTTAGCTTGTGTTTTAAGGTAGCTTTTGTGGTGATCTTGTCGATCTGGTGTTGCTGGAGGTATAAGGATGGTTGTAGGTTGTTTTTAGATGTGTTATGATGTTTATGGAAGTGAGGTTTTGCTGGTTTGTGGCTGGGCTTTGTTTAGAAGTGTTTCGGATGCATTTTCGGTTGTGTTTGGTGGCCGAAAATGGAGGTTTAGTGAGAGCAGCGAGTTTAGATGCTTTCATTGAAGCAATTAATGCATGATGATGCATTAATCCTCTGCTTTAATGTGTTGAAACAGGGGAGGCATCCTTGGATCCAAGATTTGTTGATCCGGAGGCTTGTTTTGGTGCTTTGGCTTGAAGCGAAGTGGTAATCGGTGAGTGAAAATGGATTTTCAGCTTTTAAACCAAAGGTTGAAGGTTTTGGGAGCTTAGTTTAAGTCTAAACAACTTTGCTAAGCTCAATTGTAAGTTTTCGGATTACTCTCTCTAAGTGGTGGCCATGTTTTGTTGAAATGTGAAATGATGATTTTGCATGATTTGCTACTGTTTTGGAAAGCATGTTTTAGCATGTTAATTGCTGATGTTTTAGCATGATTTATTCTGATGATTTAAGCCATGTGTTGAAGGTGTCTCTAGGTAAGAGTACCTTGTTTTTATGCATTGTTAAATGATGATTTAATGCTTTGAAATGCATGATGAAATGGCTTGGTTTAAATGCTTTAAAACAGTGGATTATATGTTGTATAAAGTGTATATTGGCAAGTGATGGTTTGTAAAAGTGAAGGTCACTAAGGTGGTTAAAAGTCCTTGAGTGAGCCTTGTTACCTAAGATCATCAAGGTGGTTAAAAGTCCTTGGATGAATCTTGTTACGGACACTAAGGTGGTTAAAAGTCCTTAGGTGCTCCTTTCCATGGTGGTTAAAAGTCCATGGGGCCAAGGTGTTTAAAAGTCCTTGGGGTATTTCAAGCTACGGACACAAAGGTGGTTAAAAGTCCTTGTGTGGTCCATTCATGGTGTTTAAAAGTCCATGGCCAAGGTGTTTAAAAGTCCTTGGGGTCCAAGGTGTTTAAAAGTCCTTGGGGTCCAAGGTGTTTAAAAGTCCTTGGGGAAAGTTGTTGAACTTGATTTCATAAATGAAATGTATCACTTGAGCCAATATGACATGTATAGTACATGAGATGCATGAGATGCATGATTTAATGTTTATGTTGAAGCATGAGATGCTTGTTTAAATGAAATGTGGAAGCATGTTATTGCTTGATTTAAAGTATGCTCTGAGCATGTGTAAAGGTGGTTTACAAGCATGTTTTACAAATGATTTTAATTGCATTATTGAATGGTTTTTAAAGAGCACTCCTCACTATGCTTTGGCTTACGCTCTCTCGTTTTCTTGATTCAATAATGCAGAGCATTAGAGTGCATTGAGGGCAGCAAGAGGAGGCAAGCAAACAAGTACAAGTAAAGCTCAATGTATGAAGGTTTTATAAGTGTTTTAGCTTTTGCATGTTTTGGCAATGGGGGACCAATATGTATATGTGTTTTGGGAGGTGTTTATGACTCCCTAAGTATGTTGAATGTGGTTGATGTTGCTGGTTTTTGGATTGAACCTTATATGCTTGTTTTGCAAGTTGGTGCTTAAGTAGATAGCTTGTGTAGGAAGCATGACCTTAAATTTGGGGCTTTTTGCATGAGATGTGATTTTGCTGAATTGATGTTGCTTGGATGTCTTAAATATGTTTAATTGCATGTTGGTAAAGTTTGGTGATGTTTGGAGCATGTTTGAGTGTCCAATTGCATGATCTAGTATGCTTGTTTGCTGGTTTTTGTGCAGGCGTTTCGGAACAGGGGTGTACCGTTTCGGAACAGGTGCCTTGCATGAACCCAGGCATCCGAAACGGTATGCACCGTTTCGAAACGGTTTAGCCTCTGCCGAGGCCATGTTCCGGAACCCGTTTCGGAACGGCCCGTGTTTCGGAACAGGGCTAGCCTGTTTCGGAACGGTCGACCGTTTGGGGGCTGACATGGTAGTTATATGTTTTGAAATGTTTGCGTTTTGGTCCTGAATCTTGTATGATCAATTGCATGAGCTGTGGATGTTCTTTTGAGCTGAAATTTCACAGAGAAGCATGAAACCTGACTAATTTCAAGATGGTAACTTTAATTTGGGTTAAGTCCCTTAATTTATCAGAATTTACAATTTGGTCCCTTAAGTTGTAATTTGTTCATTTGGGTCCCTGTTTGATCTCTGATGTTTGTGATCTTTTAATATGTTGACTGTATGGTCACACTTAAGGTTAATATGCATCTAGACAAGATTAAAAAGAAAAAAAAGGGTCGTTAATCAAGGTTGACTTTCGGGTTGACTTTGGTTTTCCCCGTGTAATCTTCGTAGTTCGGGTCAACCGTCTAGACCGGGCTACGAGGGTTACATTTGGTGGTATCAGAGCTGAGTTCTCGAGTAATTGGGAATGTGTGTATGCATGATTGAAGCATGGTTTGGTTTGTATGCTTGTTGAGTGAAAGCATGTTCAGTGATATGATATGATGATGTGTATGTGATGCATGTTGTGATGATGCATGATGAGGGTACCCATTGCCAAACAAAAGCTAAAGAGATGATGTTGTTTTTGAAAGAAATTGAGCTTGAATACTTGGAATTTGCTTACCTTGCTGGTCCTGACTTGTTTTATTTTGTATTGTTATGCATGGTAATAGTATGGCACCACGTAGAGAGTTAAGGAGTAGCGTGAGAGCTACGACCCCGGAGGGGAATGTGAATGATGAGCACACTGGTAGTGCTGTGTTACCTCCTCCTCCACCTGGTGGTGGTGGTGCGGAGAGGGAAAGAGCTGGAGCTGGAGCTGAGGCAGCTGGTGCTGGAGCTGCAGGACCTGAAGTTGGTCAGGGGCAAGCGATGCCTGACATGTCTGTGTTGGTACAAGCTATTGCGGGTGCTTTTCGAGCAGCAGTAGCTGGAGCTCAAGGAGCTGGGCATCAAGGAGATGCTGGTGCTAGACTACCCTTGGAACGTTTGCGCAGTCTTGGTGGGACTGAGTTTAGGGGTATGTCAGCTGAGAGGTCAGAAGCATGGTTGGAGAGTACCAAGCGTGTCTTGGGACAAATGAGTTGCACTGATGTGCAGAAGCTGGGATGTGTGGTGTCACTGCTGCAAGGTGATGCTTATACGTGGTGGACGACCACAATCTCTGGGATGGCTGATGCTGATGTTACTTGGACGTTCTTTCAGCATGCGTTCAAGAGGAGATATCTGGGAGTTAGATATCTGGATGAAAAGAAGCGTGAATTCATGTCTCTGACCCAAGGGAGCATGAGTGTGGCTGAGTATGAGGTACAGTTTGTACGTCTTAGCCAGTATGCACCGGAGCTGATACCTGATGAGCGCGAGAGGTGCGAAAGGTTCCGTTATGGCTTGGTGACGGAAGTTAAGACCTATATGTTGGCTGCGGAGTACAATGATTTCGATGTGCTGGTTAGTCGGTCCAAAGACATCGAGATGAACCTGAGTTTGTCTGCTAAGGGTGCTGGAGCTAGTTCTGGGAAGAGAGCTGCAGAGTATAGTTCCGGAGGACGGAACAAGAGAGGGCGTGATCAGAGGTTTCAGCCATCGTCTAAGAGAGGTGGAGGTGCACCTGCTAGGGGTGGCAATGCTAGAGCTGACCCTAGTGCTTGTTGGATTTGTGGTTCCCGTGGTCACTTGAAGCGTGACTGTCCTCGTGCTGGGAGGGAGGTGCAAGCTCCTGTGGTGGCGGCTGGTTATGAGTGCTAGAACTGTGGTTCAGCTGATCATCTGAGACGTGATTGTCCGAGGATGGCTGGTGGTCAAGAGCGTGCTCCTGTTGCAGCACCGCAGAGAGGTCGTGGGCGCGGCCGTGGTAATTTTCAGAGGCGAGAGGAAGGTGGACGTGGTGTAGCTCATGTTGTGGCTATTCAACCTGAGGGTGGAGGCCAAGCGAGGGTGTATGCTCAGCGCGAAGGAAGGAATGATGCTGATGTGATTGCAGGTACCTTTACTTTGCAATCCTTGTCATTGCTTTCTTTGATTGATTCTGGATCTACGCATTCATACATTCTTCGTGAGCATGCTGAGTTGCTTGGTTTGCCTGTTGAGTCTTTGGATGTTGGTGTTAGAGTCACTAGTTCTTTTGGTGAAACTGTTGTGACTCGTAAGCTTTATAGAAGGTGTCCTTTGGTTGTTCAAGAGCATGTCTTTCTTGTTGATCTTATGGAGTTGCCCTTTTATGGTTTTGATGTGATCCTTGGTATGGATTGGCTTGCTGAGCATCGTGCTGTTGTGGATTGTGAGAATAAGCGGGTTTCGCTTAGGCTTGCGGATGATTATGAAGTGGTGGTGGTTGGTGAGAATGTGAAGTTTCTTGCCAATGTTGTTTCTACCTTGGAGGCGAGCAGGATGTTGAGGCAAGGTTGTGAAGCTTTTCTAGCTTTCGTGATGAATCCTAGTTCGAAGGAGCTGAGGGTGCAGGATATCAGGGTTGTGAAGGAGTTTCCTGATGTTTTTCCTGAAGAGTTGCCTGGTTTACCTCCTAATCGTGAGGTGGAGTTTGGTATTGAGCTGTATGAGAATACCACTCCTGTGTCCATTACTCCCTACAGAATGGCACCTAAAGAGCTGAAGGAGCTGAAGACGCAGTTGCAAGAGTTGCTTGATCGTGGTTTCATCCGGCCGAGTGTTTCGCCTTGGGGTGCTCCTGTCTTGTTTGTGAAGAAGAAAGATGGCACGATGAGGATGTGCATTGATTACCGTCAGCTGAACAAGTTGACTATCAAGAATCGGTATCCTTTGCCGAGGATTGATGATCTCTTTGATCAATTTCGGGGAGCTGCTGTGTTCTCTAAGATTGACTTGAGGTCAGGGTATAATCAGTTGAAGGTGAAGGATGTGGATGTGCCTAAGACTGCTTTCAGGACAAGGTATGGGCATTATGAGTTCCTTGTGATGCCGTTTGGTCTGACAAATGCTCCTGCTGCTTTCATGGACATGATGAATCGTGTTTTTCATGAATACCTGGACAAGTTCGTTGTGGTGTTCATTGATGATATCCTTGTGTACTCGCGTACTGAGGAAGAGCACGAAGAGCATTTGAGGATCGTGTTGCAAGCTTTGTTGGAGAATCAGCTTTATGCTAAGTTGAGCAAGTGTGAGTTCTGGCTTAGAGAGGTGGTTTTTCTTGGGCATGTGGTCTCAGCTGAGGGGATTCGTGTTGATCCTCAGAAGATTGAAGCAGTGATGAATTGGAAAGTTTCTAAGTCTGTTCAGGAGGTCCGTAGTTTCCTTGGTTTGGCAGGATACTACCGAAGGTTTGTGGATGGTTTTTCCAAGATTGCTGCTCCTTTGACGAAGTTGCTGCAGAAAGATGTTAAGTATGAGTGGACAGAAGCGAGGCAGCAAGCTTTTGAGAAGCTGAAGATGGCTTTGACTCAAGCTCCTATCTTGATTCAGCCTGAATCAGGGAAAGAGTTTGTAGTCTACAGTGATGCATCCTATGTTGGTTTGGGGTGTGTGCTGATGCAAGAGGGTAAGGTTGTGGCTTATGCGTCGCGGCAGTTGAAGGTGCATGAGCGCAATTATCCTACGCATGATATTGAGCTGGCTGCAGTGGTTTTTGCTCTGAAGATCTGGAGGCATTATCTGTATGGTGAGAAGTGTACTGTGTACACGGATCACAAGAGTTTGAGGTATCTGATGTCTCAGAAGGAGTTGAATCTCAGGCAGCGACGTTGGTTGGAGTTGCTCAAGGATTATGACCTGACGATAGAATATCATCCTGGAAAGGCCAATGTTGTTGCGGATGCCTTGAGTAGAAAGGTAGCTGTTGAGCTGAGAGCTATGTTTGCTAGCTTGAGTATATCGCAGGATGGTGGTCTTGTTGCTGAGTTGCAAGTGAAACCTTCGTTGGTTCAGTTGATCAAGGATAAGCAGTTGTTGGATGATTCCTTGGTGTCTCATGTTCAGGATATCGCGGAGGGTAGACCTTCGGATTTCTGTTTTAATGAGGATGGGGTGTTGTGTTTTGGTAATCGGATAGTAGTGCCTGCAGATGCTGAGTTGAGGCATGCTATTCTAGCTGAAGGTCATAGTAGTCCTTTTGCTATGCATCCTGGTAGTACAAAGATGTATCGCGATCTGCGTGATGAGTACTATTGGGTAGGGTTGAAGAAGGATGTGGCAGAGTTTGTAAGCAAGTGTTTGGTGTGTCAGCGAGTCAAGGCTGAACATCAGGTTCCTTCTGGTTTGTTGCAACCGTTGAAAATTCCTGAATGGAAGTGAGAGAGGGTTACCATGGATTTTGTATCTGGTTTGCCTTTGTCTCCGTCAAAGAAGAATTCTGTTTGGGTGATTGTGGATCGCCTGACGAAGTGTGCGCATTTCTTGCCTGTGCATACTACGTTTTCTTTGGATAAGCTGGCAGAGCTGTACATTGCTGAGGTTGTGAGGTTGCATGGTGTGCCTAAGTCGATCGTGTCGGATAGGGATCCGAGGTTCACATCGCGTTTTTGGCAGTGTTTGCATCAAGCTCTGGGTACAAGGTTGCATTTCAGTACATCCTATCATCCTTAGTCGGATGGCCAGTCTGAGCGGGTTATTCAGATTTTGGAGGATATGTTGAGATGCTGCGTGATAGAGTTCCAAGGTTCTTGGGAGAAGCATCTGCCTTTGGTTGAGTTCGCTTACAACAACAGTTTTCAGGCAAGTATACAGATGGCACCTTATGAGGCTCTGTATGGGAGGAAGTGTAGGACTCCTCTGTGTTGGGCTGAAACTGGTCAAAAGTTGGTTTCGATGCCTGCTTTGTTGAAAGGTACTACCGAGAAGGTGAAGCTCATATGTGAGAGGTTGAAGGCTGCTTCTGATCGGCAGAAGTCTTACGCGGATTTGAAGCGTAAGGAGATAGAGTTTGCGGTGGGTGATCGCGTGTTCTTGAAGGTTTCGCCTTGGAAGAAGGTGATGAGGTTTGGGCGGAAGGGTAAGCTGAGCCCTAGATACATTGGACCGTATGAGGTTGTTGAGCGTGTGGGTCCTGTTGCGTATCGGTTGAGGTTACCTCAGGAGCTAGAGAAGATTCATGATGTGTTCCATGTTTCTATGCTCCGGAGGTATCGATCTGATCCTTCGCATGTGTTGCCTGTGGAGGAAGTGGAATTGAATCCGGATTTGACCTATGATGAGGAACCGGTGAAGGTTCTGGATTCAGATAGCAAAGTTCTTCGTGGCAAGACCATTGAGTTGGTGAAGGTGCTGTGGAAGCATCGCGGTGTTGAGGAAGCCACGTGGGAGCGGAAGGATGATATGCTGAAGCAGTTTCCTTATCTCTTTCCTTCAGGTAAATTTCGAGGACGAAATTTCTTAAGGGGGGAGAGTTGTAACGCCCCGGTTTTGGGCTTGGAAGTCTTGGGCGTTGACCGGTTGGTCAAAGTGCTGTTCGAATCGTAAGAGGTTAAATTAGGAAAGCCTAGTTCGGGTTGCATAAAAATTATGGAAAAATGTTCTAAAATCATCTTTTATTATAATTAAGTGAACTGTGACATCAATTTTGGAAAATGAGTTTCGGAAATGTGACATTTTGGCTAGTGACCAAAATGTAATTTTTGAAAGTTTGGTGGCTATTTTATAAAGGGTTGAAACTTTGAATCTTTAAGGAGCTATTTACCCAAAGGGAGTTTCTCCAGATTTTTCTAAGATATTTTAACTCATAATTCTGATTTTAAAAGAATCAAAAGGAGGGAAAATCCAATTTTAGCTATTTTCTCATTTAACTACCTATTTTCTCTCTATCTTTTTCTCTCAACCCAAACACTCATTTTCCAGAGGTCTTGTTCTGATTTTCTCACCTAAAATCATTCTTTCAACTCTCATTTGATTGCAAATCATTGTGTCTTCAAATCCTCTTCAATTGCTTCAAGTTTCATCAAGCTTTTCTATTCCAAAAAGAGGAGAAACTCAAGTTTGGAGGTAAGAACGTCCTTCTCCTCTGAACTTCAAGTTCTTTAATGAAATTCCTAAAGTTTTCAATCCTAATTTGATAATTGATTAAAGGTTTTAAGGTTGATTTATGGATCTTGGCTAATTATGCAAGATTTTGATGATTTCACTTGATTTTCGTTTGATCTGTTAAATCAGTGTTTTGAGAAGTGTTTTTGATGTTAAATGATCATTAAATTGATGTGGTAATGAGTTTTGATTGATGCAATCCCGGATAGGTTGGGTTTCCTAAGTTTAGCTTGTGTTTTAAGGTAGCTTTTGTGGTGATCTTGTCGATCTGGTGTTGCTGGAGGTATAAGGATGGTTGTAGGTTGTTTTTAGATGTGTTATGATGTTTATGGAAGTGAGGTTTTGCTGGTTTGTGGCTGGGCTTTGTTTAGAAGTGTTTCGGATGCATTTTCGGTTGTGTTTGGTGGCCGAAAATGGAGGTTTAGTGAGAGCAGCGAGTTTAGATGCTTTCATTGAAGCAATTAATGCATGATGATGCATTAATCCTCTGCTTTAATGTGTTGAAACAGGGGAGGCATCCTTGGATCCAAGATTTGTTGATCCGGAGGCTTGTTTTGGTGCTTTGGCTTGAAGCGAAGTGGTAATCGGTGAGTGAAAATGGATTTTCAGCTTTTAAACCAAAGGTTGAAGGTTTTGGGAGCTTAGTTTAAGTCTAAACAACTTTGCTAAGCTCAAGTGTAAGTTTTCGGATTACTCTCTCTAAGTGGTGGCCATGTTTTGTTGAAATGTGAAATGATGATTTTGCATGATTTGCTACTGTTTTGGAAAGCATGTTTTAGCATGTTAATTGCTGATGTTTTAGCATGATTTATTCTGATGATTTAAGCCATGTGTTGAAGGTGTCTCTAGGTAAGAGTACCTTGTTTTTATGCATTGTTAAATGATGATTTAATGCTTTGAAATGCATGATGAAATGGCTTGGTTTAAATGCTTTAAAACAGTGGATTATATGATGTATAAAGTGTATATTGGCAAGTGATGGTTTGTAAAAGTGAAGGTCACTAAGGTGGTTAAAAGTCCTTGAGTGAGCCTTGTTACCTAAGATCATCAAGGTGGTTAAAAGTCCTTGGATGAATCTTGTTACGGACACTAAGGTGGTTAAAAGTCCTTAGGTGCTCCTTTCCATGGTGGTTAAAAGTCCATGGGGCCAAGGTGTTTAAAAGTCCTTGGGGCCAAGGTGTTTAAAAGTCCTTGGGGTATTTCAAGCTACGGACACAAAGGTGGTTAAAAGTCCTTGTGTGGTCCATTCATGGTGTTTAAAAGTCCATGGCCAAGGTGTTTAAAAGTCCTTGGGGTCCAAGGTGTTTAAAAGTCCTTGGGGTCCAAGGTGTTTAAAAGTCCTTGGGGAAAGTTGTTGAACTTGATTTCATAAATGAAATGTATCACTTGAGCCAATATGACATGTATAGTACATGAGATGCATGAGATGCATGATTTAATGTTTATGTTGAAGCATGAGATGCTTGTTTAAATGAAATGTGGAAGCATGTTATTGCTTGATTTAAAGTATGCTCTGAGCATGTGTAAAGGTGGTTTACAAGCATGTTTTACAAATGATTTTAATTGCATTATTGAATGGTTTTTAAAGAGCACTCCTCACTAAGCTTTGGCTTACGCTCTCTCGTTTTCTTGATTCAATAATGCAGAGCATTAGAGTGCATTGAGGGCAGCAAGAGGAGGCAAGCAAACAAGTACAAGTAAAGCTCAATGTATGAAGGTTTTATAAGTGTTTTAGCTTTTGCATGTTTTGGCAATGGGGGACCAATATGTATATGTGTTTTGGGAGGTGTTTATGACTCCCTAAGTATGTTGAATGTGGTTGATGTTGCTGGTTTTTGGATTGAACCTTATATGCTTGTTTTGCAAGTTGGTGCTTAAGTAGATAGCTTGTGTAGGAAGCATGACCTTAAATTTGGGGCTTTTTGCATGAGATGTGATTTTGCTGAATTGATGTTGCTTGGATGTCTTAAATATGTTTAATTGCATGTTGGTAAAGTTTGGTGATGTTTGGAGCATGTTTGAGTGTCCAATTGCATGATCTAGTATGCTTGTTTGCTGGTTTTTGTGCAGGCGTTTCGGAACAGGGGTGTACCGTTTCGGAACGGGTGCCTTGCATGAACCCAGGCGTCCGAAACGGTATGCACCGTTTCGAAACGGTTTAGCCTCTGCCGAGGCCATGTTCCGGAACCCGTTTCGGAACGGCCCGTGTTTCGGAACAGGGCTAGCCTGTTTCGGAACGGTCGACCGTTAGGGGGCTGACATGGTAGTTATATGTTTTGAAATGTTTGCGTTTTGGTCCTGAATCTTGTATGATCAATTGCATGAGCTGTGGATGTTCTTTTGAGCTGAAATTTCACAGAGAAGCATGAAACCTGACTAATTTCAAGATGGTAACTTTAATTTGGGTTAAGTCCCTTAATTTATCAGAATTTACAATTTGGTCCCTTAAGTTGTAATTTGTTCATTTGGGTCCCTGTTTGATCTCTGATGTTTGTGATCTTTTAATATGTTGACTATATGGTCACACTTAAGGTTAATATGCATCTAGACAAGATTAAAAAGAAAAAAAAGGGTCGTTAATCAAGGTTGACTTTCGGGTTGACTTTGGTTTTCCCCGTGTAATCTTCGTAGTTCGGGTCAACCGTCTAGACCGGGCTACGGGGGTTACAACAGTTTGGCTACTGGAATGTGTGTTTCGGTATTGGTCTCGGAACATACCCGCGTACCGAAACGGTCAACACCGTTTCGATACAGCTTTTCGGTACGGTAGGCAGGTGTTCCGAAACGGGTGACCGTTGGACACAAATTTGAATTGTTTTGAGTTTGCATGCTTTACATTTTAGTCCTAAATGTTGTGATTGCAATTGCTTGAGCTTGAGATGTCTTTTTAGGCTGAAATTTGGCATAGAAGCATGTAACATGATTAATTTCATAGTGGTAATCCTAAAATCTATAAAGTCTCTCTAATTTACAGAATTTACAAATTGGTCCCTAATCTTGTGAAAAGTGCAATTGAGTCCTTAAATGTTATCCGATCGTTGTGCCTTTCTCAATCATGATTCGTGAGTACTCACATAGGGTTAACATGTATTTAGACAAGATTAAAATGAAAAAGGGTCGTTAATCAAGTTTGACTTTCAGGTTAACTTTGGTTTTCCCCGTGTAATCTTCGTAGTTCGGGTCAAGCGTCTAGGTCGGGCTAAGGTGGTTACAAATGATGTTTATTATGTTGTTACGCATTAAATGCATGGTGTTTTTGTCCCATGAGAATGTCATATGAGTTATTAAAATGTTGTTGAGTTCATGCTATGCTTGAGCTTGTGATTATGGCTTTTGAGATGTGTTTGGGGAGGTGTTTATCCTCGGTGAAATTCGTGGATTGTGATGTTGCGATGAGTATATTGACACATGGGTTATATTGGATAGATTGATCGATCAATAGGATGTGAAGTGCACTGTAATTATAAAAATTCTCGCGTGAGAAATTCTTCGGTTTCACAATACAAGTTGTGCTATTGTAATGCGAGTGGTAGGGGTTGTGCTATCCCCAACAGGCAATGCGGGTAGAGGCATCCCGAACGAAGTGAGATTGTGGTGAGGGTTGTTTCACCACGTGACTTGATGGGGGTTGTGGCATCAAGGTGTCCGCTTAGCCGAGCAACGCGTCAATGATGCTGGTATACTCATTAGCTTATGGTTTGGTATGAGCTTGGTAAACTCATATAGTTATGCTTTGTGCTTGAAGCATATGGAATATTATGGAGCCGATAGGCTTGGTTTGCACATGTGGTTTACATATGGAGCCGATAGGCTTGGTTTGCATATGTGTTATTGCTATTGCTTAAACATGTTGCAAGTTAGCATGTTGAAAAGGAAATGATTTGTGAAAAGGTGGTTTTCAAGAAATGGTTTTGGCTTCCAAAATGAGGATTGTTTTCAAAACTGCATTGTTGTAGTTTTGTTTTGAGCTCCGCTCACTAAGCTTTATAGCTTACGCTCTCTTTTCCAACAATGCAGATCCGTAGATCCTTTGGAAGGCAGCGGTGCAGGGGGGTGATCCAAGTGTCCGCTTTTAGCTCAAGTATGACCTTGCTTAGATAATAGTGTGTGTGGCAATGAGGGTGAACCTTGTTTTTGTTGTTAGGGGTGTTTGTAAAATCCTTGTGTTAAGAGCATGTTAGCTGCCCTTGTTGGCATGTTTATACCTTGTTTATATATGTCGAATCTTTAAGTATTTCCTTTTTAATCATATGTTAGCATGTTTTAGTTTCTCTTGTTCTTGATCATGTTTGATGGCTGTTTTTGGTGAATGTGTGTTGTTCTTGCTGTTTCTTTGATGGGTGTGAGGATTGGAGCCAAGGGAAACAACCTTGGAGATGCTTGTGTTGCAGTTCTGTTGTTACTGCAATAGGGTGTTTCGAAACGAACACGAACGTTTCAGAACATCTCTCATTTTGGCCTTGGCGTTCCAGAACGTGTATCGAAACGAGCTAAGCAGGGCCGTAACGGGTCCAAGCCGTTTCAGAACGTTTGCTCATTGTGAAGCTCTGTTCCGATACGACCTTAAGCGTTCCGAAACAGGGGTCGTTGGAAGTTGGTTGGAGGCATCTTTGAAGTTATTTTTCTTGCCTTTTGGTCCTAGTTTGTGGTGTTTTCAATTGTGCATGATTTTGTGCATGCCTTGTGTTGCATTTCATCATGGAAGCATGAAATGGGTTTAACTATACAAAGATCACCTTAATTACATCATAGGTCCCTATATTATACTAGTTTGTATTTTGGTTTCTGGTTGCTCTTTTGTTCGAATCAATGCTCGTTTTGCTGTTCTTTCTTCCAATGCGTGTTCTTAAACATAAGGCTAATCCGAGCATCTAGAAAAGATAATAATCATCACGTTTAGGGTTGCTAATTAGAGGGAAATCTTCGAATCTTTCTCTGGTTAGTCCTGTGTGATCCACTCGATATGGTTGGATGACTAGGCCATGTCGAGGGGGTTACAAGTGAGTACCACGTCACAGAAAGACGAAACACCTTCCTCCACCTGAGGCAAGGAGGACGACCTATCGAGCTGTATATTCATGATTTATGTAAATATTACCGATATGGAGCTGAGTTTATAAAGAAGGAAGAAGACAAGTGTGGAATGTTCATGGCTGACCTTAGCGATGAATTGCGACCTATGTTTACAGCCCTTGGAATCACCAACTTCCAGGATTTAGTGAACCAAGTCAAGGCCACTAAAGCTTCCCAGAAAGCTCAACGTACTGGTGGGTCTGTGAAGTTTGAGAAGAGGTTTAGATATGATTCACGGCCTCCAAGATGGAACAAAAAGGGGAGATATTAATGCCCCAAGCAAAATGTTTACCCACAGCCTTCCCGTTCTGGGAACATTGAGAGACCTCAGTCTGTGACGCAGTCTTTTGCCAAAGCAGTGTCTGTTGATAGCACCGGAGGATCGAACCAAGGCAACCAATATCCACTGTGTATTTATTGTCAAAAGAAGCATCCGACTGGACAATGTCTTAAGTAGACTGGAGCTTGTTATTTTTGGGGTGAGCAAGGTCACTTTATACGTGTCTGTCCTATGAATACAACTAAATCTGTGGCCACACCGACTACTGCTGCTTCTCTTGCTCAGTCCTTCACAGGTAAAGGATCGAATCAGGGTTCTTCTAGGACTTTTGGACGATCGAGTGGACCAGGGAAGCTCTTTAACAAACAAGATTCAAAGGCTCCTACCCAAATGTATCATGCGAGGAGTAGGGAAGAAGAATATGAACCTGGTGTCATTGCACGTACCATTGAGTTATATTCGCATCCTTTATATGCATTGATTGACTCTGGTTCAACCCATTCATTCATAAGCATCAATGTAGTTAAAAAGTATAACATGTCTTCTGGACCAATGATATCCAGAATCTCTGTAACCAATCCCCTAAGAGATTGTGTCACCGTAAGGGTAGTGTGCAATAATTGTCCCCTAATGATTTAAGGGATTCCTTTTCCGGCCAATTTGTTGGCTTTACCGATCAATGAATTCGATGCTATCTTAGGCTTAGATTGGCTTAATGAACATCGAGCCTGGGTAGATTGTTGTAAGAGAAAGTTGTATCTTAGGGGTTTGGGTAAAGAAAGTGTTGTTCTGATGAATGCGAGGAATCCATCATTGTATGCCTTGTCATTCAAAACCAAAAGTGAGCCGCAACTACAGAACATTGACACTGTATGTGAATTTCCTTGTGTTTTCCCTGATGAACTTCCAAGATTGCTCCCAACCCATGAAGTGGAATTAGGCATCGAGGTGCAACCAGGGACTGCTCTAGTTTCCATTGCATCATATCGAATGGCAGATGTGGAGTTGAAAGAATTAAAAGCTCAAATTCAGGACCTTATGAACAAGGGTTTCATTCAACCGAGCTCTTCACCATGGGGAGAACCAGTTCTCTTTGTTAAGAAGAATGATGGTTCTATGCGATTGTGCATTGACTATAGACAACTGAATAAAGTAACCATCAAGAATAAATATCCATTGCCTAGAATAGACAACATATTCGACCAATTAAAAGATTCCTATGTGTTTTCTAAGATTGATTTAAGGTCGGGCTATTATCAAATGAGAGTCAAGGAGTGTGACGTGCCTAAGACTGCCTTCCGTACAAGATATGGACATTACAAATTCTTTGTGATGCCTTTTTGGCTAACTAATGCACCGGCAGCTTTTATGGATTTAATGAATCGGGTATTCCGACCCTATCTTGATAAATTCATAGTAGTGTTTATAGATGACATATTGTTCTATTCCAAGAATGAAACGGAGCATCGATATCATCTTCGTATTGTACTTCAAACTTTGAGAGAGAAACAGTTGTATGCGAAGTTTTCAAAGTGTGAGTTCTGGCTCACCGAAGTTGCCTTTCAGGGGCATATCGTATCGGCTTTGGGCATTCAGGTGGACCCGAAGAAAATCCAAGCTATTGCAGATTGGCATCCATCGAAGAATATTGGTGAAGTTAGAAGCTTCCTTGGGCTTGCTGGCTATTACCGTTGATTCGTGAAGGGATGTTCTCCGCTCCTTTAACCAAATTATTGAGGAAGGAAGCTCCTTTTGTTTGGACCGAGGTTCAACAACGAAGCTTTGATCAGTTAAAACAAGTTCTGACCCATGCACCTATCTTGACCCAGCCCGAGTCTAGAAAAGACTATACAGTTTATAGTGATGCATCACATCTTGGGTTAGGATGCGTATTGATGCAAGAAGGCAAGGTTATTGCTTATGCTTCGAGGCAACTTAAGCCACACGAGATGAATTATCCCACCCACGACCTTGAATTGGCTGCATTTGTATTTGCATTGAAAATCTGGAGGCATTATCTCTACGGGGAGAAATGCTATCTTTTCACCTACCATAAAAGCCTCAAATATTTGTTGACTCAAAAGGAGTTGAATCTTCGACAACGAAGGTGGATGGAACTTCTTAAAGATTATGATCTGGTCATTGATTACCATCCGTGCAAGGCCAATGTTGTAGCTGATGCGTTCAACCGCAAACCTTTGCCTGGTAAGCATTGATAATAGACTTGAAGTTATAGGTATAGTGAAGCATATTAACTCATTGTAATATTGCTATTTTGTAACCCATCGAGCAATTAACGCTCACTTCCGACTTCGAAAACATCGTTGTCTTTTAGCTGAACTTCAAGTTCAGTCTACCATCATTACGCGAATAAAGGATTTGCAAGAGCAAGACCCAGAGCTCCAAGCCATTGTCTCTAAGCTATCGGATAATCTAGACTTCAGAATTAATTCTGAAGGACTCCTATGTTTCCATGATCGAGTTTGTGTACCTAATGATGAAACTTTTCGCACCGACATCCTTTTCAAAGCTCATATGAGTTCTTTTTCTGTTCACCCCGAGTCTGTGAAAATGTATAAAGACCTACGTGAGCTCTATTGGTGGCCAGGCATGAAGCAAGCCATAGTTGATTACATTTCCAAGTGTCTCATGTGTCAACGTGTTAAGGCAGAACATTGTGGCCCTACTGCACTATTACAGCCTATCGATCCACCAAAATGGAAATGGGGAAAGATAACTATGGACTTTGTTAGTGGTCTACCGTTAACCCCTGCAAGGCATGATGCTATATGGGTTATTGTAGATCGTTTCGCGAAGTCAGCTCATTTTATACCAGTTAGAACGGACTACGATCTTCCTAAGCTAGTTGACTTGTACATCAAGGAAGTAATCCGACTCCACGAAGTACCTAAGTCTATCATCTCCGACCGGGATCCTCGATTTGCATCGCGATTTTGGAGAACATTACAAGGAGCTCTGGGCACCAGAGTTAATCTTAGCACATCTTTTCACCCTCAATCTGATGGTCAGTCATAAAGGGTAATTCAGGCGAATCATCGAACAATCTATCTATTGAAATCCTAGAAATTTGCATTGTTATTGAATCTCCCTATACAAATATTGGAAGACATGCTTCAGGCATGTATTATTGATTTTGGTGGAACCTAGGAGAAATCTCTACCTCTGGTCGAGTTTTCTTACAACAACAGTTACCAAGAATCCATCCGAATGGTCGCGTATAAAGCATTATATGGTAGGCGAAGCAGAACTCCATTGTGTTGGTCGAAGCTTGGTGAGGGCAAGATGTTAGGCCTTGACTTGCTTCGTGAAACAGAAGAACGAGTTACCATTATTCATGATCGTTTAAAGGTTGTCTTTGATCGATAAAAGGCTTACGCTGATCTTAAAAGAAGAGGCATTGAGTATGAAGTTGTTGAAAAGCCTTTCTTAAAGTGTCACCATGGAAGAAAGTCCTGAGATTTGGCAAGAATGGAAAATTGAGTCCTCGGTTCATTGCACCCTTTGAAATCATTGCAAATATTGGCCCAATGGCTTATTAGCTATTGTTATCCTTAGAATTGAGTAAAATCCACGATGTCTTTCATGTATCGATGCTTTGAAAGTACCAATCTAACCTCTCACACATTGTGGAACCCGAATCTGTAGAACTTCGACCTAATCTGATATGACCATCAAGAACAAGGACCCGGAGAAGTACCCAAGTGGCCCCATTACACGTGCACGGGCCAAGGAGTTTCAATCAGCCATGGAAAGCTTGTTTACAACAAGCCATGAACGCGAGAAAGAAGAAATAATAAGGGAGGAATGCCTTACCTTGCTCATGCATGCATTTGCATGAGAATTTAAGTATTTCAAACTTCCATTGCATTGATAAAGTGTGTTGGCCATTAAAGCATGCACTTCATTTATAGTTTTAGTTCATTTAGGGAAGTAGTTTAATTATGTATCTTAAATCATTCTTTAAACTACTTCAATCATGCATTTAGTTAAATTCAATAAAGTTAGTTCTTTAGTTAAATTAGTTCATTCATTTAACTAGTTCACTCAATTAACTAACTCTTTAATTGTTTCATGCATCTATTATTTTAAGTTTGAATAAATCCTTTGTGTGTGTCTAGGTTCATGTGACGTGTGGATTAAAGAAGAGACTTTTCAACTTCAACTTGGAAACAAGTCATTGATGACCATCTTTACTCATGCAAACAAGGCAATTGAAGGCAATTCAAGGCTGAATTCTTTTCATCTTTTCAAGGTTGTTCATCTTCTTAGAGTAACAAAGCATTTAAGCTTCATAATTCACCTATTCAAGGTTGAAATTATGAACCAATGAAGGCCATTCACGTTCAAGAGAAGGGACATGCAATAATCAGCATTCAAATTATGCATTCAAGGCCTTTATTTATCATTTTTGAAGGCTGATCATATTCAACAAATGGGCAAGCAATGAAGGCTGGTTTAATATCATTTAATCCTCAAATTAAGTGATAAAATCATCAAGGAATTCAAAGAGACAAGCTGATTTGGATGTGTGGGATGTCTACATTCATCCTATGTCCACATTCATTCTCTTTTATCCATTTGCAAGCAAAATGAAGCAGCTCAAGAGTCACCACTCCTTTTTGGACGAATTTAAGGCTAAATTCATCTCAATTTAAAGCAAAATTCATCCATCAAAAGGATAAGAAAGAAACATTTCATTTATTTGTATTCAATAGCATTTAGATGAGCATTCATCTCTCTTTTGTGTGACTTTTCATATGGTGCCTAGCCACACTATAAATAGGCACCTTAGGTTCATTTGTAAGCACTTTTTTTGGAGAATATAAACCTTTGAAAGATTGCTTTCATCTTGTTCTTGCGAGAACTCTATCGGCTTCAAGTTGTGCTTGTAGTCTTCTATCCATTTCATTTTGCTATAGCGTTGGTTCCAAGCTCTCTTATAGCTTGTGGGTCACGTTCCACACTCCTCCACCTCGACTCCATCAAAGTATATTGTTGGTTCCTAGCTCGTTATAGCTAGCGGGTCACAATTTGCTATCCTTGCAACCATACAAATCTACTCCGCCTTTAGCATCTCCCATCACTCCTTTGATTTACATCTTTCCATGATTATCATCCTCCATCCTTAGCCACCATACTATCCAAATTACCTATCCAATTCCTTTCTTCATTAATTTTTTTATTATATTGTTATTCATCTCACATGTATGTTTTATGATATCTCAGAGTTCAAAGCGTAGCAAAGAATATTTCTTACTAGAATCACGATCGGGCACATCTATATGACTCGGGTCACATTACCGGGTTCACATCAATTGGCATCAGAGCAAGGTTGATTCAGTAAGATAGTCGTTGTCTCTCTTCTGAAAAAAAAAAGAAAAAGAAAAGAAAAAAATCGAAAAAAATTAGAGAAAATTAAAGAGGGAGGGGGCATCGTATTCTCTATTCTTCTTTAAAAAAATCTTACATCATTTTTTTTCTTTTGCTACTATTTTGTCATCTTTACCAACTCTCACAATTTACCTTTTTTTGTTGTTGCCACTTTTTCTTATCCCACCTTCCAAATTCTTTTCGCCAAGTTTTGTTTTTTTCAGCCGAATTCTACAAGCCATTTGCAAGCCTTGAGGAAGTTCTTAAAAGGACTTGATTGAGAGCAAGAGTGGAAAAAGGCAAGAGTGCACATCAAGGGTAAAAGCCATCCCGAGTGAAACACGAGTGTGAGTGCATTTTCTTGGAGTGGAATAGGTGAGGTTTTGTGTTTGTGAGGTTTTAATTTTTTTTATTTTTGTTACTAATAATGTCTCAAAATTCCGTGAGAAACTCTGTTGGAGGAAGTAATAATGTTAACGTAGATGCAACTAACTCCAACCTTCAAGATATTATCCGAGAGATGGACAGGTTGTTGCAACAAAGGTTGGGGCCGATGCAAGAACGATTAGATCATTTGGAGGAAAGATCTCAACGAAGGCATAATTCAGATCACGAGGAAGAGTATGAGGGAGAGGTGGACGAAGAACTTATAGACGAGCGAGCCTCCCAACAAAGTTTGAGGCGTCAAGAACCTAGGAACCAAAGAGCTCGGCCAAGAGTTGATGATAATCTTAGCAACATCAAAATAACCATTCCTCATTTCCAAGGAAGAACGGATCCTGAAGCCTATCTTGCATGTGAAAAAAAGTTGAGCACATCTTTGAGTGCCACAACTACTCCGAGCTTAAGAAGGTAAAACTTGCAGCCATTGAATTTACAGATTATGCACTAATATGGTGGGATCAGTTGACATCTAGCAGGAGACGCAATGGTGAACATCCAATTTCTACTTGGAATGAGATGAAGGCCGTTATGCGTAGGAGGTTCGTTCCAACTCACTATCATAGGGAGTTGTTCAACAAGCTTCAAAATCTCACCCAAGGCAACCGTAGTGTTGAGGACTACTTTAAAGAGATGGAAGTAGCCATGATCCGAGCTAACATTGATGAGGATCGAGAAGCCACAATGGCAAGATTTCTATCCGGCCTTGACCCAAATATTGCGGTCGTCATTGAGTTGCAACATTATGTGGAGATCGAAGACATGGTGCATATGGCCATAAAAGTGGAAAAGCAACTTAAACGGAAGGGTTCCACACGAACCTATGGGGGAGCATCATCAAGATCGGGGCAAAGTTCTTACAAACGGAGTCCTCCAATACCACCCAATGAAAGAGGCACACCACCCAAAGGAAGCAAGGCTATTGCCGAAACTAGCAAAGGTAAGGCTCCGAATGTTCCAAACCGTTCCCGAGATATACAATGCTTCAAGTGCTTGGGAAGAGGGCATATTGCAAGCCAATGCCCAAATCGCAACACCATGCTTCTTCGTGATGATGGAGAGGTTGAATCGGAACAAGAAGAGGAAGATGAAGTATCTGCCATACAAGAAGATGAAGGTGATGATATAGAGTATGCAGCAGAAGGAGAGGCCCCTTTTGTGAAAAGGAGCCTAAGTGTGCAAGCGAGAGAATGGAATGAGCAACGCGAGAATATCTTTCATACTCGCTGCCATGTTAATGGAAAGGTATGCTTTGTCATTATTGATGGAGGTAGTTGTACTAATGTTGCTAGTACTCTTATGGTAGAAAAACTTGGATTAGCAACCACAAAGCATCCACATCCCTACAAGTTGTAGTGGCTTAATGACGGAGGAGAACTCAAGGTTACCAAGCAAGTTCTTGTTGCTTTCTCCAATGGAAAGTATAAGGATGAAGTTCTTTGCGATGTTGTTCTGATGCACGCTGGCCAGTTACTACTTGGGAGGCCATGGCAATTCGATAAACGAGTCATGCATGATGGATATACCAATCGGTATACACTCACCCATGGAGTAAAAAAGATTACCTTAGCCCCTCTTTCACCAAAACAAATTCACAAAGACCAAATACATTTGAGAGAAAGTATTGAAAGAGCCAAAGAGAGAGAATAAAAAATGGAGGTAAAAGCAAGTGAGAGTGAGCAAAGTGAGGGTGCGAAAATGAGTGTTTTTTACCAAAGAAAGAGAGTTGAGAAAGTGTTTGCTGTCGGGATAGGAATTACTTGTACTTGTGTACAAGGAAAGTTTATTGAACACTAACCAACTTGATCACACTTTGCCTTCTTCTATTGTGTCTTTGTTGCAGGAATTTGACGAATTATTTATGGATGAGATACCAAGTGGGCTGCCACCAATCCGTGGCATTGAACATCAAATAGATTTCATTGCCGGTGCCGTCATTCCTAACCGTCCAGCTTACCGAAGCAATCCCGAGGAAACCAAGGAGTTACAAAGGCAAGTGGCTGAACTAATGGCCAAAGGCTACGTGAGGGAGAGCCTTAGCCCATGTTCCGTTCCGGTATTACTTGTGCCAAAGAAGGATGGAACTTGGCGCATGTGTGTAGATTGTCGAGCGGTAAACAAAATTACGGTAAAGTATCGTCACCCTATTCCTCGTTTAGATGATATGTTAGATGAGCTTAGTGGTTCTAACCTTTTCTCTAAGATTGATCTTAAGAGTGGTTATCACCAAATAAGGATGCGGGAAGGTGATGAATGGAAAACATCATTTAAAACAAAGCAAGGACTCTATGAATGGTTGGTTATGCCTTTTGGCTTAACTAATGCACCAAGTACTTTCATGAGGTTAATGAACCATGTTCTTAGACCATTTTTGGGTAAATTTTGTGTGGTTTATTTTGATGACATCTTAATCTATAGTAAATCAATGGAAGAACATGTTTAACACTTGAGGTAAGTTTTGTTGGTTTTAAGAAAGGAGAAGTTATATGCTAATTTAGACAAGTGTACATTTTGTACTGACAAAGTTGTCTTTCTTGGTTTTGTTGTCAGTTCTAAAGGCTTAGAGGTTGACAAAGAGAAGGTTAAAGCCATTGAAGAATGGCCACGACCAGCAAGCATTTCCCAATTTAGGAGTTTCCATGGACTTGCAAGCTTTTATCGGAGATTTGTGCCAAACTTCAGCACCATTGCCGCCCCTTTAACTAGTGTCATCAAGAAGAATGCTAACATTTTCTGGGGGGAGACCAAGAGAAATCTTTTAATGACATTAAAGAATGTTTAATTCATGCCCCTTTGCTTACCTTACCTGATTTTAACAAAACGTTTGAAATTGAATGTGATGCATCAGGTGTGGGAATTGGAGCGGTATTATCTCAAGGTGGACGTCCTCTAGCATATTTTAGTGAGAAATTAAGTGAAGCTACGTTGAATTATCCAACATATGATAAGGAGATGTATGCCCTTGTTCGTGCAATGGAAACATGGCAACACTATCTATGGCCTAAGGAGTTCATTATTCACACCGATCATGAGGCATTGAAGCACATTCAGGGGCAACATAAACTCAACAAACGACATGCCAAATGGGTGGAGTTTCTTGAATCTTTTCCCTATGTCATCAAATATAAGAAAGGTAAGGAGAATATAGTTGCTGATGCATTGTCTCGGAGGTACGCTCTTCTAAACACCTTAGAATCTAAGTTGTTGGGTTTTGTTTTCATTAAGGATTTATACGAATCTGATTCTGATTTTGAAAAAATTTACAAAGCTTGTGAGAAAGGCACGTTTGAAAACTATTATAGGGACAATGGGTTCCTATTCAAGGAAGGAAGACTTTGTATTCCACAAGGTTCCACACGTGAATTACTTATCAAAGAAGCCCATGGAGGAGGCTTAATGGGACATTTTGGAATAGCAAAGACTTTGGCCATACTTCAAGAGCATATATATTGGCCAATATATTGGCCAAAGATGAGACGAGATGTAGAGAGGTTATGTGAACGTTGCATCACTTGCAAGAAGGCTAAGTCTAAATCCATGCCACATGGACTCTACACACCACTACCTATTCCAGAAGCACCATGGATGGACATTTCAATGGATTTTGTGCTAGGGCTTCCACGCACAAAGAATAACAAAGACTCCATCTTTGTAGTAGTGGATAGATTTTCCAAAATGGCTCATTTTATTCCTTGCAACAAGACTAATGATGCCTTACATATTGCTAACTTGTTTTTCAGGGAAGTCTTGAGATTACATGGTGTGCCAAGAACTATCGTTTCCGATCGAGACGTGAAGTTTTTAAGCCACTTCTGGAGAGCCTTATGGAGTAAGATTGGAACTAAGCTGCTATTTTCCACCACTTGTCACCCTCAAACGGATGTCCAAACCGAAGTGGTGAATCGAGTACTCTCCACATTGCTTAGGAGCATTATTAAGAAGAATCTAAAGACATGGGAAGAGTGCTTACCACATGTGGAGTTTGCATATAACCGATCAGTCCATACCACCTCGGGACACACTCCTTTTGAAGTTGTGTATGGGTTCAATCCATTAACTCCGATGGACTTATTGCCATTACCCGCTGATCAAATTGTGAATAAAGATGGACTTAGCAAAGCTAAATTTGTTAAGAAACTTCATCAACAAGTGCGAGATAATATTGAAAAGAAAACCAAGCAATATGAGCAGCAAGCAAACAAGGGTCGAAAGAGAGTTGTCTTTGAGCCGGGAGATTGGGTGTGGTTGCACATGAGAAAAGAAAGGTTTCCAGCCCAATAGAAATCTAAATTGATGCCTCGAGGAGATGGGCCGTTTCAAGTAGTTAAAAGGATCAATGATAATGCTTATCAACTAGACCTCCCAGGTGAGTTTAATGTTAGTGCAACCTTTAATGATGCTGATTTATCTCCTTTTGATATAGGTGACGATTTGGGGACAAATCGCTTTAAAGAGGGAGGGACTGATATGACCATCAAGAACAAGGACCCAGAGAAGTACCCAAGTGGCCCCATTACACGTGCACGGGCCAAGGAGTTTCAATCAGCCATGGAAAGCTTGTTTACAACAAGCCATGAACGCGAGAAAGAAGAAATAATAAGGGAGGAATGCCTTACCTTGCTCATGCATGCATTTGCATGAGAATTTAAGTATTTCAAACTTCCATTGCATTGATAAAGTGTGTTGGCCATTAAAGCATGCACTTCATTTATAGTTTTAGTTCATTTAGGGAAGTAGTTTAATTATGTATCTTAAATCATTCTTTAAACTACTTCATTCATGCATTTAGTTAAATTCAATAAAGTTAGTTCTTTAGTTAAACTAGTTCATTCATTTAACTAGTTCACTCAATTAACTAACTCTTTAATTGTTTCATGCATCTATTATTTTAAGTTTGAATAAATCCTTTGTGTGTGTCTAGGTTCATGTGACATGTGGATTAAAGAAGAGACTTTTCAACTTCAACTTGGAAACAAGTCATTGATGACCATCTTTACTCATGCAAACAAGGCAATTGAAGGCAATTCAAGGCTGAATTCTTTTCATCTTTTCAAGGCTGTTCATCTTCTTAGAGTAACAAAGCATTTAAGCTTCATAATTCACCTATTCAAGGTTGAAATTATGAACCAATGAAGGCCATTCACGTTCAAGAGAAGGGACATGCAATAATCAGCATTCAAATTATGCATTCAAGGCCTTTATTTATCATATTTGAAGGCTGATCATATTCCACAAATGGGCAAGCAATGAAGGCTGGTTTAATATCATTTAATCATCAAATTAAGTGATAAAATCATCAAGGAATTCAAAGAGACAAGCTGATTTGGATGTGTGAGATGTCTACATTCATCCTATGTCCACATTCATTCTCTTTTATCCATTTGCAAGCAAAATGAAGCAGCTCAAGAGTCACCACTCCTTTTGGACGAATTTAAGGCTAAATTCATCTCAATTTAAAGCAAAATTCATCCATCAAAAGGATAAGAAAGAAACATTTCATTTATTTGTATTTAATAGCATTTAGATGAGCATTCATCTCTCTTTTGTGTGACTTTTCATATGGTGCCTAGCCACACTATAAATAGGCACCTTAGGTTCATTTGTAAGCACTTTTTTTTGGAGAATATATACCTTTGAAAGATTGCTTTCATCTTGTTCTTGCGAGAACTCTATCGGCTTCAAGTTGTGCTTGTAGTCTTCTATCCATTTCATTTTGCTATAGCGTTGGTTCGAAGCTCTCTTATAGCTTGTGGGTCACGTTCCACACTCCTCCACCTCGACTCCATCAAAGTATATTGTTGGTTCCTAGCTCGTTATAGCTAGCGGGTCACAATTCGCTATCCTTGCAACCATACAAATCCACGCCACCTTTAGCATCTCCTATCACTCCTTTGATTTACATCTTTCCATGATTATCATCCTCCATCCTTAGCCACCATACTATCCAAATTACCTATCCAATTCCTTTCTTCATTAATTTTTTTATTATATTGTTATTCATCTCACATGTATGTTTTATGATATCTCAGAGTTCAAAGCGTAGCAAAGAATATTTCTTACTAGAATCACGATCGGGCACATCTATATGACTCGAGTCACATTACCGGGTTCACATCATAATCTATCCTACGGGGAAGAACCGATTCAGGTAAAGTGCTAGTTAAACTGCTCTAGAGGAGCCACACCGTTAAAGAAGCCACTTGGGAGCCTGAAGAGACTATGAGACAACAATATCCACATCTCTTTAGTTCAGGTAAAAATTTGAGGACGAATTTTTCTTAAGGGGGGAGAGTTGTAACACCCTGAAATTTGGTCTAGTCAGAATTAAGTTCCGATGATCGGAAATCCTACATTGATGAAGCCTAAATATTGTATCGACTAGTTAAATTATTGATATCGAACTCTAAATGGGCTTAAAACATCATAATTTGACTCTATTGAATAATATCAAACGTATTAGTGGTTAAAACGAAAGAAATGTAAGTTGAGGAACAAAACCGTGGTATGCAAGAGTTGAGGGACTAATCTTGTAATTAGCCCCTCCTCAATTAAAAGTTTCCTACGTGGAATTGATTGAGAGCTTTCCTTCAAATGAAGGAAAGCTAAAAAGCTCAAGATTTATATTTGAAAGCTAAAAGAAACAACGAAAAAAGACTTACTAGAGAAAACTCTTAAGCTAGCACCTCTCATCTTCATCATCTTCTCCAACTAAGCACACACCTCCATTGGAGGAATTTCAAGCTTTGCTATTTCTTCGTTTTATCGATATCGAATTGTTACCATCGTTTGGGTAAGCAATAAGCCTCAAGTAATCATTGGATTCCATAGATATATTGAGCTTAATCTAAAGCTAGGGTTTTGACCATCCATGGATATCTCATCGTTGCCATCTCTATTGAAATCAGTTATCGATCTTGATACTGTTATATAGATTTTGATATCGAAATATCGACCTTAACAATCTTCCTATTGATTTCCTAGCTCAAGACATCGATAAGGATCATCCATCGTCTCCATCCAAAGCTAGGAACAAAGGGATTGTTATCCGAGAGCCTTGAAAGCTTCGGAGTGCCAAGATGAGTGTAGCAGGAGTCTCGGGTTTAGGCGAAAAGACTTCCCGGATCATTATTTGATATTTTAGATTACATCGCTAACATTATTGTTGAAGAAATTGCATTGAATGGTTAATCGGACACTTTGGTAAGTGTCAGTAAGTTGTCATTGAACAATAGTTATTGTCATTGATATTGTCATTGTGTATAGTCATTGATATAGGCATTGTCATTGAATTATTGCATAGAAACCATCGAACATTGATATTGATATCAAACTATGAGTTATTGATGATGAGATACATATATTGGTCATCGACGATATTGAATTCACCAGACATTGGTATATCATTGATTATTGAAATAAATATGAATATTGCAACCTTGGATTGGAATGGACTTTGGATACAATTGGCATGCCATAGAATTCATGAGCTTGGTATACGGGTGGACTACGGTCCTAAGGCTACGACCTATATTGTTTACCCTAGAATAGTCATCAACAAGTACAAAAGCATACAATTTACCACCTAAGCTCATAGTCATAATTGGCCCAAAAAGATCCATATGAATCAATTGTAAACATCTACTAGTAGAGACATCATTAATGTATTTAAATGAGGTTCTATGTTGTTTACCCTTAGAGCATGCATCACATATTTTATCATTAGAAAACTTAATTTTGGGTAAACCTCTAACTAGATTAAGGGAAATTAATTTCTCTAAAATACTCATGCTAGCATGTCCTAATTTTCTATGCCAAAGCCATGAGTCATGTTCATCATGTGCAACTAAACATGTATGAGATGTGTGAATGTCATCTAAATGCACTATGTAAATATTTCATATCCTATGCCCTATGAGCATCAATTGATTCGTTTTAATGTTCATTATTTTGCAACCATTTTTATTAAATCGAACATTAAAACCTTTATCACATAATTGACTAATGCTAAACAAATTATGTTTAAGACCATTGACATATAAGACATTTTCAATGAAAATAGAATAGTGATTACCAATGGAGCCAATCCCTTCAATGTGACATTTGGAGTTGTCAACGAAAGTTACTACTCCACCACTCTTTGGCTTTAGTTCCAAGAATCTACTCTTGTCACTGGTCATGTGTCTTTAGCATTCACCATCAAGGTACCATGAGTTTTGACATGAAGCTTTGACCTTGTAGCAATGCTCCCCCTACAAACAAAGAAAGCAGGCTTTGATTTTTGGTACCCAAATCATTTTGGGTCCATGTGTGTTAGCTCTCAAAACCATGGTTCCCCTAGGAATCCAAGAAGCAATAGCATTCATATTATTAGAAACAATGAGTTCCTTAGGAACCCAAACACTCCTATTTTTTTTTTAATATTTAGATTGCTTAGAAAAATTCATTTTTTAGGATAAAAAGGTTTTCTTTTTACATATTGAGTTTTAGAAGAATTTCCTTTTTCAAAATTATTTCTCCCAATAGTAATAGAAGTTTTAAGATTATCCACCTCCTTTGTGTGATAATCTTGAAAATCGGAAAGAAGTTTTTCAAGATCAAGAATTTTCTTCTTAAGATCATTTGAAAGATTTATCAAGTATAAAACCTTCTTTTCCAATTTCGAGTTAGATTTTGAAAGAGACTCATTTTGAATTTTCAAATCGGAAATATTTTTCTTATTTCTCAAAATTGAGTTTTTATATTTTTCAACTAACTCATCATACACCTCTTACAACTCATCATATGCATCGTGAAGTTCATCATAGGTAAAATCAAAATTAGATGAGTTGAGGTTTACCTTTGGATAATCAACAATGGCTATGAGGCAAAGGTTAGCCACTTCCTCCTCCTCCTCGGATGACTTCTCGTCACTACAAGTTGCCACTTGAGCTTTGAGCTTGTTCTTCTTCCCAAAACTCTTCCTTTTTAATTGAGGGCACTCGAATTGGATGTGGCTGGATTTCTTACACTCATAACATATGATTTGGTCCTTTTCCTCTTCTTTACTCTTGTTCTTGAAGTCCCCTTTTCCATTAAACTTTCTCCCTCGGTTCGACTTCATGAAGCGAGTGAATCTTTTGGCCAACATGGCCATCTCCTCATCTTCATCTTCGATAGAATCGCTTTCATGATATGAAGCTTTAAGAGCGATTTCAATCTTTTTTTTCTCAACTACCTACTTCTCCTTCATCTTCTTTTCTTCTCCTCTTCCATTCTTCATGATCTCATGGGTAAGTAGAGATCCAACAAGGGCATCGAGCTTGAGAGTATTAAAATCTCTAGCTATAGTAATGGTCGTTCTCTTGCTATCCCAAGATTCTGGAAGAGAATACAATAACTTTCTCATTAGCTTGTCTTCGGGAATGATTTCACCGAAACCCTTGAAACCATTGAGGATGACCGAGAATCGATCAAACATCTTGGAGACACTCACATCTGGATCCATTTTGAAGTTTTCATTGCTTTGACTGGGTAGCCTTGTAACACCCTAGTTATGGGCCTAGATGTTTTAGACTTCGGATCGGACTAGTTGGGAACGGTTCGAATCGCGTAAGGTCATTTTAAGGAATCAAGGATCGGGATAGGATAAAATTTTGATTAAAATTGCTAAAATCCTCTAAAAATATAATTAAGAGGTTGGTCAAATCATTTTTACAAAAAGGGATTTCGAAAATGGACATTTTGAGTAGTGACCAAATTGTAATGTTTCAAAACTAGGAAAAATGTGATTTTAAAGGTGGAAGCCAAAGTCTTAGAATCTTTAGGGGGCTGTAAGTCAATTTGACCTTTCTTCAAATATGACATGTGTTTAAAATGGATTTTAATTAAAGGATTTTAATTAAAATAAGATATTAATTAATTGGTAGTTAGTGGATTTTCATTTTACGTAACTACCAATTCCCTCTCATTTTAGCCAAACACCATTTTCTCTCATCTTTTCCAGAATTCTTTCTCTCAAAAGTTCTCTCAACATTTTCTAAATCAATTTCAAGAGATCTTCCTTAATTCTTCAAGATTTTTGCAAGGAAAACTTGTCATCTATTGAAGGAAGCAAGGATTGGAGGTAAATCTTGTTCTTAACCTCTACTCTAAGTTCTTTATTGAAATTCCCAAGATATTTGGCTTCTAATAACTATTTTTGATTGAGTTTTTAATATAGTTTTGATTTGAGATCAAAATCTTGTGAAAATGTGAGTGAAATCTTGATTTTCGGACTTGATGAGTTAGGCACTGTTTGGTGTTGATTTTAATTGATTTTTAAGTTGATTTATATGCTAAGATGATGCGTTATTAACATAGATCCCGAAATCCTTGAGATCCTTGAGTTTCTTGGTGGTTTTAAGTGTGATTTTGGGGTGTAATGGTGGAATTGTGATTGTTGGAGGTATAAGGATGAGTTAGGATGTTTAATAGATGTGTTTTGATGTTGTTAATGCTTTGGAAGTGTTGCATGATGGCTGGGCTTGGTTTATGAGGCAATCGATTGAGTTTTTGGTTGTGTTGGAAGGGTATTTTGGTGTAGTTTGAGTGGGCAACGAGTCTATGGATTGTTGCTGGTGTTAGAATGCATTTAGATCTCTGTTTTGTTGGTGTGAAAACATGGGATCTTGATCCGGAGGCTAACGAGGTGATTTTGGAAGCTCCGGAGGTGGAATTTCCGTGTCGCCGAACAAGGCTTCGCGTATCGGTGAGTGGAAATGCAATTTCCTCTTTTGTAACGCTTTGGCGTACTTTTGGGAGCTTAGTGTAAGTTTGATACACTTAACTAAGCTCAAGTGTAAGTGTTTCGGTAATCCCTCTCTTGGAAATGTGTTAAGTTGGTTGAAATGCATTTGATGTGAGAGTGGTTTGTTTACTGTTTTTAAGCATGTTTAAGCATGGTTTAATGCTAGATTTTATTGTCATTATGTTAAGGATGCACTAGGTAAGTGATCCTTGGTTTTCATATGAAAATGCATATGATGTTAAGCATGTGTGCTTGTGGAAATGACATTGTGGTTATGCTTGAAAAATAGTGAATTAATGTGGATAAATGATTGGGTGCACCGTGAATAAAGTCGCCTGAGATGTTGAGGGGTTGTGATTGTGTCGTAATCTCCATCCAAGTACCCTAACGATTGAGGTTAAGATCACAACGGTGAATGATTGGTCCCGTGTGTGAGTCTAGTGTATGTGTCCCATACTCTCGTTAGTGGAATTATACAACTATTGATGAGTGATGTTGAGGGGTTGTGATTGTGCCATTAGTCTCCATCACGGGTGTTGAGGGGTTGTGATTGTTCCATTTGTCTCCACCTTGTGTAGTCTGGTAGTTTGTATGAAGCGTGAGGGACAACGCTTGTAATCCGTGTATCCGATTGTGTCTTGTGTTGAAATAATTTGTGGATTATCACTTGAAAGCCAATATAATGTAAATGAACTAAGTGAAGCATGAGATGCTTGTAAATGATGCAAGGGTGCATGAGAAATATGTGTATGATGCAAGAATTCATGTGATGCTTGTTAAAGCATGAGCAAATGTTTATTTGCTGTTGTAATTGATGCATATGTGCATGACGTTTCAAAAGCGCGTTGAAGTCTAGAGAAGACTTGTTTTATAAAGGGCTTGTGTTGTAAAGTGTTGCTTTTGTGAATCATGAGTTTTGCATTGATGAATGTTGTCTAGCGATCCTCACTAAGCTTATTGCTTACGCTCCTTTGTTTGATTAATGTAGAGGATTGAACATTTGGAGGCAGCTCACGAGCAAGAGGAATCCAAGGTTTTGCTAAAGAAATGTATGTGGTTCACCCTTAGTGTAATAAGAGGCAATGGGTGGGAACTTATACATTGGAATGTTTGAGAATGTTCATTTTACTTTGAGCATATTGGTTTGACTATATTTGAAGTGTAAATGGTCTTTGGAGTATGGATTTTGGTTTATTTGGAGTTTTGACTTGTTACGGTTTTGGGTGAGCTAGGAAGCATGCCTTTAGTGCCTTTGCTTGGGTATTTGTTGCTACGTTAAGGCCATAGCTTCGATATGATGGTTGTTGTTATGTATCCTTGATGTATGCATGTTGTGGCATGTCTCAGGGTTGATTCGAGTATGAAAAAGCAGGAAAAACCAGCATTTTCTGCTGTCACAGTGCAGTGTGTATCGAAACACCCTTAACTGTTTCGAAACGGATGCCTGTAATGGCCATAACGTTTCGAAACAACTGAAGGTGTTTCAGAACAATTTGGCCACTGGAGAGGCCTGTTTCTATACTGGTCTCGGAACACACCCGAGTACCAAAAATGGTCAACACCATTTCGATACGGGCATTTCGGTACGAAGGGTTGGTGTTCCGGAACGGATGACCGTTGGATGATGATTTGAATTGTTTCAAGTTTCCATGTTTTACGTTTTAGTCCTGAATGTTGTGGATGTAATTGCTTTGTCTTGGAATGTCCTTTTCAGTTGAAATTTGGCAGAGAGGCATGAAATAAGATTAATTACATATCGATAAACTTTAATTCAGCCAAGTCCTTATAATTTCTAAAAATTACATTCTGGTCCCTAAAATGTGTAAATCTTGCAATTGAGTCCCTAATTGTTTTCTGATCGCGATGTCTTCCTCTCCTTTGCTTCTTGAGTAATCAATTTTACAAAATGGGTCTTTGAAAGTGCTACATTTTGGGTAGTAACCAAAATGTAAAGTTTTAAAACTATGGGAAAATGCAACTTTCAAATGAAGAGTCAAAATCTTATAATCCTTAGGGAGCTTTTGTGCAATTAGTCCTTCCCTTATTTTGGCATGTGTTTTAAATGGTTTTTAAATAAATAGTTTTATTTGGCTTTTATTTAATTAATAAGTAAATTAGATAATTTGGGAAGTTTCAATCACGTAACTAATTTTTAAACTCTCATTTCAGCCAAACACATTTCCCAAACTCTCTTTCTCATTTCTAAACTCATTTCTAAAGATTCTTCATACTTTTCTTCAAGATTTTTAAAGATAAACTTGTCAAATTGCTAGGAAGGCAAGGATTGGAGGTAAATCTCGTTCTCAACCTTTAATCAAGGTTCTTTATTGAAATTCCCAAGATTATTGACTCTTTAATGATGATTTTGATTGAGTTTTAATGGTAGTTTTGATTTGAGATGTAAATCTTGTAAAATGATGCTTTAAATTTTCCAATTTTCGTAATGATTATGATGTGATCTATTCATGAATTGTTTTAATCAAGTTTTAAGTTAATCTTGATGATGAAAATGAATTTTGACAATATAGATCCCGAAATCCTTGAGATCCTTGAGTTTTATGATAGTTTAAGTTGAGTTTTTGATGTGATTTGATTGTTATATGATTGCTGGAGGTATAAGGAAGGGTTTAGATTGTTTTTAGGTGTGAATTGATGAATATTAATGGTTGGAAGTGATGATTGTTGGATGGGCTTGGTTTAGGAGGCAATCGAATGAGTTTTAGTTGTTTCGGATGGGTGAATTGATGTAGTTTTGCTGGGCAACGAGTTTGTGTTTAGTTGCAGGAGTTGGAATACATTTTAATGCATTGGATCTCTGTTTTTGATGCTCTAAAAGCAGGGGACATTGATCCGGAAGCAAGCGAAGAAATTTTGGAAGGTTCGGACGAGTGATCTTCGCTTTGGCAAACGAAGTTTCGCATATCGGTGAGTGGAAATAGTTTTCTAGCTTCAAAACATTTTGAACGTTGTTTTGAGAGCTTAGTGTAAGTTTGACACACTTAGCTAAGCTCAAGAGTAAGTAAAGCGAAAGTCTTTCTCGGATTGTGTTACGTTTTGGTTTAAAATGCACTTGAATTAAATATGTTTTGTTCATTGTTTTAAAGCATGATTTGAGCATTGATGTTGTTGGTTTTAAATTCCATTTTGTTAAGGATGCACATGGTAAGTGATCCTTGGGTTTGTATGATTTATGTAATTTATTTTAAGCATGTTATTGCTTGTGAAAATGGCATTGTGGTTTATGCTTTGATAAACAGTGGAACATTGTTGAATATTGATTATATTGGCAAGTGATGGCAAATGGTTTTGGTTACTTTAAATCAGATATAGTTAGCCGGCTATAGGATTGGGTGCACCGTGAATTAAGTCGCCTTGGATGTCGAGGGGTTGAGATTGTACCGTACACTCCATCCAAGTACCCTAACGATTGAGGTTAAGGTCACAATGGTTGATGGGCTAATCCTATGTGTGGATCTTGTGGTTTCTGTCCCGTACTCTCGTTAGTGGAATTATACAACTACCGATGACTGGTGTTAAGGGGTTGTGATTGTACCGTTAAACTCCACCACGGGTGTCACAATAGTTGATGGTCTAATCCCGTGTGTGAGCCTTGAGTGTCCAGTAGGGTGTACGAAGCGTTTGGGACAACGCTTGTAATCCGCGTATTCAATTGTGTTGTGTTTTGATATGGTTCTTGTTATTGATCACTTGCGAGCCAATATAATGGTGGTGATATAATGAATTAATGATGAATGCTTATTTTGAGAAAGCTTGTGATGCTTGAGACTTATGCTAGAATGCACGTGATGCTTGTTTTAAGCATGAGCAAAGGTTTTCACTGTTGTAATTAATGATGCTATGAGCACGTGGTTTTGTAAGAGGAAATGATGTTTTTAAGCACATGTTTTTAAAGGAAGGCATGTGTTTTCAAAGAATAATGATTTGTTTTTTTAAATGCATTGATTAATGATTTGGTTTTATAACGGTCCTCACTAAGATTTATGCTTATGCTTATTTATTTCATCAATGCAGAGAATTGGGCATATTTGGCAGCAAGTAAGTAAAGGATATCCAAGTGTTTTGGCTAAGCAAAATTTGTGATTTACTTTAGTGTAATAAGAGGCAATGGGAGGGATTTCCACTCTTTGATTTATTTTTAATAAAAACACCTTGAGCATGTTTAGTTTGTGTTTTGAGACTTGTATTTGGCCTCTATATGGTTTATGGACTTTTATTTGGTATTTTGGCTATGTTATGGTTAGTGTCTAAAGGCATGCTTATATAGTTCTATACTCTTCATGAATTTTCATGTCTAATGCCTGAAATATGCTTATTAGATGTTGATACATATGTGCTAGATATACTTGTCCTAGCATGTATGGATGTTTTGGATGAAGTTGCTTGATGTAAAATGTTAATTGAAGGCTACCCGAAGTGCATATCTTCTCTGTGTATTGATACTCGGGTTTGAGTATCGATACTCGAAGGGAAAACTTAGGCCAAATAACACAGGGATATCGAGACGAGTTGGGAGCGTATCGATACGCCTGTGCAAAGTTTGAAGGGCGTACCGATACACGGAGAAGGGCATCGACACCTTTTTCCCAACTTTTTCTACTGCCTTCCCGCGTTTCGATACAGGCTTAAGGGTATTGATACCTGACCGTTATTTTCATTTAAAAGCATCTTCTTAAGTTCAGAAATGTTACATTTTGGTCCCTGAATGTTGAGCATGCAATTTGTTGAGTTTGGATGATCCCTTTGTGATGAAATTGACATGAAAGCATGTTACATGACTAATTAAGGCTTGGTAATCTTAAAATAGGATTAATCCCTCTAGTTTTCAAAAATTATAGTTTAGTCCCTAAAAGTTAAACACATAGGACTTAAATTGAACCCCTAATCGAACTCTGATCGCTATGCCGTTTTCTTCTAAGAGTTTTGTTAAACACATAGGACTTAAATTGCATCTTGAAAGAAAAAAAGGTCATTAATCGAAGTCGGCTTTAATGAGTTGGCTTCGGTTTTCCCCGTGTAATCTTCTTAGTTTGGGTCGGGCGTCTAGGCCGGGATAAGGGGGTTACACAACAACCTACCGTATCGGTACAACTCGTGGGTGTATAGGTACTTGTCTCAAACAAGAAAGAGCCGTTGTGACTGAAAAACAGGGCGTATCGATATGCTTGAAGGGCGTATCTGTATGATATTAAGGGGTGTATCGGTACGGATAGCCGTATCGATACGAAATTTGCACATTGGAATCCTAAGTTTAGTTTTGTTAAAAAGTGTATCAGTATGCTCCCTTAGCGTATCGATGTCGTTCAACGATCATTTAAAATTTAGGATACAAGCTAACTGATAAGCCAACGTACGAAAATTAAATGCAAGGATTTTGCAAAGGTCAGCATATCATATCGATACGGTAACATGCTGTATCGGTACGCTATAGAAAAATAATATTTTAAAAAGAAAAATGTATCGATACAATTTCAATGTGTATCAATATGCTATAGCTTAAAGACTTGCGTAGATGAATATCATATTGATATGGGGTTATATCGTATCGGTATATTATGAACAGTTAAATCTCTAGTGTTGAAAAACCGTATCGATACGCATAAGAGTATCGATACGACTGGGCGTTTTCTTGAAGTTTGGCTTAAAAACACATTAAAAGACTTAGTGAATTTTGAACCTTTAAGTATGTTTTGACTTGAAATATTGTTTAGTTCAAAACGGCTTGTAAAAATGTGAGTCTTTGAAAAATACATAAAAAATTTTGTTTTACAATTTAGTCCAAAAGTTAAATTGTTATATCAAAATCAATTTTAGTTTCACAAAGACCTACCCTGGTGGAATCTCTCATCACCACACTCTCACTTTGGAACGAGATGGCACTACCCTCATTGCCCGAACCAAAGAGCAGGTACGAATTTAGTATATTATAGTGCATTTCTCATCTTATTGTTGGACCAATTATATTCGGCAACAATAATCTCATCTCATGCCAATATACTCATTTTAAACATCATTTACCTACTTTTTTCAATGCATAAACATATATCTATCTCATCTCATTTATAAAACATAACAATGCATAACATTTTCTCAAATAGTTCTATCTCTTTGAAATAACAATTATATCTCATGGGATCTTGTAAATCATAATATCATTTCTCAAAACATGCATAAAACAGTAGGTGTAATTCTATATTCAAAACAAGAGCGTGATCATAAAACCAATGGGATAAAAACCAAGAAATGAGAGTGAAACATCTCAAACTTACTTCCGAATTTAGGTTAGTGTTTCAACCTTAACCTAAACCCCCAAAACTTGCTTCCAAGTCATTGAAAGACTTTTTAAAACCAATTCCACTCACCGACAACACCACACTCGCTTTGCCGAAGCGTAATCAAGCTTCTAGAGCCCTTGGAACTTCACCAATCTCTTCTGATACGTTCTCACATGTTTAGAACACACAAGAACAGAGGATTAATGCATCTTAATGCATTAAAACCACCAGCAATCAAAGCTACCTTGCCGCTCTATCCAAAAACACCAAAACGACTATCCTTTTAATCATCAATTGACTTCCAAAAAAAATCTAATTTCATCCCTACACCTCCTGCAATACCAAAACCCCATTATCTTCACAAAAACCCCAAATCTAACCATCTAACAACTATAGATCCAACTCATTTCAGGATTATTATGATAAAACCTTTATGTCAACATCATTTAACATCTAAATCATGACTAAAACCAATCTCAAATCAATGAAAATAGTAGCATTACGAAAATCATAAGATTGAAAACCAATAATCTTCTATTTAACAAGATTTTCATGATTAACTTATCAAAACAACTTAGAAAACATATGTAAAGGATTGATAACTTGAGAATTTCAGTAAAGAACCCATCATTGGAGGAGAAAAATGAACCTTACCTCTAATGAATGAAATCTCTCTCAATTGGATGTGTTTTTCTTGAAAAATCAAAGGAAAAACAATAAGGTTTTATAAATCAAGATTAAAGAATCCTTTAGAAATCAAAAGCTTAGTGAATCAAGAGCTTTACCTCATGTTTCTTGAAATTGGTGAGTGTTTGGCTGAGAGAAAACTTTGAGAGAAAATAGAATGAGAGAATATGACATAAAGTGACTTTTAATGAAATAACCAAATCTCCCTTTATTAAATCCTTTTAATCAATAATTAAAACCCTTTGAAATGATCCTAATTGAAAGAAAAATATGATAAAAACAAGTAGGTCAAATATCTCCTTAAAGATTCAAAGTTTCAATACCTTTACAAAATAGTTACTAAAACAACTTTGTAAAAATCGTGTTTTGTTCACTAACTTAAAATGTCCCATTTCCAAAGTCCTTTTCTTAAAATTGATTTGACCAAAATCATTTATATAATTAATAATGATTTTAAGCATTTTCTCATAATTTTATCATAACCTAAACCTTGTTTTCCCTGAACTAACCCAAAAATCTAGTCTAGGTCCTACGAACCTCGAGTCAACCTCAATTACTTCTAGGCCCAAAATTGGGGCATTACACTTTCATCCAATTTTAATCATCAAATAACATCAAAAAACAATCTATTTGCCTCCTTGTACCTCCAGCAACACCAAAACCATTTTATCATCACAAAAACCCAAATTTAACAATCTTAACAACTAGATATCCAACCTATTTCGGGATCCTTATGGTAAGAACTTTATTTCAACATCATCTAAGATCCAAAACTTGATTAAAGTCAATCTCAAATTATCCAAACTAGAACCATTACGGAAAAATCTTAAGAAACCATCTTTCAAAGCTTGATTTAATCATTTTCATCAAATAGATTATAAAACCTTGTTATTAAACACAATTAGAGGGCCAAAGACTTGGGAATTTCATTAAAGAACCTTGATTAGAGGATTGAACTAAAATTACCTATAACCCTTGCCAATTCCTTCAATTGACAAGATTTGTTGCAAAATCTTCAAGAATACTTTGAGATTAATGGAAGAAACACCAAGGAAATCATTTGTAAATCAAAGTGAAGTATAGAAAGGAAAACCTCTGGAAGTTTTGAGAGAAAATGAAGTGTTTGGCTGATAAAAAATGAGAGAAAATGAAGTTACGTCAAAATAGAATTTAGAAGACTAAATCACATTTTTAATAAAAATACATTTAAAATGGTCAATTAAAGGGAAAAGGCCAATTAATAATATATTAACTCCCTAAAGATTCTAAGTTTTGGCCCTCTTTCAAAACATTCCTTTAAAAACATGTTTTACATTTTTACAAATTAGTCACTAACCCGAAATGTCAATCTTCCAAAAATCATTTTTCAAAATTGACTTCACCAAACCTTTGTATATATTTTTAGAGAATTTTAGGACTTTTTCTCATAATTTTTCCACATCTTGAACCATGTTTTCCCTGAACCACTTCCGAACTAACTCGAATCTCTAGTCTTAGTTCTATGAACCCCGAGTTAACATTAAAGACTACTAGGCCCAAAACCGGGGCATTACATAGCCCATTTAGAATTTCTATATATTAAAAATAATAAGAATGAAAGCTTTTTTTACAAGATTCTTTATGTAATTATAGTACACATGCTTGTCAAGTTATCAAATGAACAAGGCAAATTATAGTGGTTCAAGCTTCTAACAAGCTCTACATCCACTACCTTAGATCCCACTAAGGATTTTCAGCAATCTCCACTAGATGTTCTTCCCCTTTTCCAGGCTAAGGAGGTAACATTTACAATCTGTCAATCTTACTACCCAAAGATTGACCTAAAAGACTCTCTTTACAAAAAAGAAATTTGGCAAATGGAAATATCTATCTCAAGACTAAAATTTACCCAATTACAATCATACTCTCCCCCAAACTTGAAATAAAGATTTACAATAAGGATTACAACAATTTGGGTACAAGATATGACTCTTATGAAGCACAAAGGTTTGGAATATAGCTTGGATGTTGCAAATAGGTTCAATAGTTTTTGTTGGTGCTTTAGAGGCTTGCTTTTATACCCTTGCATTGAATTCTAGTTGTTTTGGTGGTTGAGGTCATCAATAGAGACGTTGGAGCCTTTATTTCCACCTTGAATGCAATTCTGCAAGCTACCGTATTGGTACTCGAACAAGGGTATCGATACCTATCTCAAAACACAAAGAGTTCTTGTGCACATTTAAGAGGGCGTATCGATACGCTATAAGGGCGTATCGGTACGGGTATAGTGTAAAACAAGGGGCGTATAGAAACTCAAATACCGTATTGATACAAAATTTGCTTAATGGAATCCTGGATTGAATTTCACCAAAAAGTGTTTCGGTACGTGAATGAGCGTATCGATACGGTTAACAGTCATTTTAAAATTTGGGATTCCAATAATTGACAAGCAACGTTCGAATTATTAAATGAAAAGATTTTGTAAACATCATCAAATGGTATCGATATGGGTATGACCGTATCAGAACGATATAGCTTGAAAACTTGCCCAGATGAAATATCGTATCGATACAAGGTTAATCGTATCAGTACACTTTTAACGATTGAAGTTCCAGTGAAGGAAAATCGTATCGATACTACTTAAGTGTATTGATACGCCTGGGTGTAGAATTGAAGTTAGTCTTTAAAATACTTAGAAATTATTTGAGTACTTTAAAATTTTTAACTTGAAGGATCTTTTACTTCAAAAATCTTGTCATTTGAGTGAGTCTTTGAAGTACTTAAAAATTTTTTGTATTTACAAATAAGCCCTTATACAAATAGTTATATCAAAATCAATTTAAGTTTTTCAATCTCCCCCTTTTTTATATAAAAAACCAAGGATAAATTTTTAAGTATTGAAAACTTTGAAATAATTATTCCCCCTTAATTTAAGACATGTTTTCAAAAATTTATGTTTTACACTTCTCCCCTTTTTGTTAGATCAAAATCAATGCATGAATAGGGAATATAAACAAGATATAACAATAAGCATAAGATATAATCATAGCATAATAAGCAACATAAAATCATTAAAGAGCAAATTAAAATCCAAAGCAACATTAGGCATCATAACTTCAAACTTAAATCGAAGCTTAATCCTAAAAACAAAATCAACGCATAGGGTTCCTAACATAAAGGTGCATAAAAAGAAAATCCTAATATGATATGTAATGAGATGATATGCTCAAAACCTACTCGTCCTCATCGTCTTCATCCTCGTGCTCTTCGTCTTCATCATCAATGTTGGCTTGAGATTTTCGAGTATGATTGAGCCAAGCACCATGGAAGGTGGTGAGAGAGACATCCATGAAAGTTTGTTGTTGTTCATAGGCCTTGACTTGATCCTCCAATGATGTAAAATGAGTATCAATGGCCGCAAATCCGACATCCGTGTTATTCCCTAAGGATGTGAGTTGCTCATTGAGATATGCCATGAGTCCATCTATGGAAGTTTGAGCTTGTTAGACTTGTGGACCTTGTGGAGGGACCGAAGGAGGTTTATCTTCTTAAGTAGAAGGGTGAGCAATATGAACCCACTCATGATTAATGTACTCAAAGTGAGCACGAGTAAGGGAGTGTTCGTCGATTGGCTTACCTAGAGGCTCAACGGCATCATGAGAACAATCGATCTCAAAGGAATGGAACAAAAAGCTCAAAGCCGTACCATATAAAAAGGACTTGACTTTATCAATGTGACGGTGTTGAACAAGATAAACCAAGTCGGAAAACATAATTTTGTAAAGATTTGGGCGCTTACCCTCTCGAAAAAAACTGAGCCAAAACGCATCAACTTGACGAATGGTAAAGAATTTCCAACTGGAAGGACGATTTGACCAAGAGATGATGAGATGTAGGATATCGTCATGAGAATCAAGGACGGTAAAGGAGCCGAGTTGAGAATACCCCAAGGAGTGTTCATCATCAATTCTCAAGTTTTCAAATCCAAAAACATTGCATAAAACGGTTTGATCAATTCGAAACTTTTTGCCAATAAGATAAGACTCAATAACAATAACACTTTCTCTAGCTTGGTCATGGATACATTGGGCATTAGCAAAGAAAATCAAAACAATATTTTGGTACACAATTAGGGGAACACTTAGAAAAAGGTATAAACTTTCATTGTTGTAACAATCCATAATATTTGAACTTAAAACGTTCGGAGTTTAGAAAAGGGATTGAAACAACTCGTTCATCCTGGATTGGAAAAGCTTTGTATTGTTTATAATGGGTCATAATCGAAGGGGATTGAAAACTATTTTGATGAATTAAACCAAGGTTCATTTTAGTAATACCCTCATTTTCCAAATTGGGATTGGATGAACTATAAGCCAAATATTTCCTTTGTCTCTTTTTCGGTGCCATAATATCTTGAAAAACATAAAAAACATTCAAAAATAATATATGCAAATATCATCATATTCGATCCAATGAACATTCTAATAATCCAAGGTATTGATAAAAATAATATATATTATAGGTTAAAATTATACACAAGTATAAATATGAATTTTGATAAAAATAGGCTTAAAATAGTATACTGAAATATAGGATATATTTATTTGAAACAAAAAAAATTAGATTTTAAAGATTTTTTGCAAAAACTTAAAAACTCATACTATAATAATACTAAGTATACAAAATTAGTTGAAAACAATAACAAAACTAAAAAAAATTAAAAAGAAAGAAACGACTTTTTATATCTTGAGTAGTGGATGTGGATGAATGCACCAATTTGATAGCAAAGCTTACCTTGATGAGTTGATGAAAAACCGTTAAAGAATTTTAGGTTTTGTGTGCAAAAATCAAAGGGTTTGAGGGGGGGGGGTTAGAGCCCAAAATTGGCTAGGGTTTGAGAGAAAATGGGAATTGTGTTTTAATTAAAGTGAAACACCTCCTTTAATGTTGATTTAAAACCCAGCAACATACCGTATTGATACGCTGACGTGGCGTATCGATCCACCATATTGGCACAGTTTTCATACCGTATCGATACGCATGATCGTATCGGTACAGTTAAAACTGTATCGACTCCTATTAAGCAACCTTTTTTTTCCGGAAATGCATTTTTGAGCTGACTGGAGTTCAAAAAATAGATTTTAAACGACTCTAAATGCATGTGTATGATGAATTAGCAACATTTATGCACTAAAACATATACATACTCCCCCTAGCAACAAGCATAGATGCATCTAGAGGCAAAATTGCATAAACAAAGTCATCATTCAAAAATAAGCAAATTCTTTACACTTAAGGGCTCTAAAAGGTCAAGATAGGCTAGTTAGACCTAATTCTCTCCTAAGAGTCCAAAAACGCTCTTTGTTTAATGGCTTTGTAAAGGACATGGTCCCTAATGAAATGGTGTCTTATCTCTATGTGCTTAGTTTTAGAATGTTGGATAGGATTCTTAGTCAGACATATGACACTAGTGTTGTCAGGCTTAAGGGGTATGGTACCTACATCAATTCCATAGTCTAGGAGTTGTTGTTTCATCTAAAGGAATGGAGCACAACAACTTCCGGCCGATATATATTCCGCTTCGGTGGTAGATAAGGCTACACTATTTTTTCTTCTTAGAGAACGAAGATATGAGCATACTACCTAGGAATTGGCAAGTATCGAAGGCACCTTATCTATCTATCTTACAAGCACCATAATCCGTATTGGAATAAGCATGTAAGCTAAAGGAAGAGTCTCTAGGATACCAAAAGCCTAAACAAGGTGTGTCTCTAAGGTATCTGAAGACTCTCTTAATGGCTACATGGTGTGATTCTCTAGGGCTAGCTTGAAACCTAGCACACAAGAAAACACTAAATATGATATAGGGTCTACTTACGGTAAGGTAAAGCAAAGAACCAATCATTGAACAATAAAGCTTAGAATCAACAGACTTACCTTCTTCATCTTTGTTAAGCTTAATTAATGAGCTCATTGGAGTGACTTGAGGCTTCACAGTCTCCGAGCCAAACTTTTTGAGCATATCTTTGATTTACTATGCTTGATTGATGAAGATGACATTCTTCCTTTGCTTGATTTGGAGTCCCAAGATGAATGAGAGCTCCCCCATCATGCTCATCTCAAAATCACCTTGCATTAACATAGAGAATTCTTGGCAATAAAATTCATTAGTAGAACCAAATATAATAATATCAACATAAATTTGTAATACTAAGCTGTCATTGCCATTTCTTTTAATGAAAAGTGTAGTGTACAACTTCCCTTTTTCAAAACCTTTTTCAACCAAAAAAATTGAAAGCCTTTCATACCAAGCTCTAGGAGCTTCTTTCAAACCATATAAAGCTTTAGTTAATTTGAAAACCTGATTTGGGTAAATTGGATCTTGAAAACTGGGTGGTTGTTCAACATACACTTCTTCATTAATAAAGCCATTTAAAAATGCACTTTTAACATCCATTTGAAAAAGCTTGAATTCATGTTGACATGCAAATGCAAGAAGCATCCTAATTGCTTCCATTCTAGCTACGGGTGCATAGGTTTCATCAAAATCGATTCCTTCTTCCTGAGTATAGCCTTGAGCAACAAGTCCTGCCTTGTTCCTCGCTATTTTACCACTCTAATCTAGTTTGTTTCTAAAGACCCGTTTAGTTCCTATAGTTGACTTATTAGTAGGCCTATCAACTAATGTCCAAACTTTACTCCTCCAAAATTGATTAAGTTCTTCTTGCATGGCCAATATCCAAAAATCATCTTTTAATGCTTCTTTGATATTTTTAGGCTCAATGTATGAAATAAATGCAACATTATTAAGTAATCTAAGAGAGAATCTAGTGGTTACCCCATTGGATGGATCACCCAAGATTTCACCATCTTTGACATAGTTGAGTTCCCTTGGGTAGCTCACTTCACTTTTACAAATATTCGTATCCTTCAAGAATTTTATGGGAGGATCGTGTGCTTCTTCTTCTTTGGTTGGAACCTCATCCGCCCTTGATGATTGTCCACCATCATTGGCTTCAATGATGCCTACATCATCATCATCACAAGAATCTTTCCTCGGAAAAAGGTTATCATAAAAAACCACATGAATAAACTCTTCTACAACTAAGGTTCTTTTGTTAAACACTCGATAGGCTTTAGAGTTTAAAGAATATCCTAAGAAAATAGTTTCAACATTTTTTGTATGAAATTTACCTAAATGATCTTTTCCATTGTTTCAAACAAAACACTTGCAACCAAAAGGATGAAAATAGCTAATGTTAAGCTTCTTTGACTTTAAAATCTCATAAGGAATTTTCTTTAAAATAGGCCTAATCATTGCACGATTTATAGTATAACAAGTAGTGTATGTGGCTTCCGCGCAAAAATTCTAAGGTAAATTATTTTCACAAAGCATGGTTCTAGCCATTTCTTCTAAAGTATGATTTTTCCTCTCAACTACCCATTTTGATGAGGACTGCGAGGTACAGAAAAATTGTGGCTAATACCATTAGAGTTACAAAAATCCTCAAAACCTAGATTTTGAAATTCCGTTCCATGATCACTTCTAATTTGAATTATGTTTTGACTAATGTCATTTTGAGTTGACTTTTGAAAATGTGATGATATTTCTAAAGCCTCTTCTTTTGTACTTAAAAAGAGAACACAAATGTATCTAGAAAAATCATCAACTAAAACATAAGCATATGATTTTCCACCCAAGCTAGTTGTCCTAATAGGCCCACAGAGATCAATATAGATCAATTATAAAACTCTACTAGTTAAAACATCATTAACGAATTTAAATGAAGTTTGTTTTTGTTTACCTTTAGCACAAGCATCACAAATTTTATCTAAGGAAAATTTTAGTTTCGGTAAGCCTCTAACTAGATTTTAGGAAACCAATTTCTCTAAAACACTTATGCTAGCATGTCCTAGTTTCATATGCCATAACCATGAATCATTTTCATTTTGAGCAACCAAACATGCATGTGATGTATGAATGTCATCTAGATGCACCATTTATATGTTACCTATGTGATGACCAATGAGCATTATCTTATTTGTTTTCATGTCCACAACTTTCCAACCATTTATATAAAAAAAGTACATCAATACCTTTATCACATAATTGACTAATGCTCAATAAGTTATACTTTAGACCATTGACATATAAATCATCTTCAATGAGAATAGAGAAGAGATTACCAATGGAGCCAAGACCCTCAATATGGCCTTTGGAGTTGTCACCAAATGTCACCACTCTAACACTTTTTGGCTTTAGCTTCATGAATCTACTCTTGTTGCCGATCATGTGTCTTGAGAATCTACTATCAAGGTACCAAATGTCTTGACTTGAAGCTTTCGCCTTGTAGCAATGCCCCCTACAAACAAAGATTAGTTCTTCATTTTTGGTACCCAAATCATTTTGGGTCCATGTGAGTTAGCTCCCAAAAACTTAGTTCCCTTAAGAATCCAAGAAACAATAGCATTAATATTATTAGAAACTACTAGTTCCTTAGGAACCCATACATTTCTAATCATTCTACCTTAGGATGCCTTTGAAGGCTTCTTTGTTTGTAGCCATTAAAGTTCCTCTTTACATAGTTGGGTTTTAAAGAACTTGCCTTTTCAAAATCTTGTTTCCCAACTACATTAAGAGAAGCCTTAAGCTCATTCACCACTTTGTGGTGATCATTATGAACTTTTGAAAGAAGATTGTTTAAATCAACATTTTCATTTTAAAAATACTTTAAATCATCTTGTAAAACAACAATATTCTCTTCGAGTTTCGAGCTGGTTTTGGAAAGGGAATCGTTTTATTTTTTCAAATCATAAATCATGTTCTTGTTTTTCAAAACCGATTCCTTGTACTTTTCAACCAACTCATCGTAAACCTCTTGCAACTCATCATATTAATCTTGTATTTGATCAAATGTAAAATTGAAAGTGGATGAGTTAGAGTTTACCTTAGGATCATCATCAATAGCCATGAGGTAAAGATTATCCATTTCATGTTCCTCTACATCGAATGATAATTCTTTATCACTCCAAGTGGCAGTATGGTTTTTTGCTTTTTCTTCTTATCGAACCCATTTTTCTTGAGTTGAGGGCAATTTGATCTTATATGCTCCGACTTCTTGCACTCATAAAAAATGATTTGATCCCTTTTCTCTTCTTTGTTCTTGTCCTTGAAGTATTTTCTTCTTTGGAACTTTCTTCCCTGGTTGGACATCATGAAGGAAGAGAATCTCTTGGCTATCGTAGCCAATTCCTCAAACTCATCCTCACTAGAATTGTTTTCCACTTGAGAGCAATTCCTTCCTTCTTCTTCTTTACTTCTTACTTCTCCAATCTTCTCTCTTCTTTTCTTCTTCCCTTCCTTGCTTCATGATCTCATGAGTAAGGAAAGATCCCACCATTTCATTGACCTTCAAGGTCTTCAAGTTCTTGGCCTCGATGATTGCAGATCTCTTCTCATCCCATGATTCGAGAAAAGAGTAAAGAAGCTTCCGGACTAGCTTGCCTTCAGGAATGATCTCCCTGAAGCCCTTGAGACCATTTACAATGACGGAGAATCAATCAAACATCTTGGAAACGCTCTTATCAGGCTCCATCTTGAAATTCTCATAACTTAAATTAAGGATCCCAATCTTGGTCTCATTTACATCGTTGGTGCCCTCATAGGTGGTCTCTAGCTTGTCCCACACTTCCTTTGCACTTGTGCAAGATGACATCTTTGCGTACATATCGGGTCCAATTGCACAAAAGATGATGTGAAGATCCTTTTCATTCATTTGAAGTCTTCTTCGATCTTCATCGTTCATTTTCGCTCTTGTTTTCGGAACTAACCTTCATTCTTCATCTCTCTTAATTGGAATTGTTGGCCCATCTTCAACTACATCGCAAAGGATAGTCATTAGAGTTGATGAAGAGCCTCACTTTATTTTTCTAATAGGGATAGTTATCCCTATTGAAAAATGGTGGCTTGGTGATCGATTGTGACTCGAGGAAGTTTTGGCCAGAGGTAGATGTCATGACTTGATTCGAAGGTTGATTGATCTTTTTCTAAGATCTTCTCTTGTGGATGTGAGTCCCTCAAAGAGTTAGGCTCTGATACTAATGGTTAAGTTGATCAATCGAATCGAACATTGCCAAGAGGAGGATGAATTGACTTTTTAAAATTGGAAGGGGAAAATTGAAAAATGGAAAATTCAAGACAAGGCAATTTATAGTGGTTCAAGCTTAGAACAAGATCTACATTCACTACTTTAGCTCCTACAGAGGATTTTGAACCAATTTAACTAGAAATTCGTCCTCTTTTCTCGGATTAGGAGGAAACCTTACAAATCGGTCAATATTTCTACCCAAAGATTAACAAAGACTCTCTCAAATACAAAGAAGTTTGACAATCTGAATAATGCCTCTCACTGGGTTGATAGATTGCCCAATTACACTTAAACACTCCCCAAACTTGAAAAAATATAATACAATTGAGAATTAAACAAGTGGGGTACAATGATTGACTTTAAGAGATCTAGGGTTTGGATATATGCTTGGATTGTTGTAAGTTTGTTTAATAGTGGCTGTTGTAGCTTTTGAGGCTTGTTTATATACACTTGCATTGATTTCTAGCCGTTGGGCTTCATTTTTCTCGCAATAAATGCACTTCTGCAACATACTCTATCAGTACTCGAACAACCGTATCGATACTTGTCTCAAAACAGAAAGAGCTATTGTGCACATTTAAGAGGGCGTATTGATACGCTATAAGGGTGTACTAGTACGATTATAGTGTAAAAACAGAGGCGTATCGATACTTTATGATCGTATCGATACGAATTTTGCTCACTAGAATCTTGAGAAAAACTTTAGTTAAAAGTGTATTGATACTCAATATGGGCGTATGGATACGGTCTAACGACCGTTTGAATTTTGCTGAAATCATAACTGACAAGCAAAGCTCAAAAACTTTATATACAAATATTTATTGAATCAGGTCAAACAGTATCGATACATGGACTTACCGTATCGGTACGCTATACCTTAAAGTTAAGCCAAGGTAAAATACCCTATCGTATCGGGTAAAACCGTATCAGTACGCTTTTGTTGATTAAAATTTCAAAACCTAAAAACAATATCGACACAACTATAGCGTATCGATACGCCTTGGCGTACAAGTTCGTTTTGGGCTGTAACACTTAGAAATTTTGCTTTAACAAATTATTTAACTTAGAATCATTTTGGTTTAAGTTTGCTTGTCAATTTGTGAGATTTTGAAATACTTAAAATTTATCTACTTTTACAAAAGGTACTTAGACACTTTGTTATATCAAAATCAAGTTAGGTTTTACAATCTCCCCCTTTTTGATATAATAAAACCAAAGTAAATTTTTACGTATTTTGAAAACTTTGGAAAGTTTACTCCCCCCTAATTTATGATTCGTTTTCAAAAAAATTATGTTTTACACTTCTCCCCCTTTTTGTTAGATCAAAATCAATGCATACATTCAAGGACATAGACAAGATATAACAATGAAGCACAAAGTATAAGAAAAGCATAATTAGAGCAACATAATAGCATTAAAATTCAAAATAAAATACAAAGTAATAATAGTTCAAAATAACTTCAAACTTAAATCCAAACTTAATCCTAAGCACAAAATCAAAGAATAAGCTTCCTAACATAAAGGTGCATGAAAAGGAAATCCTAATTTGATATGTAATGGGATGATATGCTCAAAGACTACTCATCTCCATCGTCTTTATCCTAATCCTCTTCGTCTTCATCATCAATGTTGGCTTGATATTTCCGAGTATGATTGAGTCAAGCACCATGGAAGGCGGTGAGAGAGACATCATGGGAAGTTTGTTTTTATTCAATGGCCTTGACTCGATCCTCCAAAGATGTGAAACGAGTATCAATGGCTGCAAATCTGATATCCATGTTATTATATAAGGAGGTGAATTGCTCATTGAGATACACCATGAGTCCATCCATGGAAATTTGAGCTTGTTGGATTTATAGACCTTGAGGAGTAACAAGAGGAGGTTGATCTTCTTGAGGAGGAGGGCAAGCAACACGAACCCACTCATGATCAATGTACTCAAAGTGAGCACGAGTAAGGGATTTTTCGTCAATGGACTTGCCTAGAGTCTCGGCAGCATCATGTGAACACATAATTTGGCAAAGATTTGGGTGCTTACCCTCTCAGAAACAACAGAGCCAAAACTCATCAACTTGGCAAATGGTAGAGAATTTCTAACTAGAAGGACGAATCCACCAAGAGATGATGAGATGGAGGATATGGTCATGAGAATCAAGGACGTTAAAGGAGCCGAGTTGAAAATGCCCCAAGGAGTGTTCATCATCAATTCCCAAGTTTTCAAAACCAAAAACATTGCATAAAATGGTTTGATCAGTTCGAAGCTTTTTGCCCATAAGATAGGAGTCAATGGAAATAACACTCTCTCTAGCTTGGTCATGGATACATCGGGCATCAGCAAAGAAATTCAAAACAAGATTTCGGTACATAATCGGGGGAACACTTAAAAAAGGTAAAAGCTTCCATTGTTGTAATAACCCAAGATTTTTGAACTTAAATCGTCCAGAGATTAGAAAAGGGATTGAAACAACTCGTTCATCTCTGTTGGAAAAGCTTGGTATTGTTTATAATGGGTCATAGCCGAGTGGATTAGAAAACTATATTGAAGAATAAAACCAAGGTTCCGTTTAGTAATACCCTTACTGTCCAAATGGGGATTAGATGAACTATAAGCCAAATCTTTCAGTTGTCTCTTTTTTGGTGTTATAATATCCTACAAAACATCAAAACCATTCGAAAACAATGTATGCAATTATCATCACATTCGATCAAAAAATTATTCCAATAATTTCAAGTTATTGAGAAAAATACTATATTTTATACGTTAAAATCATATACAAGTATAAATAATAATTTTGGTAAAACTAGTCTTAAAATAGTATACTATACATTTATATATTCAAGACAAAAAAAATAGATTTTAAAGAATTTTTGCAAAAACTTCAAAACACATACTATAATAATACTAAGTATACAAAAATTAGTTGAAAACAATAAAAAAACTAAATGAAAATTAAAAAGAAAGAAAAGGCTTTTTATACATTGAGTAATTGATGTAGATGAATGAAGGATGATGAATGCACCAATTTGATGACAAAGCCTAACATTGATGTGTTGATGAAAACTCTCAAAGAATTTTAGGTTTGGTGTGCAAAATCAAAGGGTTTGAGGGGGTTTTTATAGCCCAAAATCGGCTAGGGTTTGAGAGAAAAAGGAATTGTGTTTTACTTAAAGTAAAATCCTCCTTTAATGCCGATTTAAAACCCAGCGACATACCGAATCGATACGCTAATGTGGCGTATCGATCCATCATATAAGTACAATTTTCATACCGTATCGATATGTGTGATTGTATCGATACAATTAAAACTATATCGACGCCTATTAAGCAACTCATATCTATACGCGGTGACCCGTATCGATACCCTTTTACCAGAAATGGATTTTAAAGCTGACTTGAGTTCCAAATTTTGATTTTAAACGACTCTAAATGGATGTGTATGATGAATGAGCAACATTTATGGACTAAAACAGATACATGCTCCCCTAGCAACAAGCATGGATGCATCAATAGGCAAAATTGCATAAACAATGTCATCATTCAAAAACACCCTTTGTCTAATGGCTTTGTAAAGACATCCGCTTGTTGGTTTGAGGTATCAACATATTCTAGAACAACATCATTCTTGAGGGAATGATCCCTAATGAAATGGTGTCTTATCTATATGTGCTTGGTTATAGAATGTTGGATGGGATTCTTAGTGAGACATATGGCACTAGTGTTGTCACACTTAAGGGGTATGGTACCTACATCAATTTCATAGTCTAGAAGTTGTTTCTTCATCCAAAGGACTTGAGCACAACATCTTATGGTTGATATATATTCTGCTTCGCTGGTAGATAAGGCTACACTGTTTTTTTTCTTAGGGAACCAAGATATGAGCATACTACCTAGGAATTGGAAAGTGTCGGAGGTACTTTTTCTATCTATCTTACAACCCTCATAATCCACATCGGAATAAGCATGCAAGATAAAGGAAGAGTATCTAGGATACCAAAGGCCTAAACAAGGTGTGTCTCTAAGGTATCTAAAGATTCTCTTAATGGCAACAAGGTGTGATTCTCTAAGGCTAGCTTGAAACCTAGCACACAAGCTACAATTGAACATGATATCGGGTCTACTTGCGATAAGGTAAAGCAAAGAGTCAATCATTGAATGATAAAGCTTAGAATCAACACACTTACCTCCTTCATCTTTGTCAAGCTTAATTGATGAGCTCATTGGAGTAACTTGAGGCTTCATATTCTCTGATCCAAACTTCTTGAGCATATCTTTGATGTACTTAGCTTGATTGATGAAGATGTTATCATTCCTTTGTTTGATTTGGACTCCCAAGAAGAATGAGAGCCCCCCCACCCCCCATCATGCTCATCTCAAACTCACCTTTCATTAACTAAGAGAATTCTTGGCAATAAAATTCATTAGTATAACCAAATATAATATCATCAACATAAATTTGTACTACTAAGATATCATTGCCATTTCTTTTAATGAAAAGTGTAGTGTACAGCTTCCCTTTTTCAACCAAAAAATTTGAAAGCCATATAAAGCTTTAATTAATTTAAAAACATGATTTGGGTAAATTGGATCTTCAAAACTGGGTGGTTGTTCAACATACACTTCTTCATTAATAAAGCCATTTAAAAATGCACTTTTACCATCCATTTGAAAAAAGACATAGCTTTTGAACCAGAGTTGTGATTATATATTAAGAAGGACAACAACCTATTAAATCTTTAAACATAAAATTTGAGACTTAAAAAAGACAAAGGTCTTCTTGAATTTATATTTAAATTAAAAATAACTTAAAATATTATTATACCAAAAAAATTAAAAGGAACTATAACCCTTCCTAATCACAACATGATTTCGCCCCTATTTTGAGCACAAGTGCTTCAAGAAAAACAAAATACCAAGTAACATAAAAGCTTTTCAGCTTACACATGCAAATAAATAACATGCGTCATGCAAGACTCGCAATCGTGAGACTTGACGAAAGAGTTTGCAGCATCCTCTACCACTAATAAAACCTCGCCACGCGCCTAGCGCGTGTGACACACGCGGTCGAGCTGGGTGCCTCAATTGGACAGCCTGGCTGGCTTTCGAGCATCCGTTCGCCATTCACATGCCACAAATGTCGATTCCATTAGTGTCGTTCGATGTGTCTTGCCGTCGCCGACCCAACGACACCGATGCCACTCACTGCCATCCACTGTAGCCGCTGGAATCTGCAAAAAACAATAGAAAAAGGGTTAAAACCAGGGCTCGAATCAATGGGAAAATTTGACTCCGAATCTGAACCAAATTGGAATTTTTTGAGGGGTTTTTCCTAGGATCAATTTCTTGGTCGGATTTGAGCTTCAATTTGGGGATTAAATCATGATTGTGCATTGAATTGAAAGGCCTAGGTTCTAATATAAATACCCCCCTTTCCCCTTTGTGTTCTTCTCCAAAGGACCATTTGAAAAAGTTTCAAAAAAAATCTATTTTTTTTAAAATTCTCTGCAATTGCTGGAGATTCTTGGAGTGGAGTTCGAGCTTTGGGTCATTTTCCGGAGGCGTTTAGGAAGCAATTCGAGAATGGTCGCATACGAGTTCTTCATTTCTGGTAAAATTTTTTCTATTTTCTTTAAAATTTATTTAGTGAATTTCATACTTGTTCTTGGTTGAATTCTTTTTCTTTGTGTTGTATTTGTTTTTGTTTGTTTTATGTTGCATTTGTTGAAGTTAGAGGATTGATTCTTGAATTCGATAATAATTTCATTTTAAAATTTTGTTTAGTTTTTCTAAATTTAATCTGAAAAATTCTTACATGATTTAAAAATGTTGTTTTTAAATTTTTGATCTTAAAAATGAAATAGTTGAAACTTAAAAGTAGTTTTGATCCTTTTAGATTTAGGAATAAAAATGAATTAATGTTTGTTTTAAAAGAAAAACTAAAATTAAGGGGTTTAATAAGATGATAATAAATCATGAAAAAAGGAGAGTAAAAAAATGTCCTAATTTGTTAGAGAAAATAAAATGAGTATTGAAATATGGTTTTAATAATTTAGAGTTCTTAGATAATTTAAAGTTTTTTTTAGAAAAAGCAAATAAGGGCGTTTTTAAAAAAAATAACAAGTTTTCAAAAAAGGTTTAAAAAGAAAAAATAATAGATAAAATTAAAAAAATAGGTTTTAATAAAAATAGGTTAGAAGTTTAGAATTTTAGGAGAATAAAATTTTGAAAGCATGAAAAAATCTTTTCTAAAAAATAAGTTAACTTAAAGGGTTTAAAAATGTTCAAAGTCATCTTTTAAGAAAAGTTTTTAAAAAAATGAAATAAAGAGTAATAATAACCTTTAAGGTTTAAAAAGAAAAACTTTCTTTGAAAATAAAATAAAAGAATAAAAAATGTAGAAAATCAATAGGATTAAAAAGCAAAAAATGTCAAAAGAAGGGTCTTGGTTTTAATGTAAAAAATAAGGAAATAAAGGTTTTCTTTTAAAGAAACAATAAAAAATAAAACACAAAGAAAAATTCAAGTTCCTTGTTCGTTCTTTAGAAATAGATCAAAACTTAGGACTAGATTCTAAAAGCTTAGATAGAGACGTTTTTGCAAAAAGATTTTCTTCAAAAAAAACACACTTAAACAAACTCAAACTCTTAATTAGACATAAAAGACTTAGACCTTTTTAGATTTAAAATAATAAAACCTAGAACAAATAAAAAGCTCAACACATCGAATTTTTATGTTGCTTGAAAAGTGAAATTAATTTAATGCGGCGTCGTATCAAATGAGAATGACGGGTTAGCGGCAGAAATGTTGGCGGCGATTAAAGTTTTTCTCTCAGGCGATAAGGCCGTTAAAATAGTTTGATATTCATTAAACAAACAAATAAAGTTGAACCTTTGTGCTAACCCTTCCCCACCAATAACCGACCCCCGAACTTGTTTTCTGGTTTTCGTTGACCAAAATTGTTGTTTTATTAAAACAAAATGTTTTATTAAAATAACTCTGTTTTAAAGTGATCCAATCGTTCTTTTCAAAAAAGGTTGGTGGCGACTCCGTTGATGTAAAAAAAGTTTTTCCAAAAAGTCAAAGCCCTCCTAAGAAAGGGGTTGCGACAACTTTACGACTCCGCTGGGGACATGTTTTTGTTTTTCAAAAAAAAGAGGGTCGGGCCACAAGTTGATTTTAAATGATTTTCAAAAAGGTTTTTTTTAATATGGAATTTACAAGTTTAAAATAGGTTTAATTTATTTGTCCGTTTAAGTGAATATAATTCTATTTTACGCATTTAAGATTTAATTCCAAACTTTATCCCCGAGCTTTGTCTCGTTCTTTTAAGTGGGGGGAGGACACGCTTTGCTCATGTAAGAATATTGATTCTTCGTATGAGCCTAGCAAGTACCTTCAGGACTCATTCCCTTTGTCTTCGTAAGGATATTGATTCTTCAAGAAGGCATCGATGGTGAGTCCTCCCGAGTTGAACTCGATTCATTTGAAGCCTGTAAAGGGTGAGAATCGAGGGCCTTGCTATCCTTAGTAGGGGACAACAAGGACAACTCGGGTACCTTTTTAGAACCAAACCAAGTTTGAGAATCTAGAGCCTACCTAAATAGAGTCACGCGAAAAGCCTAGGGTGTTGAGTCACAAGAATAATTCGTGGAGACATGTCCTAAAATGTTGGAGTGCCTGCCCAGAATTATTGTGCAATTAATTTTTTATTGTTTTTTTTCTTTTTTTAAAAATCTCTATTCTCTATCTTGTTTGTTTTGCATGTGCATCATTCCATATTTAGAAGGGGTTGATTCTAGAAAATTGTTCAAGAAAAAAAAACTCTCATAATGGACAAAAGGCTCTTGAAGAATGAGGACGAGAATGCGAAAGCACGTCACTGGTCTGAGGTCAACCAAAGAGCGTATGAAGAAAGTTTGGGTGCCGGTCGTGAGACAGAAACTTCGAAATATGCCTATATTAGTGTCAAGAAGAACAACGTGTAGGAGTTACGAGAGATTTGGGACAATTTTGATTATAAGACCAAACATTTGTTCCGTGAGTCCTATGACGACATAGCATATCTTCTGTATATAAGGTTGATGAGCCATTTCTGAAGGTTTTGATCCAGTTTTGGAACCCGGGTACTGTTGCTTTACTTTCAATGGAGAGGATATGATGCCTACTTTCAAGGAATACTTGGCCTTGTTCAATATACCCGAGGTGAAGGAGAATTGGTTGTATGCAAAGCCACCCAAGAACAAGAACTCACACTCAAGACTTGTCATATTCGCCGGAATGAGCGATGGATGGGTTGAAGGGTTGATACGAAAGAGAGGGGGAAGTTTTAATTTTCCTTGGTCACACATTCGAAACATCATTTATGTTCATCCAAACATAGCGAAAAGGGTGGATCTCCTGGCTATCGCGATTTATGGTGTAGTAATTTTTCCAAAAGTGTTGGGAAATATTGACGTGGCCTTGTTAGATTTCTTTGAGCAATTGAAGAGAATTGTCAATACATTGCCTGCAGTGCTAGCTGAAACCTTCATTTCTTTGAATGCTTGCCGAAAATTGAAGGTGTGCGTTTTGGAGGATGTGCTCCTTTGCTTCAGGAATGGGCACTTAGTCATTTCTGGGAGTTTCCAACTTTGGCCCTACTGAATGTGTTTTCTCTTAACTTTTCCCCACTTCAGGAATTTTTGGCACAGGATTGGCCGAGTGTCAAGAGAAGCAAGTGGGTAGAAATCTTCAGGGATCATCATGACGAAGACATCAAGTGGAGGGTACCATGGATGGGTCATGCTAAAGTAAGGTACAAATGTGGAGATTACAACTTCTTGATGTTGTTGGGATTATGGGGAGGAATTGGTTGTACACCTTTGCTAGTTTCACGTTAGTATGGATCACGACAGTTTGTTCCTTTCATTACCGAGCTTGGCACATCAGAGTTCGAGTTTCAAGGAGAGTTCAGACGGAAGGTACAAGAGATTAGTGATTCATGGAAGGATTGTTACTATATGAAGCTAGAGTGTGACATGTATTGCATGTATACCCCTGATTATGATATTTGAAGGCACACGAGAATGAATGACAAGATTATGCTACCTACTCATGGGCCCGCCAAGATTAGTCCCTCAACTCTCACAATACTATAGTTTTGACCTCCAACTTGCATTTTTCCTCAATTTAGTCATTGTAATGTTTTCGGTACTACTCAATAGGGTCCGATGGCAATAACTAAATTCAATTAGAGTCCGATATCAATAATTAACTAGTCGATCCTATGCTCAGACTTCATCAATGTTAAATTTCTAATCACTGGAACCTAATTCCGACTAGACCGGATTGTAGGGTGTTTCAACTCCCCCTTAAGAAAAAATCGTCCTCGGATTTGTACTTGATCTAAAGAGATGCGGATATTGTTGTCTCAAAGTATCTTCAGGTTCCCAAGTGGCTTCTTCAATAGTGTGGCTCCTCCAAATCACTTTAACTAACAGTACAGTTTTGTTGCGAAGACTCTTGACTTCCCTAGCAAGAATCTGAACCGATTATTATTCGTAGGATAGATTTGGTCGAAGTTCTACAGATTCAGGTTCCGCAATGTGTGAGGGGTCAGACCGATACTTCTGAAGCATCGATACATGAAAGACATAGTGGATTTTACTCAATTCTGAGGGTAGCGATAGCCGATATGCTACCGGGCCAATCTTTTCAATGATTTCAAAAGGTCCAATGAACCGGGGACTCAACTTTCCCTTCTTGCCAAATCTCAAGACTTTCTTCCACGGTGACACTTTAAGAAAGACTTTTTCACCAACTTCATATTCGATGTTTCTCCTTTAAAGATCAGCATAAGCTTTTTGTCGATCAAAGGCAGCTTTTAAATAATCATGGATAATGGTGACTCATTCTTCAATCTCACGAAGCAAGTCAGGGACTAACATCTTGTCCTCACCAAGCTCCGGCCGACACAATGGGGTTCTACATCGTCTACCATAAAATGCTTCATACGGGGCCATTTGGATGGATGCTTGGTAACTATTGTTATAGTCAAACTCGACAAGAGGTAGGGATCTCTCCAAAGTTCCGCTAAAATCGATAATACATTCCCGAAGCATGTCTTCCAATATCTGCATAGGGAGATTCAATAACAATGAAAATTTCTAGGATTTCAATAGACATATTGCTCGATGATTTACCTGAATTACCCTTTTTAAATGACCGTCAGATTGAGGGTGAAAAACTGGACTAAGATTAACTCTGGTGCCTAGAGCTCCCTGTAAGGTTCTTCAAATCTGAGATGCAAATTGCGGATCTCGATCGGAGATGATAGACTTAGGTACTCCGTGGAGTCAGATTACTTCCTTGATGTACAAGTCAGCTAGCTTAGGAAGACCGTAGCCCATTCTAACTTGCATAAAATGAGCTGACTTCGTGAAACGATCTACAATAACCCATATAGCATCATGCTTTGCACGAGTTAATGGTAGACCAATAACAAAGTCCATAGTTATCTTTTCCCATTTCTGTTTTGGTGGATCAATAGGTTGCAATAATCCAGTAGGGGCACTATGTTCTGATTTAACACGTTGACACGTGAGACACATGGAAATGTAATCAACTATGGCCTACTTCATGTCTGGCCACCAATAGAGCTCACATAAGTCTTTATACATTTTCACAGACCCGAGGTGAACAGAAAAAGAACTTATATGAGCTTCAGAAAGGATGTCGGTGCGAAGAGTTTCATCATTAGGTACACAAACTCGATCATGAAAACATAGGAGTCCTTCAGAATTAATTTTGAAGTCAAGGTTATCCGATAGCTTAAGACAATGATTTGAAGCTCGGGATCTTGCTCTTGCAAATCCTAGATTTGTGTAACGATGGTAGACTGAATTTGAAGTTCAGCTACGAGACAATGATGCTTCCGAAGTCGGAAGTGAGCGTTAATTGCTCGAGGGGCTACAATATAGCAATATTACGATGAGTTAACGTACTTCATTGTCGCAACCGCCTTTTTACGAGAGGCTTCGACTATTTTGGAAAACACTTTAAAAAAATCAATGGAGTCGCCACCAATCTTTTTTGAGAAAAAAATGTGATTGGATCACTTTTAAAAATAGGGTTATTTTAATAAAACGTTTTGGTTTTAATAAAACAAAAATTTTGGTCTACAAAAAATAAGAAAACAGGTTCGGGGGTCGGTTACGCGTGGGGAAGGATTAACACCCCCACGACGCCCAAAATTGGTACCTAATTGGTTTTAAAAGCTGGACTTTGCAAGTTCAAAAAGGTTCGACTTTACTTGTCCATTTAATGAATATTAATCTATTTTAACGCCCTTATCGTCCGGAAGATGAACTTTAATTACCGCCAACATTTTTGGCGCTAACATGTCATTCCCGTTTGATAAGATATTTGCATTGATTATGTTTTAATTTTTCAAGCAACAAGGAAATTTAAGTGCGTTGAGCATTTTATTCAATTCTAGGTTCGATTTTTAAAAGCCCTAAAAATCGTCTAAGTCTTTTATTCCTAATTTAAGGTTTAAGTTTGCTTAAGTGTATTTTATTTTCTATGAAGAATATTTTTCAAAATAAAATCTCTATCTAAGCTTTTCGTCCTTAATCCTAAGTTTTCACCTATTTCTAAAACAAGCAAGCAAACTTTTTATTCTTTTGATTTTTACCCTTTTTATTATTCCTCTTAAAAGCCTTTATTTTCTTTTTTATTTCTTTTCATTATTTTCTAAGCTAAAACCCTTTTTGTATTTTTTTTATCTTTTGCTTTTTTGTGTTTTTGAACCTTTTCCCTTTTATGTTTTCTCCTTAAAAAGATTTTTATTCTTTTTAAACTCATTTTCATTCTTTTACATTTTTTAGTTTTAAAACAACCCATTTCTAAAATAAACTTTATTTTTCTAAGAACTCTTTTTTAAAAGTTTTTTTCTCTTTTCAAAGATTTATTTTTATCCTAGCCTCCTAACTTTATTTAAAATCTTTTTATTTTCTTTTTTCTTGAAAACTTATTTCTTTTTCTTTTCTAAAAACCATATTTATTAATTTTTTCTTTTAAAATTATTTTGCCCTAAATTTCACAAAACTCTTTTTTTTATTTCTAAAGTTAAGCCATTTATAATTTAACCTCACATTATTACCTTTTCTAATTAAATCCCTAAATTTAAGTTTTTCTAATTAACCACATTTATTAATTTTTATTCATGCATTAAAATCCACAACACCTTTTAAATTAAGTCCTACATTTCTAAAGATCAAAATTACTTTAACAACATTTTTTAAAACATGCAAAAAAATCAAACTAAAAGTTTTAACGAAAAAGATTACTGAAATCGCGAACAATTTTCCAACCTTGAGAAAGCAACCTAAAAATCACAAACAACACAAAAAACCAAAGTTCAACCAAGAACAAACAATAAAATCGACATAAAAAAAAGAAAAGTTAGAAGTTTACCGAGAAATCGACGAACGACGAGCTCGAACTTAAAGCTTCTCAAAATGCTTCGAACCACATCCAGAAAATCACCCCAAACTCCAATTTCTCCTCCAAAAATTTCCAGCCAACTCAATAGAATATTTGGAGAATTTTCAGATTTTTTCCTCAAAATTTTTGGTGTGTAGAACTAGTGGGGTAAATGGGGGGTTTATACTTAATTTTGAACTTCAAAATAAAGCTAAATCTCGAATTCAATCCCCAAATTGGAGCCTAATTCAGACACAAAACTTGAAACCCGATAAAACCCCCAAGAAATCATCCATTTTGATCCAAAATCGGGATATAATTTCCCATTTAATTCGAATCTAGGGCTTATTATCTTGTTTCAATTTTTCACAAATTCTGGTGGCTATAGGCAACGGCGGCAAGTGGGGTCGTTGGCAAGCGGACGACGACAACCAGGCGATTCAAACGAAACCAACCACGCCGGCTGCCGCGCTCAGTGGACGGAAAATGGCGGTTGGCAGCTTCGCGGCAAGGGTTTAGAGAACCCAGCCCCGCGCGCATGGCCGTCACGCACCAACGCGTGACGCACGGGCTGTCTCTCCCCCTTTTATATTTTTTATTTATTTATTAATTTATTTTTACTATTTTGACCTCTTTTGTTGCTGTTTTTTTCTTTTATCACACTTAATTATCAACCTATTTTATTCATTTTTTACAATTATTAAACACTATAATTAATGTTTTTATTTCCCCCCTTTTTTTCTTGTTTTTTCTTTCTTTTTCCTTTTTTTACTTTTTACTTTAATAAATGGGCTTCAACCTAAAATGGGCTTTATTAAAAAAGTGGGCTTTTTGAAAATGGGTTTTTTATTTAAAAATGGTTATTTATAAAAGAATGGGCTTTTAAAAGGATTTTTAGTATTTTATATTTTTTAATTTTTTTCAACTTTTCTCTTTTTTTTCCTTTTTACTAAAATTTAGGGAGAAAATTTAGTGACAATACTTCACAATACATATAACTTCAAGTCTATTATCGATGCTTACCAGACAAAGGTTTGCGGCTGAGCGCATCAGTTATAACATTGTCTTGCCTGAATGGTAATCAATAACCAGATCATAATCTTTAAGGAGTTCCATCCACCTCCGTTGCCAAAGATTCAACTTATTCTGAGTCAATAAATATTTGAAGCTTTTATGGTCGGTGAAAAGATAACATTTCTCCCCGTAGAGATAATGCCTCTAGATTTTCAATGCAAAGACAACTGCAGCCAATTCAAGGTCGTGGGTGGGATAATTCATCTCGTGTGGCATAAGTTGCCTCAAAGCATAAGCAATAACCTTGCCTTCTTGCATCAATACGCATCCTAACCCAAGATGTGATGCATCACTGTAAACTGTATAGTCTTTTCTAGACTCGGGCTGGATCAAGACAGGTGCATGGGTCAAAACTTGTTTTAACTGATCAAAGCTTCGTTGTTGAGCCTCAGTCCAATCAAAAGGGGCTTCTTTCCTCAATAAGTTGGTTAAAGGAGCGGCTAATATAGAAAATCACTTCATGAATCCACAGTAATAGCCATCAAGACCAAGGAAGCTTCTGACTTCACCAATATTATTCGGTGGATGCCAATCTACAATAGCATGGATTTTCTTCGGGTCCACCTGAATGCCCAAAGCCGGTACGATATGCCCCAAAAAGGAAACTTTGGTGAGCCTGAACTCATACTTGTAGAACTTTGCATACAACTGTTTCTCTCTCAGAGTTTGAAGTACAATACGAAGATGATCTCGATGCTCTGTTTCATTCTCAGAATAGATTAAGATATCATTTATAAATACCACTACGAATTTATCAAGATGGGGTCTAAATACCCGATTCATTAAATCCATAAAATTTGTTGGTGCGTTAGTTAGACCAAAAGGCATTACCAAGAATTCGTAGTGTCCATATCTTGTACGGAAGGCAGCCTTGGGTACATCAAACTCCTTGACTCTCATTTGATAATAGCCCGACCTTAAATCGATCTTGGAAAACACAAAGGCATCTTTTAATTGGTCAAACAGGTCGTCTATCTTGGGCAATGAATATTTATCCTTGATGGTTACTTTATTCAATTGTCTATAGTAAATGCACAATCGCATAGAACCATCCTTATTCTTGACAAAAAGAACTGGTGCTCCCCAAGGTGAAGAGCTCGGTTGAATAAAGCCCTTATTCATAAGGTCCTAAATTTGAGCTTTTAATTTTTTTTCAACTCCACAACCGCCATCCAATATGGTGCAATGGAAATTAGAGTAGTCCCAGGTTGTACCTCAATACAAAATTCCACTTTACGGGTTGGGGGCAATCCTGGAAGTTCGTCAGGAAAAACATTTAAGAATTCACTTATTGTGTCAATATCATGGATCTGAGGTTCATTCGTGGATTTTTTGGACAATGCACACAACATGGAATTCTGAGATTCCATTAACATTATTCTTTCCTTGCCATGGCCTCGGACACTGATTTATTTTTTACTGTTTTGACATTTTTTACCTCTTTTGTTGCTGTTTTTTCTTTTTTCACACTTAATTATCAACCAATTTTATTCCTTTTTTACAATTATTAAACACTATAATTAATATTTTTATTTTTTCCCTTTTTTCTTATTTTTTCTTTCTTTTTCCTTTTTTCCTTTTTACTTTAATAAATGGGCTTCAACCTAAAACGGGATTTATTAAAAAAGTGGGTTTTTTTTAAAATGGGTTTTAATTAAAAAAATTGTTTTTATAAAAGAATGGGCTTTTAAAAGGATTTTTATTATTTATATTTTTTAATTTTTTTCAACTTTTCTCTTTTTTTTCCTTTTTATTAAAATTTAGAGTGAAAATTTAGTGACAACAGCTGCCCCTCTTTGCTTATCTTTGTGAAACAAAGATAAAGCAAAGACAAAAAAGACACAAATTTTCACATGATTTACTAATTGGTTCTATTCTTCGAGTGCCCGAACGGATTGCTGGTTCTATTCCCCTTATGCCCGAATAGTTGAGCTGGGTTCTATTCTCCAAAGGTCCGAACGAATAGGCTGGTTCTATTCTCCTTATGCCCGAATAGTTGAGCTGGGTTTCATTCTCCAAATGCCCGAACGGATAGGCTGGTTCTATTCTCCTCATGCCCGAATAGTTGAGCTGGGTTCTATTCTCCAAATGCCCGAACGGATAGGCTGGTTCTATTATCCTTATGTCTGAATAGTTGAGCTGGGTTCCATTCTCCAAATGCCCGAACGGATAGGCTGGTTCTATTCTCATTATGCTCAAATGGTTGAGCTGGGTTCTATTCTCCCAAAATGCCTAAACAAATGAGTTGTGTTTTGTCTTCTCGAATACTCTATTAGGCCAAGTCTTCTAAAAACTTTCATCCTTCTTATGCTTGGATGAATAAGCAGGATCCATTCTTCTTATGCCCGAACGGATAAGCGAATCTTCTTAAGCACTTCATCCTCTTTATGCTTGGATGAATAAGCAAATTCCATTATCCTTTTGTCTGAACAGATAGGCGAATTTTCTTAAACACTTCACCCTCCTTACGCTTGGATGAATAAGCAAATTCTCATTTGAACAGGTCTTCCATGTACCTGAAAAAACAGAATACAACATGCAATGTGATGTGCATGCCCCTAGGGATGTCTAAAACATGAATGCATGACAAGTTTTCCTTTTAAAAACTTCTTTTACTTGGACCATTTTCTTAATTTTGATGAAATTCTGGTTGTCAAGGCCAACCCGATTAATCGTGAACTCTCTCTCCTAAACTTGTATAAGTCGAAACGATTTGTTTTACTCTTCTTTCAACCCTTCTTGGTTTTTTACTTTGAATTCACCATTCACTAAGACAAGGCCATTTCTTTTGCTTTGAAAACTATCCATGAATTATGAACTACTCTGACTCTTCCTCATTTTCTGATTTTCTACTGATTTGTTCAATCTCATTCCTACTTCTTCTGAGAACATCGAATCCTTATCTATCTTCTGAGTCGACATTTCGTATTCAGGGATGCACACCCTAAGTCAAGTTTTGAACTTACAAGGTTGCTCCTATCGTCATGTAAGGAAAGTTTGTGGCTAAGAAATGTTGTTCAAGTGCCCAAACATTCATTAGGATTTTCTTCCTTTTAAAAGTTATGCAACAAGGCTTTACTTTTTATTCTTTAAACATTTTAACACCATATGCCCCAAATAATTGTGGAACACTTCATAGTCCCTGAACTTTTCAAAACATTCTCAAAGTAATGCTAAAAAATCCTTTGCATGTATAAATGATTGTCAAATCCATTAATCCTTATTTCAAAGCAAGATGCTAACAAAGATAAGGAAAGAAACAAGAAAGCAAGAAAAATTTATGAATCAAATTTATAAATGTAGTGGCAAACACAAGAAGGTTTATAAAGAGGAAAGGAAACAAGTATTTAAATATCAATAGTCGAAAACTTCTCTTTTTCAAATGCCATAATTAAACTTTGAATGCTGCCAGTGTCGAGGAAGCCTTGAATATAGCGCATGATCTGTGGATCCTTATAATCTGACAAATTATCTCTGCCGTCCTTTATGGGTTTTCAACTCAGACCCTCCTTTGGTCTCAAAACGCCCTTTGCAGGTTTTCATTTTGAACCCTCCTTTTTCTTTTCTTTTTTTATTTTTTCTTCTTTCTTTTTTTCTCTTCTTTTTCCTTTTTTTCTTTTTCTTTTCTTTTTTTTTTCTTTTTTTTCTCCAGGCATAGTAATTCTTGATAGTGTCAGAGTTTACTAGGTTTTGAAACTCGTTTCCATCCATCTCAGCTAAGATCAATGCTCCACCTGAAAGGACCTTTGACACAATGTACGGTCCTTCCCAATTAGGCGCCTATTTTCCTCGGGGATCACCTTGAATTGGAAGTTTCTTCCTTAAGACCATATCGCTTCTTGGAATTCTCTAGGGCAAACCTTCTTTTCATAAGCCCTAACCATTCTTCTTTGGTACATTTGGCCATGACACATGGCTTTCAACCTCTTTTCCTCGATTAAGTTCAGCTGGTCATACCTTGCCTGAACCCATTCTGCCTCATCTAACTTGGCCTCCATCAAGACACGCAACGATGGTATATCCACCTCGATTGGTAGCACAACTTCAACTTCATATACTAATGAGAACAGAGTTGCCCCAGTGGATGTTCGTACCGCTGTTCGATATGCATACAAAGAAAATGGTAATTTTTAATGCCAATATTTATATGTATCAATCATCTTTGCAATTATCTTTTTAATGTTCTTATTGGCTGCTTCTACTGCTCCATTCATTTTTGGGCGGTATACTACCGAATTGCGATGTTTGATGATGAACTGATCGCGGACCCCAAAAATCATTCGGTTGATCAGATTAGAAACATTATCAGTAATTATGCTTTCTAGTAGACCATATCGACAAATGATTTCCTTCTTTAAGAACCTGCATACAGTGGATCTATTTACATTTGCATATGAGGCTGCTTCCACCCACTTTGTGAAGTAATCGATAGCTACTAAGATAAAGCGGTGGCCATTTGACGCTTTTGGATGAATCTACCTAATAACATCTATGCCCCACATAAAGAACGGCTATGGAGATGACATGACATGAAGAGACTGAGGAGGTGCATGAACCTTATCAACGTATACTTGGCACTTGTGACATTTACGGGAATAGTTAATGCAATCCCCTTCCATTGTCGACCATTAAAATCCTAAGCACATAATTCTTCTTGCCATAGTGAAACCACTAGGATGGGTTCCACAAGTTCCATCATGGACTTCTTCCAAGATCAACTGCGCTTATTATGCATCTACACACCTTAGCAGCACCTGATCTCGACTTCGTTTGTAAAGAATCTCTCCATCAAGCATGTATCCTAATGCCATTTTTCTGATCATTTTCTTTTCATTTTCTTAAGCCTGCGATGGGTATTGTTGCAGTTTTAAGTACTGCAAGATGTCATGGAACCACGGTAATCCATCTTCTTCTTCTTCTTCTGCATTATAACAATATGCAGGGGACTCCATCGTTTGTAACTTAATGAGTATCATCTCTGAACCTTCACTTACTTTAAATGTGGCAGCCAAGGTAGCTAATGCGTCTTCCATCTGGTTATCCTCTCTTGGGAGATGCTTGAAAGTAATTGCCCCAAACTCTTTAGCTAACTCGAGGACCAAATTGTGATATTCTATCAGTTTTGCATCTTTTGTTTCCCATTCACCACGTGTTTGGTAGATGATCAAAGCTGAATCCGCATAGAATTTCAACTTTTGGATTTTCCTGTTAATGTCTTCCCTTAGGCCCATTATGCAAGCTTCATATTCTGCCATGTTATTGGTGCAGAAGAATTTCAAACGGCAAGTAAAAGGATAATGATCACCTTCTGGCAAAACCAAAACTACCCCAATACCTCGTCTTAATGCATTTACAACACCATCAAAATGCATGACCTAGGATTCTGTAGGTAACACTTCGTCTTCCATGATACACAACAAGTCTTCATCGGGGAAACTGAAATCCAATGCCTCATAATCATCTTGGGCACGAATTGCGAGAAAAACTACTATGGCATTTCCTTTTACTGTTTTTGGTTCACATAATGGATGTCGTATTCTGAAAGCAACATTTGTCATCGCGACATTATTCTCGATAAGGCTGGAGCCTTCATCATGAACTTTAATGGGTCTAGCCGTGAGATCAACCATGTAGTGTGATACAAAAAAAATATTGTTTAAGCCTCTTAGTGGCCCACACCAAAGCACATCATACCTTTTCGATTGGCATATATCTTGTTTCACAGTCTATAAATTTCTTGCTCACATAATATATCGTCCTTTCCTTCTTTCCAGTTTCATCATGTTGCCCTAGTACGCAGCCCATTGAATTTTCGAACACTGTTAGATAGAGTATTAACGGCTTCCCTGAAACATGTGGCATTAACACTGGAGGATTAGTTAGCTGCTCCTTGATCTTTCCTATAGCTTCTTGGCACTCTTCATTCCAGGTCCCTGGGTTGTTCTTTCTAAGCAACCTGAATATGGGGTCACACTTATTTGTGAGTTGGGAGATGAAACGAGCTATGGAATTCAACCTCCCCAAGAATCCTCAAACTTGCTTCTGTGTCTGAGGAGTTGAATGCTCTTGTATGGCCTTTATCTTGCCTGGGTCAATTTCGATTCCTATTCTGCTTACTACGAAACCTAACAATTTCCCAAAAGTAACCCCAAATGTGCACTTAGCAGGATTAAGCTTTAACTGGAATTTTATTAATCTTTGAAAAAAGCTTACTCAGGTTCATCAGATGCTTCTCCTCAATTCTGGCAATCATATCATCCACATAAACTTCTATTTCTTTGTGCATCATGTCATGGAAAAGAGTGACCATAGCTCTCTGATATGTTGCCCTTGCGTTCTTTAATCCAAAGGGCATTACTTCATAGAAGAAGGTTCCCTAAAGCGTTACAAATGTAGTCTTCTCCATGTTTTTTGGGAACATCTTGATTTGATGTAACCGAAAAATCCATCCATGAATGAGAAGAGGGAATGGCCAGCTGTATTGTAGACCAAGGTGTCGATGTGTCGAAGCAGAAAATTGTCTTTAGAGCTTGCTTTGTTGAGATCCATGTAATGAACGAACATTCTTACTTTTCCATCTTTCTTAAGCACTGAGACGATGTTTGCCACCCATTTCGGATACTTGGCTACTTCGAAGAATCCTGCATTGTACTGCTTCTTGACTTCATCTCTGATTTTCAAGAGTGTATCAGCCTTCATTGTTCTGAGTTTCTATTTTACGGGCTCCTATCTTTCCCTTATAGGAAGCCTATGCATGGAAATATCTCTGTTGAGTCCAAGCATATCTTGGTATGACCAAGAAAAGATGTCCTTGTATTCTTGTAGAAGCTAAATCAAGTGATGTCCTGTCTTAACTAAGATGGTGGTGCCAATCTTGATTTCGCGCTTTTCCTATTCGGTTCCAAGGTTCAAAACTTCTAACTCTTCTTTGTGGGGCAAAATTTTCTTTTCCTCCCCTTCTACCATTCTAAGCAAATCATCTGACAAGTCATACTCTTCTTTATCACTAATATTCTCAACTTCTTCTATACATAGCGGTAACCCAAAATTAACCTTGGAATCTGATTCAGAGTCATTGGACCATTGATATAAAAACATGCAAATAAAATGAGGCAATATATATATATATATATACCAAGAAAGAAAGAATAAATGATATTATTTGTCATGTTTTTATGATTCCTTTTTTCTTTTTGGGTTTTTATGATTTTTTGGTTTTATTGGTTTTTGTGAAAGAAAGTTTGCCACAAGATAAAATTGGGGAAAATGCATCTTTATTAAAACTCAAACCATGGCTTTGACAATAGACCCTTTTACATAAGATCTCTAACTACCCCATGGTCTAAGGGTAAAAGAGTTGGTTTTGAGAATTACTCTGAGGCAGTCTTAAAAAGATCAGGAACCATTTCCGCGGTCCAGTTCTTCAATTCGGTGCAAGGGCGAATCTTGGTCAAAAATTTGTTATCTTCTTCCTCCTCGTTAGTCATAGCGGTGATGCTCAAATTCTCAAAAACGTCACATAAGTCATTCTTTCCTTTCTCCTCCTCATCGAAGGGGGCATTAGGGTCTAAAAGCCCTCCAGTCTTGAAAATGGCGCTTAGGGGTGGATATGTCATTGGCTCCCCCTTCAACCTCTTCTTCTTTCCGCTTCATTTTCGTGCATTCCTGCTGCTTCTCGGCTTTCTTTTTCTATTTATTTGGGCCTAAAGCCCAAACTGAATCGATCCCTTTTCACTGGAATCACCACCGGATAAGCCCTTCCTCGCCTTTCTTCTTCAACTTCTTCTCTTAGTTTCCCGAAGGAGATTTCTTCCGTGGTACACACATTTGCTTCGTGCTCTACACCTCCCTTCTCAAAGAACACAAATTCCTTGCTATTCATCTTGTCTTGAATCATCAATTTAAACTCTGGGCAACATTAGATCTCATGTCCTTCAGCCCCATGATACTTACAATATGGTTTTTCAACATCCTCCATTTTTAGACTCTCCTCTTTCAATATCCCGACTACTACTAACTGATCCCACACCTAACTCATGGGCATTTTAATTTCTTCAACATTCTCCTTAACTATCCTCTTATCTTCTTTGGGCAGAGCATTCACCTCCGCCTTTTGATGGTTTGGCAATGGGTTTCCTTTTTCCTCGGAAGTTTCAAATGCCATCATGCATGATTTTCTCAGATCATCTACCACCCTTTTGAATGCGGTGCAATTTTCGATGGTATGCCCCTTACTCCTACTTGATATTCGCATTGGGCCTTCTTGCCATACCATAGTGGATAGAGAGGTGAGAATGGAGGAACATGTCTTGGTAACACCATCTGTGACTTGACCAGCTAGGCAAACAACTCAACATAGGTCATTGGGATGAGAGGAAAGTAGGGCCTCGAATTCCCTTGATATTTTCGCTCTCCTTTTGGGGCGTTTGCGACCGTCGGAGCTTTGGAGTTGGGCTTATTAAAGGTATTGGGCTTGTTAAACACCATGTCTGTTGAATAGTTGGGGTTGTAGACATCTGTTACATTAACTTCATTATTGTCCTTCTTCTTATATGTCTTCTTTGTTTCCTCACTGTCCAACCTTCCACTCTTCATGGCTGCAAGAATCAGTTCGCTATTCATTAGCATGTCTGAAAAGTTCTTCGTGGCGTGGTTGACCATGCGATCATAAAAGGGACCCTTTAATGTTTCTACAAAAATTATGGTGATCTCGTTTTCTAGCAACGGTGGTTGCACCTGTGCCGCTACGTCCCTCCATCTTTGAGCATATTGGCTAAAGCTATCGTGGTGCTTTTGCTCCATCCCTTGTAAAACCATATGGGTTGGAACCATGTCTGAAACATGCTTGTATTGTTCACTAAAGGCTATGGACATGTCTCTCCATGATTTAATGTTTACTCGACTTAATTGTGAGTACCAACGTGCACCAGACCCTACTAGGCTATCTTGAAAGGAGTGAATGAGCAACTTCTCATTATCAAGGTACATGGGCATCTTTCTGTAGTACATGGTTAGATGTGCCAACGGGCATGTGGTCCCATTATATTTCTCGAAGTTGGGGATCTTGAATTTTGGTGGCGCAACTAAATCAGTTACCAAGCTCAGATCCTTGGCATCCATTCCACCATAGGCAGCTCCATCTTAGAAGGACTTGAACATTCCTTCTAACTTCTCGTACTTCTCTTCCAACTTCTTTTCAGCTCGAGCCTTATCAGCTACTTCATCGAGGTCAGGCACCTCGTAATTGTTGGCCTCCACATTTGGAATATGGGTGGAAGATTCAGCTACATGAATGGGTGTTTTGGCCTTGGTAGCAGCCTCCTTTCTAAAAGCCATCCCTGGGAATCGAGGAATGGCAGAAGTGTTTCCCTCTTCTTCAACCGCATCTGGGTCCTTGAATCCAAGCGATGCAGCTATGGAACTGATCGTCTTTTGGTGGACTGCTTCAACTTGTTGCTTCATATCAACTTCCATTTTTTCCAGCTTGTCCTGAATGTTCTTTTGATTTGCCTCCGAAGTTGCCAACCGTTCCTCAGAGTTCATGGCTCAGGTTTGGGTTCGTGTACCATTTTTGTGGGTTGTGTTAGAAGTTTTGGATATTCTATTGTTTTTTATTATTAAGTTAGTTTATGAGCAATTGAATGTATGCACAAATGAATTCAAAACAAGAGCAAACAACAAATCAAACAAGATAATGTAAATGCATGAAAGCAGTCGAAGGGCCATCAATTCTAATGAAAATCTGTCCATGAAAGGAAACTCTTTATTAAACACGAAAGTTTTATTACAATTACAAATATTTCTCTGCTCGAACACCTAACTCTTTGATTTCTTCAACTAGCCACATGAGCCTTGGTCCCACTTCTCCAACGGGCTTGACATACCGTCGAAGAGCTGCAGCTTCAGTTGCTAATATTTTCACGTGCTTGGCAATATCTTGAACTTGTGTCATCACCACCCTGTCAAATTCATCCCTTTCTTGGAACTTTCGAGCATTATCTCTGAGGCGAGTGAACCAATAGTCGTTTCCTCCTTCAGTGATATCTTCTAGGACTAAGATCTTCGTTCTGTACTCTTGAAGAAGATGATCCATTTCTTTAACTCGCTCTTTCAAAAAGCTATTCTCATTCAAACAAGCCCGGAGCTCTTCATAGATACGGTCTCTTTGCATCTTGTGAACCGTTTGACTCAAGTTCTCTGCTTTGGCCTCTAGCTCAATAATGAAGGCCTGACTTCGCTTCAACTTCTTGGTGGCTTCGTCATAGACAGATTGTAGCTTTAGCAAACGAACTTTGTTGTCGTGAGCTTGCCTTTTCCATGCGGTTATATCTTCCCTTTATTCTTCTCTAGGTCTTTTCCCTTTCTCATTCTCTCCTGCTTGTTTCATTTTCTTTCTTTCTTCTACCAAGTCCTATCAAAACTTTTCCATCTGCATCTTACCGCGTTCCTTCTCTTTCACGACAGCTTGTTCTATCTCTTGCCTGCATTGTTCTGGGCTTTTTCGAAGATCCGCATATCGAATCGTAGCTTGAAGTTTAAGGAAATCAACCCTCTGGATCTCATACCTCTCTTCTAGATTCTCATACATTTTCTCCACACGGTTGGCTTCTCCCTTGTGTTTGTCTACATCAAGGCTCACTTCAAACTTGTCTCGTAAATTTTGTTCTTTAAGTGCTTCAATTTCTAACTTAGCTCGTCTTAGCTCTTCCCTTAGAATGTCAGCCTTAGAAGGAACCACCTTCAAACGCTCCTCTATTGATTTGACGGGCTCAAGGGTAGGTAGCATAACCTTGTCGTTCATCCTCGTATATCTCCACACATCATAATCAAAAGTATACATGCAATGCTTGTCAGCCTATGTCTTCATAAAATAACACATCTTCCATGAATCGTTGATTGCTTGCAACTTTCGCCTGAATTCCCCTTGAAACTCGAATTCGGACGTACCAAGCTCAGAACTGAATGGAATAAATTATCGTAATCCATATTGGCGTGATGCTAACAGAGGTGCACAATCAATTCCTCCTCATAAGGCTAACAACATCAAATAGTTGTAATCCCCACATCTATATCTGACTGTTGCATGTCCCATCCATAGCACTCTCCATTGGATGTCCTCGTCACGACGATCTCTGAAAATATCTACCCACTTACTCCTCTTCATGCTTGGCCAATCTTATACCAAAAACTCCTGAAGCGGGGAAAAGTTCGGGGAAAACACATTTGGTTAGGGAAAAGTTGGACACTCGCAGAAATGACTAAAGGCCCAAACTTGAAGTAACGGAGAACATCCTCCAAAATGCACGCCTTCCACTTTCCGACAAGAATTCAAAGAAATGAAGGTTTCTGCTAACACTGCATGCACTGGATTGACATTCCTTTTCAACTGTTCAAAGAAGTCTAATAGGACCACATCGATGTTTCTCAACACCTTTGGAAAAATCACTAAACCGTAAATTGCAAGAGCCAAGTGGTCTACCCTTTTTGTGATGTCTCGGTGAACTAGTACAATGTTTCGAATACGTAACCAAGGAAAATTGAAACTTCCCCTCTCTTCCATATCAACCTTTTGACCCATGCATCACTCATTCCGGCAAATGAAACAAGTTTTGAATGTGAATTCTTGTTCTTGGGCGGCTTAGTATACACCCAATTGTCCTTTACTTCCGGCATATTGAACAATGCCAAGTATTCCTCGAAATTTGGCATCATGTCTTCTCCGTTGAACGTGAAGCATCAATACCCATGGTTCCAAAACTGAATTAGGGCCTTTAGAAATGGCTCATCAACTTTCACAAACAGAAGATACGCTATGTCGCCATAGGTCTCACAGAACAATTGCTTGGTCTTGTAATCAAAATGATCCTATATCTCACGTAACTCATGTACGTCGTTTTTTTAACACCAATGTGGGAATACTCCGAAGTTTCTGTTTCATGACCCACACTCAAATTGTCTCCAAACTTCCTCTAATTAACCTCAGACCAGTGACGCACTTTCGCATTTTCCTTTTCCCTTTTTAAGAGCTTTCCGTCCATAATTGAACATCTTTCCAGAATCAACCCATTCTAATATGAAATGATGCACATGCAAAAATAAACAAGATAATAAACAAAGATTAACAAGCAAGGAAAACAAACAGATAAAATAAAAAAAATCAAAAACATTTTAAATGCACGATAATTCTGAGCTGGCATTCCAAGATTTCAGGAAATGTCCCCACAGATTACCTGTGACTCGACATCCTAGGCTTTCCGCATGGCTCTATTAGGGGTAGGCTCTAAATTCTCAAACTTGGTTTAGTTCTAAAAGGGTACCCAAGTTGTCCTTGTTGTCCTCTACTAAGAGTAGCAAGGCCCTCGATTCTCACCCATTATAGGCTGCAAACGAATCAAGTTCAATGCATGAGGACTCACCACCGAAGCCTTCTCGAAGAATCAGTATCCTTAAGAAGGCAAATGGGTTGAGTCCCGGAGGTACTTTGCGATGGTCATACGAAGAAACAATAATCTTACATGAGCAAAGCGTGTCCCCCCCCCCCCCACTTAAACGAACAAGACAAAGCTCGGGAAAAGAGCTTGGAATTAAGTCTTAAATGCGTAAAATAGAGCTATATTCATTTTAACAGACAAATAAATAGAACCTATGATGAACTTGCAAATTCCATATTTTTTTAAAAAAATTGAAAAACATTTAAAACCAAATTGTGGTCTGACCCTCTTTTGTTTTTATTTAAAACAAAAAACAAAAACATGTCCCCAGCGGAGTCGCCAAGTTGTCGCAACCGCCTTTTTACGGGAGGCTTCGACTATTTTGGAAAACACTTTAAAAAATTAACAGAGTCACCACCAATCTTTTTTGAGAAAAATGTGTGATTGGATCACTTTTAAAAATGGTGTTATTTTAATAAAACGTTTTTGGTTTTAATAAAACAACATTTTTGGTCTGCAAAAAATCAGAAAACAATTTCGGGGGTCGGTTATGTATGGGGAAGGATTAGCACCCCCATGATGCCCAAAATTGGTACCTAATTGGTTTTAAAATAGTTTTCAAAACTGGAATTTGCAAGTTTAAAAAGGTTCGACTTTACTTGTCCGTTTAATGAATATTAGTCTATTTTAATGGCCTTATCGTCCGGGAGATGAACTTTAATTACAGCCAACATTTCTGGCGCTAACCCGTCATTCCCGTTTGATAAGACGCCGCATTGATTATGTTTTCACTTTTCAAGCAATAAGGAAATTTAAGTGCGTTGAGCATTTTATTCAATTCTAGGTACGATTATTAAAACCCCAAAAATTGTCTAAGTCATTTATTCCTAATTTAAGGTTTAAGTTTGCATAAGTGTATTTTATTTTCTATGAAGAACATTTTTCAACAAAAAAAGTCTCTATCAAAGCTTTTGGTCCTCAATCCTAAGTTTTCGCCTATTTCTAAAACAAGCAAGCAAACTTTTTATTCTTTTGATTTTTACCCTTTTCATTATTCCTTTTAAAAGTCTTTATTTCCTTTTTTTCTTTTTTATTATTTTCTAAGCTAAAACCCTTTTTGTATTTTTTTTATCTTTTGCTTTTTTGTGTTTCTTAACCTTTTCCCTTTTTTATGTTTTCTCCTTAAAAGATTTTTATTCATTTTAAACTCATTTTCAATTTTTTTACATTTTTTAGTTTTAAAACAACCTATTTCTAAAATAAATTTTATTTTTCTAAGAACTCTTTTTTAAAAGTTTTTTTCTCTTTTCAAAGATTTATTTTTATCCTAACCCCTAACTTTATTTAAAACATTTTTATTTTCTTTTTCTTGAAAACTTATTTCTTTTCTTTTCTAAAAAAACATCTTTAATATTTTTTTCTTTTAAAATCATTTTACCCAATATTTCACAAAAATCTTTTTTTTATTTCTAAAGTTAAGCTCTTTATTATTTAACCTCACATTATTACTTTTTTCTAATTAATTCCCTAAATTCAAGTTTTTTTAATTAAGCACATTTATTCATTTTTATTCATGCATTAAAATCCACAACACCTTTTAAATTAAATCTTACATTTCTAAAGATCAAAATCACTTTAACAACATTTTTTAAAACATGCAAAAAAAATCAAACTAAAAGTTTTAACGAAATTCAAAACGGAAAAGATTACCGAAATCGCGAACAATTTTCCAACCTTGAGAAAGCAACCTAAAAATCACAAACAACACACACAAACAACCAAAATTCAACCAAGAACAAACAATAAAATCGACATAAAAAAGAACATTTAGAAATTTACCGAGAAATCGATGAACGACGAACTTGAACTTAAAGCTTCTCGAAATGCTTCGAACCACCTCCGGAAAATCGCTCCAAACTCGAATTTCTCCTCCAAAAATTTCCAGCCAACTCAAGAGAATATTCAGAGAATTTTCGGATTTTTTCTTGAACCCTTTTAGTGTTTTTTCCTCAAAATTTTTGGTGTGTATAACAAGTGGGGTAAAGGGGTTTTATACTTAATTTTGAGCTTCAAAATCAAGCTAAATCACGAATTCAATCCCCAAATTGAAGCCTTATTCAGACACAAAACTTGAAACACGGTAAACCCCCCTAGAAATCATCCGTTTTGATCCAAATTCGGGATAGAATTTCTCATTTAATTCGAATGTAGGGCTTATTATCTCTTTTCGATTTTTCACAATTTCGGTGGCTATAGGAAATGGCGGCAAGCAGGGTCGGTGGCAAACGGACAATGGCAACAAGGCGGTTCAAATGGCACCAACCACGCCGGTTGCCGCACCCGGTGGACGGTGAACGACGGTTGGCAGCTTCGCGGCAAGGTTTGGAGAGCCTAGCCCCGCGCGCGTGACGCGCGGGCTGGCTCTCCCCCTCCCCTTTTATATTTTTTATCTATTTATTGATTTATTTTTTACTGTTTTTTTACCTTTTTTGTTGCTATTTTTTTCTTTTTTCACACTTAATTAGCAACCTATTTTATTCCTTTTTTACAATTAATAAACACAATAATTAATATTTTTAGTTTTCCCTTTTTTTCTTGTTTTTTTCTTTTTTTTACTTTTTACTTTAATAAATGGGCTTCAACCTAAAATGGGCTTTATTAAAAAAGTGGGCTTTTTGAAAATGGGTTTTATTCAAAAATGGTTTTTTATAAAATAATGGGCTTTTAAAAGGATTTTTATTATTTTATATTATTTTTAATTTTTTTCAACTTTTCTCTTTTTTCCCTTTTTATTAAAATTTAGGGTGAAAATTTAGTGACAACACTTCAAAATACATATAATTTCAAGTCTATTATTGATGCTTACCAGGAAAAGGTTTGCAGATGAGCGCATCAGCTACAATATTGGTCTTGCCCGTATGGTAATCAATAACCAGATCATAATCTTTAAGGATTTCCATCCACCTCCGTTGCCGAAGATTCAACTCCTTCTAAGTCAATAAATATTTGAGGCTTTTATAGTCAGTGAAAAGATAGCATTTCTCCCCGTAGAGATAATGCCTCCAGATTTTCAATGCAAAGACAATTGCAGCCAATTCAAGGTCGTGTGTGGGATAATTCATCTCGTGTGGCTTAAGTTGCCTCGAAGCATAAGCAATAACCTTGCCTTCTTGCATCAATACGTATTCTAACCTAAGATGCGATGCATCACTGTAAAATGTATAGTCTTTTCTAGACTCGGGCTAGGTCAAGGCAGGTGCATGGGTCAGAACTTGTTTTAACTGATCAAATCTTCTTTGTTGAGCCTCGGTCCAATCAAAAGGGGCTTCCTTCCTCAATAATTTGGTTAAAGGAGCGGCTAACATAGATAATTCCTTCACGAATCTACGGTAATAGCCAGCAAGCCCAAGGAAGCATTTGACTTCACCAATATTCTTCGGTGGATGCCAATCTACAATAGCATGGATTTTCTTCGGGTCCACCTAAATGCCCGAAGCCGATATGATATGCCCCAAAAAGGAAACTTCGGTGAGCCAGAACTCATACTTGGAGAACTTTGCATACAATTGTTTCTCTCTTAGAGTATTAAATACAATACGAAGATGATCTCGATGCCCCGTTTCATTTTCGGAATAGATTAAGATATCATCTATAAATACCACTACGAATTTATCAAGATAGGGTCTAAATACCCGATTCATTAAATCCATAAAATATGTCGGTGCATTAGTTAGCCCAAAAGGCATTACCAAGAATTCGTAGTGTCCATATCTTGTACGGAAGGTAGTCTTGGGCACATCAAACTCCTTGACTCTCATTTGATAATAGCCCGACCTTTAATCGATCTTGGAAAACACATAGGCATCTTTTAATTGGTCGAACATGTCGTCTATCTTGGGCAATGGATATTTATTCTTGATGGTTACTTTATTCAATTGTCTATAGTAAATGCACAATCACATAGAACCATCATTCTTCTTGACAAAAAGAACTGGTGCTCCCCAAGGTGAAGAGCTCGGTTGAATAAAACCCTTATTCATAAGGTCCTGAATTTTAGCTTTTAATTCTTTCAACTCCACAGCCGCCATCCGATATGGTGCAATGGAAACTAGAGCAGTCACAGGTTGTACCTCAATACAAAATTCCACTTAATGGGTTGGGGGCAATCCCGGAAGTTCTTCAGAAAAAACATCTAGGAATTCACTTACTGTGTCAATATCATGGATCTGAGGTTCATTCCTAGATTTTGTGGACAATGCACACAACATGGAATTCCGATATTCCATTAACATTATTCTTTCCTTGCCAAGGCCTCGGACATTGATTTATTTTTTTACTGTTTTTGACCTTTTTAACCTCTTTTGTTGCTGCTTTTTCTTTTTTCACACTTAATTGCCAACCTATTTTATTCCTTTTTTTACAATTATTAAACACTATAATTAATATTTTTTTCCCTTTTTTCTTGTTTTTTCTTTCTTTTTCCCTTTTTTGCTTTTTACTTTAATAAATGGGCTTCAACCTAAAATGAGCTTTATTAAAAAGGTGGGCTTTTTGAAAATGGGTTTTTTTATTCAAAAATGGTTTTTTTATAAAACAATGGGCTTTTAAAAGGATTTTTATTATTTTATATATTTTTTATTTTTTTTCAACTTTTCTCTTTTTTTTTCCTTTTTATTAAAATTTAGGGTGAAAATTTAGTGACAACAACTGCCCCTCTTTCCTTATCTTTGTAAAACAAAGATAAAGCAAAGACAAAAAAGACACAAATTTTCACCTGATTTACTGATTAGTTCTATTCTCCGAGTGCCCGAACGGATAGGCTGGTTCTATTCTCCTTATGCCCGAATAGTTGAGCTGGGTTCCATTCTCCAAAGGTCCGAACAGATAGGCTGGTTTTATTCTCCTTATGCACGAATAGTTGAGCTGGGTTACCTTGCTTGTTATATCTGGGAAGAGGCCTTCGATTCCTGCTTGTTACCTTGCTTCCCGGATCTTCCTGGTCTGGCTGAGGTTCCTGATGGTGCTTGTATTGGCCCTTTTTCTCATAAGGATTGGGCGAGTGAGGTGATGTCTCCGTGCACAGCTACTGACTTGGAGGGATTATGAGGACAGTCCCTGATGAAATGTCCTTGTTCCCCCACAAAGAAACATGCTCCAGTCTGCTTACGACACTAGCCTGCTGGGTGCCGTTTCTAAAAAAATTACAAATTGGATGCTGAACACTCTGGTTCGAACCTCCATTACTCTCAACTGAAGCTGCCTTAGACCAGTACTGGGTGACAGTCTGTGGTCTCTCAATGTTCCCGGTACGGGAAAGCTGTGAATATGAAGCTTTCCTCGAGCCTTGATACTTGCCCTTCTTGTTCCATTTGGGAAGTCAAGAATCGCCCCATACCATTTTCTCATATCTACTGGACACATTTCCTCTCTGAGCTCTATGTGCAGCCTTTGTTGCTTTAACTGGGTTCACCAAATCTTGGAAGTTAGTGATACCCAAGGTCGTAAACATAGGTCGCAGCTCATCGCTCAACCCAACAATAAACATTCTGCACTTGTCTTCCTCTTTCTTTATAAACTCAGCTCCATATCGATAATACTTGCAGAAATCATGGATGTACTGCTCGATAGGCCACCCGCCTTGCTTCAAATGAAGAAAAATGCTTCGTCTCTCCGCGAGATAGTACTCGCAGATGTACTTGTTTCGAAATTCCTTAAGAAAGAATTCCCAAGTGACCGACTCTTTAGAAACAATAAGAAAAGTGGTCTCCCACCACATAAGGGCATTGTCAGACAACAATGCAATATCACACTCAAGCTTGTGCTCGTCGGAACACTGCAACTGTTTATTCAGAATACGTAGGGTGTTATTCAGCCTATATTCAGCAATCTCGGGATTATCATCGTCTTGTCCAGTGAAAGAGTAAGCTCAAAGTGAATCCAACTTATCCACAGGAGCACGAGTATACTGAACAACCGGAGGAGTAGGCTGAGCTGAGGGTGCTGCATGCATCGCAATCATAACTACTTAAACATGTTAGCCATGTTCTAATAGCATTCAGCCGGAGCAGTAGGTGTTGCAGGCTCAATACCTTGAACATGAGGGTCTTGTGGTTGCTGTGGATTCTGAGGATTTCCTCTTCTAATCTCCTTGCCATGTATTGAGGAGCCGATAGCAAGCTCGTCAATGTGAGCTTCATTTATCTCAGATATATCTATATGAAAGATCGAATTAGTCGACAAGTCACAATATACAGAATATAAAACTCCTAGGTGGCAAAGTAACAAAATAACAATGCCATAGACTTCAGTTTAGTCCTAGAATCGACTAAATTCTAACTCTAATACCACAAATGTAACACCCCTTCTTGGTCTGGTAGAGAACCGGGTCGGAGCGTATTACCAAAGGACTATACGATGATCGGTGCTATAAAATTTCATATTAATCACATTCTTAATCAATATTAGTCATACAGATTGTTACCAATACGTTTATTAGTGTAATTCAATCATAAGAAATCCACAAATAACCATTTAGGATCATTTTATAATTTGTATATATTTATGGACTAATCTGTAAAAAGTAACAGTAACAAGTCTTTCCAAGAAACAGACAGAAGAACAATGTAATTTAGTGCATGAATAACTAGCCTACAAACTTTCATACAATTTGGAGCTCATTATCATAATCAATTTATCTTTAAGAAATTCAGTGGCTAAATTGTAACATTAGCAATCTGTCCAAAAAGCCTTTAACCAATTTACCTAACCCCGTATTGAAACACCCTAGGCTGTTTCGAAATAGGTGCACGAGAGTCAACTCTTGTTGACCTTTCCTTTTAGACTGTTTCGATACAGGCTTGACCAGTATTGGAACAGATTGACCACCTTTGACTTTGACTCATTTCGGTACGCTATGAACTCGTATTGAAACATTGATCTCCAGTGACAAAATGTTCGGGAACAACACTTTTCCGTTTCAGTACACCCATACTCTTAGGTTCAATATTGTACACCCGTACCGAAACATCATCACCCGTTTCGATACGGCATGGGCTGTAATGACAGATTTTTGCTGGTCCTTATTTGATTTACCATGTTGAACGATGTCCAAATGGAACGAAACTTTATACGCAATATTGCAATGGTATACACTACTAGCATGCCAATTTTCATGACTATATGAATATGTTTACCATGTTTTTACCTTTTTGTGCTTTGTATGCATTTTCCATCCATTTTCAACTTCACCAAAAGAGAAATTTTAAGCTATATAACTTATTACAATCTTAGCAATGCACCAACACAACAAAATAGGAACCAATGACTAGTTCAACTACTTTGCCACCTTTCTAGGAGTTTATAAGACAAAAACACTTTACTTGGGGCTGGTAGTGACTTGTCTTTCTTGCCGATCCGATCTTCCGTCACACAAACCTTCTTAACCTGAAAATGCATGAGATGAGACACGTTAGGCATAGTTTGCCTAGTGAGGTAGTCACAAACAATGTAAGTAACAATAATGACATGGTTATACTTATACATAATCACATGCCAACAATGTCAATGCTATGCAACAATACACAGTGTATAAACATGTTTCATCTTCATTCTTAGTCTATGGATTGAATCAAGATCGTGGATACGCGAATTCCTACGCCTCGCCAAATCAATAAATGGTCTAGTTCCTCCGCCTCGCAAATATGACCAATAACAATACACATCCTTCCGCCTCACCAAATCAATATAGGTCGTAGCCTTAGGACCGTAGTCTACTCGTACACTGAGCTCATGAATTCTATGGCATGCCAATTGTATCCAAAGTCCATTCCAATCCAAGTTTGCAATATTCATATTCATTTCAATAATCAATAATGTACCAATGTCCGATGAATTCCATATTGTAGATGACCAATATATGTATCTCATCATCAACAACTCATGGTTTGATATCAATATCAATGTCCGATGACCTCTATGCAATAATCCAATGTCAATGCACATATCAATGACAATACACAATGGCAATATCAATGACAATAATCAATGTTCAATAACAACTTACCAAAGTGTCCGATTAACCATCCAATGCAATTTCTTCAATAACAATGTTAGCGATGAAATCTAAAATATCAAATAATGATCCGGGAAGGCCTTCCGCCTGAACCCGAGACTCCGACTACACTTACCTTAACAATCTGAACCTTTCAAGGCTCTCAGATAGCAATCCTCTTGTTCCTAACTTTGGATGGAGATGATGGGTGCTCCTTATCAATGTCTTGAGCTAGGAAATCAATAGGGAGATTGTTAGGATCAATATTACGATATCAAAATCAATACAACGATATCAAAATTGATATCCGATTTCAATATAAACAATAACGATGTAATATCCATGGATGGTCAAAACCCTAGCTTGAGATTAAACTCAATATACCCATGGAATCCAATAACCGATTGAGGACTATAGCTTACCCGATCGATAGCAATGATTCGATATCAATAAAACAAAGAAAATTTAAGCTAAACCTTACTCTGCAATGGAGGAGCCAGTTTGGAGGAAGATGATGAAGATGACAAGAGGTGAGGTGCATGCTTGAGACTTTCGGTAAGCTTTTATCTCCTTTTCTTTTGATTTTTGCTATTATAAATTCTTTTAACTATTTAGCTTTCCTACACATGAAGGAAAGCTCTTAAACTATCCCACATAGATAGACATTTAATTGGGGAGAGGCTAATCACAAGATTAGTCCCTCAACTCTCACAATACTATAGTTTTGACCTCCAACTTGCATTCTTCCTCAATTTAGTCATTGTAATGTTTTCGGTACTACTCCATAGGGTCCGATGGCAATAATTAAATTCAATTAGAGTCTGATATCAATAATTAACTAGACGATCTTATGCTCAGACTTCATCAATGTTAAATTTTCGATCACCGGAACCCAATTCTGACTAGACCAGATTTTAGGGTGTTACAACCACACAGAAGTAAGGGGGCATACCATTGAGAACTGCACTGCATTCAAAAGGGTGGTAGATGATTTAAGGAAATTGGGCATGTTGTCATTTGAAACATTCGAAGAAAAAGGAAATCCTCTGTCAAACCACTAGAAGACTGGAATAAATGTTGTTATAGAGGGGGAAGCTGAGACCAACAAGAAACATGTTTTCGAGGTTAAAGCATCTATGAAATGGGTATGGTCCCAGATGGTCAAAGCTGGGTTGATGGAAGGAAGGTTTTAAGAAGCGACGATTGAAGGATTGTATTGTGAGTACCATCAGAAAGAGGGGCATAAAATTGAAAAGAATGAACTATGCTTGCGCAGTGACGGATCTGAGGAGCTCGACAGCTAAAGAAGGAAGAAAAGAAGAACCTGTTAATGAAGAAAGTCATTTTACAAGAAGTGAAAGACTCTATTCCATACCAAAATTCGAAGTTAGAGATGCAGCGTAGAGAAAGGCTGCTAATCGGCAAGATAAGGAAGGAGAAAAATATTTCTTCCAAGAGAAAATACCAGTGACCCATCAGCCAGTTAAAGAATCATAAGCCCAAGATTTTTGAAAATACTCAAGCACAGCGAGTACAGTGTGGTGGAGCAGTTACATAAACTTTCGACCTGAATTTCTATGTTTTCATTGCTACTAAGTTCCAAGGGTCATCGAGACGCCTTGTTGAAAGTGTTAAATAGGACATTTGTGTTGATGGAGATCACAACTGACAAGATGGATATGTTGGTCAATAATATTGTTGTTAATAATTTCATATCATTCAGTGATGAAGAAATACATGCGGAGGGAATGGGATCATGCAAACCCCTCCATATTTCTACAAGATGCAAGTGATATATACTATCAGGAGTTCTCATTGACAATGGATCAGCTTTGAATGTTCTCCCTTTGGCAACGTTGAAAATGTTGTCTATTGATATTTCTTACATGAGAGCTTATTAAAATACAGTACGAGCCTTTGACGGGACCCAAAGGGATGTGTTAGTGAAAATTGAATTTCCCATACAGATTGGACCATATACATTTGAGATATCGTGGTCATGTATATAAACCCTAATTATAGTTGTTTCCTTACGCGTCCATAGATTCATACAGCAGGTGTGGTACCTTCTACTCTTTGCCAGAAGTTGATATTTGTTATTGATGGACAATTGGTCACGGTTGGTGCGGAAGAGGAAATCATTGCATCGGTAATCACTGTTGCACCATACACTAAAATGGATGAGGGGCGCTTGAGTGTCATTTCAGAACATTGGAGTTAGTCAATGCAACCTTTGTCACGGAAGGGAGCAAGGTGCCAGAATCGGAGTTGTCAAGTTGGGCGAAGATGCAAGTGAAGCAAACACTTGGAAAATGAGCATAGGTAGGAATGGGACTTGGAAAGAACCAAGAGGTAAAGCTTTACCTAATGGATATCCCAATAAGGAAAAACTAGTTAGGCTTAGGCTTCAAGCCCACTAAATGGAAAAGGAAAGCAGAGTTCAAAAAACAACAAGAAAGAAAGAAGGAGAAGTTGAGTGGAGGAGAAATCGAGTGGGAGCCAATGATGTACCCATCCTTAAGTGACACTTTTAGGGCTGGAGGACTCCTAGACCCTAATGCCCGCTTTGATGAGGAGGGGAAAGGAAACAATGAATTGTGCGAAGCTTTTGAGAATTTAAGCATTAATGTTGTCACGGACGAAGAAGGAGGGGAAAACAAATACTTGTCCAAGATTTTCCCTAGTGCTGAGCTGAAGAACTGGACCGCTAAAATATTCCCTGAAGTTTTTAAGACTGCCTCAAAGTAATTCTCAAAACCAACTCTTTTACTCTTAGGCCCGGGGGTACTTTGAGATCTTATGTAAAAAGGGTCTATGTCAAAACCATAGTTCTTATTTCAATAAAGGATGCATTATTTCAAATAATATTGTGTGGCAAACTTTCTTTTGCAACGAAAAACCAAAAAGCAAAAGATCGTAAAAAAACCCAAAAAGCAAACCTTAAAAAACAAATCATATCATTTCATCCATTCTCTCTTTCTTGGTATATATTTAAGTCTCTTTTATTTGTAGGTTTTTAGATATAAAAGGTACAAATGACTCCAAGTCAGACTCCGAGGTCAATTTTGAGTTACCACTATGCTCAGAGGAAGTTGGGAATATTGATGATGATGAAAAATATGACTTGCTCGATGATTTGCTTAGAATGGTAGAGGGAGAGGAAAAGCAAATTATGCCCCACAGAGAAGAGTTAGAAGTTTTTAATCTTGGAACTGAAGAAGAAAAGTGTGAGGTGAAGATTGGTACCACCATCTAAGTTAAGACGCAACAATGTTTGATTGAGCTTCTACAGGAGTATAAAGACATTTTTGCCTGGTCGTATCAGGATACGCCTGGCCCTGATACAAATATAGTTATGCTTAGGCTTCCTATAAAGGAGGGATGTGAGCCTGTAAACCAAAAGCTCGGAAGGATGAACGTTGATACACTTCTGAAAATCAAGGATGAAGTAAAAAAGCAATACAATGCAAGATTCCTCGAGTTGGCTAAATATAGAATGGGTGGCAAACATTGTTCCAGTAACAAAGAAAGATGGAAAAGTAAGGATGTGTGTCGACTACAGGGATCTTAATAGAGCAAGTCCCAAAGATAACTTTCCCCTCCCACATATCAACACCTTGGTAGACAATACAACCGATCACTCCATTTTCTTAGTATTGGATGGATTTTCTGGATATAATCAAATAAAGGTGTGCCCAAAAGACATGGGAAAGAATACTTTTGTAACACTTTGGGAAACCTTTTGTTATACAATAATTTCTTTCGGATTGAAAAACCCTCGAAAACTTATCAAAGAGCTATGGTTACTCATTTCCATGATATGATGCATAGGGAAGTAGAAGTTTATGTGGATGATATGATTGTCAAGTCCAGAACTGAGGAGGAGCATCTAGTGAACCTGAGTAAGCTTTTTCAAAGATTGGGGAAATTTTAGTTAAAGCATAATCCTGCCAAGTGCACATTTGAGGTAAATTCTAGGAAGTTGTTAGGATTTGTAGTAAGCAGAAGAGGAATTGAAATTGACCCTGACAAGATAAAGGCCATACAAGAGCTTCCACCACCCCAGACACATAAGCAAGTTTGAGGGTTCCTGGGAAGGTTGAATTACATAGCCCGTTTCATCTCCCAATTAACGAATAGATGTGATTCAATATTCAGGTTGCTTAGAAAGAATAATCTGGGGACATGGAATGAGGAATGTCAGGTAGCCTTAGAAAAGATCAAGGAGCAACTAACTAATCCTCCAGTGTTAGTGCCACCTGTTTACGGAAAACCGTTAATACTGAATCTAACGGTGTATGAAAATTCAATGGGTTGCGTATTGGGGCAGCATGACGAAACTGGAAGGAGGGAAAGGGCAATATATTACGTAAGCAAAAAGTTTACTGACTGTGAAATAAGATATACTCCGATTGAAAAAGTATGTTGCGTTCTGGTATGGGCTACTAAAAGGCTTAGGCAGTATATGTTGTATCATACCACATGGTTGATCACACGACTAGATCCGTTAAAGTTTATGATATAAACTCCAGCCCTATCAGGAAGAATAGCACGATGGCAGATGTTTCTCTCAGATTATGATATTAAGTATGTAAGCCAAAAAGCGGTAAAAGGAAGTGTCATAGCTGATTTTCTGGCAAGTCGTGCTGAGGATGATTATGAGGCGTTAGATTTCAGTTTCTCTGACGAGGATTTAATGTGTATTACAGAAAATCATGAGCCACCAACAAAATCCTAGGTCATGTATTTTGGCGGTTGTAAAGTGTCCACGAGTTCTATATTTTGTACACATTCTTACTCTTATTATTGCTATTCTTATGTCCATTTAGGCATATTTAGGTGCATTGTATGCAGAATAACAGTATTTTCTCTTTTACCATACTTTTATTGAATATTTCGTGTTTTGTTAAGAAAATATATTGTTTTAGTTTAGTTTTTATTTTCAGGTGCCGTAGCTATGTAGAGGACAGGAAAGGAGATGAGAGGACATGAAAGATGGGAACAAAAGGACCTGTATTGAATCAGTTCCAAATGCCGCCAAGGACGCCGACGTAGTAGCAGTGCTGCCAAGTGCCGCCCAAGCAGAAGTTACATCGAGTTAGTTGAGATGGGTTGCGATTGAAAGAGGGAAGTTCCCTGAGCCAAATGAGCCCAGTCTTGCAATTTCTGAAGCTTGTAGCTGCTGGTAGAGCTGATCCAAGATTGATAAGTAAGAGTACTTATCTCTCTCTATCATCACTATCTTTAATTTACTTGTGTTTTTTATATTTTTCCACATTTAGAGATTTAGTGGTTATGATTAGGAAATGTGCAACCCAACATAACCTAATTTTTATTTTTATATTTAATTTATTTTTTATGTATTAGGATTAGATTTAAACTTTAGTTATTTTTTTGCATTTATTTATTTCAGGTTAGAAATGAATGCAAGACCAAGAAGGATGAAAGAATAAAGGAGAAGCCCAATCTAGCAGCCAAGGCAGCCCAAGGTAGATGATCATAACAGCTAACTGCAACGGCTATATTTGCAACAACTAGCGAAATAGAAATCTGCGTAACGGGTGATCCGCCTGCTGCGTAGCCTCGTCGAAAGCTGCCAAAGGATCAAGCACAAACAGGTGATCTTCACCAAATATATTGCGGAGGTACAAGAGGCCTTTGTGGCCTACTTGCTAGAAAAATACCATGACGGCGGCCCATAGTTTCAAGCATTCCCATCAGAGTTAGCAGTGTCCAGATCACACCCAGACCAACTGCCACTCCATCCGCCGCCGACAGCGAGGGGGCGCACATCCGACTAAAGAGAAGGACCTCACCCACACCCATCCAGCCTTACGAACTCACCTCCTCATCAGAATCGGAGAAAGAGGAGGAAACTACCGCCGCCTCCCCAGCAGTAAAACAGGCAGTCGCCAAAGATGCCAATGACTCAGACGTGGAGATTTCTGACTCCTTTGATAATGAACCGGCCGAGGTAGCAAGGAAGAGAAAGCAGCCTGCTGATGGGACCAAGCCTCAAGATGGAGGGTCTAAATCTGAGCTAGAAGCACCATCCAAACAACCCACTCCGTCGCATCCAACCGTCGCGTGGCATGAAGAAGAGCCCAGCCGCCAAACAACCCACCACACGCCACCTAGTCCTGCCCGCCTCCTTAGAATCCTCCTCCGACGCAGCAGCAACAGAGGGGAAATCCCCTAGTCTATAACACTTTTCTTTTTCTTTTTCTTTATGTTTTCTTTCATTTTATTTATTTTTCTTTTTTTTGTTTTAATTCTTTATGTTTTTATTTTATATTTTGTAAGGCATTGAGGACAATGCCAGCCTTGAGTTTGGGGGGGAATAGTCCTTTTTGTTTTAGGTTCATTTAGTAGCACATGGGAGCATATGTAAATTATGCCTTAAACACTTAATGAAGTAGAAACTCTTAGTTCAAAAACTTTTGCCTATGATAGTTTGCCGACTATTTATATTCGTACCATACTTAAAAAAAATTAACAATGGGAAGAAGCATGAAAAACACTTAGAAAATTTTTCTTTTTGCCAATTATTCTTACATTGTCCGTTAAAAGCTGAGTGTTTGCTTGGGTTCTAAGGTTAACAATGCCTGCTTTACTTAATAAGAATTTCTTAATTGAATACAGGTTTGCAGCTGCAACAACACAGGGCAGAAGCACAAAGATGGTGAAAACCCTAGAGGTGCCTGAAACAGGCTCTAGGCAGGATTTTGAAATACCCCAGAGGTGCCCGAAACAGGCTCTAGGGAAGATCAAGAGCAAGGACACTTCCGTGCTATTAAAGTCCAAGTATCTAAACCAAGTGACGGACAAATTAGCAAGAGTGAATGAAAGCCATCACGCGATGACTCTATTCGAAGAGTTTGGAGTTTCATATAGTGCACCTATCTTAGCTCTAGACCCAGAGAATAGTTGAAATGAGCTGAACCCTTAAAGCCATGATTAGAAAAAAGAGAGGAAAAGAAGTGCTTAACTGTTCTGCCAAGGTAGTGACTCGTATCCTTTTTAGTAATTTCATTACGTTCAACATTCTCTGTTAAATTAGTATACTTAGCATGTTTAGCATAAACACAGACCTGCACACACTGTAATGGCACTAAGAAAATTAAAATCTAAGTTATTTCATGTCATTCCCTATCACTAACATTAAATAGGTGTCACGGTCTTGAGGTAAGAAATCAAGTTAAAGGCTACATTTCTATAAATTCTGTGCAAAGGGTAGGTTTACTAGTTAGGTTGCATTGCTTGAGGACAAGTAATAGTTCGAGTTTGGGGGTGTGTAGAGTGTCCACGAGTTCTATATTTTGTACACATTCTTGCCCTTATTATTATTATTATTATTCTTAATCCCATTTAGGCATATTTAGGTGCATTGCATGCATAATAACAATATTTTCTCTTTTACCATGCTTTTATTGAATATTTTGTGTTTGGTTAAGAAAAGATATTGATTTAGTTTAGTTTTTATTTCCAGGTGTCATAGATGTGCAGAGGAGGAGAGGACAGGAAAGATGTGAACAAAAGAAGATGTACTAAAGTAGTTCTAGATGCTGTCAAGGACGACGTCGTAGCAGCAGTGCTGCCAAGTGCCGCCCAGGCAAGAGTTAAACAGAATTAGTCAAGATGGGTTGCGATTCAAATAGGGTAATTTCCTGAGCCCAATGAGCCCAGCCTTACAATTTTCTGAAGCTTGTAGCGTCCGGTAGAGTTGATCCAAGATTGATAAGTAAGAGTACTTATCCTTACTTGCGGGAGAAGGCAACGTCCAAAAAGTCCACATTCAAGTCAAAAATGAGTCAACATTTAATGTAAAGCTACTTTAAGGACTTCTACTCCAAGGAGGACTCAAACTTAGGCCATGAGCCCTATATATACCCATGTATGTGAGAGTATAGGGGCATGAAGGGGATATAGCAGAGAGGTGGATAGATAGATTAACAGAGGTGTTGGAGGTCACGGCCCAATAATCCTAGGGTTAGGTTTTTGTATGTAAAGTAGTTGTGAGAAAGGGTTGGTGTGTTTTCATTAAAATATTCCAAGTTTGCTTAATTCATGTTCTTCACTTCTTCAATTAGTTCCAAAAGTCCAGTTGAGGAAATCCATTTGTCGGGCACGAAAGTGTAAGCCTCACAAAAGAATTAAGTGTGGTCTTATCATGTCGAGGTGTTGACTAATTCGGCTTAGACATAAGTTCGAGTTTAAGCGGCTAAAAGGAGCAACCAAACGTCGACTGCATGTGTTAGGTTTACACTGAGATTGCTAGGTATTGCCTACTTCACGTGGTGACAGAATCCTTACCAAGACATAGGAAGGGATCACTTAAGAATTGCTCTGCCGAACTTGGAGTATCTGTCAGACTTGCCGTCAGGACTTATTTCCATTCCACCTGCTGAGATAGTGAAAGCTGCAGGAGCAGAGACCCGTTACGGCCGCATAACAGGGTCGTAGCTGTCGTCCGCCATTACCCACCGAGGAAACAGATCATGGCAGCGTAGAACACACTTAAGCCTTACAATGCAGTCTACATAGTCCTGAGCTACAATTACCTTACCCAATCTATCGACCTTATCTCTCCCTATCATCCTTATCTTTATTTTACTTGTGTTTTTTATATTTCCACATTTAGAGTTTAATTGTGCAATTTACTAAATCCTTGTGTAGGAAACCATTCATAGAAGTTGCTCCAACCCCTGTGGGAGACAATATCTTTTATACTATAACTTGACAAGAGTGTGTACTTGCGCTCATAAATAGAGAACATCCCAACGCTCTACAACGGTGCTGTAAATGCTCTAGGACGAGGAATTGGAGCAGTTTTGGGTTCACTGGAAGGAGATCATTATCCTTTCTCTTGCCGTTTGAAATTCTTTTTCACTAATAATATGGCAGAGTACGAGGCATGCATATTAGTTCTAAGGGAAGCCATTGATAGAAAGATCCGAAATTTGAAGGCCTATGGGGATTCAGCGTTGATCATCTACCAAATACGCGGCGAATGGGAAACTAAGGATGCAAAATTAATAGAGTATTACAAGTTGGTCCTTGAATTAACTAAAGAATTTAATGTGATCACTTTTAGGCATCTCCTAAGAGAAGATAATCAGATGGCTGATGCATTAGCTACTTTGGCTACCATTTTTAAAGCTAGTGAAGGTTCCGAGATGATGCCCATTGAGTTGCAAATGTTGGAGTCCCCAGCTCATTGTTACAAAGTATAAGAGGGGGCAGATGGCTTGTTGTGGTACCATGGAATCTTGCAGTGCATAAAGTTTTAGCAATACCCAACACAGGCTTCAGAAAATAAAAAGAAGATGATTAGGAAAATGGCATCAGGGTACATTCTTGATGGAGAAATCCTTTGCAAACGAAGTCGGGATCAGGTGCTTTTAAGATGAGTGGATGCAAAAGAAGAACAGTTGATTCTGAAAGAGGTTCATGAGGGAGCTTGTGGAGCTCACCCTAATGGTTTCACTATGGCAAGAAGAGTTATGTGTTTCGTATATTACTTGTCAACGATGAAAGGAGATTGCATTAATCACTCCCGCAAATGCCATAAATGACAGGTTTATGCCGGCAAGGTTCACGCGCCTCCTCAGTCTCTTCATGTCATGTCATCTTCCTGATCATTTTCTATGTGGGACATAGACGTCATTGGGCAGATCCATCCGAAGGCGTCAAATGAACATCGCTTTATTCTAGTAGCCATCGATTACTTCATAAAATGGGTGGAAGCGGCCTCGTATGCAAGTGTAACAAGGTCCACTGTTTGCAATTTCTTAAAGAATGAGATAATTTTTCGATATGGTCTACCAGAGAGCATAATCACCTATAATGCTTCCAACTTGAACAACTGAATGATTGCTGGGGTCTGTGAACAGTTAAGCATTAAGCACCGCAAATCAGTAGTATATCGCCTGGAGATGAATAAAGGCTTAGAGGCAGCCAATAAAAATATCAAGAAGATAGTTGCAAAAATGACTGACACTTATAAAGATTGGCATAAAAAGTTACCATTCACCTTATATGCATATCAAACAGCGGTACGAACATCTACTGGGGAAACTTCGTTCTCATTAGTTTATGGAGTACAAGTTGGGCTACCAATTAGGGTTGAGATACCATCGTTGCGTGTCTTGATGGAGGCCAAGTTAGATGAAGCTGAATAGGTTCAGGTAAGGTATGACCAATTGAATTTAATTGAAGAAAAGAGGTTGAAAGTCGTATGCCATGGTCAAATGTACCAAAGGAGAATGATAAGGGCTAATGAGAAGAAGGTTCACCCTAGAGAATTTCAAAAAGGCGATCTAGTATTGAAGAAGAACCTGCCAATCCAAAGTGATCCCCGAGGATAATGGTCGCCCAATTGGGAAGAACCTTATACTATGACAAAGGATTTTTCAAGAGGTGTATTGATTTTGGCTGAGATGGATGGAGAAGAGTTTCAAAACCCGATGAACTCTGATTCTATTAAGAGGTATTATGCTTGAAGAAAAATGAAAAAAGAAAAAAAGAAAAAGAAAGAAAAAAAAAGAGAAAAAGAGAAAAAGAAAGAAAAAAGAAAAAAGAAAAAAGAAAAAGAAAAAGAAAAGGAAAAAAAAGGAAAAAGGATGGTTCAAAATGAAAACCCACAAAGGGTGTTTTGAAACCAAAGGAGGGTCTGAGTTGAAAACCTGTAAAAGGTGGCTCAGATAATTCATAAGATAGTTTTTGGGGCTCCACAATTTATGCATTGTACTCAAAGACTCCTCAAAAAGGGTGGTGTTCAAGATTACTTTTGGCGTTTGATGAGAAGAGTTTGGACTATTGGTATCTAAATACTTGCTCTTTTTTTCTTTTTTATAAACCTTTTTGTGTTTTCCACAACAATAATAAATTTAGTTTCATGGATTTTTCTTTCTTTCTTTCTTTTCTTCCCTATCATTATTAGCATATTGCTTTGAAATGAGGATCAAGTGATTTGACAATCATTTAGATATACAAAAGATTTTTTAGCATTACTTTGAGAAAGTTCTGGAAAGTACAAGGACTATAAGGCGTTTCGTAATTAAGATTATCGCTTGGGGCATGCGACATTAAATCGTTTGAAGTGGAAATAAGCCTTGTTGCAAAATTTTCAAATGAACCCAAACAGGAAGAAACCTGAGGATTCTTGAAAAGCCTTACAAGTGTCTTGGTGCTTAAATAATATATTGGAGTTTCCTAATCGCCAGTCTTTCTTACATGAAAATGAGAACAATTTTACAGACAATGGAAATGTCAAAACTTGGCGTAAGGATTTTCAATCACGCTCTAGAGGAAGCTTGTCCCTGAATGTGAAAATATTGGCTAATGAAAGCAGATGAAGATCAAATGTTTCTAATGAAGTAAAGGACGAAATGTTAGGGTAAAGTCGGTCCTTCTAGTTAAGAGTGCAAGGTTAAGTATGCAAAAGATCAGAAACAAGGCAAAAACTAGAAGTGTTCATGATACTCATGTTGTGGTCACGTGACGTCGTGGGTGAATTCCAAGTTCTTCCTAATAAAATATGCAAGGCTGGAGGCTCTATTCCAAGGAATGGTGGATGAAGTTGGTAAAGCCATTTAGAATTGAAAGAAATGTGAAGCTAGCCTTCTTATCTACGTGAGGTCAGCAGGAAATTCATGTTAGTCGGGTTGGAATCGGTAACGAGTATTTCACCAGAATTAAGAAAACAGTTCAAGCAAAAGAAGTTTTAAAAAGTGAAAAGAAAAACTTGACATGCATTCATGTTTCAGGCATCCCTAGGGGCATGCACATCATAATTGCATTGCATCTTGCATTTTGTTTTTCAGGTACATGGAAGACATGTTTGAATGAGTTTTTCTTATTCATCCAAGCATAAGGAGGATGAAATTTTTTAGAAGAATATGCCTATCTGTTTGAGCATTTGGGATAATAGAACCCAGCTTAGCTATTCGAGCAAAAAGGAGAATATAACCAGCCTATCCGTTCGAGCGGTTGGAGAATAGAACCCAGCTTAGTTATTCGAGCATAAGGAGACCAGAACCAGCCTATTCGTTCGGGCGTTTGGAGAATGGAACCTATCTCAGCTATACGAGAATAAGAAGAATAAAACCAGCCTATTTGTTTGGGTGTTTGGAGAATGAAACCCAGCTCAGCTATTCGAGCATAAGGAGAATAGAACCAGCCTATCCGTTCGGGCGTTTGGAGAATCGAATCCGCTATTCTGTTCGGGAATCTAGAGAATTAAACATGCCTATCTGTTCAGGTATCAAGAGAATGGAGCCAACCAGAAAACCGGTGAAAATCAATGTCTTTTGGTCTTTGCTTTATCCATGTTGCACAGAGATAAGCAAAGAGGGGCAGTTGTTGTCACTAGATTTTCATCCATCATTTTCAAATAAAATAATAATAAAAATAAAACCTTTTTTAAAACCTATTTTAAATAAAGGCCCCTTCAAAAATAAAAATAAAAACCCAAAAGTCTATCTCAATAAATCCCATTTTCTAAACATATTGTTAAAAAATCAAATAAAAGCCTAAACCTTAAAATAAATAATAAACCTTTTTTTGTTTAAAAAGGCCCATTCAAAAAGCTTTAGGAATATAGCCTAATAATAAAAAGAAACAGCAAAAAAAAGGAAAAATTAATAATAAAGGAAAAAATAGTAAAAATAAATGAATAAATGAAAAAAAGGAGGAAGACACGCGCGGCCACGCGCCTAGCGCGTTTGCCGCACACGCTTGAGCTTGGTGCCTCAATTCGGCAGCATGGTCGGCTTTCAGGCGTCCGTTCACCGTTCACAGGCCACGACTGTCGACGCCATTGGTGTCGTTCGACGCGTCTTGCTGTCATTGATGTCGCTCACTGCCGTTCACTGTAGCAGTCGTAATCTACAAAAAAAAAATAGTGGAAAAGGGTTAAATCTTGGGCTCGAATCAAGGGGAAAATTTAACTTCGAATCAAAGGTTTCAATTTGGGGATTAAATCCCGAAATTGCATTGAATTGAAAGGCCTAGGTTCTAGTATAAATACCCCCTTTCCCCTTTTTGTTCTTCACCAATTCACCATTTGAAAAAGTTTCAAGAAAAATCCGAAAAATTCTTTAAAAAAATCTTTGTAATTGTTGGAAATTCTTGGAGTGGAGTTCGAACTTTGGGTCATTTTTTGGAGGCATTTGGGAAGCAATTCGAGAAGGATCGCATACAAGTTCTTCATTTCCGATAAAAAATTCTTTTCTTTAAAATTTATTTACTGAATTTCATATTTGTTCTTGGTTGAATTTTGTTTTCTTTGTGTTCTGTTTGTTTTTGTTTGTTTTAGGTTGCATTTGTTGAAGTTGGAGGATTGATTCTTGAATTCAGTATTAATTTCATTCTAAAATTTTGTTTAGTTTTCTTAAAATTTAATCTTAAAAATTCTTACATAATTTAAAAATGTTGTTTTTAAATTTTTATCTTAAAATGAAATGGTTGAAACTTAATAGTGGTTTTGATCCTTTTAGATTTAGGAATAAAAATGTAGGACTAATGTTTTGATATAATAATTGAAAAATAGTTTTGGACAAAATTGAAAATATTTCAAGAAGGCCTTTAAGTCCAAATAACTTGAAAATAACTTTGTGGATGTTTTAAATGGTTTTAGAAAGGTTTGAAACGTTTTTAAGTAGTCAAACTAGGTTTTTCAAGGTACCCGTTTCGATACAGGCTGACCTGTTTCGAAACAATTTGAAACAGCCAAAACCTATACCGAAACAGGGCTTTCTCGCTTCGATATGGAGGGTTTCAGTTTCGAAACACGCCTTTGATGATTCGATACGCCCAACGATCAAAACCTCCCCAACGACTTTTTAAATACAGCTCAACGGTCATCCGTACCGAAAGAGTTTGTAACCATTTTGATACAGCTCAATACCGTATTGATACGGCCAGAGGCGTTTCGATACGGCTTGCTGCATCAGGCTTCCACGACTAGTTCTGAAGGTCGTTCTAATATGGGCTCAGCTGTTCCGAAACAAACAGCACCAGAACTACAATTAATGAGGGAAGTAAAGTCTCCAACGACTCCAATTCAATCCTAACGGTCACCAACGGCTACAAACTCAATTAGAAGTATAAAAGGGACCTCCAAGCATCAAGGATAGGTTAATGCTTCAATTGTTACAATATTATCATGTCAAAATGTCTTTAGAGCTTTAATTGTAAATTCCTTGTATAGACAACACTAGTGAGCTAAACATTGTAAAATTTGCTCAAATGTTTAGGTTTGGGTGAGAGTTTTATAGTGCAAACAAATACCTAATAGAGGGATTTCAAATGTTTTTTAGAATTTCTTTTGTAAGAGAGTGCTTGATCAAGCTTTGGGTAGAAAGTTTTATTGTTGTAACGGTTTCCTCCTAATTCGAGAAAAGGGGACGAAATTCTTAGTGAAATTGGTTGAAATCCTTAGTGGGGAGCTAAGGTAGTGAATGTAGGTGCTTGCTAGAAGGCCGAACCACTATAAATCCTTGTGTCTATTATTGTATATTTTTCATCTCCCACAAAATCACACAAATATCCAATTTCTCAACCACTTGGCGAGCTTGAACGGTTGAAGGAAATCGAGCAAATAAAACTCAACAGAAAATGAATTATTGTTTGTTTTAAAAGAAAAACTAAAATCAAAGGGTTTAATAAGAAGATAATAAATCATGAAAAAAAGAGTAAAAAGGTCTTAATTTTGTTAGAGAAAATAAAATGTGTTTTGAAATATGGTTTTAATAATTTAGAGTTCTTAGATAATTTAAAGTTTTTTTAGAAAATGTAAATAAGGGAGTTTTCAAAAAAAACAAGTTTTCAAAAAAGATTTTAAAAGAAAAAATAATAGATAAAATTTCAAAAAAGCGTTTTAATAAAAATAGGTTAGAAGTTTAGAATTTTAAGAGAATAAAAGTTTCAAAGCATGAAAAAATCTTTTCTAAAAAAAGTTAACTTAAAGGTTTTAAATTTTTTTTAAAGTCATCTTTTATGAAAATGTTTTTTTAAATGAAATAAGGAGTAATAATAACCTTTAATGTTTAAAAAGAAAAACTTTTTTAAAAATAAAATAAAAGAATAAAAATATAGAAAACCAATAGGATTAAAAAGCAAAAAATGTCAAAAGAATGGTCTTGGTTTTAAAGTAAAAAAAAGAAGAAAATAAAAGGTTTTCTTTTAAAGAAACAATAAAAAATAAAACACAAAAAAAAAATCAAGTTTCTTAGTCGTTCTTTAGAAATAGGTCAATACTTAGGACTAGGTTCTAAAAGCTTCGATAGAGACGTGTTTGCATAAAGATTTTCTTCACACAAAAAAAAACAAAAAAAAACACACTTAAACAAACTCAAACTCTCAATTAGGAATAAAAGACATAGACCTTTTTAGGATTTAAAATAATCAAACCTAGAATAAATAAAAAGCTCAACACATCGAATTTTCATGTTGCTTGAAAAGTGAAATTAATTCAATGTGGCGTCTTATCAAACGGGAATGACGGGTTAGCGCTAGAAATATTAGTGGTGATTAAATTTCATCTCCTAGGCGATAAGGCCGTTAAAATAGTTTGATATTCATTAAATGGACAAATAAAGTTGAACCTTCGTAAACTTGCAATCTCCAGTTTTGAAAACGATTTTGAAATCAATTAGAAACCAATTTTTGGCGTTGTGGGGGTGCTAACCATTCCCCACGCAAAACCGACCCCGAACCTATTTTCTGGTTTTCTTTAACCAAAACCGTTGTTTTATTAAAACAAATTTTTTTATTAAAATAACTTTGTTTTAAAGTGATCCAATCACACTTTTCAAAAAAAGATTGGTGGCGACTCCGTTGATTTTTTAAAAAAATCTAAAAATTCGAAGCCCTCCTAAGAAAGGGGCTACGACGGACCCAAATCCCAATCGACCAATCAATCCCAATTCCCATCCATAAATCATAATTTGTATTTCAATATCAAAATATATTCACTTAAAAAATTAAGTTAACAAATGAAAGGGAAAACCCCGCCCATTTTTTAGGGGTTAATTGCACTTTAAGTCATTACTAGTTTAGGAGATTTACACTTCGGTCTTTTTTTAATTCTTTAGTTTTAGTTTGATTCAATTTAGTCCCAAGTTTAGTTTCCTTAGACCTTTAGGTTTAGGTTGTTTTTTAATTAGACCATCCTTCATAAAATTATTTAATAATTAAACCTTTTAAGGCCCAATTTATTTTGGTTGTACCCAACCCAAAACGACTGATTGTGACTCCAAACATTTTACGGGTGTTACCTCCTCAAAAGTACTACTTTTTATGCGTATATTACAATGCTTTTGCTTGCTTTTGAGTACATTTAGTTGCACTTAGATGTTAAATTCATGCATTTGCGTAAGGAGTTTAGATTTTTGTCTATGCCAGTGTGAAGGGTTGTTTTGTTGGCAATTTTGCAGGTTTGGCATAACATTTGGTAGAAAAGAGCAACGCAGGAAGGAATGCCAGAGAGAATGTCGGGATGCTGTTGGAACAGATGGACCAAACAATGGCAAGCATCGGTGGCAGAGAAGAGGAATTTGATTCTAGGCCAAGTAGTTGTTGAACCCGAAAAAATAGCATTAGATCAGGCTGTGAGAAAATAGCAATTGGATCAATCTCTGAAAAAATAACAGATAAATGGTGCCATGCTTGGTTGGCAGAACTATGCCAAGCTTGGTTTTCAAACGGCGACGGCAGATGACATCAGCCCTAGCACCTGATCAACTTATCACCTTATCAACCTATCACTTCAAATCTGGATAAAGGTGATCATAAGCCTCATCCCTTGCGCATTCAAATTTCAAATGCAAAGACTTATCCTACTCATCCTTGCACACCTATTTAAAGACTGATCGATCAAGAAATGAGGATGACACTTTGGAGAGTGACGATCGACGACCGGCTGCACCAAGGAGACGTCGTTTAACCTACTTGACCGAGGGCCTGGATCTTGAAGGGCTACATCGAGAGACCCCTTCTCGCCCATTCTCTTTGTCTAGTTATTTTAATTTCTTTTCAATGATGATGTGGTCTCAAAACGTTGAAGGTTTTTTAGTTAGTACCCTAACCATTAACTAATTTAATAGTTGGTGGGGATGTTTTCATTGAACGTTGTTTTTAATAATGAGAATGCTTCAGCATTGTTTCTTCTATATGGCATACTTTACTATTTCCTAAATACTATGTCAAGCGAGAGCTGGCACTGTTGGCTATTTGCACCTCAATATCTTAACAGACTTGGCTGGCAATGATCAAGTTGTTGGATACTAAGGCGAGATGCTTCGAGAGAAAATGTTCAAGCAGATGAACTTACTTCGGAAGTGAAATCTACCCCTTAGAAGCATAGGGTGGATCTTAATCAAATTGGTTTTTGAAAAAACATTCACTATAGAGATATAAGGTTTTTACATGATCAATTTAGGGCAATGGCCATCGAGAGAGGCTTTGCCAATTTGAATCTACTCGGCAAACAATTCCAAAGCATGACATTATTAGAAGCTGGCATGGCGTGAATAGCGTGAAAACCATGCATCCCTTGCCAGTGCTATCACTCATTTAAACACTCTCCTTACCAACGATGTTTTATTTTCAGTTCTTTTCTTTTAAACTGTTTTCAAAACCACTTTCAAATCAAATCAACTTTTTCCTTAACAAGTAAACATTAAAAAAAAATTAAACTATTGACTAATCTATGTGGGATCGATACTCAGCTTACTTTTGTATTACTTGTCGACCATGTACACTTGCACGCAAAAGAATCATGCTTTGGCACTGTTTTTATTCAATTTCAAATACGTTTTCTACCCCTTTTTTCAACACTCACACGAGTCAACAACGGGTTTTGAAGGCCTAGTTTATTTTCGCCCGAAAAAAAGGGTTTAGGGATTCCAAACGGAGCCCTATTCATTTATAGTAATTTAGTTTAATGTTTTTAATATAATGATATTTTTATTCATGTTAGTCCCTAAAAACTTTATTTTTCACCAAAATTGACCACTACTAATTTCTAATTTTTGTAATTTACTCCAATATTTTAGATATGAATCATATGATGATATTTTTGTTCATTCTAGTGCCTAATATTTATTTTTAATGTGATTCGTGTTCGTGAAAGCCAAAAGGTGTTAAATAATTCACTCGAAATGACCCTACCCAAAGTCTATCGACTATTTATACCAAGCTTAAACTTAATACGAATTCAAAATGTTGCGTGTAAAATAGTCTATCGCAATTGTAGTGCAAGTATACACGACGCAAGTAGTAAAGTGATACGAAGTATCGGATATCGGCTCCACAGGGATTGGGCTAATGACTTCACCTTATTTCACTGCACGAAGTAAAAGAAATAATTAAGAGTTGTCACGAGAATAAGAAAATAAAAACGTATTTAAAAGGATTTGAGATATCAAGATGGAGAGAATGGGCTGGTATTGAGTTGCTCGGTAGTGCAGGTATTGAATTGCTTAGGATCTCCAGTTCTGTCGTCGCACCCGTCGCCGACAGCACCTGTCGCGGCGTCTGTCCGTTAGCTGTCGCGGCAGCGAACACTAACTCTGTACTTCAAGTTTGGCAAGAATCCCTGATCTGCCTTGCCCTATCCCTAGGCACAAGTCTGTCGATGATCACGTCTTTGATGATACCTCTCGGCGTGAATCGAAGGATGAACACCGATGTGTATGAATTCTTCCTTAGCCACTTAACCTGGCCTTATCCCTAAACACGAGATGGTTCAACTATAAACTAGAGAACGCGCTTTTATCTCTTTCGTATACTTAACTCTCCCGATGCTAAGTAAATGGATAACCTCACAATGCTCTCCCGATGCTCTTGCAAGATATTAAAACCAAGATAAAAGAACTTGAAGTTTATTTTATTGAACTTGAAAAATCCTAAAACAAAGCAACCCTTGCAACTACTTTACAAAACAACCCGTAGCCCTAGGGGGAATTTAGAACATATCGGTGACAGGTAAACGGCAGGGTTTAGGTTTCGGTTATAGGGTAGTCGGCTATGCCCTAGGGTTAATCTATGCCCTTTATATAAGCTTTGGGCTCAAGTTATCTAAGGTAACAAGGATTACAACTTTAATTAAAAGTAAGATTCTAATAAGGATTAAATCTCTAAGGATTCCTACTTTTCAGCCGCCTCCTTGTTTCATGGGAATTCTTCTCCTTGAGCTTTGGCTTGGCATATCTTTTGATCCGGGGCTTGGAAAAATATTTGGCTTCCACACGACAGACGAGCAGATTTTTCTCTATCTATCAAGGTCCACTTCACTTTTCCTCTTCAAGAATCTGCTGTCATCATGCTGTCACGACAGGTCCGTGACAGGTTCGTCTTCTTCAGCTGCTTATCCAGTTCAGCTCTCCTGCTTATCTGCCCTGCACCTGCCTTCAACATCTATTGTGACAGATACCTGCAAAAATAACCATCTTTCAGTAGAATCCGTGCCTTTTATATAATTGTGATGTTTTATTGAAAACTAACTTAAATGCAATGCAATGATGCTTGAATGCAGCAGAAATATGGGTTTAAAAAGGTGTAAATGATAGAACTTTTACACACTCAACACACCCCCAAACTCAAGTTTTTGCTTGCCCTCAAGCAATGAAGACTTAAAAGAAAACTGAAAATTTTTGTGTTGGCCTTCAAACAGTGAACTGTCCCTCACCTGTCGCTCATTCTCTATGCGGCAGCAACCTGTTGGAAGGGTTAGGATCTGTCCGGAATCTCCCTATAGCTCTCGTGCAGTGTGTGCATGCTTGTGAACAGTTATATGCTAAGACTCTCTTAGTTTCACTAGAATATTCAACTCCTTAACTTGAATTTTATGCCAAAGTTTACTTTCTTTTAGAAGGCACATTTTCATGCTTCTTTTTCTTCTATTTTCAAGCTAAGTTTTTCTAGAGCCAGTTTTGGGCACCTCTAGTTAGCTTCCTAGAGCCGGTTTCGGGCACCTCTAGGTTTTTGATTTTCTTTCGCTAAACTTCTTTCCTAGAGCCAGTGTTAGGCACCTCTAGGGGCTATCCAAGTTCTAAGCTTCCTATTCTAGTTTGGCTAAAAGAAGTCTAAGCAATATAACAGTCACAAAAGTGTTTAAGTTTTCAGAATTATAGAAAGGCTCTAAACTTTTCCTTAACCTGTCCTAAAGATGCTGCCACGACAGAGCTGTCATGACAGGTAAGTTAACTTCACAGTTTTAAGCCAACAGTTTAAATTTTCTGATTTTTCTGATTTTTTTTTAGAGAACTTAAATAACTAATAAGACACAACAATTAAACAAAAGATGTGCTAAAGACTCCATTAAATATGGAGGGTTGCCACCCCCAAACTCGAGGGTTGCATTGCCCTCAATGCAAAATGACACTAAAACAAATAAAGAAAAACATGAAAAATTAAAGTACATCACAATATATAAGGGCAGGCAGCAATAAGAGGAGTAAAAGAAATAAAAACTTAAATTTTATTCGTTGTCCTCGCTGCTGCTGCTGACGCGGATCTGATGGTAGCGTCTGCGTTGGGGGTGGCTGGGCAGGTTCCTGGGCAGGTGGATCAACAGGTACATCAGCCTGTTGAGGTGCAGGTTCTTCCTCCGGTTGGGGGACAGGGTCGTCAGCAGGTTGAAGGGCAGGTGGCTCCACTAGTCGGACATCAGAACTGCCGCTGCTATCCCAGCTGCTACTCGTAATGGCTTTGGACAGCATCCTCTTGTTGGCCACATGTTTGATTCTTTTCACCCGCGTAAAGGCGCTGTCCAAGTTTCTCCGGACGAGAGGGCTGTCGTCAGTGGCAGCTCGCTTGGTGCCTCGAGGGGAAGTGTCCGTCGGTGGGCTGTCGGCTGCTGTCGGGGAAGGTGTGGAGGAGGCAGATTCTCCATGGGGAGAGACAGGTGGTGTGGGAGTGGGGGAGGGTATATTAAAGTAATGGGCGGGGAAGGTGGGGAAAATGACATCCGAAAAATTTAAAGTGTTGGTAATAAAGTTTACCGTTGCGTTGGAGAAATCGTGGATGAATGTCATTAAACCCATCTGCCGCTCCTCTATCCTCAAGATGGCAGCTAAGATGTCGGCGTTCTGACCTGCCGGAGCGGTGTTGGTCGCAGCTTCTGGGGCAGGCTCGGTGGCAGGTTCATCATCAGATTCAGCAGGTGGGGCGTTTGGATCGAAGGCGTTGAGGGGCGTTACGACGATGATCTCCATCAGGCTGGAGATGTTGCTGTCGGTCCAGCCGCTGCCCTTCTTGATTTTGTCTGAAGGGTCCTCCGGTACGGCAGCGCAGCGGCAGAGGGCCGTAATGGTGAAGGGCAGGCATAGTCGTGAATCTGTTCTGAAGGCACAATCGAGAATGCTTTCTCGCATGTACCTGCCCACGTTGATCGGCCTGTCATGCATGATAGAGTGGATGAGGGCAAGCCGCTGCCTGTTGACTGTCGTGTGGTGGGATGAGGGCAGGATACGCTTTTTAATAAAAGCGTTCCATAATTTAGCCTCGGGGAGCAGCTCTGCCCGGTTGACGGAGTTGGGGTTCTTCTTGCTGGTGCTCCAAGTTGTGCCCTTTTCTGTCAATTCCCTCATGACAGCATCGTGGCCGGCAGCGTCGAGAGAGTCCCAAAACTGTTGATGAGCGTCGTCATTGGGGCCAAAGAAGAGGCCGAAGACATGATTGATGCTGCTGGCGGTGAAAGGAACTGTCACTCCTCGGACGACGACAGATGTCGTCGACTTACTCTCGATCGCCTCATAGAATTCCCTAACCAGGGTGTCATTAAGCTCTGCCGGCTGCTCGGCAAAGTCTTCCCAAAGTTGCGCCGTAATGGCCTTCATAATGAACGGCCGGAGTCCAAAAAGAGGAGCATCTCTGTTATAGATGAAGCTCCGTTCCTCCCAAAGTTCTTTGTTGGCGAACGGGGATGCTGCTGCGGAAGAAGAGGCGGCAGCAGCATTTTGGCGAGTCTGTCGTGAAGACATTTTTGGTTGCAAGGGCTGAAAAAGGAGAGAAAATAGATAAAACTAGAAGAGAATACAAGAGAGAAAAATCAGAAGTGAGGAAAAAATGAAAGGGAGAGGGGGTTTATATAGCTGTCGAGTAGCTGCCCATTTAATGCCGCAACGGCAGGCGGGAATAACGGGGCGGTAGATTGGATATTGCGTGTCTGACGCGTCTGACACGCATTAATGCGTCTGCGGAGCGTCTGCAGCACGCCTCTTCGTCTGCTGTGCGTCTGTTGACAGCCTGTCAAATCCGTCTGTGCCGGCAGCCGAAACGACAGGTTACCATAAATGGGCTTAATTGGGCTGATGGATGGGCGGTGGTCTTGGGCCACTTCTTCTTTCTCACTTGTCTCCTCTATTTCCTAAAAACTGAAATTAAAAACAAAACATTATTAAAATAAATCCAATTCCTAATAAATAATAAAATAAAATAAAAATAAAACTAGGTTAAATTAGGGATGCCTTGTGGGGCATCACCTAAGGTAACCACTTCCTGAATTCCTGGGGCTTCAGTCCCCTGATAATGCTTGAGGAGTTGTCCATTGACTTTGAATTGGTGTCCGTCTTTTAATGATTGAATTGTAATGGCACCATGGGGGAAAACTTGAATTACTTGGAATGGACCAGACCATCTAGATTTGAGCTTCCCTGGAAAGAGTTTCAACCTCGAATTAAACAACAACACAAGCTGCCCTGGGTAGAACTGTCGCGACAGCAACTTCTTGTCATGCCACTTCTTTGTTTTCTCCTTGTATATTCTTGCGTTGTCGTAGGCCATTGTCCGTATTTCCTCGATTTCATTCAAATCTAACAGCCTTTTCTGACCTGCCTTATCCAAGTCCATGTTTACTGCCTTGATTGCCCAATATGCCTTGTGCTCTATCTCGACAGGCAGGTGACAGGTTTTCCCATAGATTAATCGGAATGGAGACATGCCCAATGGAGTCTTGAAAGTTGTCCTGTATGCCCATAATGCATCATTCAGAAGTAAAGACCAATCTTTCCTAGTTGGTTTGACCATTTTTTCAAGAATGTTCTTCACTTCCCTGTTGGAAATCTCAGCCTGTCCATTGGTCTGTGGGTGGTATACTGTCGCGATCCTGTGCTTGACACCATATTTTCTCAAGGCGGCAGCAATTACCCTGTTGTCAAAATGTCTCCCTTCATCGCTGATAATCGCCCTAGGGATGCCAAATCTAGAAAAGATGTTTTTGTGCAAAAACTTTTGGACCGTTTTGGCATCATTCTTTTGAGTTGCGATTGCTTCTACCCACTTGGAGACATAATCTACTGCTAGGAGGATGTAAAGATTTCCACATGAAGATGGAAAAGGTCCCATAAAATCAATCCCCCATACGTCAAAGATCTCGACTTCTAGGATATTCTGCAGTGGCATCTCGTTTCTCCTTGAGATGTTACCTGTCCGCTGGCACCTGTCACAGTTTTTGTAAAATTCCTGTGCGTCCTTATACAGTGTCGGCCAGTAGAAACCTGACTGCAGCACCTTGGCGGCAGTTTTGTTGCCTCCTAAGTGTCCTCCATATTGTGAGGCATGACAGTGATGGAGAATGTCTTCTTGTTCTTCTTGTGGTACACATCTCCTTATAACCTGATCTGCGCACAATTTGAAAAGAAGAGGTTCGTCCCAATAATAATGTTTAACATCATTTTGAAACCTCTTCCTGGCTTGGTAAGTAAGATCAGAAGGTAATATTCCGCTAACTATAAAATTAACGAAATCAGCATACCAGGGAAGGTTAGAAGACTTACCTGCCGCCATGGCTGTCGCGACAGCTATTGCGGCAGCAAAGAGCTGCTCATCGGGGAAGGTCTCTAGTATGTGTGTCTCATCTACAGGTAGACTCTGTCCCAACTCCAACCTCGACAAGTGATCTGCCACCTGATTTTCTGTTCCCTTTTTGTCTTTGATTTCAAGGTCGAACTCTTGTAATAGCAAGATCCATCTTATCAACCTAGGCTTTGCATCCTTCTTTGCGAACAAGTACTTAAGGGCAGAATGATCGGTGTGCACTATTACTTTTGTCCCAAGTATGTAAGAACGAAACTTGTCGATGGAGAACACCACAGCTAACAGCTCCTTTTCTGTGGTGGTATAGTTTACTTGGGCATCATTCAATGTTTTGCTGGCATAATATATGACATGAAACAGCCTGTCCTTGCGCTGCCCAAGTGCTGCCCCGACAGCATAGTCACTAGCATCACACATAATTTCAAACGGTTGCGTCCAGTCTGGTGGCTGTACTATGGGGGCTGTCACTAGTTTTTCCTTCAGAACCTTGAATGCTTCAGTACATTCTTCATTAAAGTCAAAGGGTCGGTTCTGCTCTAAGAGATGACATAAGGGCTTCGTGATTTTTGAGAAATTTGCGATAAATCTCCTATAGAAACCAGCATGCCCTAGAAAACTCCTAATGCCCTTGACTGTGGTTGGCGGCGGCAGCTTCTCTATGACTTCAATCTTTGCCCTGTCGACTTCTATCCCACGGCAGCTAATCTTATGGCCTAAAACTATCCCCTCATCTACCATAAAATGGCATTTTTCCCAATTAAGAACAAGATTAGCTTTTTCACATCTTTCAAGTACCTTTTGAAGGTTGCCAAGACAGCTCTCAAAATCGTCTCCAAAGACAGAAAAATCATCCATGAAGATCTCAAGGAAGTCTTCTACCATGTCGGAGAATATTGCCATCATGCACCTTTGGAAGGTGGCAGGTGCGTTACAGAGTCCAAACGGCATCCTCCTAAATGCGTATGTTCCGTAGGGGCAGGTGAAAGTCGTTTTCTCTTGGTCCTCCGGTGCAATAGCAATTTGATTATATCCTGAATAACCATCAAGAAAACAATAGTAAGGTTTACCCGCTAATCTATCAAGCATTTGATCAATAAAGGGTAAAGGGAAGTGGTCTTTTCTGGTAGCTTTGTTAAGCTTCCGGTAGTCCATACAAACCCTCCAACCGGTCACAGTCCTGGTTGGGATTAGCTCATTGTTTTCGTTGGTTATCACAGTCATGCCTCCTTTCTTGGGAACACATTGCACCGGGCTTACCCATTTGCTATCGGAGATGGCGTAAATGATACCAGCGTCTAACCATTTAATTATTTCTTTATGCACTACCTCCTTCATTGCAAGGTTTAACCGCCTTTGGGCATCAATAGTCGGCTTATGATCTTCCTCTAGGAGGATTTTGTGCATACAGATTGCCGGACTAATGCCCTGAATGTCTGCTATAGTCCATCCTATCGCCCTTTTATGCTGCCTCAACATGTCGATCAGCTGTCGTTCCTGTTCCTGCGGCAGCTTAGCAGAGATGATTACGGGTAGTGTTTTATCACTACCAAGATAAGCATATTTAAGCTGCCCTGGCAGGGGCTTAAGTTCTAATACAGGTGGTTCAACAGTAGATGGCTTTTGGATTAAATGGTTATCCGAAGTGTAATTCAAGGGTTCGAATAACTTACCTGGGCGATAGTCTAACCAGTCTACCTCCTCATGACCTTCAGTATCAGATGAATTGGATTCAGAGGAGTCGCTGTCGTCGGTGCTGTCGTCGTTGCTGTCGTGACAGGCTTGTAAATGGCTGTCGCAGCAGTGACCAAATTTTATATCTTGGCAGCCCGACCTGATGCAGGGTTGATCAAAGGTCACCTCAATGATGGCCTTGCATTCTTCATCCACATCAGCATGTTTCATTGCTTGGAGAACATTCAACTTAATTTCTTGATCGTTTACGCGCATGGTGAGTTCTCCTTTCTCCACATCAATCAATGATCTTCCCGTTGCTAAGAAGGGTCGCCCTAGGATGACTGGTGCGTTCTCATCTGCCTCACAATCTAAAATAAGAAAGTCAGCAGGAAAAATAAGTTTATCCACTCTTACTAAGATGTCTTCAATTTTTCCCTCGGGGTGAACGTAAGAGCGGTCGGCTAGCTGTAGGGTAACTGTCGTGGGCCGCGCCTTGCCAATACCTAATTTCTGAAAAACAGATTTGGGCATTAGATTAACACTAGCACCAAGATCACATAATGCCTTACCCACAAATTTATCTCCGATTACGCAAGGTATGAGGAAGCTCCCTGGATCCTTCTTTTTCTGGGGTGGTTGTCGATGAAGAATACTCATGCAACCTTCTTGCATCCTTACCGTTTCAAATTCCCCAAGTTTAGATTTTTTAGACATGACATCCTTGAGAAATTTAGCATAACCGGGCATTTCCCTAACAGCATCTAACAACGGAATGTTAATATGAACCTGTTTAAAAATATCATAAATCTTTTTAAGTTGAGATTCATGCTTAGCTTGCTGTATCCGTTGCGGAAAAGGTGGTGGAGGGCGATAATCAGCAATGCGCCCTTCCCACTGCATGCGAATCTGAGGTCGATACTCATCTTTTTTCTCCTCTGTCGCTTCTGCTGTCGTGACAGGCTCATCGGCAGCAGTCTGTTCATTACCTGCCGGGGCAGCTTCCTCGGCAGGCTTATCCAAGGCAGGTTTCTTTTCTATTTCAGCTTCTTTTTCCGGCCCTGGTAACTTTTTCCCACTCCTAGTAGTAATCGCCTTACATTGCTCATGAGGGGGCGTTCTAGCATTTTCAGTATTGCTAGGGAATCCTCCATTCTGCCGTGGCTTAATATGCTGCGACACCTGACCCATTTGTGTCTCTAGAGATTTCAAGGTGGCCTCATGGTTTGTCATTCTCATCTTAGTTTCATCCATAAAGTCTTCCGTTTTCTTGACAAACTTATTTATGTTATCCATATACGTGCCGGTCTGAGACATAAAGGTGGCCAGAGTCTGCTCCAATATACTACTCGTGGCAGGTGGTGGCTGCTGTTGTTGCTGAGGCGGCAGGTTCTGCGGCAGGTGTTGCGGCTGTGGCTGCTGTCGCGTCAACAATCTAGGTCCCCCCTGATTCTGATTATATGCTTGCGGATTTAGAGCATTGTTGGGGTTACTCCAGGAAAATTTGGGGTCTTTCCTCCAATTAGGGTTGTAATTGTTGGAATTGTAGTTTGGCTTGTAATTTCCAACATATTTTCCTTCTTCTATATTTATAGGGCACTCATCCCTGCTATGATTTCCCTCACATGTAGCACAAACTTCCTCGACAGCAAACCCTCGTACTTCCTCTTCACTCAATAAGTGTTTCATGGCTTTAGTGAGGAACGCTACCTGTGATTTCATAGTGCTGTCGGCCTCATAATCCTTGACAGCAAGGACCCGTTTACCCCCTCTTCTAGCGGTTGGAAACTGCTCCTCATTCTTAGCCAGATGTTTCAGAACTTGCAGGGCCTCGTCTGGATCTTTGTCCAATAGTAATCCATTTGCTGCAGAATCAATTCGAATGCGAGTTTGTAAGTTAGCAGCATTATAAAACTTAGTTACCTGATTCCAGACGGGGAATCCATGCATTGGGCAGTTTCGTAGAAGAGTTGTGAATCTGTCCCAGGCCTCGTGCATTGGCTCGTCATCTTCCTGTTGAAAAGTAGCAATTTCATTACGTAATCGCTCAGCTAAATGTGAAGGATTAAAACGAGACAAAAATTCACGAGTTAAATCTGCCCAAGTCATGTTAGAACCCGGTGTAAGTTTATTCCACCAAGTTTTAGCTCTGTCCCTCAATGAATGGGGGAATAACCGAAGCCTCAGTATCTCCGGACTAACTCCTGGTAGTCTAAACGAACCACAGATCTCCTGGAACGTTTTGAGATGCTCCCTGGCATCTTCTGTCGCAGAACCACCAAACTGCCCGGCATTGTTGATCATGCTAAACATGACAGGTTTAAGCTCGAAGTTGTCAACGTCAATATCCGGCAGCGTGGTCTCCAGCTCTACATGATCGTTCAGCATGTAGTCACGACATGACCGTCGTCCACCTGCTGCGGGCGGGTCACCGACAGGCGGTATATCATCACCGACAGGCTGATTACGGACCATCTGCTCTAGCTGTTCTTCAAGGTATTCGTTTCGGTCTAAGAGGTGGCGAATCTGTTTCTTGAGATTAAAGGAACGTTCAATCTCCGGATCTAATTTATACTCAGGATCTTTACCTCTTTTCGATCTGCGCATAAACAGGAAAACCTTATGAAAAGCAAGAGTTTAAAAACACAAAAGAAAAATTAAAGAAAAATAAAAACAAAAATAAAAACGAAAATAAAAGCAAAAAGTGCAAGGAAAGAAAGGTGTAGTTATGTTGCCAATCCCCAGCAACGGCGCCAAAAACTTGTTGCGTGTAAAATAGTCTATCGCAATTGTAGTGCAAGTATACACGACGCAAGTAGTAAAGTGATACGAAGTATCGGATATCGTCTCCACAGGGATTGGGCTAATGACTTCACCTTATTTCACTGCACGAAGTAAAAGAAATAATTAAGAGTTGTCACGAGAATAAGAAAATAAAAACGTATTTAAAAGGATTTGAGATATCAAGATGGAGAGAATGGGCTAGTATTGAGTTGCTCGGTAGTGCAGGTATTGAATTGCTTAGGATCTCCAGTTCTGTCGTCGCACCCGTCGCCGACAGCACCTGTCGCGGCGTCTGTCCGTTAGCTGTCGCGGCAGCGAACACTAACTCTGTACTTCAAGTTTGGCAAGAATCCCTGATCTGCCTTGCCCTATCCCTAGGCACAAGTCTGTCGATGATCACGTCTTTGATGATACCTCCCGGCGTGAATCGAAGGATGAACACCGATGTGTATGAATTCTTCCTTAGCCACTTAACCTCGCCTTATCCCTAAGCACGAGATGGTTCAACTATAAACTAGAGAACGCGCTTTTATCTCTTTCGTATACTTAACTCTCCCGATGCTAAGTAAATGGATAACCTCACAATGCTCTCCCGATGCTCTTGCAAGATATTAAAACCAAGATAAAAGAACTTGAAGTTTATTTTATTGAACTTGAAAAATCCTAAAACAAAGCAACCCTTGCAACTACTTTACAAAACAACCCGTAGCCCTAGGGGGAATTTAGAACATATCGGTGACAGGTAAACGGCAGGGTTTAGGTTTCGGTTATGGGGTAGTCGGCTATGCCCTAGGGTTAATCTATGCCCTTTATATAAGCTTTGGGCTCAAGTTATCTAAGGTAACAAGGATTACAACTTTAATTAAAAGTAAGATTCTAATAAGGATTAAATCTCTAAGGATTCCTACTTTTCAGCCGCCTCCCTGTTTCATGGGAATTCTTCTCCTTGAGCTTTGGCTTGGCATATCTTTTGATCCGGGGCTTGGAAAAATATTTGGCTTCCACACGACAGACGAGCAGATTTTTCTCTATCTATCGAGGTCCACTTCACTTTTCCTCTTCATGAATCTGCTGTCATCATGCTGTCACGACAGGTCCGTGACAGGTTCGTCTTCTTCAGCTGCTTATCCAGTTCAGCTCTCCTGCTTATCTGCCCTGCACCTGCCTTCAACATCTATTGTGACAGATACCTGCAAAAATAACCATCTTTCAGTAGAATCCGTGCCTTTTATATAATTGTGATGTTTTATTGAAAACTAACCTAAATGCAATGCAATGATGCTTGAATGCAGCAGAAATATGGGTTTAAAAAGGTGTAAATGATAGAACTTTTACACACTCAACACAAAACCCGAATTAACCCTACCTGAAATGAACCTGACTTGAAATGAACCTGACCTAAAATTAAATCGACCTGAAATGAACCCGACTTGAAATGAACCTGGCCTGAAATTAAACCGACCTGAAATGAACCTTGCCTAAAATTAAAACCAACCTGAAATGAACCTGACGTTAAGTATATTGACTAAAATAGGAATTAAAAGAAACTTGAGTGATAAATATTATAATTTACCCTTAATTAACGAAATTTTTATCTAAAACCCCATTTTAAATATTTTTTAGAAAAATACCCCCAGCCAAAGTTATTTAGAAAAATGATCTTCAAATTGTCCACTTAAGGCAAACTCGCGTTCTATAGAAAGCGTCGCTTTCTACAGAAAGCGATTTACATGTCAAAAAACGTGAGAAATTATTTTTTTTATTTTTACCAACTTATTCAACACGGTACTCACGTTTTTATAGAAAGTGAGATTTGAAACTCGCTTTCTGTAGAACACGAGTTCGCATTACATTGATGATTTGGGGGTATTTTTCTAAACAACTTTGGCTAGGGGTTATTTTTCAAAATAACTATTTAAGATGGATTTTTAGATAAAAATACCCTTAATTAAATTACTCAGCTTAAAGAAAAACATAATAACAAAACAAAAATCACATCACTTAAAATTGATATCACAAATAATTTAAACTTTATTTGACATGAACTTTGTTTGTAGTTGAGTTTAATTATTATAATTATTTAATATAAAATAAAATTTAACCTATTAAAAATTATAGTGAAAGGTTGGATATTATTATATAAAAAACCCTTTTTAAATAGTTATTTACGTAAAAGACCCCAGTCAATGTTATTTAGAAAAATAACTCCTAAATCCTCCAAATAAGGCGAACTCGCGTTCTACAAAAAGCGAGTTTCAAAACTCACGTTTTACGGAAAGCGAGTTCCATGTTAAAAATCGCGAGAAATTATTTTTCTACTTTTTTACCAACTTACTCAACACGGAACTCACGTTTTGTAGCAAGCAAGGATCAAACTCGCTTTCTGTAGAACGCTAGTTCGCCTTACGTGGATGATTTGTGGGTCATTTTTCTAAAGGAAAAAGGTCAAAAGTAGCCCTCAATGTTTGACCTTTTCGTCACTTTGGCCCCTTGTAATGCCCTAGTTTTGGGCCTAAATGTTTTAGACATCGGATCGGGCCGGTCGGGTACGGTTCGAATTGTAATAGGTGGTTTAAGGAGATCAATGTTCGAGATAGATTAAAAATATGAAAAAAATTGATAAAATCCTCTAAAATCATGTTTAAGAGGTTGGTGAAATCAATTTTACAAAATGAGATTTGGAACAGGTACATTTTGGGTAGTGACCAAAATGTAAAGTTTTAAAACTGTGGAAAATTGCAAATTCCAAAAGAGGAGTCAAAATCTTAGAATCTTTAGGGAGCTCTTGTACAATTAAACATTTCCTTAAATTGACATGTGTTTTAAATGAGTTTTAAAATAATTAAATAAAAAGGATTTTTATTTTATTTAATTGCTAAATGGTAAGATGAGAATTTTTGACGTAACTAACTTTCATTTCAGCAAAACCCATTCTCTCAAACCATTTATGCAGATTTCTTTTCTCCCAAACACTCTATCTTTAGTTTCTCATCTTTTTCCAAGAATTCTCTTCAATTTCATCAAGGTTTGTGAAGAAAAACTTGTCAGTCTTTAAGGAAGGCAAGGATTGGAGGTAAATCTCATTCTCAACTTCTAATCTAGATTCTTTATTGAAATTCCCAAGATTATTGGCTCATAATTATTGTTTTTAACTGAGTTTTGATTATAGTTTTGATTTAAGGTCAAAATATTGCAAAATAATGGTATAAATCTTGATTTTCGGAGTGTTGTTGATGAACTCTGTTTTAGATTGATTCTAATTGAGTTTTGAGATGATTATGGTGTTGAAAAAGTGTTTTGATGATATAGATCCCGAGATCCTTGGGATCCTTGAGTTTCATGATAATTTTAGTTGGGTTTTTAAGGTGTTTTGATGGTGTTATGCTTTCTGGAGGTATAAGAAAGGGTTTATGGTGTTTTTAGATATGTTTTGATGATTATTAATGGTTGGAAGTGATGTATGTTGGCTGGGCTTGGTTTAGAAAGCAATCGATTGAGTTTTCGGTTATTTTGGATGATTAAATTGGTGTAATGTTGTTGGGCAATGAGTTTGTGTTTAGTTGTTGGTGTTGGAATGCATTTTAATGCATTTCGATCTCTGTTTTGATGCTCTAAAATCAGGGGATCTTGATCCGGAAGCAAGCGAAGCATTTTTGGAAGCTTCGGACGAGTAATCTTCACGTCGACAAGTGGAGTTTCACGTATCAGTGAGTGGAAAAGAGTTTTCCATCTTTGAAATGCTTTGAGCGTGGTTTTGGGAGCTTAGTGTAAGTTTGAAACACTTAGCTAAGCTCAAAAGTAAGTAAATCGAAAGTCTCTCTCGGATTGTTCTATGTTTTGGTTTGAAATGCACTTGATTTAAATGTGATTGGACTATTGTTTTAAAGCAAGATTTGAGCATTGATGTTGTTGGTTTAAAATGTCATTTTGTTGAGTATGCACATGGTAAGTGATCCTTGGGTTATATGAACTATGCATTTGAGTTTTAAGCATGTTAATGCTTGTGAAAGTTGCATTATGGTTTATGCTCGTAAAATAGTGAATTAATGATGAATAATGATTATATTGGCAAGTGATGGTAAATGGTTTTGGTTACTTTAATCGGGTATAGTTAGCCGGCTATAGGATTGGGTGCACCGTGAATAAAGTCCCCTTGGATGTCGAGGGGTTGTGATTGTGCCGTAAACTCCATCCAAGTAGCTTAACGATTGAGGCTAAGATGAAGCCGATGGATGGTTTAATCCTGTGTGTGAATCTTATGGTTTGTGTCTTGTGTTCTCGTTAGTGGATTTATACAACTACCGATGAGTGATGTTGAGGGGTTGTGATTGTGTCGTAAACTCCATCACGGGTGTTGAGGGGTTATAATTGTGCAATTATACTCCACCTTGTGAATACGGTATTGTGTATGAAGCGTGTGGGACAATGCTTGTAATACGCGAATCTGATTGTGTCAATTGTGTAGGTTTTGATATGGTTTGTTATTAATCACTTGCGAGCCAATATAATGTTGTTGATATAATGAGTTAATGATGAACATTTATTTTGACAAAGCATGAGATGCTTGAGAGATATGCTTGAGTGCACATGATGCTTGGTTTAAGCATGAGAAAAAGTTTTTGTTGTTGTAATTAATGATACTATAAGCATGTGGTTTTGAAAGTGGAATATATGTTTTAAAGTGCATGTTTTAAAGGAAGGCATATGTTTACAAAGAATGATGATTTGGTTTTATAAAATGTATTGATGAATGTTTTGTTGATAGCAGTCCTCACTATGCTTTATGCTTATGCTCATTTGTTTCATCAATGCAGAGAATTGAGCATCATTGGCAGCAAGAGAGCAAGGGGAATCCGAGGGATTTTAGCTAAGCAATGTATGTGCTTTCACTTCAGTGTAATAAGAGGCAATGGGAGGGATTTCTACTCATGGATTTGTTCGGTGATGTTAAACACCTTGAGCATGTTTGGTTTGTGTTTTTGGACTTGTAAAAGGTCACTATATGGTTTATGGTCTTACCCTTGGCATTTTGGTTATGTTATGGTTTATGTTTAAAAGCATGCTTGAGTAGTTAACATCTCTCCATGAATTGCCTTGCTTGGTGCATATGTTGTGAGTGTTTGATGATGCCTGAGTGTTTGGAATATTGATTATAACATGTATGAATGTGATTTTCTGGTATGCGTATCGATATTCGGGGTTGAATATCGATACACTAAGTGTAACGCCCCGGTTTTGGGCTCAGAAGTTTTGGCGTTGACCGGTTCGGTCAAAGTGCTGATCGAATATATAAGAGTGAATTTAGGAAAGCCTAGTTCGGGTTGCATTAAAAATATGGAAAAATATTCTAAAATCATATTTTAATATATAAAGGTGAACTGTGAAATCAATTTTGGAAAATGAGGTTCGGAAGGTTGACATTTTGGCTAGTGACCAAAATGTAATTTTTGAAAGTTGCGGGACAGTTTTATAAAGGATTGAAACTTTGAATCTTTAAGGAGCTATTATTCCAAAAAGGATTTCTCCAGATTTTTCTAAGATATTTTAAGTCTAAAATCTGATTTTAAAGATTAAGAAAAGAGAGGGAAATCATTTTAACCAATTTCCAACTAATTTTCTATTTTCTCTCAAATTCTCTTTTCTCTCATTTTCTCTCTACCCAAACAAGATTCTCCAGATTTTTTTCTCTGATTTTGACATCTACATCTCTCATTTCAACTCTCATTTGATTCCTAATCATCTCATCATCAAAACCTCTCAATTTGCAAATTGTTTCATCAAGCATTTTGGCTCTAAAATGGAGAAATTCAAGTTTGGAGGTAAGAACGTCCTTCTCCTCTAAACTATCAGTTCTTTACTGAAATTCCTAAGTTCTCAATCCTTGATTCATGTTTTATTAAAGGCTTTTCAATTGAGATCTTGATTTTTGGCTAAAATGCAAGATTTGGTGATTTTGGTGAAAATTTCGTGTGATCTGTTTAAGCAGGGTTTTGAGGTGTGAAAATGATGTTAAATGAATGCTAAAATGATTAGAAGTTGAGGTTTAATCAATGCAATCCCGGATAGGTTGAATTTCCTAAGTTTGGCTTGAGTTTTTGGTTGTTTTTGGAGTGTAATTGGTGATCTGTTATACCTGGAGGTATAAGGACGTGGTTGTGATCATTTTGCATGTTATTTGATGTATAAAAATGGTTAGAAGTGATGGATCTTGGCTGGGTTAAGTTTTGGAAGTGTTTGGAGATGATTTCGGTTGTGTTTGGTAGCCAAATTGTTAGATTTGTGATGAGCAGCGAGTTGTGTTGATGTTGCTGGTGTTTTAATGCATAAGGATGCATTAATGTTCTGTTTTTGTGTGCTTGAAACAGGGGAGGTTGATCCTTGAGCCTTGGAGGTGTTTCCGGAAGGTTTCGGAAGCTTGGAAAGCTTGTTGGCTAGCTTTGTTTGGTAATCGGTGAGTGAAGTTGGGATTCAGCTTTTGAAACATGGTTGAAGGTTTTTGGGAGCTTAGTTTAAGTCTAAATAACTTTGCTAAGCTCAAGAGTAAGTGAAGAGGTTTTTGCTCTTGGATTGTGTATGATTTGGTTTTAAAATCAATTGTGGTTGATGATTGATGTGCATGTGTTATTGCATGGTTTAATTCTGTTTTGTAAGCATGTTTTAGCATGGTTTAATGCTGGTTTTGAAAGTCAATTGAAAAGGATGCTCAAGGTAAGAGATCCTTGGTTATGTTTATGGAAATTGTGATTTTGATGCATAGTGATGCATGTTGTTCATTGGCTTTGTATGATGCTTAAAAAAACAGTGAGTTGATGATGATTAATGATGATAATTGTACCTTTTGCATATTGTTTATGCATGTGAATCATTGAGCTAATGATGTGATGGTTTTGCATTATGTGTATGCATGTGAATCATTGAGCTAATGATGTGATGGCCTTGCATTATGTTTATGCATGTGGAACATTGGATATTATGGTAAGATGGTTATGTTGGCAAGAGATGTGAATGGTTCTTGGTTCGTTGATCGGGTATAATTAGCCGGCTATAGGATTGGGTGCACCGTGAATAAAGTCGCCTTGAAGGCGGAGTGGTCAAGTGTGGACCGGTTAGACTCCCCTCAAGTATTCCTAACGAGAAGAGGTTATAGTGGAGGTTGTTGCCCACTCGAGGACCTAAGTTGTTAAGGTCATAATGGAGGTTGTTGCCCATTCGAGGACCTTGGTTAAGTAAAGGTTATAAGGTGGTTAAAAGTCCTTATGTGAGAACCTTGTACTTGTTAAGACCACAATGGCAGTGTTTAAGTCCATGTGTGGATCTTGTGTGTAATGTCCCGTACCTCGTTAGATGATGTCTACAACTACCAATCGGTTATGCAAAGGTTGTATGGTGGTTGAAAGTCCATACGGAAAAGACCTTGTGCATGTCAAGGGTGTATGGCGGATGGAAGTCCATACATGGTAACCTTGAGGAAAAGCTAAGGTTGTATAGTGTTTAAAAGTCCATGCATGGGATCCTTAGGTTGTTAAGGTCAAATGGAGGTTGATGCCCATTTGGAAGACCTTGGATTGGGTAGGGTGTAGGAAGCGTTGGGACACGCTTGTAATCCGCGTATCCGATCGAGTCGATAAGTTGGAAAGTGAATGTGGTTGATCTCTTGGAAGCCAATGTAATGTTCTTGATCATGTGAAGCATGGGATTGCTTGAAATGATGCATGGTTGCATGTGAAGCATGGGATTGCTTGAAATGATGCATGGTTGCATGTGAAGCATGGTATTGCTTGAAATGATGCATGGTTGCATGTGAAGCATGAGATGCTTGAATTAATGCATGTTTGCATGAGAAGCATGAGATGTTTGGTAAGATGCATTGTTGCATGAGATGTGTATGATGCTAGTGAAAGCATGTTACTTGTATGTTGAACAAGTGTTGATTATCATTTGATAAATGATGCATGGGAGCATGGATTACCTATGTTGCATTGAAGTCATGTATGACTTGTTGTTAAAGGCATGTGAATATGATGTTATGGTTTTATAGTGCATTGATTAAATGCATGAAATGGTTTAATTGAACTATGGTTTTAAATGGTTTCTTGCTTGATGTGGTTTTCAAGTTAAAGAAAGGTATGTTGTGGAAAGGTTGTGTTTTCCATGGTTTTGTTTAAGCTTGGCATATGGTGTTTATGCATGATTTGAGCTTGATGTTGAAAAGAGTTTTCGAACATGGTTTTGGAAAGCAAATCGGGTTGGTTTTAAAGTGTTTTAAAGACCCGCTGCATTGATGGTGTTTTGGTTTTGAGCATTCCTCACTAAGCATTATGTGCTTACGCTCCTTTTTGTTCATCAATGCAGATTCTTGAGGTTTGGGCAGCAAGGAGCAAGGGATTCAAGGTGGACTCCAATGGAGATGTATGTCTCGGTGAATAGCTATAGTTAATAAGGGCAATGGGGTAGAATCTCTCGGATTGTTGTTTTTGTGATCGTATGTGTTGATCAAGAATGTTTAAGTACTGTTGTTAATGATGTTGAATCATGAATTGGTTTGATTGTGTTTGAATTGAAGGGTTTGTGCTTAAATGGTTGCTTGAGTAGGAAGCATGTCTATAGAATTGGGGCTTTTCATATGTGTTGATCATATGTTGAATTGTTGATGCAAGTATGTCTCTTTTATGTTGAATTGCATGTTGGCAAAGTTTGGTGGCTTTTGGAGCATGTTTGAATGATCAATTGTGTGTTTAAGTGAGCAAAATGCAACATTCTGGGCTAGGTGTTTCGGAACAGGCAACACCGTTTCGGAACGGGTGCCCTGCATAAACCCAGGCGTCCGAAACGGGTGTCACCGTTCCGAAACGGAAGGCATTCTGCCAGACCCCCGTTGCGGAACGCGTTGCGGAACGGCCCGTGTTTCGGAACGGCCTTGGCCTGTTTCGGAACGGGTGACCGTTGGGGGCTGACATGGGCGGTTAAATGTTTCAAAATGTTTGCATTTTGGTCCTGAATCTTGTTTGTGCAATTGTTTGAGTTCGGGATGTCCGTTTGAGCTAAAATTTGGCACAGAAGCATGAAACATGACTAATTTCAAGTTGGTAACTTAAAATCTCGTTAAGTCCTTAAAGTTTTCAGAAATTACAATTTGGTCCCTAAAGTTGTAATTTGTTCAATTGGGTCCCTGTTTGATCTCTGATGTTTGTGATCTTTGAGCATGGTGTTTGTGTGAACACATCTAAGGTTAATGTGCATCTAGACAAGATTAAAAAGAAAAAAAAAGGGTCGTTAATCAAGGTTGACTTTCGGGTTGACTTTGGTTTTCCCAAATATAACCCCCGTAGCCCGGTCTTGATCTTTGAGCATGGTGTTTGTGTGAACACATCTAAGGTTAATGTGCATCTAGACAAGATTAAAAAGAAAAAAAAAGGGTCGTTAATCAAGGTTGACTTTCGGGTTGACTTTGGTTTTCCCCGTGTAATCTTCGTAGTTCGGGTCAACCGTCCAGACCGGGCTACGGGGGTTACATTTGGTGGTATCAGAGCTGAGTTGCGAAGGTTGGGGAAAACGGTAAGTTGTTGTGGTAAGTGTGCTTGATGTTTACCTTGTTGTATGGTTGAAAGCTGGTTGAAGCATGTGTTTCTGTATATGCTGTTGATGTTTTGAGCATGTTGCTGGTGTATGCAAGCATGATTTGTGGTTATGAATCTTGGTTGAGTTCATGTGGATATGTGTTGATGTTATGAGCTGATGCTATGCATGATGAATGTGTTTTGAGCATGTTATGTTGCTGATGTGCTAGTGCTGTTGGATGTTGTTTGGTGTAAGCATGATCAAGGTATGTTATTGATATGCTTGATGTTGTGATGCTCATGTTGTGTTGGCTGTTATGTCATGTAAAGGGGGATGATTCGGGATACCCATTGCCTTATTAATATAGCTATTGTGTTATTTTGGAGTTGGAGTTTGAATCCTTGCTTAATGCTGGTCTAACAGGTTTTGTTTGATTGTTGTGATTGTATGTTGTTTGTTGTTAGTGGTATGGCAAAGATGATGAATGAGTGGAGGATGAGTGAAATGGTTGCTGCCTTGGGGCAGGTTGTTAAGTCAAAGGATTCACCCTTTTGTAAAGGTGTTTTGTCTCAGTCTTCTGTGACTGAAGTTGAGATGGTAAGGCAAGGGAAGGAAGCTGGTTCCGGGATGGAAAGTTCTTTATCTGTTGATCAGGAGGTGTTGGGGACATCTCAGGCTACGGTTGAGGTAGAATCAGTGGATGTGCTGGCTAAATGTGTGGGTTTGCCGAAACAGCATTTGCTTGATTTGGGTGCTGAGGAGTATCATGGTTCTTCCCCGAAAATGTTTGAGGCCTGGTTGGCCAATGTAGTTCTGATTCTGAATCAGGAAGGCTGTGATTATGCCTGTAAGCTGGGGAGTGTTGTTTCTTTGATGTTGGAGGATGCTTGTTCTTGGTGGACATCTGTGGCTGTGGCGTCACATATCCTTGATGTTGATTGGGATTTCTTTGTATCTGCTTTCTATGAAAGGTATCTTGGAAGGGAATTTCCAAGGGTTGGGCAAGGTGTGGCTAATGCTGTTGGTGAGCAAGTGTTGCTTGAGCAAGGAGTGGGAGCACAGTCATCTGTTTGTGACCGCTGTAAAAGGCAACATGTTGGAAATTGTTGGGGCGCAGGTGTTTGTTGGAGTTGTGGTTCCAAGTTGCATGTTAAGCGTGATTGTCCTCATGGAGTGAAGTCAGCTTTGATGTTAGCCAAAGGATCTTTGAAAGGTCGTGGGCGCGACCGAGGCGAGGTTCAGAAGTGGCAGAAAAAGCAGAAGGTTGTGAAGAGCTTGGGAAATGAAGTTTGCTGGAATTGTGGGTCTGCTGGACACATGAAGCGTGATTGCTTGATGTTGGCGCGGAACAGTCAAGGTTTCTTATCGCAAGGAGTTGGTGGTGACCCAGGAGTGTTTGTTGGTGCTGCAAGGGTGCAACCGAAGGATGTTGGTTCCGCAAGGAAGAGAGCTCGTTCGATGAAGCTTCAGGGTGGTGTTATGTTTTCAGGTAACCTTGTTAAGTGATCTTTGCTTTAGTTGCTTAGTTTGGTTTCTGTTGGTTTTTCCTTGCGTGGTAAGTTTGGTCTTGTTGCTAGCATGTTTGGGGTAATGATAGTTGTGGTTTGGTGACATCTTTGGTGTGAAGAAGGCTTTAGTGAATATCTTGTGGTTAATGGTTGTTGGTATGATGGAGTTAGATAAGTCAAAGGTGAGTAAGAGGTTGTTCTTAGACAGATTTTGAGGATGTTATTGGAGGGTGTGAACTGGCATTCATGCACAGTTAAATCATTGATATATACTATATTATATATGTTGGTCCATGCATACATGTGGCATAACATTAGAGGTTTTTGCATACATGTACATCAGACATTGATAGGGCATGTAGGTGATCATGCATACGATGTTCACGCTCGCTAATGACTAATCGAATCTGTTAGTGTTGTGGTTGGGTTAAGTGTGATGATGGGTTTGTAGAGGTTGTTTGGTGCTGAGTGGGAGTTAGAAGTGCTGGAGTTTGTTATCTAGTTGTTTGTGATGGTGAGAGTGGAATGGCTTGTTGGTAGAAGGAAAGTGTTTGTTGCTTTGAGAGTTTAGTGGTTTGGTGGTGAAAGGTATCGGTTGTGGTTTGTATCAGCTAAGTGGGTTGTTTGGTTTAAAGGAAGTGGTTGTTCCTTGTTGCTAAGTGTTGTTGTAGCTTGGTGGTTGAGTTTCCGAGTGCTGAAGTGGTTTAGCTTTTAAGTTGCTGTGAAGGGTTGTGTTTGTTCTTGGCAATCTTTGAAGAGTTCTGAAGCTGTTGTGTGTGTTTTGGTTCAGTGATGTTCTGGTAGTGCAAGTGTTCTGGTTAAGTATGTAGTGAAAGGGCTGTGAAAGATCGAAGGTTTTCGTTGGTTGTTTGAGTTCTTGTGAGCAGTGGTTGGCTAGTTGTGGTTAAGAAGTTCTGTTTGAAGTCTGTTGATGGTATGTGGAACGGCTGAAGGTTTCAAGTTGAGGTTGTGATGTGATTCTGGTTTTTGGTGCTGGTGAGCTGTTATGGTAATGTTTTTGATGGGTGTAAAGGATTGTCAGCTTCGTTAGAGAGTTTGTGTGAACAGTTGATGTTTAAGGATTTCTGCTTGTTGGGAAAATCTTTGGAAAAGGTTTGGGAATCGCAAGAGTTGTTGAGGTTGAGAGGTTGCCTAGTGGCTGAGTTGGTTTGGTTGTTGTCTTTGTGTAGACAAGTTTTGGAAGGTGTGTATTACAGTGTTGTTTGCTGTAAGAGCTGAAGTTCCTCAGGTTGACGTTGGGTTTGTGTATTGTCTGGTTGTGTGGAAGGTTAAGTCGTGGTTACCTTTGAGAGTTTGGATTTGTGAATAGTGTATGGTGGAGGTTTTGTGTGGAATGTGATCAGTGGTGTTGGTTAAGGCTTTTGTGTTGCTTTGTGTGTTGCTTGAGAAGGTTCTGTTCTCTTTTCGCCGGTTGAAATTTCGAGGACGAAATTTCCTAAGGGGGGGAGAGTTGTAACGCCTCGGTTTTGGGCTCAGAAGTTTCGGCGTTGACTGGTTCGGTCAAAGTGCTGATCGAATATATAAGAGTGAATTTAGGAAAGCCTAGTTCGGGTTGCATTAAAAATATGGAAAAATATTCTAAAATCATATTTTAATATATAAAGGTGAACTGTGAAATCAATTTTGGAAAATGAGGTTCGGAAGGTTGACATTTTGGCTAGTGACCAAAATGTAATTTTTGAAAGTTGCGGGACGGTTTTATAAAGGATTGAAACTTTGAATCTTTAAGGAGCTATTATTCCAAAAAGGATTTCTCCAGATTTTTCTAAGATATTTTAAGTCTAAAATCTGATTTTAAAGATTAAGAAAAGAGAGTGAAATCATTTTAACCAATTTCCAACTAATTTTCTATTTTCTCTCAAATTCTCTTTTCTCTCATTTTCTCTCTACCCAAACAAGATTCTCCAGATTTTTTTCTCTGATTTTGACATCTACATCTCTCATTTCAACTCTCATTTGATTCCTAATCATCTCATCATCAAAACCTCTCAATTTGCAAATTGTTTCATCAAGCATTTTGGCTCTAAAATGGAGAAATTCAAGTTTGGAGGTAAGAACGTCCTTCTCCTCTAAACTATCAGTTCTTTACTGAAATTCCTAAGTTATCAATCCTTGATTCATGTTTTATTAAAGGCTTTTCAATTGAGATCTTGATTTTTGGCTAAAATGCAAGATTTGGTGATTTTGGTGAAAATTTCGTGTGATCTGTTTAAGCAGGGTTTTGAGGTGTGAAAATGATGTTAAATGAATGCTAAAATGATTAGAAGTTGAGGTTTAATCAATGCAATCCCGGATAGGTTGAATTTCCTAAGTTTGGCTTGAGTTTTTGGTTGTTTTTGGAGTGTAATTGGTGATCTGTTATACCTGGAGGTATAAGGACGTGGTTGTGATCATTTTGCATGTTATTTGATGTATAAAAATGGTTAGAAGTGATGGATCTTGGCTGGGTTAAGTTTTGGAAGTGTTTGGAGATGATTTCGGTTGTGTTTGGTAGCCAAATTGTTAGATTTGTGATGAGCAGCGAGTTGTGTTGATGTTGCTGGTGTTTTAATGCATAAGGATGCATTAATGTTCTGTTTTTGTGTGCTTGAAACAGGGGAGGTTGATCCTTGAGCCTTGGAGGTGTTTTCGGAAGGTTTCGGAAGCTTGGAAAGCTTGTTGGCTAGCTTTGTTTGGTAATCGGTGAGTGAAGTTGGGATTCAGCTTTTGAAACATGGTTGAAGGTTTTTGGGAGCTTAGTTTAAGTCTAAATAACTTTGCTAAGCTCAAGAGTAAGTGAAGAGGTTTTTGCTCTTGGATTGTGTATGATTTGGTTTTAAAATCAATTGTGGTTGATGATTGATGTGCATGTGTTATTGCATGGTTTAATTCTGTTTTGTAAGCATGTTTTAGCATGGTTTAATGCTGGTTTTGAAAGTCAATTGAAAATGATGCTCAAGGTAAGAGATCCTTGGTTATGTTTATGGAAATTGTGATTTTGATGCATAGTGATGCATGTTGTTCATTGGCTTTGTATGATGCTTAAAAAAACAGTGAGTTGATGATGATTAATGATGATAATTGTACCTTTTGCATATTGTTTATGCATGTGAATCATTGAGCTAATGATGTGATGGTTTTGCATTATGTGTATGCATGTGAATCATTGAGCTAATGATGTGATGGCCTTGCATTATGTTTATGCATGTGGAACATTGGATATTATGGTAAGATGGTTATGTTGGCAAGAGATGTGAATGGTTCTTGGTTCGTTGATCGGGTATAATTAGCCGGCTATAGGATTGGGTGCACCGTGAATAAAGTCGCCTTGAAGGCGGAGTGGTCAAGTGTGGACCGGTTAGACTCCCCTCAAGTATTCCTAACGAGAAGAGGTTATAGTGGAGGTTGTTGCCCACTCGAGGACCTAAGTTGTTAAGGTCATAATGGAGGTTGTTGCCCATTCGAGGACCTTGGTTAAGTAAAGGTTATAAGGTGGTTAAAAGTCCTTATGTGAGAACCTTGTACTTGTTAAGACCACAATGGCAGTGTTTAAGTCCATGTGTGGATCTTGTGTGTGATGTCCCGTACCTCGTTAGATGATGTCTACAACTACCAATCGGTTATGCAAAGGTTGTATGGTGGTTGAAAGTCCATACGGAAAAGACCTTGTGCATGTCAAGGGTGTATGGCGGATGGAAGTCCATACATGGTAACCTTGAGGAAAAGCTAAGGTTGTATGGTGTTTAAAAGTCCATGCATGGGATCCTTAGGTTGTTAAGGTCAAATGGAGGTTGATGCCCATTTGGAAGACCTTGGATTGGGTAGGGTGTAGGAAGCGTTGGGACACGCTTGTAATCCGCGTATCCGATCGAGTCGATAAGTTGGAAAGTGAATGTGGTTGATCTCTTGGAAGCCAATGTAATGTTCTTGATCATGTGAAGCATGGGATTGCTTGAAATGATGCATGGTTGCATGTGAAGCATGGGATTGCTTGAAATGATGCATGGTTGCATGTGAAGCATGGTATTGCTTGAAATGATGCATGGTTGCATGTGAAGCATGAGATGCTTGAATTAATGCATGTTTGCATGAGAAGCATGAGATGTTTGGTAAGATGCATTGTTGCATGAGATGTGTATGATGCTAGTGAAAGCATGTTACTTGTATGTTGAACAAGTGTTGATTATCATTTGATAAATGATGCATGGGAGCATGGATTACCTATGTTGCATTGAAGTCATGTATGACTTGTTGTTAAAGGCATGTGAATATGATGTTATGGTTTTATAGTGCATTGATTAAATGCATGAAATGGTTTAATTGAACTATGGTTTTAAATGGTTTCTTGCTTGATGTGGTTTTCAAGTTAAAGAAAGGTATGTTGTGGAAAGGTTGTGTTTTCCATGGTTTTGTTTAAGCTTGGCATATGGTGTTTATGCATGATTTGAGCTTGATGTTGAAAAGAGTTTTCGAACATGGTTTTGGAAAGCAAATCGGGTTGGTTTTAAAGTGTTTTAAAGACCCGCTGCATTGATGGTGTTTTGGTTTTGAGCATTCCTCACTAAGCATTATGTGCTTACGCTCCTTTTTGTTCATCAATGCAGATTCTTGAGGTTTGGGCAGCAAGGAGCAAGGGATTCAAGGTGGACTCCAATGGAGATGTATGTCTCGGTGAATAGCTATAGTTAATAAGGGCAATGGGGTAGAATCTCTCGGATTGTTGTTTTTGTGATCGTATGTGTTGATCAAGAATGTTTAAGTACTGTTGTTAATGATGTTGAATCATGAATTGGTTTGATTGTGTTTGAATTGAAGGGTTTGTGCTTAAATGGTTGCTTGAGTAGGAAGCATGTCTATAGAATTGGGGCTTTTCATATGTGTTGATCATATGTTGAATTGTTGATGCAAGTATGTCTCTTTTATGTTGAATTGCATGTTGGCAAAGTTTGGTGGCTTTTGGAGCATGTTTGAATGATCAATTGTGTGTTTGAGTGAGCAAAATGCAACATTCTGGGCTAGGTGTTTCGGAACAGGCAACACCGTTTCGGAACGGGTGCCCTGCATAAACCCAGGCGTCCGAAACGGGTGTCACCGTTCCGAAACGGAAGGCATTCTGCCAGACCCCCGTTGCGGAACGCGTTGCGGAATGGCCCGTGTTTCGGAACGGCCTTGGCCTGTTTCGGAACGGGTGACCGTTGGGGGCTGACATGGGCGGTTAAATGTTTCAAAATGTTTGCATTTTGGTCCTGAATCTTGTTTGTGCAATTGTTTGAGTTCGGGATGTCCGTTTGAGCTGAAATTTGGCACAGAAGCATGAAACATGACTAATTTCAAGTTGGTAACTTAAAATCTGGTTAAGTCCTTAAAGTTTTCAGAAATTACAATTTGGTCCCTAAAGTTGTAATTTGTTCAATTGGGTCCTTGTTTGATCTCTGATGTTTGTGATCTTTGAGCATGGTGTTTGTGTGAACACATCTAAGGTTAATGTGCATCTAGACAAGATTAAAAAGAAAAAAAAAGGGTCGTTAATCAAGGTTGACTTTCGGGTTGACTTTGGTTTTCCCCGTGTAATCTTCGTAGTTCGGGTCAACCGTCCAGACCGGGCTACGGGGGTTACACTAAGGTATTTTTTCAGGCAAATTGATACAGGGGTATTGACACGAGTTATCTGCGTATCGATACGCCTAGGAAAAATTTGAAGGGCGTACCAATACGCGGGAAAACGTATCGATACCTTTTTCCCCATTTTGGCTACTGCCATCTCGCGTATCGATACGGGATTAGGTGTACTGATCCGTTAGTTATTTTCTGTAAAAAGTATCTTTTAAAGTTCTGAAAAGTTGCATTATAGTCCCCGAATGTTGTATGTTCAATTGGTTGAGTTTGGATAATCTGTTTGTGATGAAATTTGACATGAAAGTATGTTACATGACTAATTAAGGTTTGGTAATCCTAAAACTGGAAGTATGTAAAGCATGATGAGTATGATACGCTATTGTATGCTATGTTATGATTAAGGGAAATCGGGGTGCCCATTGCCTTATTACACTAGTTAAACGTTTTAAGTTAGTTTTGTAAACTTGGATCCTTGCTTCAGGCTGGCCTAAATCATGGTTTGATTTGTTTTTGTTGTTATGCCTTGTTAAAAATAGCACAATTGGGTCCGAGGAGAGAGCTTAGATCAAATACGATTGTTTCTGCGCCTGAGCTGGGTAATTTGATGAGACTCTACCTCCGCCACCACCTCATGGAGGTGGAGAGACAAAGAAACATGGACAAGTTGGTCCAGGACTGGGTGATCTAGCGCCTCTAGTTCAGGCGATCATCGGAGCGTTTCAGGCTGCGGTAGTTGGAGCACAAGTTCAGGCACCTGTAGCTGGGCATGCGGGTTTGCCTTTGGAAAGGTTGAGGAATTTGGGGGGCTGTTGAGTTCCATGGTATGTCTCTTGAGTCATTGGAGGCATGGTTAGCTAGTACGATCCGCATTATGGATCAGATGGGATGCAGTGATGTGCGCATGCTGGGATGTGCAGTTTCCTTACTCCATGGTGATTCTTATAGTTGGTGGCCGACTATCACCGCTGGAATGGAACTAAATGAAGTGGATTTGGAGTTCTTTCGGAGTGCCTTTAAGAAGAAGTACCTTGGTGTAAGATACTTGGATGAAAAGAAGCACGAGTTTATGTCGCTTGTGCAAGGAAATCTTTTTGTGCTGAGTACGAGGTCTAGTTCGTACGTCTAAGCCAATATGCCCCTGAGTTTATGCTGAGTGAGAGGCATCATTGTAACCGCTTCCGATATGTGCTTGTGCAGGAAGTGAAGACCTTTATGTTGGCTACAGACTACACAAATTTTGATATGCTCGTATGTCGGGCTAAGGACATCGAGCAGAGCTTGGGTCTGACATCTCGGGGAGGTGGTTCTAGCTCTGGTAAGAGGGTTGTTGAGTATAGTTCTGGAGGTGGACGGAACAAAAGAGGTCAAGATAGGAGGCATCAGCCTGATGCGAGACGAGGTGCTCGAGGACGGGGTGGAAAGGCTTAGGGTGGACGAGTGAGGTCCGAGCAGCACATGTGTTGGACATGTGGATCGAGGGACCATATGAGGCAAGATTGTTCATGTGCGGCTAGAGAGGCACATGCTCTTGTTGTGGTGACAGGAAATTCTTGCTGGAATTGTGGTTCAGCAGATCATATGAGGCGCAAGTGTCGTCTGTTGGCTTGTGGGGGCTAGGACGTGCACCTGCTGTGGCTGCACCTCAGAGAGGTCGTGGGCGCGCCTGAGGTATCTTCCAGAGAAGGGAAGAGAGTCAGAGAGGTACCGCTCATGTTGTAGCAATTCAGCATGAGGGAGTCGGTCCTGCGAGGGTCTATGCTCAGCGCGAGGGGCGTAATGACACTGTTGTTATCGCATGTACCTTTGTTCTACGGTCTTTATCATTGTTGGCTTTGATTGATTCTGGATCCACGTATTCTTATATCTTGAGTGAGCATGCACTTTTGCTTGATATGCATGTTGAGTTGTTGAGAGTAGGAATGCAAGTGACTAGTTCTTTTGGTGAGACTGTAGTCACAAGGAAGTTGTATAGAAGATGCCCTTTGTCTGTGCAAGGTCATGTTTTTCCTATGGATTTGATGGAATTACCCTTTTATGGATTTGATGTAATTCTTGGTATGGATTGGTTGTCTGAGCATAGAGTAGTGGTTGACTTTGATGTTAAGCGAGTCACCTTAAAGCTTGTTGATGATTATGAGGTGGTGATAGTAGGCGAGAATGTGAAATTCTTGTCTAATGTTGAATCAGTTTTGGAAGCAAGTCGTATGCTAAGGTTGGGTCGTGATTCTTATCTTGCATATGTGATGAATCATGTTGTAAAAGATGTGCGTGTGCAAGACATCAGAACAAGTGTATCACCTTGGGTTGTTTGAGAATACAACTCTGGTGTCCATTACTCCTTATCGAATTGCACCTAAAGAGCTGAAAGAGCTGAAGACGCAACTTCAAGAGTTGCTTGATCGAGGGTTCATTCGAGCAAGTGTATCACCTTGGGGTGCACCGGTGTTGTTTGTTAAGAAGAAATATGGGATAATGCGAATGTGTATAGATTATCGGCAACTGAACAAGTTGATGAACAAGAACAACTATCCCTTGTCAAGGATTGATGATCTCTTTGATCAGTTTCGAGGAGCCTCAGTGTTTTCTAAGATTGACTTGAGGTCAGGGTATTACCAGTTGAAGGTGAAGGATATAGACGTACCTAAGACAACGTTTTGGACAAGTTACGGGCATTATGAGTTCTTAGTGATGCCTTTTGGTTTAACCAACACACATGCTGCTTTCATGGAAATGATGAATCGCGTATTCCCAGAGTTTTTGGATCAGTTTGTGGTAGTATTCATCGATGACATCCTTATGTACTCTCGTACCGAGGAGGATCATGATAGACATTTAAGGACGGTGTTGCAAGTATTGTTGGAGAACCAGCTTTATGTTAAGCTGAGCAAATGTGAGTATTGGCTTGGGGAAGTAGTCTTCCTTGGGCATGTTGTATCAGCCGAAGGTATTCGTGTTGATCCGCATAAGTAGAGGCAATGCTGAGTTTGAAGGTGCCTAAGTCGGTGACAGAGGTGCGAAGTTTTCTTGGCTTGGCTGGATATTACCGTAGGTTTGTCGAGGGTTTCTCGAAGATTGCTGCACCAATGACCAAGTTGTTGCAGAAGAATGTTCGCTTTGAGTGGACATATGCGAGGCAGCAAGCTTTTGAGAAGCTGAAGGAAGCTTTGACGAATGCTCCTGTCCTGATTCAACCTGAGTCTGGTAAGGAGTTTGTAGTCTATAGTGATGCGTCCTGTGTTGGTTTGGGTTGTGTGTTGATGCAAGAGGGTAAGGTACTGACATATGCATCTAGGCAGTTGAAGGTGTATGAGCGTAACTACCCTACTCATGATCTTGAGCTCGTGGTTGTTGTGTTTGCTTTGAAGATTTGGAGGCATTATCTTTATGGTGAGAAGTGTGTGGTATTCACAGATCATAAGAGCTTGAAGTATCTTATGTCTCAAAATGAGCTGAATCTTAGGCAATGTCGATGGGTGGAGTTGCTTAAGGATTATGATCTGTCGATCGAGTACCATCATGGAAAGACCAATGTTGTGGTTGATGCTTTGAGCAGAAAGGTGATTGTGGGGTTGAGGGTGATGTTTGCTCTCTTGAGCATATCGCAAGATGGTGGTCTTGTTGCCCAATTGTAGGTGAAACCATCCCCGATTCAGTTGATCAAGGATAAGGAGTTGTTTGACGATTCTCTTGTCCCTCATGTTCATGATATTGTGGATGGTAAGCCTTCGGATTTCAACTTTAATGATGATGGTGTTCTATGTTTTGAGAGTCGAATAGGTGCCGAGTGATGCTGAATTGAGGCACACTATTCTGACTGAAGCTCATAATAGTACTTTCGCTATGCTCCATGGTAGTACGAAGATGTATCGTGGTTTGAAGGATGAGTACTATTGGGTGGGGTTGAATAAGGATGTTGCCGAGTTTGTTAGCAAACACATTGTTTGTCAGCGAGTGAAGGCTGGGCCTCAGGTTCCTTCTGGGTTGTTGCAACCTTTAAAAATCTCATAATGGAAGTGGGAAAGGACTAATATGGATTTTGTGTCTGGTTTGCCTTTGTCACCATCGAAGAAGAATTCTGTTTGGGTGATTGTTGATCGCCTTAAGAAGTGTGCACATTTCATGCCTGTGCATACTGCGTATACCTTGGATAAGTTGGCAGATCTATATATTGCTGAGATTCTGTGGTTGCACGGTGTGCCGAAGTCTATAGTGTCGGATAGAGATCCAAGGATGACGTCGAGATTTCGGGAATGCTTGCAGCAAGCCTTGGGTACACGGTTGAATTTCAGTACTTCTTATCATCCTCAGACGGATGGCAGTCGGAGCGTGTTATCCAAGTGCTTGAGGACATGTTGAGGTGTTGTGTTATTGATTTTCAGGGTTCTTGGGAGAAGCACTTACCTTTGGCTGAGTTTGCTTACAAAAATAGTTATTAGGCAAGCATTCAAATGGCTCCATACGAGGCTTTGTATGGGAGAAAGTGCAGAACACCTCTTTATTGGGCAGAAACTGGGCAAAAGTTGATTTCGATGCCGGCTATGTTGAAAGGAACCACTGAGAAGGTGAAGCTCATTTGTGAACGCTTGAAGGCAGCATCGGATTAGCAAAAGTCTTACGCAGATCTGAAGTGTAAGGAGATTGAGTTCGCGGTTGGCGAACGTGTGTTCTTGAATGTATCGCATTGGAAGAAGGTGATAAGATTTGGGCGTAAGGGTAAGCTTAGCCCGAGGTTTATTGGACTTCATGAGGTTGTGGAGCGTGTTGGTCCTGTGGCTTATCGGTTGATGTAACCCCCTTAGTCGGCCTAGACGTTTGACCCGAACTACGAAGAATACACGGGGAAAACAAAAGTCAACCCGAAAGTCAACCTTGATTAACGACCCTTTTTTTCCTTTTTTAATCTTGTCTAGATACATGTTAACCTTAAGTGAGTACTCATGAAGCATATGAGAAAAAGGCACAACGATCGGATTTCATAAAGGGACTCAATTGCTCAATATACAAAGTTTAGGGACCAAAACGTAATTTCTGAAAATTAGAAGGTCTTTACTGATTTTTCAGTTACCAATTTGGAATTAGTCACATTTCATGCTTCTCTGCCAAAATTCAACTTAATTGGACATCTCAAACTCAAGCAATTGCAACATCAACATTTGGGACTAAAATGTAAAGCTTGCAAACTTCAGAACCATTCAAATCAGTGCCCAACGGTCACCTATTTCGAAATGTTCACCTGTTGTATCGGAACTAGGACCGAAACGGCGTTGACTGTTCCGAAACGCGGGTTGGTTCCGAGACTGGTTCCGAAACAAGGCCTTCCAGTAGCCAAAACGTTTCGGAACGCCCCTTAGCGTTTCGAAACACGAAGGCCATTTCAGGCCCCCGTTTCAAAACACTAGAGGGTGTTTCGATACGGTTTGCCCAGAAGCTGCAAATTTTGCTGGTTTTTCATGCACAAATCCATTCAAACTCATCCTAATGACTTCCCAAACATACCAACAGGTCATCAAACATATAAGGTGTATGTCTAGAACTCCTAAACACATTCATAGCATCAAACATGGTAAACTCGTATTTCTAGAGGCATGCTTCCTAGTCAAGCAATCCAATAAGCAAACCAAACCTCAAACAAGCATTATAGGCCTTTTACAATTCAAATCAAACAAGGCAACATGCCACAACCACAGGGAGTTTAATACATCTCCCAAAACAAAGTTTGGATTCTCATTGCCAAATTACCAAAACTAATAGTTTATGAAAACATCACCATACGTGAGCTTGATTTCCCTTGGACACTCTTAGCTTCCTTGTTGCCCTTAAACACTTCCTCTTAGTTTCCACGACCTCTCCGTGGTGCAACTACCCCAGGAGCACGTCCCTGACCACCACCGGCCAACAAAGGACACTCCCTCCTCATGTGATCTACCGAACCACAATTCCAACATGAGTTATCTGTCACTGCAACAGGAGCCTGAACCTCTCTCGCTGCTCGAGGACAATCTCGCCTCAAATGGCCATGAGATCCACACGTCCAGCACGTGTTCTGATCAGCCCTCGTCATATCTCCCTGAACAGGCGCACCCTGCCCTCCATTACCACGCCTAGCAGAAGACTGATACCTCTTATCCCGTCCTCTCTTGTTCCGTCCACCACCGGAACTATAATCAGCAACTCTTTTGCCCGAGCTAGAACTAACGCATCTGGAAGACAAACCCAAGTTCTGCTCGATGTCCTTCGCTCTACTCACAATCACATCAAAATCTATATACTCAGCAGCAAGCATAAAAGTCTTCACATCTGTCACCAAACCATAACGGAAGCGTTCACACCTCTCCCGCTCATCAGGGATTAGCTCAGGTGCGTACTGACTAAGGCGGACAAACTGGATCTCATACTCAGCCACCGTCATGCTTCCTTGCACAAGAGACATAAATTCTCTTTTCTTCTCATCTAGGTATCGCACACCCAGATACTTCCGCTTGAACGCATTCAAGAAAAACGTCCAAGTTACATCATTGTCCTCCAATCCAGAGATAGTGGTCGTCCACCACGTATAAGCATCATCATGCAGCAGTGACACCACACAACCCAACTTCTGCACATTGTTGCAGTTCATTTGCCCCAAAATCCTCTTGGTGCTTTTCAACCAAGACTCAGACCCTTCCGAAGATAAACCTTTGAACTCAGTCCCTCCCAGACTGAGAAGACGTTCCAAAGGCAATCTCACATTAGCATCACCCTGATGAGCAGCTCCATGAGCTCCAGCTACTGCTGCCTGAAAGGCTCCAGCAATAGCCTGAATCAAAACAGTCATGTCAGGAGCAGCTTTCCCCTGCACACCTTCAGGTCCAGCGACCCCAGCACCAGCACCAACACCAGCATTATCACCTCCAACACCACCACCGCCGGGTGGTCCACCACCAGGGGAGGAGGTATATCCACAACATTTTCAGCATTCTCCTCATTCTCATTCTAAGCCATAGCTCTTGTATTCATTCTCATCTCTCTACGCGGCCCCATTTACAAGCAAACAATGCACTGACACAATGCAATAAACATAATTAGGCTCAACAAGGTAAGTAATCCAAGTACTCAAGCTCTTTTTCGAAAACAATTCCTTTCATTAGTTTTGATATGGCAATGGGATCCCCTAACACATTCCAACATAGCATATCATCACAATTGAAACCATGCATCACAATTCATACAACATTCTTTCATCCAAAAGGCATATCATGCAAATACACCTACATCACCCACATAACCATTCCCATTTACACGAGAACTAAGTTCTCATACCACCAAATGTAACCCCCTTAGCTCGGCCTAGACGGTTGACCCGAACTACGAAGAATACACGGGGAAAACCAAAGTCAACCCAAAGTCAACCTTGATTAACGACCCTTTTTTTCTTTTTTAATCTTGTCTAGATACATGTTAACCTTAAGTGAGTACTCATGAAGCATATGAGCAAAAGGCACGGCGATCGGATTTCAGAAAGGGACTCAATTGCTCAATATACAAATTTTAGGGACCAAAACGTAATTTCTAAAAATTAGAAGGTCTTTACTGATTTTTCAGTTACCAATTTGGAATTAGTCACATTTCATGCTTCTCTGCTAAAATTCAACTTAATTGGACATCTCAAACTCAAGTAATTGCAACATCAACATTTGGGACTAAAATGTAAAGCTTGCAAACTTCAGCACCATTCAAATCAGTGCCCAATGGTCACCTGTTTCGAAACGTTCACATGCTGTATCGGAACTAGGACCGAAACGGCATTGACCGTTCCGAAACGTGGGTTGGTTCCGAGACTGGTTCCGAAACAAGGCCTTCTAGTAGCCAAAATGTTTCGGAGCGCCCCTTAACGTTTCAAAATATGAAGGCCATTTCAGGCCCCAGTTTCGAAACACTAGAGGGTGTTTCGATACGGTTTGCCCAGAAGCTGCAGATTTTGCTGGTTTTTCATGCACAAATCCATTCAAACTCATCCTAATGACTTCCCAAATATACCAACAAGTCATCAAACATATAAGGTGCATGTCTAGAACTCCTAAGCACATTCATAGCATCAAACATGGTAAACTCATATTTCTAGAGGCATGCTTCCTAGTCAAGCAATCCAATAAGCAAACCAAACCTCAAACAAGCATTATAGACCTTTTACAATTCAAATCAAACAAGCATTATAGGCCTTGTTTCCCTTAAACACTTCAATTATCTGCATTATTGGTCAAAGAGATCGTAAGCACAAATGCTTAGTGAGGCATGCTCTAAATAAAACCAATACTACATTGCATCTTTAGAAAACTCTTTCAACAAAGCTTTTAAAACACATGCTCGTCTCTTATCACGCAACCTTGCATACTTTACAAGCATCTCATGCTTCATTACATTCAATATATCATATCGGCTTTCAAGTGATAGTTCATAACCACTTCAACACATAACACAATCGGATACGCGGATTACAAGCGTTGTCCCACATGCTCCATACACACTACCGGACTACACAAGGTGGAGTTTATCGGTACAATCACAACCCCTCAACACCCGTGATGGAGTTTAACGGTACAATCACAACCCCTCAACATCACTCATCGGTAGTTGTATAATTCCACTAACGAGAGTAAGGGACACATAACACAAGATCCACACACAGTCTTTCAACCACCGTTGCGATCTCACCTCACTTGTTAGGGTACTTGGATGGAGTTTACGGTACAATCACAATCCCTCAACATCCAAGGCGACTTTACTTACGGTGCACCCAATCCTATAGCCGGCTAACTATATCCGATTCAAGTACTTTAAAACCACTTCATCACTTGCCAATATACATCAAATAACATCATCAATTCATTGTTTTAAAGCATTAATCAAATCCATTAAACATCATGCACCTCCATGCATCATTACCAAACTAAATACATGTCAAACCAAGGATCTCTTACCTTGAGCATGCTTTCAAAATGAAAATTAAACATGCAATTTATAATCAATGCATCAAACCACTTCTTAGCACATTCGAGGGAGTTTTTCCGAAAACTTACTCTTGAGCTTAGCTATGTTGTTTAGACTTAAACTAAGCTCCCAAAACCTCCAAATAATTGTTTCAAAGCTGGAAAACCATCTCCACTCACCAATTACGTTTCACTTGCTTGTCGAAATGCCAATTAAGCTTCCAAATCAATTCCAAAGGTGTCCGAAGATGTCTCCCCTGTTTTAGACACATCAAAGCAGAGGATTAATGCATCATCATGCATTGAAATCTTCAACCAACACACCTAAACTCGCTACTCTACCTAAAACCAACATTTCGGCTACTAAACACAACTGAAATCACCTCCAAACTCCTTCAAAACTTTACCCAGCCAAGATCCATCACTTCTAATCATTTCTAAACATCTATCACCATAAAAAATAAGCCTAAACTCGACCTTAAACCTCCAACTATAACAGAACACCAAGAACACCTCAAAAACCACCATTTTCTTGACCAAAAACTTAGGAAACATAACCTATTCGGGATTGCGTTGATTAAACCTCATTTCAAACATCGTTTAGTATCCAAAATACATTAAAGAACCACCTCAAAACATAGCCCAATCAATCTCAACGAAATTCTTCAAGATCTCTTCCAAAATCTTGAGTTTTAAGCAAAAATCAAATCTCTAACATTAAAACCATTTATAAAACTTAAATTAAGGATTGACAACTTGGGAATTTCAGTAAAGAACTGAGTATTTAGAGGAGAAGAACAATCTTACCTCTAAATGGTGATTCCTCCTTGATTTGGGCAAAATTCTATGAAAAATCAATGTGGAAATCAAAAGGTTTTGTTGCTAGATTGATTATGAAACAATGAGTGATGGAAATCTCATCAAATGAGGTGAAGATCAAAGTGATTTGTGTTGGATAATATGTGTTTGGATGATGGGATTTTGAGAGAAAAATGAATGAGAGAAAATTAGGAAAAGGTAGTTATGAGAATCTAAAAGTAGTTTTCATCTTTATTTTATTTAATTAAAACATTAATTAAATCACCCAAATTAAGGAAAATCTGGAGAAAAACATTTTGGGTAATTAGCTCCTTATAGATTCAAAGTTTCAATACTTTACAAAACAGTAACCACTAAACTTTTTAAAAATCGCATTTTAGTCACTACACCGAAATGTAGTATTTCCAAACCTTATTTTGTAAAATTGATTTCACAACTCTCTTATATATATTAAAAGAGGATTTTTAGATATTTTTTCTATATTTTTAAAGCATCCCGAACTAGACTTTCCCTAAAACCTCGTTTTATATTCGAACCGTTCCTCAGACCGGTCCGACCAAACCCAAAACTTCTAAGCCCAAAAGTGGGGTGTTAGAGTTGAGGTTGCCTCCCGAGTTGGAAAGGATTCATGATGTGTTTCATGTTTCAATGTTGCGAAGGTATAGGTCGGATCCTTCGCATGTGAGGCATGTTGAGAAGATAGAGTTGAATCCGGATTTTTGTTACGACGAAGAACCGGTGAAGATCCTTGATTCGAGCAGCAAAGTTCTTCGTGGCAATACAATGGAGCTTGTGAAGGTGTTGTGGCGACAGCGAGGAGTTGGGGAGGCCACTTGGGAAATCAAGGCGGACATGTTGAAGCAGTTTCCGCATCTTTTTCCTTTAGGTAAAAATTTCGAGGATGAAATTTCCTAAGTGGGGGAGAGTTGTAACGCCCTGGTTTTGGGCCTAGATGTTTTAGACATCGAATCGGGTCGGTCGGGTACGGTTTAAATCGTAATAGGTAGTTTAGGGAGATCAAGGTTTGGGATAGGTTAAAAATATGAAAAAAATTGCTAAAATCCTCTAAAATCATATTTAAGAGGTTGGTCAAATCAATTTTACAAAATGAGTTTTGGAAGAGGTACATTTTGGGTATTGACCAAAATGTAAAGTTTTAAAACTGTGGAGATTGCAAATTTCAAAAGAGGAGTCAAAATCTTAGAACCGTTATGGAGTTCTTGTACAATTAAACATTTCCTTAAATTAACATGTGTTTTAAATGAGTTTTAAAATAATTAAATAAAAAGGATTTTTATTTTATTTAATTGTTAAATAGTAAGATGGGAAGTTTTTGACGTAACTAACTTTCATTTCAGCAAAACTCGTTTTCTCAAACCATTTCTCCAAATTTCTTTTCTCTCAAACACTCTCACTTTAGTTTCTCATCTTTTTCCAAGAATTCTCTTCAATTTCTTCAAGGTTTGTGAAGCAAAAACTTGTCAATCTTTTAAGAAAGGCAAGGATTGGAGGTAAATCTCGTTCTCAATCTGTAATCTATGTTCTTTATTGAAATTCCCAAGATTATTGGCTCCTAAATGTTGTTTTTAACTGAGTTTTGACTATAGTTTTGATATAAGATCAAAATCTTGAAAATAATGGTTTAAATCTTAATTTTCGGAGTGTTGTTGATCAGCTCTGCTTTAGATTGATTTTAATTGAGTTTTGAGATGTTTATGATGTTGAAAAAGTGTTTTGATGATATAGATCCCGAGATCCTTGAGATCCTTAAGTTTCATGATAATTTTAGTTGGGTTTTGAGGTGTTTTGATGGTGTTATGCTTGCTGGAGGTGTAAGGAAGGGTTTATGTTGTTTTTAGATGTTATTAATGGTTGGAAGTGATGTATGTTTGCTGGGATTAGTTTAGGAAGCAATCGAATGAGTTTTCGATTGTTTCGGATGGGTAAATTGGTGTAGTGTTGTTGGGCAACGAGTTTCTGTTTAGTTGCTGGTGTTGGAATGCATTTTAATGCATTTCGATCTCTATTTTGATGCTCTAAAAACAGGGGATCTTGATCCGGAAGCAAGCGAAGCATTTTTCGATGCTTCAGACAAGTGATCTTCGCGTCGACAAGCGGAGTTTCGTGTATCAGTGAGTGTAAAAGAGTTTTCCAACTTTGAAATGCATTGAGCGTGGTTTTGGGAGCTTAGTGTAAGTTTGAAACACTTAGCTAAGCTCAAGAGTAAGTAAATCGAATGTCTCTCTCGGATTGTGCTATGTTTTGGTTTGAAATGCACTTGATTTAAATGGATTTGAATACTATTTTAAATCATGATTTGAGCATTGATGTTGCTGGTTTAAAATGCCATTTTGTTAAGGATGCACATGGTAAGTGATCCTTGGATTATATGAACTATGCATTTGAGTTTTAAGCATGTTAATGCTTGTGAAAGTGGCATTGTTGTTAATTCTTATAAAATAGTGAATTAATGATGAATAATGATTATATTGGCAAGTGATGGTAAATGGTTTTGGTTACTTTAATCGGATATAGTTAGCCGGCTATAGGATTGGGTGTGCCGTGAATAAAGTCTCCTTGGATGTCGAGGGATTGTGATTGTGTCGTAAACTCCATCCAAGTACCCTAATGATTGAGGCTAAGATCACAACGGTGGATGATTTAATCTCGTGTGTGAATCTTGTGGTTTGTGTCCCGTTCTCTCATTAGTGGAATTATACAACTACTGATGAGTGATGTTTAGGGGTTGCGGTTGTGCTGAAACTCCATCACGGGTGTTGAAGGGTTGTGATTGTGCCATTATACTCCACCTTGTGAAATCGATAGTGTGTATGAAGCGTGTGGGACAACGCTTGTAATCCACGTATCCGATTGTGTCAATTGTGTTGGGTTTGATATGGTTTGTTATTGATCACTTGCGAGCCAATATAATGATGTTGATATAATGAGTTAATGATGAACATTTATTTTGAGAAAGCATGAGATGCTTGAGAGATATGCTTGAGTGCACATGATGCTTGGTTTAAGCATGAGCAAAGGTTTTTGCTGTTGTAATTAATGATGCTATGAGCATGTGGTTTTGAAAGTGGAATAGATGTTTTAAAGTGCATGTTTTAAAGGAAGGCATATATTTACAAAGAATGGTGATTTGGTTTTATAAAATGCATTGATGAATGTTTTGTTGATAGCGGTCCTCACTAAGCTTTATGCTTACGCTTATTTGTTTTATCAATGTAGAGAATTGAGCATCATTGGCAGCAAGAGAGCAAGGGGAATTCAAGTGATTTTAGCTAAGCAATGTATGTTAAACACCTTGAGCATGTTTGGTTTGTGTTTTTGGACTTGTAAAAGGTCACTATATGGTTTATGGTCTTACCCTTGGAATTATGGCTATGCTATGGTTTATGTTTAAAAGCATGCTTGAGTAGTTAACGTCTCTCCATGAATTGCCTTGCTTGGTGCATATTTTGTGAGTGTTTGATGATGCCTGAGTGTTTGGAATATTGATTATAACATGTATGATTTTTTTAAACATGTTTAGATGTTGTTAAATGTGATTTGAGGGCTATGGAATGTGATTTTCTGGTATGCGTATCGATACTCGGGGTTGAATATCGATACACTAAGGCATTTTTTCAGGCAAATCGATACATGGGTATTGATACGAGTTATCTGCGTATCGATACGCCTAGGCAAAATTTGAAGGGCGTATCGATACGCGGGAAAGTGTATCAATACCTTTTTCCCCATTTTGGCTACTGTCATCCCGCGTATCGATACGGACTTAGGTGTACCGATACCCGTTAGTTATTTTATGTTAAAAGTATCTTTTAAAGTTCTGAAAAGTTGCATTATGGTCCCTGAATGTTGTATGTTCAATTGGTTGAGTTTGAATGACCCGTTTCTGATGAAATTTGACATGGAAGTATGTTACATGACTAATTAAGGTTTGGTAATCCTAAAATTTGATTAGTCCTTGTAATTTTTAGAAATTACAGTTTAGTCTCTAAAAGTTAAATGTAAGCAATTGAACCCCTAATTGAACTCCGATCGTTGTGTTGTTTTCTTCTAAGTGTGTTGCTGATCACATAGGATCTTAATGTTCATCTAGAGAAGATAAAAAGAAAAAAAGAAGGGTCGTTAATCGAAGTCAGCTTTAACGAGTTGGCTTCGGTTTTCCCCGTGTAATCTTCTTAGTTCGGGTCAGGCATCTAGGCCGGGCTAAGGGGGTTACACCCCTATTCTCTTTTTTGGTCCAAACAACCACCTAACGTTTTATTTTTGTTCAAATTTCGCCACGGTTGGATGGAAACCGTTAGTCAACTAACTGTCAGCGCCTGAGTCTGACGTGGCATGTTTGCATGGCATGGGGAGATGACGTGACAATGCCACGTGGCATTTTGCTGACGTGGAATTCTAAAAAATAAAAAAAAATATTTTTAACCAATCGGGTGATGCCACGTGGCACTTTGCTGACATGGCATCATCTGAATTGTTAAAAATATATATTTAAAAATAATTATATATATTTTTAAAAAAATCCTAAAATTTGCAAATATTTTCAAAATAGTCCTCAAAACCCAAAAGACCCAAATTCAGCCACTTCCATCCGTATTGGTCGCGTTGCCGGCGATGAAATGAAGCACCCTCCCCACGCCGAACGACCCACACACCGTTCATCGTTCGTTCTGCCGACGTTGGTCGTGAATCGTTGAAATGAACCATTTGATGATTTTAACTCCGTCCGGCGTTTCGCACGACATCGATTGACTTCTAGTGACGAGATGGTGGGGTAAATGATCGTGATGGTCCGGTGACCGATATGGTGGGCATCGACGTGGCAATCGACGACAGTGGAATTGGCTCAAATCGGGATTTGGGTTTGGGGGAGTTAGGGATTTCAAAATTTGGGGGCTATTTTGTGAAATCTGGAAATTTTGGGATTATTTTAAAAAAATATATTTTTTAATAAAAATATTTTTTAATATATATTTTTAACCAATCGGGTGATGCCACGTCAGCAAAGTGTTATGTGGCATCATCCGATTGGTTAAATATATACATTTTAAAAAATATTTTTTTAATTATTTTTAAAAAATTTAAAATTCCATGTCAGCAAAATACTATGTGTCATTGCCACGTCATCTCCCCATGCCATGCAGACATGCCATGTCAGCCTCAGGCGTTGACCGTTAGTTGACTAACGATTTCCACCCAACGAGGGTGAAATTTGAACAAAAATAAAACGTTAAGTGGTTGTTTGGACAAAAAAAGAATAGGGGCCAAAGTGACCAAAAGGTCAAACGCTGGGGCTACTTTTAACCTTTTGCCTTTTCTAAATAACATTGGCTAAGGGTCAATTAGGTAAATAACTATTTAAAAAAGGTTTTTTTATATAATAATGTCAAAAAGGTTGACTAGCTCTATATTACCGATTAATTTGTATTTTATAAACTAATTAATATGATATCAACTTTGATAATTATATTATTTAATCTAAATAAATCTAAAATAATAAAATAAAATAAAAGGTATTTAAAATAAATAAAAAAAAGCAATCATTTGTTTTTCTAAATTTTAAATTGTAGTACAATGTTCAAAATTACTCAGAATCTTTTGAATTGTTACTAGAGATGGTAATGGGTTGGGTTGTGTCGGGTTTTTGGTCGATTCGCAACCGACCCGAAAATTTAACACATTCATCTAAACCCGACCCGACATTTTATGATGTTCTATGGGAGTATGCCCAAAGACCAATCATGAGATAGTTGTAAAAGACATACTTATTTTATCTTGTTTTATTAATAAAAAGTAACTATTATTATTTCAGGCTTATTTTGTGCATTTATAAATAAACTAAATTATAATAAAGTCCTTAGAATAATATAGTTATTCTTAAATGTCCTTAGTCGAGTATTATTGTGGGCATGGGCAACAATGATATATTAAGACTAATGTGTAGTTGATTGATGACAAAGTGTTATCATTGACATGGAGATGTCAAAATCAATACATAAGTATGTGTTAGAGAACGACATACTGGTTTGACCCGCTATGAACATGTTTCTTGGATTATTATGTGGCAGTCACAACATTGCTCATAGTGATAACTACATGTATGATCTTCAGACTTGAGATCATCATTATTTCGACATTGAGAGTGACAAATTTTCATACAATTAAACGTGTGTCGTAACTGACTACACTATAAAAAATGATATTGGATATGTTGCAATCTATGTACTGGAATATAGTTGATCAAGATAGGATTTGTCCCTCCTACATAATAGGAGTAATGTCATAGGCCACTTGATTTGTCTACACTAATAGTCTTCTCAAGATATCAAGAAATATTAGATTGACTACACAAGTGAGACTATTCCATGACTTGTGTCCAATCTAGATATAAGGACAAAAGGATGTAATACATGAAAAGAGTTAATCACAAAAAAATTATGTTGAACCACAACTTCATGTAACTTAGGTAGCAATGATGTATTGCTAGATGCCATTCATTGCTTGTAATATTAGAATTGTTCTAGATATTATTGCTAACGTTACATGAACCTACAAGGGTCACACCCTATGATTGAAACGAACAAATATCGACTAGATAACATGTGTACAAACTTGTTGTCCATGAAATAAGTAAAAATCGAAATTATCATGATTCTTGTAATTATAGATAATTTCGTTTATATATATATATATATATATATATATATATATATATATATATATATATATTAATACTAAATAATTATTGTAATTATCAAATATTGTTAATATATATATTTAAAGAAGCCTGATAGAAGTAGAATCAGATTCTACATATCTAATTATATTCGATTAAATATGTCGTAGATTTAAAGAATCTGAATTTAATTAGAATTAGGATTTTGAATGCTATATAAAGGCATAAGTTTTAGCAGCCAAATATATGCTTTTGCGAAAAACCTCTCTAACAGTTAGAGAAGGAAAAATATTGTTCGTTTTATTCGGGTGACTGCGTAGAGGTCGGAATGCTGTTGTGACGACTTGGATTCGATATCGTGCTAGAAGAATTGGATTCTCCTAACTCCCTGCGGTTTTTTTCAGATTTAATGAAGGTGACGTTTCATCTCTTTTTACCTCGTATTCGTTCTTCGTACATGGATCGCTTGTGAAATACGCCTGATAATTTTTCCGCTACGCCATGGGGTGTACCAGTGTTTCCCTACATGTTCCACATGTCCTGAACCTGAATTTTAGAGCAAAAACCCGAACCTAACCCAACCCGACCTGACATAAATAAAAAATTATCATTTTTTATTATTATTTGATAAAAGAGAGAGCTAATTGAAAAAATATAAATAAAGAAGGAGCATTATAATAATTATTTCATTTTTATTAAAAAATAGGGAGATAATTGAAATATATATATTGGGGGCATTGTAGCAAGTATACCTAAATATTTAGAAAAAATTAAACTATTATTTTGGGTCAGGTTGGGTAGGGTATTATTCACCTTAAATCTAAACCCGACCCGACTCAATATTATCCTCAAAAATTCAAACCCAAACATGAGATTTTCTTTAAAAAACCGACCCTATTGGATCGGGTCGGGTCAGAACCAATTGGTCATGGGTCAAATGGCGATCACTAATTGTTACGTTATAAGATAATGGCTTTGTTTGTTAAAGAGGGATTTGAGCCAAAATTAAAGGTTTGACCGGTCAAATTCACTAATTTTAATATTTTGTGAAAAGTAGATTAGAATAGCAGATTGAGGTGAAACCTCTAATTTTGAAAAAGCTGCTAATAAGAGCTTTTTGAAATTAGAGGTGTAGAGTTATAAAAGTCTTTTCATCCTTAAAAATTATAAAAAATCTCCTAATAACCTAAATTGAACATTTTCTATTTATATTTTTTACCATCACATATTTACATTGATATTTGTACACTAATATTTTTTTCTTTTTATTCTCACACATTTATATTTAAATTTAATAATTAATTAATTTGTATTAAAAATAATTATATAAATAATAAATTAATATATAGATTCTTCAAATATGCTTCGTAATATTGTATTAAAAATATGTTTTTTTATGAGATCCACTAATTGGCTTAGTGGTCATGGATGTTCATCCGCTTCACCCATTGTGTGGATTCGAATCTTGGAATTTTCCTTGGAAAGATTATTGTAACCCTACTAAATAAAAAATATTTTTTATAATCTAATTAATATTAATAGATACAAAATATTGATAACTAACAAACTATTCAAACAAGTATCGAATATATTCATGTCCTCATATGTTATTTTGCTCGTTTAAATAATCAAATAATTATAAGCTATCCATTAATTTTACCAATACTTTTATACAATCATCTAATACAATCCGCTAATCAAATCAACTAATTCAATCAGCTAACATCTATCAGCGAATGTAATCCGCTATCATCTATCGTCTAATTGCCAAACAAGGTCATTGTATGTTTAAGCATATTTAGATTCACTCTCACCTCACCAACAAGGGTTGGTCCAAGTGGTAAGCAGTTTGATATCGCTTAAGTAAGTCTAGAGTTCGAGGAGTTGTGTGCAAAAAATCCACATTGGGAGATTCACCCACCAAAGCCAGGTATGACGCGGTTCAATCCAGATTAGTCAGCACGAAGCCTTAAAAACCGAACAACCTGTATTTTTTTATTTTTCCATATTTACTACTCTCTTTGTCCCATTAATTTTGTCTCTTATTGATTTTTTGAGTCAAATTTGACTCATTATTATTTAAAATTTATTATTGATAAAAATATGAAAAAAATATATTTTAAAACCTCCGATCAAGTAGTTTTAAAATATATAATTTATACATTTTAATTATTTAAAATATTTAATATAATTATAGTCAAAGTTTAAATTTTTTTACTTTTAAAAAGTCATTAAAGGACATATTTAGCGGGACGGAGGGAGTATATGAATATCTTATCCTTACATTTCCTTTATTTTTTTATAGTCTTTAATAAGAATAACTCTATCTTTGTGGCATGTTTTCCTCTGCCTTTTAGAACATTTGTCCTTTTTCTCGGTCGTTTGACCATTCTTTTCATTTTATGTTTTCTCAGGGGTTGATTTGATGAAAACACGATTGATCAAGATGGTACTTATTTTTTATCTTACTGATCTTCCATGCTTTGGACCAGGGGCAGATCTAAAAATTTAATATTGGTAGTTCGCCGACCAATGTAATAATCTAGAATCATTTTACATTGGTGTAATAATGTATTAATAAGGAATAATTATTGTGCAAGAAAACATGGTTTATAGTCATATTAACATTGAAAACAAATCTATATCGTGTAAATATGTTTGATAAATAAAAAATATCTTGCGCCGGTGTAATTGTGTTTTAGAGAATAGAACTTGCTCCAGTGAAATTAAGTATTGATAGTGACAATTGTTGTGCAAGCAAGCATAAATTTTATATTTCAAAATTGATTTGGAGTTTTAGGAATTTTTTTAAATGATTACGAAATCAAAATCGTTTTAATATCAAATACTCAAATACACAAATCGATTACAACTTATAAAAAAAGCGAAAATGAATTTAGGTTTCAAAAATGGCTTGTACCAGGAGTGCTTTTTTAAATGAAGATGATTACAAGATTAGAAAAAAATGCTCTTGGAGGTAAACATGTTTATTTGAGAACTAAAAAAGTATTTTACTGGTTTTTAATTTTATTTAGATTGAATTTTATTTATTTTAAAAATTTTAAATAAAAATTTCAGTTAAATTATTTGACATGAGTGTCAATATATTTAACCAATATTTTTAATGAGATTAACAAATATACTTAAAATAGTTATAAAATAATAGTTTGAATACTTGTTTTGACCAAAAATAGTTTAGAAGCTCAAAGCAAAAATTAAAATAAATTAAGGGTTTATTTTTCATTTAAAAATCACTTAATATTTTTAGGGTAAACTACATTGGTAGTCGTTGAACTTTTAAGGTATTTTCATTTTGGTCACTAAAATCGAAAAGCACTCATTACAATTAGTAAACTTTTAATTTGATTTCACTACGACCACTGTCGTTAAAAATGTTGATGTGACGGGTTAATGTTTTTTTCCAAAAAAATGAAATATTTCAAATTTAAAATCTTTACCAAGGCCAAAATTTCGATGAACAGAGACGTCGCTGATAAATCCTAACGGGGGGAAGGATTCGTTTGACCAAATTGTTAATATAGTTTGGTTTCAAGTTGACCTTACGGTTAACAGTGACATATCAAAATGTTAACTTTTAATTTAAATTGAGATTTTTAACGTATTATTGATATGATTATCCAATGTAATATTTAATAAAAAAATTTAAAGTTTAAAATAAAAATTAAAACTTAATGACTAAATTTTAATTTAAACAAAAAATATTAGGATAAACTACACTTGTGATCACCAACCTATTTTTCTTTTCATATTTTGATCAATGTACTATTATGTTTTGACAAAATTGTAACTAACATTACATTTTTCCAGTTTTGGTCACTCGTCGTTAAAAAACTAACGAAAAATATAATAGTTTTGTGGCAAAAAAAAATAAAACAAAAAAGTAATAATAGGTTGGTGATCAAAATAGGAAAAAACGTAACATTAGTGACTAAATTATAAAAAATAATATGATTTTAGTGAGATTTAAATAGTTCGATGATCAAAATAAGAAAGGAACAATAGGTTGATGATCATAAATGTAATTTATCCAAAAAAAATTAATGGTAAGTGACGAGACCTGGCATGCACTACGGTAGGTCCACCCCTGCTTTGGACGCTCGAGTTGAATTTGAATATGCTTTCACAATCATTGTTTCTTGTTCGCGATTGAGTTGTGGTATCGACCGTTTTGCCGAAGTGCAATAAGATTTATATGCATTTTTAATGTTAGTGTTGATGGCTTTAACCTTCAATCGACGATTTTAGTGTTGTTCGTATCTATTTTTTGTTCGAGTCTTTTATGTGAGTTTTTAACATTTTCATTGTGTAATCCTTGTATGATCTCAAATGACTAGTTTTTATTTTAATGGTTATAGAAAAATATTTGTATTAAGCATTTAGTTTACGTTTATGATTGTAAACTCTCGTTGTAATTTTGTATATTTTTTTCTTTTAATATACAAACGAAATTTAGATTGTAATTAAATTTACTTTTTTTTCAAGGGTATTATATTCATATAAAGTGTCGATAATAAAGTATATAACACTTTGAAGGACTATTATAATCCAAGCCTAGAGACTTGTCTTGTATACCTAATCATATATCTCTTAAAAACATCAGTAACAATAAAATAAAAATATACAATTATAACATTATAAACGGAAAAATTCAATCAGATACCTATTAAAAGTATGTAATAAAAAAAATCTAAGCCCTCCTCTCTTTAGGATTTTCGCCGCACCCTATTTATCCTCTATAGAGCACCGTAAGTTTTTTTTTTTAATTTTTTTGTTTGATTGGCGGCGGCACCAATTTTAATGTTGGTCGCCGTCGTCGGTTTTTTTTTTCTTTTAATTTTTAATAAGATTCACTATACTTTGATAAAAGTTTTGTTCTACATTTGTGGCACGTTTATCTATACCTTTTAACACGTTTTTTTAATATTTTATTATTTCTATGGATTGTGGTTTGATCATTTTCTTACTAAAAAAACAATTTAATTCTGAGAAGACATAGGAAAACTAAGTCCATGGACCCCGTGATGCGCACGATACGCTTTGTGGGTGGGCACCTGTTTTCGTCTCTCTCTATATATATTATCAAATAAATATTTTCATTAAGATTCAAAGGAGGTTACAGCAGAACACTTAGAGAGGAAGGATAGACATCCATCCAATCATCAGGACAACAATAAAGACTAGTGGATCTAGCCACCTAGTCTGCGACTCCATTATATTCTCTAGCAATAAAAGAAAAGGAATAAATAACAAAGTTTTCAGCTAGAAAATGAAAGTTTTGTTCAATGGTAGCACTCTCACACTAAGATTGATCGTTTCGAACAAATCTATTAACAAGTTTGTTTTCGTCAATATATATAAATAGAGGGATAAGATAATGGAATAAATTCTGAATGCTTAATTAAGGGGTTTTTCCCCTTCTTTTTTTTAGGTTACAAACTAAACAAACAAGAAGGAAGCAGTCCCAAGCAAAGCAAGTGATTGATTATCCATTTAGCTCAAGTTGGATTTGAGCTTTAATATTTAAATTGGTCTTTGTCTTCCCTTAAATTAATTTTTTTATAATATGTATGTTCGTCTTACGGTCCATATTCGGGGTGCAAGACTGCCCCTCTTAATATTGTCGTCTCAAAAGTTTAAACTTTAATCCTCTCTTTTGGCGTGCAACGTGTCTTACCAATGCACCCAATACTTGTTGGTTCTCCTCAATTCTTAATTAGTCACTAATCATAGTAAAATGATAGAGGGTTTGGGAAAAATACATATAGTTGCGTTTGAAGAACCCTTTCTTGTGGTCTATATTAAATAGTTTAGGGGTAGTTGGGAATTGGAAGTAGTGCAGTGGGAACAAAATTGACCCATTAAACCCCTCAAAGTTGTTTGAATTATTGATGGGATAATGTAATTTATAGGGTATAAAATGACTTTAGTTGTGAGTGTTGTGGGAAACAACACTCCAAATAACATCATAAAACTTTGAAGAATTAAAAGAAAATGAAGGAATTATTATCATTATGGGAGGCGAATGAGAAGTGGGGAGGGGGTGTAGGTTAATGTCATTTCAAAACCCACTTTACCGAGTGTTGCATTTGCTAACTTGTCTGGTCTGAAAAGAATATAGAGACATACCATTAACTTTGGAACCTGTCGATTTATGAGCATAATGAGGTTGTTGAAGCCTATTTAGTAGTTTCAACAGTGTAAAGTCTCATTCTTATCATCATACTAATCTTCTTTTTCTTTTTTTTGCGATTAATGGGATCTACATAATTGAATGGGTTTTAGTGTAAAGTCTTAGTCTCATTCCAATTATTATTAATTGTTGAATGGGTTTAGCTAAACTCGTTCAACATTGAGTTTAGAATCAGCTTTTGGTTGTCAACAGAAAAATTCTGTCGAACGATAAAAAATTATGCTTTCTGATTTAATCTTTAAATTAAGTTTTTAAAAACGCCAAAACTTTTAATTTCTCTCCAAATTACCATTCTGACCGCAACCAGGGTTGCAGAAGCTGCCAAGTATTGTCCAACCCTGTCCCTAATTTCGTTCCTCCTAATGAGATGAGATCAACACAATGAAGTGTGGAGTGAGGTGAATGTAGGCCCGACATGAAGGTCCAAAGTTTAGCAGGCTTATATTGTTCAACCCTGTCACTAATTTCGTTCCTCCTATTCTACAACTTGAATTTAGAATAATAAAAAAGCATGCCCATTTTCTTTCTATATCCTTTCATGGCATAATGGTCGGCTCAAATCCTATCTATTCCATTCTTTTTAAGCAGAGGTTATAAAAATATCACGGAAATTCAATTTAAATAACGAATAAAAATTTTCTGCCTTTTTTGTCTTTTTTGTGTCTCACACTAAAAAAATAGAGTTAATGTTTAAGTTTAGAGTTAGTGTTTAAGGAATTAGAGGTAGGTGTAATTTATGGTTTAGGATTTAGAATTTAGGTTAGGGTCTATAATTTAATTTTTTTAGTGTTGGAGCATAGAAAGGGTCACTAAGAAGGGCAGAGGACTTTTGTCCATACTGAATAGAAATCTTTTGCCGCTTTTCGATACCCTTTTTTAGTCTCACACTAAAAATATAGGTTTAGAGCTAAGGTTTAAGGTTAGGTTTTAGGATTAGTTTTTAAAGAATTAGAGTTATGTGTGTATTTTAGGGTTTAAAGCTTATAATTTAAAATTTAAAATATAAAATGAAGGCTTAAAATTTAACTTTTTTTAGTGTTGAGATAAAAAAATGACTGACAAGGGGTTAAGCATTTTTGTCCACTAAATACCCCAGTTTGACAAGTTCTGGTTTAAAAAAAATCCCAAGTCAATACTGATTCAAATTTAAATTTAATACTAAATAAGTAATTATTAATTTTTGGTTAAATTACATCACTAATCACTGAATTATTGTTTTTCCATATTTTTGGCTACTAAACTATTTTTTGGTAATATTATCACTAACATTAGTTTTTAGCGGTCAGTGACAGATAAAATGAAAAAGTAAAATTAGTGGTGATTTTGCTAAAAAATTAGTTCGATGACCAAAATAATAAAGAAACAATAATTCGATGATTATAGTATAATTTACCTTTAATTTTATCATAATATTATTTTAATAAATTTATTATATATTTATTTGCTGGAATTAGTATCAGGTTCATCCATAATGGTACTACCCGGCCCAATTGAATAATTATGAACAACCGCCCAAGGCGGTTGTAACAAAAACAATAAAAAAATCAATTTGTTTTTCTCGGGATTATTCAGAAAGCAGCCGCGTTCTTCTCTTTATTTTTAATTTTACCGGCAATCCGCAATCATTTAAATGTTGGTCGTCGATTGCCGGTATTTATTATTATTTTATTTGTCATCATTTTAGTATTTTTTTTGAATTTTTTTAATAATAATCTATGTTCTTATGCCACACGTTTCATATGGTTTTGTGACACGCTTTTCACTTGCTTTTGTGGTTCGTCTCATATGTTGCTTGGTACGTGTAGACGCCATTTTTGTCCGGGCCGAAATTGGTTGGGCCTTCAAAGGTTTATCATAGATTGAAGTCGCCATCGGTCGTTTTGGGTTGGGTACGACCGAAAACCTGTAGAACTGATATGCGTCTGAATCAGAGTCATTGTCGGGCTCGGGAGTCGGTTACGTGTGGGGAAAGTTATAGCACCCCCACAACGCCCAAAATAAGTACCTAAAGGGGTTATGTTGTCTAAAAGGCTTTCAAAGATAGGGTTAATAGCACTATTATAAAAGTAAAAAATATACAATTAAATCAAATACATCAACAAACTTTACTTTTTAAAATTAATCTAAAATCGTAACCTTAAATCAAATCATAATTAATCTCAAACTATGCAAATTATTAATCAAATATACCTAACCTGAAACACATTATTTGCACAATTTTAAAATTAACATATAATTTAACTCAATTTTAAATACAATCAAATTGTTAATCGCCCGTTTTAAAGAAATTAAGAAAATTATGCACTAGATTGAACTGAGGTGAAACTTGTTATCTAATCATCTAACCGGTCATGCAAATTACGGACCTAACTAAAAGAATCTAAGTGTTAGAGCTCAAATTAGAAAGAACAAACTAGGCCTAGAATAAAAAAAGAATAAACCTAAACTAAAAGGACCTAAGAGGCAATTTTCCCTAAAACCTAAAAAAATGCTAAACAGCTAGTATGGAAGATCATTTCCCTTGATTTTACTTTCCCCAATGTTGTACTATTTTTCCTGACACACGTTAAATGAACCTTAATTCATTTTTCTTACTCATGTTGGTATGTATTCAATTAAAAGGGTGTTTGAGTCATCTTCTTGTTGACATCTCTGTGCATTTATTAAAAAAGGCTACTTAGTTACCCTTACTTCACTTATTTTTTATTTTACAAAAATTCATCGATACCTCTTCCTCTCTGATATTTCGGTCACCACTGCCACCACCAGTCAAGAACCGACGACGGCAAAAACTAAAACAAAAACCTTTTATTGATTGTTTTTTTTTTAACTTTAAACCATATCTAACATTAGTTTTAGCAAAACCCTAATAAATTAGAGTAGATCTAATTAACGAGTTTTACCTTTCTCAAACTCTTGGATCCGTCGTTGGATCGGGATGTTCTCAGAATATGTTGAATCTGATAGTGTTGGGAGCTCTTCCTCAGTTCCGATCTTGCGACTAACATTCCGACCACCGTGAACCGAGGTAAGAACGTGGCTTTCTTCTCACTGCTTTCTTGATTTTTTGCTCCAATATTCTCACTATTTTAGCACGTCTCTTGTTCTGATTTTTCTTGTTAATCTTGTTTGTTGATTTATTTGATTTATTTTGTATATTTTTGCCTTTTATAATAGTGCTATTAACCTTATGTTTGAAGCATTTTAGACAACACAACCCCTTTAGGTAGCAATTTTAGGCATTGTGGGGGTGCTATAACCTTCCCCACACGTAACCGACTCCCGATCCCGACAATGACTCCGGTTAAGACGTAGACCAGTTCTACAGGCATTCGGTCGTACCCAACCCAAAACGACCGATGGCGACTCCAATATATGATAAACCTTTGAAGGCCCAACCAATTTCGGCCTGGACAAAAACGACATCGGCAGCTTGGTGACTCCTCTAGGGATAATTAAAGAGAGTCAAGTCACACAAAAAGGGGTACATGTTGTGTTGCATCATTCCATGAGCTTTCTACCCGAGCTCGGTCCCGTTTAAGTGGGGGGGGGGGGAATGCTGCTCCTTCGTGAGGTTAACCTCAATATGGGATAGTAGTCGCCTTCGGGATGCATATGATCTATGGCTTCGTGAAGGTAACCTATGTATGATTATAGGGAAGTGCATCCCCTCGAGTTGAACTTGGTCCTGAGAACCTATAATGGGGGAAGACCAGGGACCTTACTAGCCTTAGTAGGCGTCAGTGAGGACAATTCTGGTACCCCTGTCTTGAACCGTAACCCCATATAACAAACCATAGAAACCCACCCCTGTTAGAGCCATGCTGAACTCAAACCTTAGTGTGTCACCCATTGATATATGAGCAAGTGTTTTGTTTTTTTTCTTCTGCTCTGCATATTATACTTTTTTTGTATCTGATTATTTGTTATATTTATGCGACACTAACCAAATTTCCTTGGGTTGTTTATTGTTTTATGTACACATGCATCATCATCATCATCATAGAGGGGTGTTTGTTATTTAGTTAATTTGATAGAAAAATCTTCGTTATGGCCAAAAGAGTTCAGTGCTTATCACAGAAAAATGATAATGTTCGAAAATGGTTAGAAAACACCCAGAGAAGGAGATGCGATAATATACTAGCAAGACCAGATGAACAATTCTCAAGATACGTTCACCTTCAGCTTAAGAAGAATGACACTCGAGAATTAGCGGAGATTTGGGGCCAGTGGAAAGCTGATCAGAGACAGATGTTGTATGACGCGTATGGAGACATAGCCTATTTACGGCAAGTGCACGCAGATAAAGGGCTGATACGGGCTATGGCACAATTTTGGAACCCTTTATACAACTGCTTCACATTCAATGGGGAAGACATGACACCGACGATAGAGAAGTATGCTGCGTTGCTCCATCTAAGGAAAGTGCATGAGTTCAAAATTTATGTGAAAGGGGCTCAACCTAAAACGTACAAAGAGATACTTATGACTTTGACTGGGACTAGCATGCCATGGGTGGAAGCCCAATTTCAAGGTAAAAGGGGAAGCGAAGCCATCACCTAGGATAGACTTCGGGGATTGATCCATTCTTATCTTGATCTGAGAATGAAGGTTGATATCTTTGCCTTAGGGATTTATGGCTTGATCATTTTTCCTAAACTAGCCAGACATATCGAAGCATCAATGATAGATTTATTCGGGGAGCTCGAGTCAGGCCTTAATCTATCTATGGCTATCATGGCGGAGACCTTTCGATCTCTTAATTTCCTGAAAAGGCATGAAGGTGTATATTTTCTAGGGTGTGTGCAACTCCTCACCGTATCGATGCAGAGTCACTTAGAGGCCAAAAGAAAGTTGTCTAGACGCGTAAATACTCCACAATATTCACCATTATAGGAGTTCTTAACAGAGGAGACAAAAAAGAAAAGATGACGGGTGAATGGGAATCAATCTTGCGAGATATGAGGTTGGAGAACATTACTTGGTGCGTTTATTGGTTTAACTACAATTGTATCTTGTACAAGTGTGGTGCCTTTGATTGGGTCCCTCTTCTTGGTATTTGGGGTGCAACTGAATATGCTCCTCTATTGGTATCGAGGCAATATGGGTCGTTATAATTTGTCCCAGCTACGAGGGGATTAGGGTTGTGTGAGTTCGTCTTCAAGGGTGAAAAGTCTAAAAAGCAAATTCTTGAGATAGCCAGGGCTTGGGCTCATCCATATCAAGCCAGGTTTGGACCTCTAAGGCTTACTTCAGATTACCAAATTTGGAGGACAAGAAGAAAAAATTGCAACATCCCACCACCTAGCCAAGGGAATGCTCTGTCTTTAGAGGAACGGTTCAGAGAAATAGCGATTGAAGCTGATATTGTTAGACATGAGTGTGAGGAGAAGAAAAAGGTGTTAAATAAAAGGATAGCTGAGCTAGAAGCCAAAAACGAAGAACTAGACTACAATGCTACATATTTTAAAAATCATTCAAAGGGGTTTGAAAAGTAGCTAAACATTGTGAGTGCAGATTTAAAAGACCCACAAGGGGACTATAGAGGGCTTCAAGAGAAGATAAGGAATGCCAACTTGCACAAAACTCAACAAGAATGGGAGCTGGAGATTCGTGATCGGGAGAATGATACGATCCGTTGTTTGAAGTTATTGAAAGCCAAAGAAAATCGGGTGAAAGAACTTACAGCTAATTTGCAAGCAGCCCAACAGACAAATATGACAACCCTTAATGATCTCATGGCTAGTCACGCTCAGAACCAAGAATTACAGGAACATCTAGCATCTCTGCAAGGGATTCTTCAAATCTACAAACAACAAGACTCAGTGATTGAGCTTGAAAAGGACCGAGTTGAAAATGAGAATTTAAAGGAGTTGGTGACAACATTAGAGAGTTCACTGCAACAACATAGAATATAATGCCATGGTTTTGGGCCTAGATGTTATGGACATCGGGTCGGACCGGTCGAAAACGGTTTGAATCGTATTAGGTGATTTAGGAAAATCAAGGATCAAGATAGGATAAAAATATGAAAAACATTGTTAAAATCTTCTAAAATCATGTTTAAGAATTCGGTCAAATCAATTTTACAAAAAGAGTTTTGGAAGTGGTACATTTTGGGTAGTGACCAAAATGTAAAGTTTTAAAACTGCGGAAAATGGATAATTTCAAAATAGGAGTCAAAATCTTATAATCTGTAGGGAGCTTTTGTACAATTAAACATTTCCTTAAATTGACATGTGTTTTAAAAGAGTTTTAATATAATTGATTTAAAAAGGGGATTTAATTTAAATCATAAAATGGTAAATATGAAGGTTTCATTTTACGTAACTAACTTTCAATTCTCATTTTCAGCAAAACCAAATTCTCTCAAACCTTTTCTCCATATTTCTTTTCTCCCAAAACACTCTCTCCTTAGTTTCTCATCTTTTTCAAAGAATTCTCTTCAAGTTTCTCAAGATTTGTGAAGCAAAAATTTGTCAATCTTTAAGGAAGGCAGGGATTGGAGGTAAATCCAATTCTCAACCTCTAATCTAGGTTCTTTATTGAAATTCCTAAGATCTTTGGCTCCTAATTGTTTTTTTAACTGAGTTTTGATTATAGATTTGATTTAATATCAAAATCTTGCCAAAATAGTGATTTAAATCTTGATTTTTAGAGTATTATTGATGAGCTCTGTTTTGGATTGATTCTAATTGAGTTTTGAGTTGATTATAATTTTGAAAAAGAGTTTTGATAATATATATCCTGAAATCCTTGAGTTTCTTGATTGTTTTAGTTGGGTTTTTGAGGTGGTTTGTTGGTGATTTGCTTGCTGGAGGTATAAGGAAGGGGTTATGTTGTTTTTTATGTGTTTTGATGTTTATTAATGGTTAGATGTGATGTATGTTGGCTGAGCTTGGTTTAGGAAGCAATCGATTGAGTTTTTAGTTGTTTCGGATGGGTAATTTGGTGTAGTTTTACTGAGCAACGAGTTTGTATTTAGTTGCTGGTGTTGGAATGCATTTTAATGCATTTGGATCTCTGTTTGGATGCTCTAAAAATAGGGGATCTTGATCCGGAGGCAAGCGAAGCATTTTTGGAGATTTCAGACGAGTGATCTTCGCGTCGGCAAGCGAAGTTTCGTGTATCGATGAGTGGAAAAGAGTTTTCCATCTTTGAAACGCTTTGAGCGTGGTTTTGGGAGCTTAGTGTAAGTTTGAAACACTTAGCTAAGCTCAAGAGTAAGTAAATTGAAAGCCTCTATCGTAATGTGCTATGTTTTGGTATAAAATATACTTGAATTAAATGTGGTTTGATTACTATTTTAAAGCATGTTTTGAGCATTGATGATGCTGGATTTAAATGCCATTTGGTCAAGGATGCGCATGGTAAGCGATCCTTAGGTTTATATGACATATGCATTTAATTTTAGGCATGTTGATGCTTGTTAAAATAGATTGTGGTTTATGCTTGTAAACTAGTGAATTAATGATTAATTATGATTATATTGGCAAGTGATGGTAAATGGTTTTGGTTACTTTAATCGGATATAGTTAGCCGGCTATAGGATTGAGTGCACCGTGAATAAAGTTGCTTGGATGTCGAAGGGTTGTGATTGTACCGTACACTCCATCCAAGTACCCTAACGATTGAGATTAAGATCACAATGGTGGATGGTCTAATCCCGTGTGTGGATCTTGTGGTTTATGTCACGTGCTCTCGTTAGTGGAATTATACAACTACCAATGAGTGGTGTTGAGGGGTTTTGATTGTACCGTTAAACTCCACCACGAGTGTCACAACGATTGATGGTCTAATCACGTCTGTGAACCTTGAGGGTCCGGTAGTGTGTATGAAGCGTGTGGGAAAACACTTGTAATCTGCGTACCCGATTGTGTAAATTATGTTGGTTTTGTTATGGTTTGTTGTTGATCACTTGTGAACCAATATAATGTTGTTGAGAAATGGATTAAGCATTTGATGCTTGAGATTTATACTAGAATGCATGCGATGCTTGGTTTAAGCATGAGCAAAGGTTTTTGCTGTTGATTCGATGATGCTACAAGTATGTGGTTTTGAAAGTGCATTGGTGTTAAAGTGCATGTTTTAAAGGAAGGCATAGGTTTTCAAATGATTGTGATATGGTTTTCAAATTCATTGATGAATGTATGGTTTTATAGCGGTTCTAGCTAAGCTATATGCTTACGCTCATTTGTTTCATCAATGTAGAGAATTGAGCATTTGAGGCAGCAAAAGAGCAAGGGAATTCCAAGTATTTTTGGCTAAGTAATGTATGTGGTTTTATGGTTGGGATTTCTACTCATGGTTATGTTTTGTGATGTTAAACACCTCGATCATGTTTGGTTTGTGTTTCAAGATTTGTAAATGACCTTAATTTTGGTTTATGGTCTTATATTTGGTATTTTGGCTGCTATGTTTTGAGTTTGAAAGCATGCTTGAGTAATTAATGTCTCTTCATGAATTGCCATGCTTGATGCTTTTGTGGTGAGTGTTTGATGATTCCTAAGTGATGGATTGTTGTTTATAACATGTATGGATGTTTGGGGCATGTTTAGCTAATGTTTAATGTGATTTTAGGGCTATTGAAAGTGCAAATCTGGTATGCGTATCGACACTCGAGGTTGTGTATTGATACGCAAAGGCTATTTTCAGGCATTTCAGCTCAGGTGTACCGATACGAGTTGCCCGCGTATCGATACGCCTAAGCATATGGTTGAAGGCCGTACCGATACGCGGGGAAGTGTACCGATACCTTTTTTCCATATTTGGCTACTGCCATCCCACGTATCGATACAAGCTAAGGTTTACCGATACGAGTCGTTAATTTTAGTTAAAAGAATCTTTCTAAGTCCTGAAATGTTGCATTTTGGTTCATGAATGTTGTATGTTCAATTGGTTGAGTTTGGTTGATCCGTTTGAGGTGAATTTTGACATGATGGCATGTTACATGAATAATTAAGGATTGGTAACTTTAAAATCTGAAATGTCCCTGTATTTTATAGAAATTACAATTTAGTCCATAAAAGTCAAATGTATGCAATTGAACCCCTAATTGAACTCCGATCGTCGTGTCGCTTTCTTCTAAATGCTTTGCTGATCATATAGGATAATAATGTTCTAGAAAAGATAATAAAAAAGGGGTCGTTAATCGAGGTTGACTTTAACGAGTTGACTTCGATTTTCCTCGTGTAATCTTCTTAGTTCAGGTCATGCGTCTAGGCCGGGCTAAGGGGGTTACATTTGTTGGTATCAGAGCCAGGTTTTGAAAGAATTGGGGATGATGGTAAGTGGAATTGGTATGTTTTGATGTTTGATTCAATGTTAAATGACATATTGTGTGAAATATCATATTTTGGTTGAATGTTGGTGCCTATGTCATGCTTGGTTGTTATGAATCATATGGAAATTATATATATGATTGTACGGTGATGATGTGTTGAGGATGCATGCTGACTGTGGATGAGATAAAGCATTATGTTTATGATATGTCGTTGTATGTTATGATGTGCTTGAGGGAAATCGGGGTGCACATTGCCTTATTACACTAGTTAAATGTTTTTGTGAACTTGGATCCTTTCTTGAGGCTATCCTAAATCATGGTTTGAATTGTTTTGTTGTTATGCCTTGTTAAAAATAGAACAATGGGTCAGAGGAGAGAGTTTAGATCGAATACGATCGTGCCTACGCCTGAGTAGGGTAACTAGGGTAATTAAGGGGTTAAAAACCCAGCTGATGAGACTCTACCTCTGCCACCCCTACATGGAGGTAGAGAGCCGGAGCAATGTGGACAGGCTGGTCCAGGATTGGGTGATCTAGCGCCACTGGTTCATGCAATCACCGGAGCGTTTCAGGCTGCGGTAGCTGGAACGCAAGTCCAGCCACCTGCAGCTGGGCATATGGGTTTGCCTTTGGAAAGGCCGAGGAATTTTGGAGCTGTTGAGTTCCATGGTATTGCTCTTGAGGCATCAGAGGCATGGTTAGCTAATACGATCCGTATTATGGATCGGATGGGCTGCAGTGATGTGCGCAGTTTCCTTGCTCCAGGGTGATGCTTATAGTTGGTGGACGACTATCACCACTGGAATGTAACCCAATAAGGTGGATTGGGAGTTCTTCTGAAGTGCCTTTAAGAAGAAGTATCTTGGTGTGAGATACTTGGATGAAAATAAGCGCGAGTTTATGTCGCTTGTTCAAGGAAGTCTTTCTGTGGCTGAGTACAAGGTCCAGTTCGTACGTCTAAGCCAGTATGCGCCTGAGTTGATGCCTAGTAAGAGGCACCATTGTGATCGCTTCCGATATGGGCTGGTGCATAAAGTCAAGACCTTTATGTTGGCTATAGACTATACGGACTTTTATGTGCTCGTATATCTGGCTAAGGACATTGAGTAGAACTTGGGTCTATCATCTTGTGAAGGTGGTTCTAGCTCTGGGAAGAGAGATGCTGATTCTAGTTTTGGAGGTGGACGGAACAAGATAGGTCGAGATAAGAGGTATCAGCCTGCTGCTAGGTGAGGTAACGTTGAACATGGTGCACCGGTTCAGGGAAATAGGATGAAGGCGGAAGAGAACACGTGCTAGACGTGTGGTTCTCGGGAGCATTTGAAAAGGGACTGTCCTCGTGCGGCTAGAATGGCACAGGCTCCTGTTGTGGTGACAGGGAATTCTTGCTAGAACTGTGGTTCAACAGATCATATGAGGCGTGAGTGTCCTCTGTTGGCTGGTAGAGACCAGAGACGTGCACATGTTGTTGCTGCACCTTAGAGAGGCTGTGGGCGCGACCGAGGCAATTTTCATAGGAGAGATGGGGGTCTACATGGTATTGCTCATGTGGTGGCAGTTCAGCCTGAGGAAGTTGGTCCTGCAAGGGTCTATGCTCAGCGCGAGGGGCACAATGACACCGATGTTATCGCATGTACCTTTGTTCTACAGTCTTTATCTTTGTTGGCTTTGATTGATTCTGGATCCACGCATTCTTATATCTTGAGTGAGAATGCGCATTTTCTTGATAAACCTGTTGAGTTGCTTGAAGTAGGAATGCAAGTGACTAATTCTTTTGGTGAGACTGTGGTCACAAGGAAGTTGTATCGGAGGTGTCCCTTATCTATTCAGGGTCATGTCTTTCTTGTGGATTTGATGGAGTTACCCTTTTACGGATTTGATGTGATCCTTGGTATGAATTGGTTGTCTGAGCATAAAGTAGTGGTTGACTTTGATGTTAAGCGAGTCACCTTAAAGCTTGTTGATGATTATGAGGTGGTGATAATAGGCGAGAATGTGAAATTCTTGTCTAATGTTGTTTCGGCTTTGGAAGCAAGTCGTACGCTTAGGATGGGCTGTGATGCTTATCTTGCATATGTGATGAATCTTGGAACAAAGGATGTACGTGTGCAGGACATCAGAACCATTTTCGATTTTCCGGGTGTCTTTCCAGAAGAATTGTCTGGGTTGCCGACAAACAGGGAAGTTGAGTTTGGTATCGAGTTGTATGAGAACACGACTTCGGTGTCCATTTCTCCTTATCGAATGGAACCTAAAGAGCTGAAGATGCAACTTCAGGAGTTACTTGATCGAGGGTTTATCCGGCTGAGTGTGTCACCTTGGGGTACACCGGTGTTGTTTGTAAAGAAGAAAGATGGGACAATGCGGATGTGTATAGATTATCGGCAACTGAAAAAGTTGACAATCAAGAACAAGTATCCCTTGCCTAGGATTGATGATCTCTTTGATCAGTTTCGAGGAGCCTCAGTGTTTTTTAAGATTGACTTGAGGTCAGGGTATTATCAGTTGAAGGTGAAAGATGTGGACGTACCTAAAATGGCGTTTCGGACGAGGTACGAGCATTATGAGTTCTTAGTGGTGTCTTTTGGTTTAACAAACACACCTGCTACTTTCATGGACATGATGAATCGCATATTCCATGAGTTCTTAGATCAGTTTGTGGTGGTGTTCATCGATGATATCCTCGTGTACTCTCGTACCGAGGAGGATCATGATAGACACTTGAGGATAGTATTGCAAGTGTTGTTGGAGAATCAGCTTTATGCTAAGCAGAGCAAGTGTGAGTTTTGGCTTAGAGAGGTGGTCTTCGTTGGGCATGTTGTATCAGCTTAGGGCATTCGTGTGGACCCGCATAAGGTGGAGGTAGTGATGAGTTGGAAGGTGCCTAAGTCGGTGACCGAGGTGCGAAGTTTTCTTGGCTTGGCTGGGTATTACCGTAGGTTTGTCAAGGGTTTCTCGAAGATTGCTGCACCTTTGACTAAGTTGTTGCAGAAGAATGTTCGCTTTGAGTGGACAGATGCGAGGCAGCAAGCTTTTGAGAAGCTGAAGGAAGCTTTGACACAAGCTCCTGTCCTGATTCAACCTGAGTCTGGTAAGGAGTTTGTGGTCTATAGTGATGCGTCCTATGTTGGTTTGGGTTGCGTGTTGTTGCATGAGGGTAAGGTGGTAGCATATGCATCTAGGCAATTGAAGGTACATGAGCGTAACTACCCTACTCACGATCTTGAGCTCACGACTGTTGTGTTTGCCTTAAAGATTTTGAGGCATTATCTTATGGTGAGAAGTGTGTGGTATTCACAGATCATAAGAGTTTGAAGTATCTTATGTCTCAAAAGGAGTTGAATCTTAGGCAACGTCGTTGGGTGGAGTTGCTTAAGGATTTCGATATGTCGATCGAGAATCATCCTGGAAAGGCCAATGTTGTGGCCGATGCTTTGAGTAGGAAAGTGGCTGTAGAGCTGAGGGCGATGTTTGCTCGCTTGAGCATATCACGAGATGGTGGTCTTGTTGCTGAATTACAGGTGAAACCATCCCTGATTCAGATGATCAAGGATAAGCATTTGCTTGATGATTCCCTTGTTCCTCATGTTCAGGATATTGCAGATGGTAAACCTTCGGATTTTAGTTTTAATGATGATGATGTTCTATGCTTTGGGAGTCGGATAGTGGTGCTGAGTGATGTTGAATTGAGGCGCACTATTCTGACTGAAGCTCATAGCAGTCCTTTCGCTATGCACCCTGGTAGTACGAAGATGTATCGTGATTTGAAGGATGAGTACTACCGGGTGGGGTGGAAAAAGGATGTTGCTGAGTTCGTTAGCAAATGCATGGTTTGTCAACGAGTGAAGGCTAAACATCAGGTTCCTTCTGGGTTGTTGCAACCTTTGAGAATACCAGAGTGGAAGTGGGGAAGGATTACCATGGATTTCGTGTCTGGTTTGCCTTTGTCACCATCGAAAAAGAATTATGTTTAGGTGATTGTTGATCGCCTTACGAAGTGTGCACATTTCTTGCCTGTGCATACTACGTATACCTTGGATAAGCTGGCAGGGCTGTATATCATTGAGATTGTGCGGTTGCATGGTGTGCCGAAGTCTATAGTGTCGGATAGAGATCCGAGGTTCACGTCGAGATTCTGCGAATGTTTGCATCAAGCCTTGGGTACACGGTTGAACTTCAGTACTTCTTATCATCCTCAAACAGATGGATAGTCAGACCATGTTATCCAGGTTCTTGAGGACATGTTGAGATGCTGCGCTATTGATTTTCAGGGTTCTTGGGAGAAGCACTTGCCGTTGGTTGAGTTTGTTTACAACAATAGTTATCAGGCAAGTATTCAAATGGCTCCATACGAGGCTTTGTATGGGAGAAAGTGTAGAACCCCTCTTTGCCGGGAAAAAGTTGATTTCGATGCCATCTATGTTGAAAGGAACCACCGAGAAGGTGAAGCTCATTTGTGAGCACTTGAAGGCAGCATCGGATCGACAAAAGTCTTATGCGGATCTGAAGCGTAAAGAGATTGAGTTCGCGGTTGGCGAACGTGTGTTCTTGAAGGTATCGCTTGGGAAGAAGGTGATGTGATTTGGGCGTAGGGGTAAGCTTAGCCTGAGGTTTATTGGACCATATGAGGTTGTGGAGCGTATTGGTCCTGTGGCTTATCGATTGAGGTTGCCTCCCGAGTTGGAAAGGATTCATGATGTGTTTCATGTTTCAATGTTGCGGAGGTATAGATCGGATCCTTCGTATGTGATGTCTGTTGAGGAAATAGAGTTGAATCCGGATTTGTCTTATGACGAGGAACCGACGAGGATCCTTGATTCGAGTAGTAAAGTTCTTCGTGGCAAGATGATAGAACTTGTGAAGGTGTTGTGGCGACACCGAGGAGTTGGGGAGGCCACGTGGGAAAGCAAGGCGGACATGCTGAAGCAGTTTCCGCACCTTTTTCCTTCACGTAAAATTTCGAGGACGAAATTTCCTAAGTGGGGGAGAGTTGTAACACCCTGGTTTTGGGCCTAGATGTTATGGACATCGGGTCGGACTGGTCGGAAACGGTTCGAATCGTATTAGGTGGTTTAGGGAAATTAAGGATCGGGATAGGATAAAAATATGACAAAAATTGCTAAAATCCTCTAACATCATGTTTAAGAGGTTGTCAAATCAATTCTACAAAAAGAGTTTTGGAAGTGGTACATTTTGGGTAGTGACCAAAATGTAAAGTTTTAATATTGTGGAAAATGGATAATTTCAAAAGAGGAGTCAAAATCTTAGAATGTTTAGGGAGCTTTTGTACAATTAAACCTTTCCTTAAATTGACATGTGTTTTAAAAGAGTTTTAATATAATTGATTTAAAAAGGGAATTTATTTTAATTAATAAAATGGTAAATTTGGAGGTTTCATTTTACGTAACTAACTTTCAATTCTCATTTTCAGCAAAACCCAATTCTCTCAAACCTTTTCTCCAGATTTCTTTTCTCCCAAACACTCTCTTCTTAGTTTCTCATCTTTTTTCAAAGAATTCTCTTCAAGTTTTTCAAGATTTGTGAAGCAAAAACTTGTCAATCTTTAAGGAAGGCAAGGATTGGAGGTAAATCCCGTTCTCAACCTCTAATCTAGGTTCTTTACTGAAATTCCCAAGATCTTTGGCTTCTAATTGTTGTTTTTAACTGAGTTTTGATTTAATATCAAAATCTTGCCAAAATAGTGATTTAAATCTTGATTTTCGGAATATTATTGATGAGCTATGTTTTGGATTGATTCTAATTGAGTTTTGAGTTGATTATAATGTTGAAAAAGAGTTTTGATAGTATAGATTTTGAAATCCTTGAGATCCTTGAGTTTCTTGATGGTTTTAGTTGGGTTTTTAGGTGGTTTGTTGGTGATCTGCTTGCTGGAGGTATAAGGAAGGGTCTATGTTGTTTTTAGACGTGTTTAAGTTGGTTGAGCTTGGTTTAGGAAGCAATCGATTGAGTTTTCGGTTGTTTCGGATGGGTAATTTGGTGTATTTTCGCTGAGCAAAAAGTTTGTGTTTAGTTGCTGGTGTTGGAATGCATTTTAATGCATTTGGATCTCTATTTTGATGATCTTAAAACAGGGGATCTTGATCCGGAGGCAAGCGAAACATTTTTGGAGATTTCAGGCGAGTGATCTTTGCGTCGGCAAGCAAAGTTTCGTGTATCGGTGAGTGGAAAAGAGTTTTCAAGCTTTGAAACGCTTTGAGCGTGGTTTTGAGAGCTTAGTGTAAGTTTGAAACACTTAGCTAAGCTCAAGAGTAAGTAAATTGAAAGTCTCTCTCGGAATGTGCTATGTTTTGGTATAAAATGCACTTGAATTAAATGTGGTTTGGTTACTATTTTAAAGCATGTTTTGAGCATTGATGATGCTGGATTTAAATGCCATTTTGTTAAGGATGCGCATGGTAAGCGATCCTTAGGTTTATATGACATATGCATTTGATTTTAAGCATGTTGATGCTTGTGAAAATGGCATTTTGGTTTATGCTTGAAAAACAATGAATTAATGATTAATTATGATTATATTGGCAAGTGATGGTAAATGGTTTTGGTTACTTTAATCGGATATAGTTACCCGGCTATAGGATTGGGTGCACCGTGAATAGTGTCGCCTTGGATGTCGAGGGGTTGTGATTGTACCGTACACTCAATCCAAGTACCCTAACGATTGAGATTAAGATCGCAACGGCAGATGGTCTAATCCCGTATGTGGATCTTGTGGTTTGTGTCCCGTGCTCTCGTTAGTAGAATTATACAACTACCGATGAGTGGTATTGAGGGGTTGTGATTGTACCGTTAAACTCTACCACGGGTGTCACAACGGTTGATGGTCTAATCCCGTGTGAGAGCCTTGAGGGTCCGGTAGTGTGTATGAAGCGTGTCGGACAACGCCTGTAATCCGCGTATCCGACTGTGTGAATTGTGTTGGTTTTGTTATGGTTTGTTGTTGATCACTTGTGAGATAAAATAATGTTGTTGAGAAATGAATTAAGCATGTGATGCTTGAGATTTATTCTAGAATGCATGCGATGCTTGGTTTAAGCATGAGCAAAGTTTTTGTTCTTGATTCGATGATGCTACGAGTATGTGGTTTTTAAAGTGGATTGGTGTTAAAGCGCACGTTTTAAAGGAAGGCATAGGTTTTCAAATGATGGTGATATGGTCTTCAAATGCATTGATGAATGTATGTTTTATAGTGGTTCTCACTAAGCTATATGCTTACACTCATTTATTTCATCAATGCAGAGAATTGAGCATTTGAGGCAGCAAAAGAGCAAGGGGATTCAAAGTATTTTTGGCTAAGCAGTGTATGTGGTTTTACTTTAGTGTAATATGAGGCAATGGGGGGGGGGATTTCTACTCGTGGCTATGTTTGGTGATGTTAAACACCTCGAGCATGTTTTGTTTGTGTTTCTAGATTTGTAAATGGCCTTAGTTTTGGTTTATGGTCTTATATTTGGTATTTTGGCTGCTATGTTTTGAGTTTGAAAGCATGCTTGAGTAATTAACGTCTCTTCATGAATTGCCATGCTTGATGCTTATGTGGTGAGTGTTTGATGATGTCTAAGTGATGGATTGTTGTTTATAACATGTATGGATGTTTGGGGCATGTTTAGTTGATGTTTAATGTGATTTAAGGGCTGTTGAAAGTGCAAATCTGGTATGCGTATCGATACTCGGGGTTGTGTATCGATACGCAAAGGCTATTTTCAGCTCAGGTGTACCATACGAGTTGCTATCGTATCGATACGCCTATGCATATGGTTGAAGGTCGTACCGATACGCAGGGAAGTGTATCGATACCTTTTTGCCACCTTTGGCTACTGCCATCCCGCGTATCGATACGGGCTAAGGTGTACCGATACGAGTCGTTAATTTCAGTTAAAAGAATCTTTCTAAGTCCTGAAATGTTGCATTTTGGTCCCTGAATGTTTTATGTTCAATTGGTTGAGTTTCGTTGATCCGTTTGAGGTAAATTTTGACATGATGGCATGTTACATGACTAATTAAGGATTGGTAACTTTAAAATCTGAAAAGTCCCTGTATTTTATGGAAATTACAATTTAGTCCCTAAAAGTCAAATGTATGCAATTAAACCCCTAATCGAACTCCGATGTAACCCCCTTAGCCCGACCTAGACGTTTGACCCGAACTACGAAGATTACACGGGGAAAACCAAAGTCAACCCGAAAGTCAACCTTGATTAATGACCTTTTTTCTTTTTATCTATTCTAGATACAAATTAAGCCTATATGATTACTCAAGAATCATAGGAGAGAAAAGCACAATATCATTTAAGGACTCAATTATAAGACTTACACTTTTAGGGACCAAAACATAAATTTTGGAAAATATAAGAACTTTGCAGATTTTAAGATTACCATTATGTAATTAGTCATATTACATGCCTCTCTATCAAATTTCAGCTTAAAAGGACATTCCAAGCTCAATCAATTACATGCACAACATCCATGACTAAAATGTAAAACATAAGAACTTGAAACAATTCAAATTTTCGGTCTAATGGTTAGCCGTTTCGGAACGCTGGCCTTCGTATCGAAACACCCGTATCGAAATGGTGTTGACCGTTTCTGTACTCGGGTGCGTTCCGAGACCAGTATCGGAACAACCCTCTCCAGTAGCCAAAGTGTTCCGAAACACTAGTGCCATTTCGGGCCCCTGTTTCGAAACAGATAAGGGTGTTTCGATACACCCTACCTTGCAACAGCATAATTTTCTGGTTTTTCACATCCTATCTCATCCAAACATATCCCAAATCATACCAAAACATACCAGGAACAAGATTAAACTTCAAGGGACATATAAAAGAAGCTTAAGCTAGAGCATGGCATCAAACACATGAACATTTAGTCTATAGGCATGCTTCCTATCCTCATGAACCAAATATAGACTTCAAACCTCAAACAAACCATATAAGACCATTTACAAACTTCAAAAGCCAACACAATCTTGCCACAAACATAAGGAGTTCAAACACATCTCCCAAATACAATCTTGAAGCCCCATTGCCATATATCAATACTAAAGTATGTAAAAACATCACCATACATGAGCTTTACACTTCCTTGGATGTTCTTAACCTTCTTGCTGCCCAAATCACTTCAATTATCTACATTGCTGGTAAAAGAGAGTGTAAGCATGTTTGCTTAGTGAGGCCATCTTTAAAGAAAACCAACACAACAATGCATTATTCAAATCTCTTTCTCAAAAGCCATTTTCTACAACATGCTCATTCTATCTCATGCTTGAAAACCTTTTCAAAGCAAATCTCCATTTGAAAACACATGTACCCTTATTCTAACTCATGCATTAAAACCAATGCAAAACTCATGTTAAAGCCATACACATGCTTGTTAAAACTAAAGCATTTCATATATAAATCTCATATGCATTTCTCATAGCATAAATCATCTCAACATTTGGTACATGTGAATCAAATACATTTTTCATATATTATATTGGCATTTCACATTTCATCTTTACTCGGATATGCGGATTAGTTTGACTCAAAGTCAAGTCCAACCCCGGTGGAATCTCTCATCACTGGACTCTCATGGCGGTATCTCACATCGCCACAAAGCTTGGGTATTTCACCAAGTCCTACCCGATGGTATCTCTCATCATCGGATTCTCACTTTGGATTGGGATGGCACTACCCCCATTGCCCAACTCCAAAGAGCACGTACGAATTTTAGTTTATAGTGCACTCTCATCCTATTGATCGATCAATTATATCAGGTAACTATCTTATCTTCTATGCCAATATATTATGTCAAAAACATCATCTCACTTACTTTTTTAATGCACATTTCTCAAATCTTTCTCATCTCATTTCGAAATCATAACACATGCTTTGCTTTAAGTCAAAATCTCAAAACTCTTCAATGCAATATGCTATCTCATGAAATCTCTACAAAGAATCATCTCATGCTACAAATCATGCATAAAACAGTAGGAATTTGTCTATCTCAAAACAAGAGCATGTAAAAGCATTTTAGGGGCAACAACCACATAATTGAGAGCAATTCTAGCCATACTTACTTCCGGACTTAGGATGGTGTTTCAAACCAATCCCTAAATCCCCAAACCTTGTTCTTTGTCCCTCAAGGACTTCTAAAACCATTCGCACTCACCGATTACGTTTCGCTTGCTCGCCGAAACGATATCTAAGCTCCCGACACTTCCGGATCAACACCAAAAGCATCTGAAGATGTCTCCCCTGTTTATTACACATAAGAGCAGAGGATTAATGCATCATCATGCATTGAAATCACCAATCAACTAATCAAACTCGCTTCTCTACCCATAAGCATCATTTTGGCCACCGAAAACATCTCCAAACTCTTCCAAAACAAAGCCCAGCCAAGATCTATCACTTCTAATCATTTCTAAACCTCAATCAACACCAAAAATCACCATAAACTCGTCCTTAAACCTCCAGCTACAACAGAACGCCAAAACCACCCCAAAAACCACCAACCTAGCATGCAAAACTTAGGAATCCAAACCTATTCGGGATTTGTTTGATAAAACCTCATTTATAACATCAATGACCATCCAAAAAACATTATAAATCAACCTCAAAACAGAGCCTAACCAATAGTTACGAAAATCATCAAGATCTCACCAAGAACCTTGAGTTTTGACACAATTTCATGTTTCTAACATTAAAGCAACTCAAAAATCATTAACAAATGATTGATAACTTGAGAATTTCAGTAAAGAACTGATCATTAGAGGAGAAGGACGAAGCTTACCTCTAATGGCTTATTTCTCCTTAATTTGGGCAAGTTTCCTTGAAAATCCAAAGTGAAAACAAGAGGATTTGATGAGGAAAAGATTAGAAATCAAAAGGAGATTGAAATCTCATCAAAAGGAATGAAAATCAGAGGCTAATTGATGGGGGAAATGTGTTTGGCTGAGTGGAAGTTGAGAGAAAATGAAAAGAGGGAAAAATGATCGTAAAGTAGTTATAAAAGTCAAAATAGATTTTTACCTTTTAATTCCCTTTATTAAATCATTATTAAAACACCAAAAATAAAGATAAATCTGATTAAAAACATTTTTGTAAAATTAGCTCCTTAAAGATTCAAAGTTTCAATCCTTTACAAAACAGTCACTAGTCAACTTTTGCAAAAACTACGATTTGGTCACTACACTGAAATGTAGTATTTCCAAACCTTATTTTGTAAAATTGTTTTCACCATAATCATTCATATAATAAATGAGGATTTCTAGATATTTTTCCATAATTTTAAAGCATCCCGAACTAGGTGTTCCCTAAATCTCCCTTAAAGGTTTGAACCGTTCTTGACCGATCCGATTCAAACTCTAAAACTTCTAGGCCCAAAATCAGGGGGTTACAACTCTCCTCCTCTTAAGAAATTTCGTCCTCAAAATTTACCTGGAGGAAAAAGGTAAGGAAATTGTTTCCTCAGGTCTTCCTTCCTTTCCCACGTGGCTTCATCAACACCACAATGCCTCCACAACACTTTAACCAGCTCGATGGTCTTACCTCGGAGAACCTTACTATCCGAATCCAGAATCCCAACCGGTTCTTCATCATACGTTAAGTCTGGATTCAACTCAACCTCTTCCACATGCATAACATGCGACGGATCCGATCTATATCTCCGAAGCATGGATACATGAAACACATTATGTATCTTTTCTAACTCTTGAGGTAGCCTTAGCTTGTAGGCAACAAGACCCATACGTTCTATCACCTCGTATGGTCCAATGAACCTTGGGCTCAACTTTCCCTTATGGCCAAATCTCATCACCTTCTTCCAAGGTGAAACTTTCAAAAACACACGCTCGCCCACATCAAATTCTATCTTCTTACGCTTCAAATCCGCGTAAGACTTTTGCCGATCTGATGCTGCCTTCAACCGCTCACAAATGAGCTTCACCTTCTCGGTGGTTCCTTTTAACAAAGTCGGCATCGAGACCAACTTTTGTCCCATTTCAGCCCAACAAAGAGAAGTTCTGCACTTCCTCCCGTACAAAGCTTCATAAGGAGCCATTTGAATACTTGCCTGGTAACTGTTATTATAAGCAAACTCCACCAAAGGCAAGTGCTTCTCCCAAGAGCCTTGAAACTCAATAACGCAGCACCTCAACATATCCTCGAGCACTTGGATAACACGCTCCGATAGTCCATCCGTCTGCGGATGATAAGAAGTACTGAAATTCAGTCGCGTACCCAATGCTTGATTCAAACACTCCCAAAACCTTGCGGTAAACCTCGGATCTCTATCTGACACTATAGATTTTGGAACTCCATACAACCGTACAATCTCAGCAATGTACAGCTCTGCAAGCTTATCCAAGGTATACGTAGTATGCACAAGCAAGAAATGTGCACACTTCGTGAGGCGATCCACAATCACACAGACAAAATTCTTCTTTGATGGTGATAAAGGCAAACCAGACACAAAGTCCACGGTGATCCTCTCTCACTTCCATTCAGGAATCCTTAATGGCTGCAACAACGCTGAAGGAAATTGATGTTCAGCCTTAACCCGCTGACAAACCATACATTTACTAACATACTCAACGACATCTTTCTTCAATCCCACCCAATAGTACGCATCCTTCAGATCACGGTACGTCTTTGTACTACCACGTTACATAGCAAAAGGACTACTATAAGCTTCAGTCAGAATAGTGCGCCTCAATTCAACATCATTTGGCACCACTATCCAACTCCCAAAACATAAAACACCATCGTCATTGAAACAGAAATCCGATGGCCTACCTTCTGCAATATCCTGAACATGTGGCACCAAGGAATCATCCAACAGTTGTTTATCCTTTATCAACTGAACTAGAGATGGTTTCACTTGCAATTCAGTAACAAGACCATCATCACGCGATATGCTCAAGCTAGCAAACATCGCTCTCAATTCCACTGCCACTTTCCTGCTCAAAGCATCAGCCACAACATTGGCCTTCCCCGGATGATACTCGATCGTTATCGTAATCCTTAAGCACTCCACCCAACGTCGTTCACCTTTAACGGAATCTCTAGAAATTCATAATGCCCATATCTCGTTCGAAAGGCTGTTTTCGGCACATCCACGTCCTTCACCTTTAACTGATAATACCCTGACCTCAAATCGATCTTTGAAAACACAGTTGCCCATCGAAACTGATAAAAAAGATCATCAATCCTCGGCAAAGGATACTTGTTCTTGATGGTCAACTTATTCAGCTGACAATAATCAATGCACATCCTCATCGTGCCATCTTTTTTTTTAACAAACAAGACCGGTGCACCCCAAGGTGACACACTAGGCCGAATAAAGCCTCGGTCAAGCAACTCTTGAAGTTGCGTCTTCAACTCCTTGGGTGTCATGCGATAGGGAGCAATGGACATCGGAGTTGTGTTCTCATACAACTCAATTCCAAATTCAACCTCCCGACTAGGCGACAAACCAGGTAATTCCTCCGGAAACACTCCAGGAAACTCACACACGCTCCTTATATCCTGTACGCGATCCTCCTTTGTACTAGTCATAACAAAGGCTAGATAAGCCCCACATCCTTGACGCAACATCCGGCTTGCTTCAAGCGTAGACACTACATTAGATAGAAACTTTACATTTTCTCCCACCACCACAACTTCATAATCATCCGCAAGTTTCAGTGAAACTCGCTTGCTTTAAAAATCCACAACGGCTCTATGCTCAACAAGCCAATCCATGCTAATAATTATGTCAAAACCATAGAATGGCAATTCCATAAGATCGACAAGAAACATATGATCTTGCACCACTAAGGGGCATCTCCTATACAATCTTCTTGTTACAACCGTCTCACCAAAGGAACTAGTCACACGTATACCCACATCCAAAGGCTCAACAGGCAAACCAAGCATTTGAGCATGTTCACGCAATATGTACGAGTGTGTAGATCCAGAATCAGTCAAAGAAAGTAATGACTAGGATTGATAAGTAAAGGTACCTGCGATCACGTCCATGACATTCCTTCCCTCTCGATGGGCATACACTCGAGCCTGGCCACCACCCTCAGGTTGAATAGCCACCACATGTGCCACATTCCTTCCACCTTCATCTCTGCGTTGAAAGTTACCACGGCCGTGCCCACGACCTCTCTGTGGCTCAACTGCTCTCATCAGAGCCTGACCTTCTCTCAACGGCTGAGGACAATCTTTCTTCGTGTGCCCTCGATTACCACAATTCCAACACGTACAAAGATTACCCCAGCACTCACCAGTATGTCTCCTACCACACCGATTACACTAAGGAGTCCTCAAGAAAGCATTTGGTCCTTGCTGACCTCTCCTAGGGTTACCACCCCCACGTCTAACATCACCATGTGGCCTTCTATCCTTATGCCTCTTATAGTGATCTCTACCAAGATCACGCTCTGCAGCTCGCTTCCCTGAGCTAGATCCTCCTGCTCGACTCGCCAAACCAAGATTTAACTCAATTTCCTTGGCTCGGGTGACCAAGACATCAAAATCAGTATAATCGGCTGCGAGCATATAGGTCTTCACATCTGCCACTAGGCCGTAACAGAATCGCTCACATCTTTCTCGCTCACTAGGAATCAGCTCAGGTGCATATTGGCTTAGGCGTACAAACTGCACCTCATATTCTGCCACAGTCATACTCCCTTGCACAAGGGACATGAATTCTCTCTTTTTCTCATCGAGGTAGCGAACTCCCAAATACTTTCGCTTGAACTCACTAAAAAAGAATGTCCAAGTTACATCATCATCATCCATCCCTGATATTGTGGTTGTCCACCCCGTATATGCATCACCATGCAACAAGGACACAATGCATCCCAACTTCTGAACATTGTTGCAGTTCAACTGTCCAAGTATCCTCTTGGTGCTCTCCAACCAAGACTCAGAACCTTCCGGGGTCAACCCTCTAAACCCAGTCCCTCCCAGACTACGAAGTCACTCTAACGACAACCTTACATTGGCACCATCCTGTGGTGCAGCTCCATGAGCCCCAGCTACTGCTGCCTGGAAAGCTCCCGCAATAGCTTGTATCAATACAGACATATCAGGAGCAGCTTGCCCCTGAACTCCCTCGGGTCCAGCAACCCCAGCACCAACTCCAGCAACACCAACCCCAGCTCCACCACCACCAGGTGGTCCACCAGGGGGAGGAAGAGGTAGATTCTCAGCATTCTCCACATTCTCGTTCTCAACCGTAGAACGAGTATTGATTCTAAGCTCTCTACGTGGCCCCATAATAAAACAATGCAACTGACAAAATACAATAAATCCAATTAGGCGTAATAAGGTAAGTAATCCAAGTACTCAAGATCATTTTGGAAAACAATTCTTCTCAATAGTAATGATATGGCAATGAGATCCCCAACTATACCCCAAACAGAGCATAGCATCACAATTTCATCTCACTAGAACCACACATCAACAATCATACATCATACTTTCACCGAAAAGTCACAATCATTCATAATCACATACATTAACCACATACCAAGCCCCAAACATTCGCTAACATGGCTCTGATACCAACAAATGCAACCCCCTTAGCTCGGCCTAGACGTTTGACCCGAACTACGAAGATTACACGGGGAAAACCAAAGTCAACCCGAAAGTTAACCTTGATAACGTCCCTTTTTTCTTTTTATCTATTCTAGATGCAAATTAAGCATATATGATTACTCAAGAATCATAGGAGAGAAAAGCACAGCGATCGGAAATCATTTAAGGACTCAATTGTAAAACTTACACTTTTAGGGACCAAAACGTAAATTTTGGAAAATATAAAGACTTTGCAAATTTTAAGATTACCATTATGTAATTAGTCATATTACATGCCTCTCTGTCAAATTTCAGCTTAAAAGAACATTCCAAGCTCAATCAATTGCATGCACAACATCCAGGACTAAAATGTAAAACATAAGAACTTGAAACAATTCAAATTTGCAGTCTAACGGTCAGCCGTTTCGGAACGCTGGCCTTCGTATCGAAACGCCCGTATCAAAACGGTGTTGACTGTTTCGATACTCGGGTGCGTTCCGAGACCAGTATCGGAACATCCCTCTCCAGTAGCGAAAGTGTTCCGAAACTCCTTCACCTGTTCCGAAACACTATGGCCATTTCGGGCCCCTGTTTCGAAACAGATAAGGGTGTTTCGATACACCCTGCCCTGCAACAACATAATTTTCTGGTTTTTCACATCCTATCTCATCCAAACATATCCCAAATCATACCAAAACATACCAAAACATACCAGCAACAAGATTAAACTTCAAGGGACATATAAAAGAGGCTTAAGCTAGAGCATGACATCAAACACATGAACATTTAGTCTATCGGCATGCTTCCTATCCTCATGAACCAAATATAGACTTCAAACCTCAAACAAACCATATAAGACCATTTACAAACTTCAAAAGCCAACACAATCTTGCCACAAACATAGAGAGTTCAAACACATCTCCCAAATACAATCTTGAAGCCCCATTGCCATATATCAATACTAAAGTATGTAAAATCATCACCATACATGAGCTTTACACTTCCTTGGATGTTCTTAACCTTCTTGCTGCCCAAATCACTTCAATTATCTACATTGTTGGTAAAAGAGAGCGTAAGCATGTTTGCTTAGTAAGGCCAGCTCTAAAGAAAACCAACACAACAATGCATTATTCAAATCTCTTTCTCAAAAGCCAGTTTCTACAACATGCTCATTCTATCTCATGCTTGAAAACCTTTTCAAAGCAAATATCCATTTAAAAACACATATACCCTTATTCTAACTCATGCATTAAAACCAATGCAAAACTCATGACAAAGCCATACACATGCTTGTGAAAACTAAAGCATTTCATATTCAAATCTCATATGCATTTCTCATAGCATAAATCATCTCAACATTTGGTACATGTGAATCAAATACATTTTTCATATATTATATTGGCATTTCACATTTCATCTTTACTCGAATATGCGGATTAGCTTGAATCAAAGTCAAGTCCTACCCCGGTAGAATCTCTCATCACCGGACTCTCATGGCGGTATCTCACATCGCCACAAAGCTTGGGTATTTCACCAAGTCCTACCCTGATGGTATCTCTTATCATCGGATTCTCACTTTGGATTGGGATAACACTACCCCCATTGCCCAACTCCAAAGAGCACATACGAATTTTAGTTTATAGTGCATGTTGCGTGTCAAAAGTCCTATCGCAATGTAGTGCAAATGTACACGACGCAAGTAGTAAAGTGATACTTGGAGTATCGGATATCGTCTCCACAGGGACTGGAAATAGCTTTATTCTATAATTGCTGCACAAGTGAGAAAGAAAAAAGTTTAAATTTTTTGGAAAATAATATTGGAGAATAAGGAATATAAAAGATAAAAGACTCAGGGTTAAGAGATAGGCCGATATTGATTTGCTCGGTAGTGCAGGTGTTGCACTTAATAGAAACTTCTGTTCTGCCGTCGTCCTTGTTGCGGTAGCACCTGTCGCGGCAGCGATCGCACAATTCTGTACTTTAAGTTTGGCAAGAATCCCTGTGATGACTTGTCCTATCCCTAGGTCCAAGTGTTGTTGCTGAACACTTCTTAGATGATACCTCCCGGCATTAATCGAAGGGTGAACACCAATTTTGTTGAATTCTTCCTTAGCCACTTAACCTCGTACTTATCCCTAAGCCGAGATAGTTTAACCATAAACTGGAAAACTCGTATTTATTCCGTTCGTATGCTTGACTCTCCCGATATCAAACAAATAGATAACCTCACAATTCTCTCCCGATACTCTTGCGAGATGTGAAAACCAGAATAAATAAACTTGAAGTCTTTATTGCTTGAACAGAAAATTCCTAAACAGTACAATCCTTGCAACTACTTTACAAAATCAACCCTTAGCCCTAAGGGAAGTTTAGAACATGATGAGAAGGGGGAAAACGACAAGGGTTTTGGGGAAGACGGCTAGAGATGAGATATCCTTCCCTAGGTCGAATTACATGCCTTTATATAGGCCTTGGGTCCAAGTTTTCTAATATGGCAAGAATACAAGTTTAAACTAAAGTACAACTGTAACCCCCTCGTCCCGGTCTGGCCGGATGACCGGTCCGAGTGGGCCACACGGGGAAAACCGAGTAAAACCCGCTAAGGTTCCCTTCGGTTAGCAACCCTATTTTTTTCTTATTTTAAAACTTGTCTAGATGAATAATTAAGCCTAAGTGATCATACAGCGGAACAACATACACGAAACAATCAAACGGACCCAAACCAACCTATTTACAGCCCAAACTTAATCTTTTTAACAGGCCGTTTCGAAACACCCTTGAGGCGTATCGAAACGCCTTGACTAGGTCAACTGTCCCAGAGCCTGTACAAGGGGGCCGTATCGAAACGGTGGTCAACCGTTTTGGAACGCCCACGACGGTCAATATCTCGTGGTCAACGAGATTTTGACCGTTTCGAAACCTTTATACCCGTTTCGGAACACCTTCATCTCGTGAATCTCTCAGAATTCCAGTAGCCAAAACGTTCCGATGCGCGTTTCGGAACAGGGGTTTCAAAGGCCATACCGTATCGAAACGCGTTCCAATACGGGGTCCCTGAAGCCTACCCGTTCCGAAACGATCCATCCCGTTTCGAAACGCTGGCAGTCTGCAACCTTTGAAATTGGGACTTAGGTGAATCTTGACTGGTCTAAAGGTCCCTTGGGACCCCCTAAAGGCACACAACTCCAATATACATAGTCTAGAGGCATCCATCCTAGGTTTAACATACTCAAACACTCACCAACATGGATTTAATCAATCATACACACATGGCAAGAACACATTGTGGCAATATCAAGAAGAGCATGCTCGAAGGCTTAATTAGGCATAAGATACCAATTCAATCACATATAGTTTTACATGCCATCAAAACAACCTTAAGCATTTAAAAGGCATACATCAAAATAAGCATTTGGCAAGGTACATCATGCTTACAAACCAAGTCAAGCATAAACATCAAAATCACAAATGAGTCATACAAGCTCACACAAACACACCCTCTTGCCACATTGCTTAACTACTACATAATTAACCAACTTGAGCAACAACTTGGAAAGCCCTTCTTGCCTTGCTCCGAGCTAACACCACGCTAATGATCTGCATTGTTGAACATTGAGAGCGTAAGCTATAAGCTTGGTGAGGGTGCTCTAAAACGAAAAACAACAACAATGCAGGGTTCAAGCATGTCAATCCTAGTCTTACATACATCAAGCATATGCATACGATCAAGTAGACCTAGCTAGTCTTTCAAGTGGCATGTATGGTCTCTCAATCCTAACAAGCTCAAACATCAATATCAATATCATGTAGCAACATGTATAACACAACCATATATCACCATCATATATCACAATACATGAACAAGTTTAATTGGCCACTTTAATTACCCCGATTGTGCGGATTTAGCCTCGACAACACTTTACCTCGGTGGGATTACACTCATCACCGGACCTTGCATGTGCGAGATTCCACTTATCTCCACATGCCCTACGAATGGGATTCCACTCATCATCCCGTAGAATTGTATAAAAAGCTTCTGGTGGAATGTTACATCACCGTACTCCTCCTTGATGACTTAACGCCATCAAGGCCACGTACGTTTTGACTCAATTTGTGTGCACACTATCCTAATGATCGATCATTTACAACCGGTAATTATTTAGTGCCAATTATCATCATCAATCACACTCATGCTCATCACATATATCCACATCATGATATATATATACATGCACCATATGATCACAAGTACAAGAGCATAGTCATTAAGCACATTGGCATTTAAGGAAAACAAGACTAAATTAACTACTTGAATCATAAGGAAGTGGCCTACCAAGCACGCTTTACACACACACACTACTCATGCTCGAACCAAACTTTAAAACAAGTTAAGACCACTCACCGCCCTTCTTAGCAATTCGAACCAATCCTCCTACGAACCCGGATTCGGTCCCAAAACCTCCTCAACGTTTCCTCTTGCTTCTAGTCAAACAAAACACATACATTACTTCCCAATTCAATGCTAAACTCAACCATCAACTTACTTTGCAAACACAACCCAACTTCCACAATTTCCCAAACCACATGATATCTCAAAAACCCAATTTTCGTACTCCAATAACCCGTGGCTGAAATACCCATTTCCAAACACCCAAATGACTTCCAAAACATCCCAAATCACCCTCCTAACATAGGTAGACCATCAGCCCTTCAATTTCAACATTAAACCTCCCAAAAACCCAAGTTTTCATACTCTAAAATTTGCCCTAAGGACCCACTACGAAATTTCATCCAAAATCAATCAAATTAATATATATTGTGTATTTCATTATGCTTAAACAAAACCCCAATACAATTTATCAAAACAAATTGAAAAACCCCCTTAAAAATCCAAAATTTAATATAAACCCTAATTTCCAAAACTCTATATTTTTGAAATCTAAGACAATGGTTGGATAGGGGATAAAGAGGAGACTTAGAAAACACAATTACCTTTGTAAAACACCTTGAATTGAAGAAGAAAATGAATGGAATAGTGTTTTAGGTTTGGAAGAGTTTTGAGGGAGGGAAATGGGGGAGTTTGACGTTAAAAGGGATAGGGAAAAGGAAGATGACAACTTTTATTTTAAAGCTGTCTTGCTTTTAAAACTTTTGGGTCCAATTACAACATTGGTCCCTCCCCTTTTCTCAAGGCTCAATTAGATCACAAATTAGGTTGAATTGTTTTAATTAAATTTTTATTTAACTCGAACTAAAACCCGGTTAACTCCTAGGCCCAAGACACGGGTGTTACAACAACTCTATTGGAGATTACTCTTCTGAGTATATGCCTTTAATCCGTCCTCTTTTCTTGCTTTGGATTTCTTCCTTGGACTTTGGGCTTGGTCTTCATTCTTCCTTAGGGCTCAGAAAAATATAGGAGTGGTCCACGACAGATCGGCTTGAATTCCTCTATCTGTCGAGCTCCACTTCACTTCTCCCTTTCACCTATGATGTCGTCATGGCTGCCACGACAGTGGCCACGACAGCATCTTGCTTCTCGACTCTAGTCCTATGTTCCAGCTCTGCTCCTTCGATATCTTGAGTCTGCCACAGCAGATACCTGCAAAAGTATCCAAAATCAATAGCAACTGTGCTATTTTATCTAATTGTGATGTATATGCGAAACTTTACCTAAATGCAATGAATTATGCTTGAATGCGGTAGAAATATGGGTTAAATAAGGGGTAAAATATAGAACTTTTACACACTCAACACACCCCCAAACTCAAGTTCTTGCTTGCCCTCAAGCAAATATGACCTAACTAAAATTAATTTTTTTTTTGGTTTGGCTTAATTCATCGAACTTTTCATTACCTACCACACATGTCTTATCACGAGCAATACCTTGTCGGATGTTTTTAGATTTATTCGGAATCATGCTATAGGTCTTGTGTAGTGTGTGCATGTTTTGTGAACACATATGTGCCTAGACTCCTTTAGTTTACTAGAATAGTTAAGCTACTCACTTGAATTTTTATGCTAAATTTCATTTTCTTGGAGGCAATTCTTAGGCTCCTTTAGTTTTTTTCTGAATTAGACTCTATGTTTTTCTTATTTTGAGTTGACTAGAGCCTGTTTTTGGGCACCTCTAGCTAACTTCCTAGAGCCGGTATTAGGCACCTCTAGGGGTATTGAGTCTAAGTTTTCCTTTTCTTATTTTCTTTTCCTAGAGCTAGTGTTAGGCACCTCTAGGGGCAACTCAAGTGGTTAACCTTTCCTACTCTAGTTTACAAATAGAAGTCTAGACAACATATAAGAGTCACAAAGGGTGTTTAAAGATCAGAACTATAGCAAGGCTCTAAACAGTTCGTTTTTTTGTTTTTTTGTTTTTTTGTTTTTTTCACAAAAATAAACTAAATAATAACTAATACTTAGACACAACTAACACTTCATTACTGGAGGGATGCCACCCTCAATGCATGATAACATGAAAGATAAAAAAAGAAAATAAAATACATCACAAAAGATATAAAATAGTAAAAACAGCAATTATAAGATAGAAACTTAAGTTGAGGAGCTGTCATCGCTGCTGCTGCTAATCTGGAGCTACCGGCGGACAGTGACTTTCATGGTAGGGGCCGGCAGTGTGCTGGGGGAGGCAGATGTTGTCTTCTTCTTTGCTTCCCTCGGTGGCTAGACACGGGTTGGTGAGATGTGTGGGGGCTTGTCCAGAACCTTGACCTTATCGTCGAAGCTGTTGTTGTTGCTGCTACTGCTGGCAGATCTGCCTTGGCTGGTGGGGCCTTCGCCAGTCTCGTTGAGCTTCTTCCTTTTCATTGGCGTGAAGTCCTTGAAGAGGTTTTGGGCAACTGAGGGCTCCCCGTCAGAATCCTGCCAGACGAAAGAGGAGGAGAACCCTTCAAAATATTATTTGTTGAGTTCCGGCAGGGGCTCCTTTCTTTTCTCGCCTATTGCAGTGGCAGGTTGGCTGCCGCCTTCAACTATCGTGGCCAGTGTAGGTGTAGAGGCAGCAGACGGAGTTGATGTAGAATTGATTAGGAATCATTTGAGGATTGATATCTCATCTTTTAGTGTGAAAATCAAAAGAAAAGTTGCTGTGGAAATGTGTTTGGCTGAGGGAATTTTGAGAGAAAATGAAATGAGAAAATTTTAACAAAAGTTGGTTATGAAAACTAAAATATAGTTTCCCTCTTTTCTTTTAATTAAATTAAACATTAAATGAGTCATTAAAATTAAAAAAAAATCTGGAGAAATCCTTCTTTGGGTAAATTAGCTCCTTAAAGATTCAAAGTTTCAATCCTTACAAAACAATCATGAACTTTTCAAAAATTACATTTTAGTCACTATTTCGAAATGTCACACTTCCAAACCTTATTTTGTAAAATTGATTTCACCACTCTCTTATATATATTAAAAGAGGGTTTTTAGATATTTTTCCATATTTTTAATGCATCCCGAACTAGGTTTTCCCTAAAACCACCTTTTATATTCGAACCGAAATTCAGACCGGTCCAGTTCAGACCCTAAACTTCCAAGCCCAAAATTGGGGTGTTACAACTCTCCCCCTCTTAGGAAATTTCTTCCTCGAAATTTCAACCGGAGAAAAGAGCACGATACCAAACTTCCCAAAGCAACACACAAAGCAACACAAGAGACTTAACCACCAAAGAACATCTTCCACCCAAAACACCACAAAAACAACTCCTCCTCAAATCAAACTTACACTATAACCCAACCCAACGCCACTACTTACTGTTCAAGACTTCCAGAACACTTAGATCTTAACCACAACTTAACCTTTCACACTTCCGAACTGCACATAACCCCAGCAACCCGAAGAACCTCCAAATTTTTACAACATACTCCACCTTAACTCATAACTCCCAAAACTGGCACACACGGTGACACCAACCCATCCAGTTTCAGCCACCATGTGACCCACAACCTTCACTGCTTCTAAAACCCCTTGAAAAACTGCTCAACTTCTTCCAAAGATTACCACGACAAGCAAAAATTCTTAAGCATCAACTGCTTACTCAAACTTCTCAACGTATCGATGACATTCCTTCACATCCGCCACTATCACTACCATAACGACTCACCAAAACTACTCTCATAACATTCGAAATCCACGTCACAAGACTCCAACCTTAACTCCGCCAGCTGTTCCACGAACCACTAGCTGACTTTAGAAAAGATTTACTTATACACGACTAGCCAACCACTTCCCACAAGAACTCGGCCAACCAACAATGGCCCTTGAACTTACATTGCCTTTCCACTTCAAGCTTTGACCATAACACTAGCCTTACCTGGATACCGCTCACTCTATACAAACATATTAAGATTACGAAACTTCTACTCATTCCAGGCCAAACCTTTTCAACAACCCTCAACACAACCTCCTCTCAACTCTTCGAAGGTTGCTACGAACCATCACCTACATAAACAACCCTCCTATTGCAAACATCAACGCCAAAACCCCCAGCACTCTGGAAACACATCCACTAACCTACAACATCACTTAACACAAAGAAACTACCACATTTATTAGCTATTCACAACCACTTTGACCGATTCTAACTTCAACTGGTAATCTCCTCACCACTACACCGCTAAACTCTTTAAGCACCAAACCACTTTCCTTCTGCCAACATGCTAGATCGCACTCAATATTATTAACAACTCGCTTACCACCCCCACTACTTCTAACATTCTCCTAGCACCAAAACAACTCTTAAAACCAACCATCCAACCTAATCCTACCACAACACTAACGGACCCAACTAGCTATTAGCAAGTGTGAACGTTCGTATGCATGGTCACCAATATGCCCTATCAATGCATGTGTACATGTATGCAAAACCTCTAATGTAATGTCGCATGTATGCATGTACCAACACACACACACACACACACATATATATATATATATATATATATATATATATATATAATATAGTATATAACAAATGGTTTTAACTGTGCATGTATGTCGGTTCACACCCACCTATAACATCCTCAGAATCCGCCTAAGAACAACCTCTTACCTCACTTTTAACTTGTCCAACTCTACCATTCTAACAATCCGCTAATCACAAAATACTCCACTAATGCCCTCTTCATACTAAAGTTGTTTTCAAAACAACACCGGCTGCTACCCCAAATTTACTAGCTAAAAGACCATACTCACTACGCAAGGAAAACCAAACCGAAACCAAACAAGGATAACTAGGGTAAAGGTTACTTAACAAGGTTACATGTAAACATCTCACTGCCTCGGGGCTTCAACAGACAAACTCTCTTCTTCGCAGAACCATCATTCTCTAGCCGCACCACCGCAGCATCAACCAACACTTTAAGATCATCACCGTCTCCCTGCGGTAACGAACCCTGACTACCCCGAGCCAACTCCAAACAATTTTGTCTCAAATGTCCAACAGACCTGCAATTCCAACAAGATCCATCCCCCAAGCTCCCCACACCTTTCTGCCCTTCTTGGCACCTCCGGACTCTGTCTCGGCTACGCTCATGACCTTTCTGAGAACCTTTTGCAACCCCTGAAGCTGATCTCACCACTCGAGGACAATTCTGCTTCACTTGCTCTATAGAACCACAGTTCCAACAAACTCCCGCGCCCCAACAACCTCCAACATGACACCTTCCACAACGGTCACACTTTGGCAACCGAGCTACCACTCCTTGGTCATATAGAACTTGACCCACATCTGTACTACCATCCAGACTTTGATTCACGCGAACCCTTCCGTCACGTAGCCTCTTACGCTGACCACTCTCGAGGTCAGTACCTACAGCTCTTTTGCTTATACTTATCTCACCAGCAAGATCTGAAGCCACACCCTCGCGTTGCTTCACCCCTGAGAACTTCTCTCCAAGGTACCTCTCATTAAAGGCAGACACAGAGAACTCCCAATCTATATCGTGGATATGCGTTGCCACCGCCATAGATGTCCACCAAGCACAAGCGTCTTCCAATATCAACGAGACAACACTTCCCAGCTTACAGGCGTAATCACACCCTTCCTGATCCAAAATCAGAATTATACTGGCTAACCAGACCTCGAACGCCTCAGGTGTCGAACCATGATACTCCACAGCTCCCAAATCATATAAATGATGTTTTGACAAACTCGCGTGTCCCTCAGTCGGCACGTCTTTAGGCCTCACTTTCACCACGGCCTGAGAGGTTCCCGACACTTCCTGAACCATAGGTGATGAACCCTTCATCACAGAACCAGCTTCCTCCTCCTGGCTTACTACCTCAAATTCAGGCACTGAAGACTGAGACGAAACACCTCCACTAAAAGGTGAATTCCACGCCTTAACAACCTGCTCTAAAGCAACAACCATCTCACCCAACTGCCATTCTCTCATCGATTCCATCGTGCTATTAATAACAAGCAACCATAACAAAACAAACAAAACAATCAGGCCAGCTTCAAGCAAGGATTCAAAACTCCAACTCCAAAAAAATACAATAGCTATAATAATAAGGCAATGGGTTTCCCGAATTCTCCCATTTTTCATGACATAACAATCAATAAAAACATTGATATCACAAACATCGAGCATATCAATCAACATACTTCGATCATGCTCTCATCAAACAACATTCACCCGTAACAGCATAATATCAACATATCATACCCATCACATTTTCATCATTTATAAAATCAACTCACAACACAAGTATATCATCAATACAAGTTCACATTAGCTCATAGAAGATTTATAACCAAAAAGCATGATAAAACATTAACAATTCGCTCAAAGACGCACTTTTCAACCAACTTTCAACCATACTTCAGAACAAACTTCAAACACTTTCTATAACAACTTACCATTGCCCCAAATATTTGCAACTTAGCTCTGATACCACCAAATGTAACCCCCTTAGCCCTGCCTAGACGGTTGACCCGAACTACGAGGATTACACGGGGAAAACCAAAGTCAACCCGAAAGTCAACCTTGATTAACGACCCTTTTTTTCTTTTTAATCTTATCTAGATGCACATTAACCCTAAGCGTACCCTTGAGAAAAACATACTTGAAAAATACAGCGATCGGAAAGCAATAAGGGACTCAATTGCACAACATACAAAGTTATGGACCAAAATGTAAATTCTGGAAAGATAGAGGATTTAACTAATTTTAAGGTTACCAATATCAAATTAGTCATATTACATGCTTCCCTGTCAAATTTCACCTTAAACGGACATCTCAAACTCAAGCAATTGTATAAATAAAATTTGGGACTAAAACGTAAAGCTTGCAAACCTCAAAACTATTCAAATCAGTGCCCAACGGTCATCTGTTTCGGAACGAGGGTTGACCGTTCGGAAACGCGGGTTCGTTTCAAGACCAGTATCGAAACAGGGCCTGGCAGTGGCCAAAGTGTTTCGAAACACCTCTAGCCGTTTCGAAACGCCCAGGCCAAATCATGCACCCGTTTCGAAACAGCCCAGGGTGTATCGATACACCCTGCCCAGAAACAGCAGAAAATTCTGGTTTTACACATCCAAACACCAACAAACATACTTTAAATCATTCCTCAACATATCAACAACATGCCAAGCATCATAACTACCAAATTGCATTAAATCTAGATACAAATCAAACCTTAGGTGCACCAACTCTTTCAACACATCCAACACTTGATCATGCTTTTAAAACAAGAAGCATAGCATAACAACTTATGAATAAGAAGATTCAAATGTTGCAAAGCGATAAACAACAAGATTCAAACCACAAACCAAATATGGTCAACATACTCAATCTCATTACACATCAATATAAAAGACTCTTCCCCCCATTGCCTTTATTATCTATAGCTATTAACCGAGACATACTTCTCAAGTGGAGCTCTCCTTGAATCCCTTGCTTCTTGCTACCCCAACTTCAATTATCTGCATTGATGGACACAAAGGAGCGTAAGCACATAATGCTTAGTGAGCAATGCTCAAAACCAAAACACCATCAATGCAGCAAATCATAAAACCCTCTTCAAAAGTAAGTGCAATTCAATAAACCCAAGCATTGTTTGAAAAACCCCCCTTTTGAAACAACATGCTTAAAACCATGCATTTCCCCACATGAAATCCAACCCTTAGCTTAGAAAAGCTAATCAACTCACCTCAAAACATATTCTTGCAAAACCATCAATTAAAACCTCCCCATGCATGAACACCATATTCAAAGTTAAACTCAAATTCCTTGAAAAACATTTCCCTCATGCCTAATGATCATTTCAAAGCAAAACCTTTGGAAAACCATTTGTTCCCTCTAACTATCTCATGCATTCAACAAATGCACAACACATGAACTACCAAAAGCAACATTTACATTACATGCCTTTCTAGACAAGTCTTCACAAGACTTCAATGCATTAAAGAGATTCCATGCACATATACACCATTCACAATAGAAGATAAACACTTGTTCAAGCTTAACAAGTAATACATGCACTCTTAAACCATTACACACTTCCCATGCATCCTTGCATCATTTCGAGCATCTCTCGCTTCATTACATTCGAGAACATTACATTGGCTTTCAAGTGATAATTCTCAAACCATTTCAACTCAAGACACAATCGGATACGCGGATTACAAGCGTTGTCCCACACGCTTCATACACACTACCGAACGACACAAGGTGGAGTTTGCCGGTACAATGTCAACCCCTCAACACCTGTGATGGAGTTTAGCGGTACAATCACAACCCCTCAACATCACTCATCGGAAGTTGTATAACTCACTAGCGAGAGCCGGGACACACCACAAGGCATACACATGGGAGCTACCTCAACCATTGTAATCACCTTAACCAAGCTCACACACGGGAGCAACCCTCCACCGTTGTGACGCTTAACAAGGTCCACCCACGAGAGCCATCCTCCATCGCGGTGACACTTAACAAAGTCCACCCACGAGAGCCATCCTCCGTCGTGGTGACACTAATTTCCTCAATCGCTAGGGTACTTGGATGGAGTTTACGGTACAATCACAACCCCTCAACATCCAAGGCGACTCAATTCACGGTGCACCCAATCCTATAGTCGGCTAACTATATCCGATTAAAGTAACCGACAACCACTTACATCACTTGCCAATATAACCATTTTACCGCATTAATCCATTGTTTTTACGAGCATAACAAAAATGCCAATTCCACAAGCATCACATGTTTAAAATCATATGCACTCAACACATGCAAGTCAAGGATAACTTACCTTGTGCATCTTTAACATAATGGCATTAATAAACCTACATTAAACCATGTCCAAACATGCTTAAAAACAGTAACTAAAACACAATCATCCCAAGTGCATTTAAAAACCAAAACATAGCACAATCCAAGAGAGAAATTTCATCCACTTACTCTTGAGCTTAGCTAAGTTGTTTAGACTTAAACTAAGCTCTGAAAACCTCATCCAAAATGTTTCAAAGCTGGAAAACTCTTTACCACTCACCGATACACAAAACTATGCTAGCCGACAAGCCTTCCAAGCATTTGAAACCTCCAACGCCACCTCTATTGCTTCCGGATCATTCTCCCCTGTTTTAAACACATAACAACAGAGGATTAATGCATCATCATGCATTAAAATCACCAGCAACACACCAAAACTCGCTGCTCTACATAAATCCAACATTTCGGCTACCAAACACAACCGAAATCACCTCCAAACTCTTCCAAAACATAACCCAGCCAAGATCCATCACTTCCAACCATTTCTAAACATCAATTAACATCCAAAATGAACCCAAACTCGTCCTTATACCTCCAGCATTAACAAAACACCAAGATCACCCCAAAAACCACCATTTTCACAAGTAAAAACTTAGGAAAATCAACCTATTCGGGATTGCATTGATTAAACCTCCATTTCACATCATTTAAACATCCAAAATACATTAAAAAGACATCTCAAAACAGAGCCCAAACATCCAATACGAAATTCTTCAAAATTAAATCCAAATCTTGAATTTTAAGCCAAAATCAAGATCACAACATTAAAACCTTTAATAAAACTCAATTTAAGGATTGAGAACTTGGGAATTTCAATAAAGAACTGAGTATTTAGAGGAGAAGAACATCCTTACCTCTAAATGTGGATTTCTCCTTGATTAGAGTCAAAATCCTTGAAAATTCAATAAGCAAATGAAGAGGATTTGATGTAGAATTGATTAGGAATCATTTGAGGATTGAAATCTCATCTTTTTAGTGTGAAAATCAAAAGAAAAGTTGCTGTGGAAATGTGTTTGGCTGAGGGAATTTTGAGAGAAAATGAAATGAGAAAATTCTAACAAAAGTTGGTTATGAAAACTAAAATATAGTTTCCCTCTTTTCTTTTAATTAAACTAAACATTAAATGAGTCATTAAAATTAAGAAAAATCTGGAGAAATCCTTCTTTGCGTAAATTAGCTCCTTAAAGATTCAAAGTTTCAATCCTTACAAAACAGTCATGAACTTTTCAAAAATTACATTTTAGTCACTATTTCAAAATGTCACATTTCCAAACCTTATTTTGTAAAATTGATTTCACCACTCTCTTATATATATTAAAAGATGATTTTTAGATATTTTTCCATATTTTTAATGCATCCTGAACTAGGTTTTCCCTAAAACCACCTTTTATATTCGAATTGAAATTCAGACCAGTCCGGTTCAGACCCTAAACTTCCAAGCCCAAAATTGAGGTGCTACAAATCTCTTCCTTCTTATTCTCCTCTTCTTTGTTTTTCTTCATTATTTGGTGGGTGAGAAGTGAGCCCGTGAGCTCACCAAGCTTCAAAGTCTTGAGATTTTTGGCTTCGATGATGGCGGTCATTTTTGAGTCCCATGACTCGGGAAGGGAGTAGATAAGCTTTCGGACAAGCTTCTCTTCCGGAATGGCTTCTCCATAGCCTTTGAGTCCATTGGTGATGGTGGAGAATTGCCTTCTAGTTCATCCAATCCCAATTCAAAAAATGAGGGTATTACTAAACCGAACCTTGGTTTTATTATCCAAAATAGTTCATCCAATACCAAGCTCTTTCAATCTGGGATAAAAGAGTTGTTTCAATCCCTTTTCTAAACTCTAAACGTTTTAAGTTCAAATATTATGGGTTGTTACAACAATGGAAATTCATGACTTTTCTAAGTATACCCTCGATTTTATATCGAAATCTTGTTTTGATTTTCTTTGCAAATGCTTGGTGTATTCATGATCAAGGAAGAGAAATTGTTATTGATATTGACCAAAGTGTTTTGTGTAAAGTTTAGGGTTTAAATATTTGGGGATTGATGATGAACACTCCTTGGGGCATTCTCAACTTGGCTCCGTAACCGTTCTTGATGCCCATGACCGTATCCTCCATCTTATCAGCTCTTGGTGGATTCGTCCTTTCGGTGGGAAATTTTCTACCATTCGCCAATTTGATGCTTTTTGGCTATGTTGTTTCCGTGAGGGTAAACGCTCAAACCTTTGCCAAATCATGTTTTCCAACTTGGTATATCTTGTTCAACACCGTCACACCGATCAAGTCAAGTCTTTCTTCTATGGCACGGCTTTGAGCTTCTTGTTCCATTCCTTGGAGATCGAATGTTCTCATGATGCCACTGAGCCTATTGGCAAGCCCATCGATGAACACTCTCTTTCTCGTGCTCATTTTGAGCACATTGATCATGAATAGGTTCGTGTTAATCGCCCTTCTCCTCAAGATGATCAACCTCCTTCGGTCGCTCCACAAGGTTCACAAGTCCAACAAGCTCAAACTTCTATGGATGGACACATGGCGTATCTAAATGAGCAATTCACATCCTTATGGACTAATATTGCTTCTTTAGATACAAACATGAATGCGGGATTTGCGGCCATTAATTATCATTTTACATCGTTGGAGGATCGAGTCAAGGCCCTTGAACAACAACAAACTTCCATGGATGTATCTCTCACCGCCTTCCATGGTGCTTGGCTCAATCATACTCGAAAGTCTCAAACCAACCATGGTGATGATGATGAAGAGGACAAGGACGAAGACTATGGGGATGAGTAGTTTTTTAGCATCTCATTATATATCATATCATTTGTGATTTCTATTTTATTATGCATTTATGTTTTATGTTTTAGGAACCCTGTGCTTTGATTTTGTTTTCAGAATTAAGTTTAGATTTAAGTTTGAAGTTATTTTTAGCATCTCATTATATATCATATCATTTATGATTTCTATTTTATTATGCATCTATGTTTTATGTTTTAGGAACCTTGTGCTTTGATTTTGTTTTCAGGATTAAGTTTAGATTTAAGTTTGGAGTTATTTTGACCTATTATTGCTTTGGATTTTAATTTGAAGTTTAATGTTATTATGTTGCTTTAATTTGTGCTTTATTGTTATATATCTTGTCTATATCCTTGATTGTATACATTGATTTTGATCTAACAAAAAGGGGGAGAAGTGTAAAAATATATTTTTTTTACAAACTTTTAAAAACCAATCTTAAATTAAGGGAGAGTAAACTTTTCAAAGTTTTCAAAATACTTAAAAATTACTTTGGTTTTGTTATATCAAAATGGGGGAGATTGTAAAATCTAATTTGATTTTGATATAACAAATTATCTAAGGACCTATTCGTAAAAGTAAATAAATTTTTAAGTATTTCAAAGTCTCACAAATTGACAAGAAATTTGAACCAAAATTGTTTCTAAGTTAAATAATTTTTTCAATTTTTTTTTCTAATTATTCAAGCCCAAACCTTACTTGTACGCTAAGGCGTATCGATCCGCTATAGTCGTATCGATACAGTTTTAAGGTTCTAGAATTTTAATTGACAAAAGCATACCGATACGGCTATACCCGTATCGACACGGTATTCTTTCTAGGCTTAATTTTAAGGCATAGCGTACCGATATAGTTGTCTTCGTATCGATAGAGTTTGATCTGATTCGATAAATATTTGCATTTAAAGTTTTCGGCCATTGCTTGTCAGTTATGATTTCAGCAAAATTTCAAACGGTCGCTGGACCGTATTGATACGCTCATATAGCGTATCGATACACTTTTTGCTAAAGTTTTCCTCAAGATTCTTGTGAGAAAAAATCGTATCGATACGGTCTTAGAGTATCGATACGCCCTTGTTTTTACACTATGCCCGTACCAATACGCCTATACATGTATCGATACGCCCTCTTAAATGTGCACAACGGCTCTTTCTATTTTGATACATGTATCGATACAGTTGTTCGAGTAATGATACGGTAGGTTGCAGAAGTGCACTTATTGTAGGAAAAATGGAGCCCAATGGCTCTATTGATGATCTCAACCACCACAACGGCTAGAAATCAATGCAAGGGTATATAAACAAGCCACTAATGATACAACAACAACTATTGAACTTATTTGCAGCAATCCAAGCATATATCCAAACCCTTGAGCTTAAAGAGTCAAATTCTTGTAACCCAACTTGTGTAATTCTCATTGTATTATTTCTTTTCAAGTTTGGGGAATAATTAAGTGTAATTTGGAAATACATCAACCTAGTGAGAGATATTTTTCAGATTGCCAAACTTTCTTTGTATTTGAGAGAGTCTTGTTTAATCTTTGGGTAGAAAGATTAATCGATTTGTAAGGTTTCCTCCTAATACGAGAAAAGAGGACGGATTTCTAGAGAAATTGGTTGAAAATCCTTAGTGGGAGCTAAGGTAGTGGATGTAGAGCTTATTCTATGCTTGAACCACTATAAATTGCCTTGTCCTTATTTTTCACATTTTCTATTTGCTCCTTTCATTTTTTAAAAGCCAATTCGCCCCCTCTTGGCCATTTTCGGTTCGATTGATCCACTTAACAATAATAATCATGGTATATGTATATTTATGAGGATTGTTCAGGAACGAATATCGAATCAAGTGGAATATTTTGGAAGCTCAGATGAGGATTTTAGCGATATCAGCTTAAGGTTAGTACACCTTGAACTCCTATTACTTTATGAGCATCATAAATGTGATTGTTTTGCTTGATAGTGTTTGCAAAATAAGTAGACGATGAATAAGCATGTTGTGAGATCGGTATCATGAGACTTGATATAATTATGAAATGCATGATGATGTTGCAAATATGATGGGACTCGTGGAGGCTTTAGAGACCATGTGAGGTCGTTTGAGATGCTCGTATGATTATTTGATGGTTATTTGATTTATTGGAATAATTGTGATGCCTTGTATGCTTGTTCGAATAGATTGATGAGATTTATTGAGAATTATGCTTGAGGGTTAACATACTCGATTAAATGATTATGGAACCGATAATTAATATTAATTGGGTGAATGCGTTAGTAAGCCAACTCTAATGACTTTCATAAGCTTTAGGGATCGAATAAAGTGCGGTAATATCGTAATTTGAGAAAATGATATGAACCCGCGAATAGGGTATCGATACGAGCTTTGGCCATATCGGTATGCAATTGGGATCTGTATTGGTACGGGTTGACCCATACCAGTATTTGAGGAAATCTAGGATTTCCAATAAGTAATATCAGTACGCATATGAGTATTGGTACCTGGGGTACCGTATCGATACTCATGTTCAAGTATCGGTACCCACTGAACAAAATAAATTATAATGCTAATAAAATATGGGAATTTACGTGGGATGATAATGAGATAATATGGGTTAATAAAGATAATAAATGAGGATGAATAATGTATAGTTTCATATTAAATTAACAAGTTGGTAAACCGAAATGGATGGCTTGATAATTGATAGAAACCATAGAGTTGGTAATCATGTAATGTTGTGTGTTGTATGGTGATCGTGTCAATGTTGTGTGCAGTTTGGACACTTTTGTGGTTGAATCACTGTTGATTGATGGGATTCGGATACCCAGAGAAAGAGTGTTGCAACACCATCATTGTAGATGTTGAATGTACGTTCCTGACACTGTGTGACACCAGGCCTTATTCAATGATACTCGAGGAGAGATGCAGAGTATGGGTGTTTGTTCCCGAGGTTGTGAGACAGCGGGCCTCACCTAGAGAGAGTGTATGTTCCCGAGGTTGTGTGACATCGGGCCTCACTCAGAGTGTACATTCCCGAGGTTGTGTGACACCGGGCCTCTCTCCAAGTTTATGGTATGACTTTTTGTGCGTTTCCTATGTTGATCTAGTAAGATCCCGAGTATGGTTGGGCTTGTCATGTATGATGTCTTGCTATGATGAGAGCATGTGTTTATGCAACTAGTGGTAGCGCTACATGTTTATTTATCTATCTTTATTGCTCGTACTAGCTTGGATGCTTATGTTTATGATTAGCATGAAGTATAGTAGAGTAGTTGTGTACCACTAAACTTTGTAAGCTCAGCGCTCGAAATTGTTGTTTCCATGCGTAGGTTAATCGTTGGATCGTGGGATCGAGGAGTACTATCAGTTCGAGATTCTAGCACATGGTGTTTTCCAGAGTACAGTTCTTGGATTTAGTGGGCTATGTATTCATACGAACTTAAGTGGTCGAGTTTGTAATTCTTACTTTTGAAGTGGTGTTAATTAAGTCGAATATTTGAATGTTTTAAATTACAGTGGAGCTCCTTTGTAACAATTTTAATTGTTTATCTATGTTTTCAACTATTGGATCTAAATGTTTTGGAAAATAACTTGTTTGGGCTAAACCTAGTTTGCGAAATTTTATGGTTTGGTTTGGGCTTGAGGCCCAAATTGTGACATCCGGGTTGGGGTGTTACCGGTTGATTTCTTTTGTAACAAGTTAGGACACATGTGAAGAAATTAAACTTCAAAAATGAGTAACTACTTTGGTTATTTTGAGTGATCCATAGGTTATAAGCTTTATGGTCCCACAATTAGGAATTATTTAAGGAGAGGTCTATAACATTTTTGAGATGTTGAGTTTAGATGGAGAAATAAGGTTAGATAAATTAATTTTGAGAATTAACATAATTATAATTTAATTCCTACTATCATTTTTGACGATGTTTAGGTTTTCACACCTATCATTGATCAAGAAGTGAATCTAGAACCTCAACAAGACAATGTTGAACAACTTTCATTCAAGATAAGGTAATTGTTTCAGAAGAACAAACTCAACAACCTTAAAAAGCAAGTGTCGTTAAAGAGGTCCACAAGAGAACGAAAAAAATACTATTCCAAATTATTATATTGTATTTCTTCAAGAAATAAGGATAATAATGGAATGATAGAAAATGACTCAATCATTTTTTTATCAGACCATAAAATGTTCTAACTCTCAAAAGTTGTTTGATGTCATACAAGGAGAATATAATTTTATGCAAGGTAATAATGTTAAGGAACTTGTCTCATTACCTGAAGGTGCAAACCAATTGATTATAAATGAATATTTAAAACAAAGAGGAATACAAATGGTAATGTAGATAAGTATAAGGCACGTATTGTATCTAAAGGATATACTCTAAAAGTTGACATTGATATTGTAGATACTTTCTCTCTAATTTCATTGAATGACTCTTTTAAAGATTTTAATTTGAGCTACATTAGATGGATGTTAAGCTTTTGTTTTCAATGGCGACATTGAAGAAATAATGTATATGGTACAATCATAGAATTGTGTCTAATGATACAAAATTAATGATATGTAAATTAAAGAAATTCATCTATAAGCTTAAATACGACTCTTATCAATGGTATTACAAATTTCAGAATGATTATCTCATTTGGTTTTGAGATAAATTTGGTTGATGATTGTATATACTACAAGTTTAGTGGAAGTAAACCAAGTGACACTCATATTGCTAAAAGAGACAACTTTAGTCTTACTCAATGCCTTATGAACCCAGAACTGGTGGATGAAAGGCTTAGCGCCTAACCACCAGACCAACCTCTTATGTTTGACAATAGACGCAAAATAGAGTATATAACCTCATTGAAATAGGTTGTTTCTTCTTATCAATGAATCTTCTGATAGAATCCATGAAAATTCTTCTATTGCTGCTCCATTTCGTAAGCAATATAAGAACATCGTAAGGCAATTGGTTTTACAACAAGAACATATCCAAGTACATAAACGTGAGCAAATCATTCTTAGTGTACATTTTCCTCAACAGAATTGTTTGTTCATCTTCATCGCCTTGCATAATAGCTTGTAAAATTGCACAACCGTCTAGGAAGAACATCCAAGTCAGCTTATGATCATCGTACGACTTCAACACCATTAGATTGTAGCATCTCTTCAAGCTATCAGTCTCTATCTGGATCCGATGTATAACTTTTCCTTTTCGACCCCTATGTTCTTCACGAAATGTATTGCTAATCGATGGCTTAATTTGCTCGTATTCATACAGACCGGGATTGCCGTGGTGGATGGGTCCGATCGAGATCACCGTCAGCTTAAAATACTTTATGAATTCACGGCGAATGATGAAGGTTGATGGAACCCTTTGGATCAATAGTTGGTCAACTTCGAAAGCTTCGTCTAATGACTTGAGTTTCTCGATATCGTATTTGCTGAAAATGTAGTCCCTCTCTTCTACTGCAGTTGCTATCCCGGGGAACTTTTTTTTGTAGGTACTTCTTTGACTGGTGGAAACAACTCCGTCAGGGACACTGGCGGCGGCGCCTCCTTCTTTCTGGGACGACATTTTTCAAGCTGTGCGATTCAAAGTGATTGAACATGGTGGTTTTGCAACTGGTTTTGGCTGAGTGAGTGATGATGGATAAAACTTGCAAATGGATAAAATATACACGGAAACAACCTATTTTGATAAGGTTATATACTGTATTTGGTGTCTATTAACAAACTTAGGAGGTTCGTCTGTTGGTTAGGCGCTAAGCTTTTCATCCACTAGGCTTCGTGTTCAAATCCTACATCATGCATTTCTTAATTTTAATTAAATATTTACCTTAAAACCAATCAAATGATGTTATATGTCATCATCTGGTTGGTTAAAATTTAATATAAAAAATAATTATTTTTTATAAAAAAATATTGTGATATCACGTCAGTATCGCCATGTCAACAAATCATACTATGTAGACATGCCACGTCATCAAAGAGTATTGACCGTTAATTGATTGACGGTTTCCATCCAACGAAGGTGAATTTTGAACGAAAATGAAACGTTAAGGGCATGTTTGCACAAAAAAAATAGGTGCCAAAGTGATCAAGAAGTCAAACGTTGTGTGCTATTTTTGACTTTATGCCAAAATTAAAGTACATAAATATCAAGTTCCTAATTGTTAAAGACAATTCAGAGTGTGTGTATGTCAATAGAGCATGTTGGTACAAACGTCGTAGTTGCGCGTTTATTAAGAAAATTCATGAGCACACTACTCATGTGGTTGTGAAGTTATTTAAGGATATTCAGTTTGAGCGAAAGTTTGTAATTTTGAAAAATGCTGATTCGTTTTAGACACAATTTAAGTCATTTCAGTTTAAAGATATTTGAGATTATTTTTTATAGAAATAAAGTTCTTTTGGTTTATGCACACTCTGATTTTAATAAAGTTTGATCATCTCACTAAGGTTCAGGAGGACCAATCGGAAATAGGCATGTTCAGTTCACATTTCACGTAATTTTCCATGCTATACATCCATGATTGATCTAAGTCATTTGACTATATTTGTATATGTTATCATTGATAGGTCTAGTCATGATTGATACAGTGAAGGCTGCTTTTATTCTATATGGATATAGTTGATGGACAAGATTGTTATAGAATATACCTATTATATACTAGCAAATTTTGAGCTCATAAGGTTGTACATTTATTAGGAAACATATGTTGCCTAAGTGGGAGATTGTTCAATTAAAATCTACAATTGTGGGCACATGTCTATAATGTATGATGCTATTATAAAGTGTGACACAAAATTAAGTGATCAATTATTTTAGGCATGTCATATGTATAAAAGTGTCATGAAAATAAAAGTGTAGATACCATAAGATGTATTTACAATTAGATGAAGATCACAACTAACTTCTAGGCGATCTTTATTAAAAAAAATTAACGTTTTAGTTTATTGATATATTTGGGTATTCTTCCGCATTCAATTTATTTAGTTTATTAAATTATGGTTTAATTCTAACCATACTGATCACAAACTTCGAGTCAAATATGTCATGAAAATTCAGATCAAATCTGAGAAGGATAAAAATTCTATACACAGGCGGTGGAAACTGAAAGTTTCCACAAGCGCCTTAATTTTAGGGTATATGGAGTTAGTTTAGGGTATAGAGTTTAGGGGTTTATGTGTAGAGGGTTAGAATTTAGGGATAGTTGTTTCAATTTAAGGTTTAGGGTTATAATTTAGGGTTTATAGGTTAAAACCTAAATCCTCACCATATTACCCTAAAAACTAAACCCTAACCTATAAACCCTAAATTATAACCCTAAACCCTAAATTGAAACAATTGCCCCTAAATTCTAAACCCCTACACCTAAACCCCTAAACCTTATACCCTAATCTAACCCCCTTATACCCTAAAACTAAGGCGCTTGTGGAAACTTTTTGTTTCCACCGCCTGTGTATAGGATATTAATCCATCTGAGAAATGTTTTTAGTAAAATTTAGCTGTCTGTAGGAGTTCCTTAAAAGAAAATTTTTGGTTCTTCCCTTTAATAGAGTTTTGACCGAAAGGTTTGTCTAACTTGATCTTGGATTAATATAGTTCGCTTCAAAGGTCGTTGAGACTTTTTTTTTTTTTTGAATATGCTGGTGCGATGCAAGGGTAGCATCTGTTCAACTTTCTAAGTCTTTTCAAAGACGGCACACACAATATGATATTACTGGTGCTCGAACCCGGGTCCCAAGGGATGATAAACATCTACCTTTGCCACCAGGACACAAGGGGATGAGCAAAAGTCGTTGAGACTTGATCTTGAAAGTCTACGTATGAAGAGTCACTTCTTTGGCATATTCAAGTTCTCGTTGCAATCCGTTACAAGGAAATTGTCAAAAATTTGACAGTCCAATCAACCAATGAAATACATAATAAAGAGGAACCTTAGATTTTTCTCATTTGTTCAAAATAAAAAGAAACCGTCCATTTTTCTCATTTGTTCTCCCACTAAACATGTTCGTCTTGAGCAACTTCTCCATTTGCTTGTTTCTCATGCTCCATCTCAACAGTTTCGTCAGCAGTGGAATTCTTTGTTTCTCCACATCCTTTGTTATTGCGATAGATGCAATAAAGGATGAGTTGCATGAACCCCAGCCCACACCCAAAACCATTGGGGATCTGCGAATGTACGTCAGCTGGTTTATATCACACAATGATATTGGAGGCTTTTATAAGAAGAATAACTCTTTTAGACCCACAACTTTATCAATTTAATCATTTTAATCCTTAAACTTTTATTACATTTTTTTTACTTCTAAAATTATTTTGGCATAAAGTCAAAAAATGCTCCTAACGTTTGATTTAATAGTCATTTTGCCCCCTATTCTTTTTTTGAAACAATTTAACATTCAACGTTTTATTTTAGGTCAAAATGATCCTTCCGCGGATGAAAACTGTTAGTCAATTAACGGTAAATGACTTGACAATGAAATGACGTGACAAACTCACATGGTAGTGTCATATAAACAAAAATGTTGACTTGAAAGAATGTCACATCAGTCAATTTTTTTTATAAAACCATACAAAATATAAAATTATTTTTTTTGATGACATGTTATTCTGTCAAGTCATTTCAAGTTGTTTACTGTAATTTGACTAACAGTTTTCATCCGCATCTATTTTAACCCAAAATAAAACGTTAAAGGTTAAATTGTTTCGAAAAAGAAAATGGGCCAAAATCAAATATTATGGACATTTTTTTGGTATTATGCCAACTTTTTGTGAAATTGATCCAAATATAATGAAACAACAACTTTTAATATATTCATTAAAATTTCAATAAGAATAAAATAGTCGGCGTCAACTTAATGATTCCTTGTTGTTGCATTACATTTCGGTCAATTTGATAAAAGAAGTTTGAGGGTGAGAAGTAGTGCAATAAAAGTTCAAGGGCTAAAATGATTAAAGTAATAACGTTAGAGGGTCAGAAAGATCATTCTACTTTTTTATAAAGTGAGGTGAAAAGGTATTTGAACCTGAAGTTTGAATTTGTTTAAAGTTGGGTAAAAAGAGAAACTTACAGCAATAAAAGCATCACGACCAAGTAGGCCGAACACAAACCATGAAGTACCACATAGGAATACAAAGAGTGATAAGAAAAATGGCATGAACTCCACACTCTTAGTCTTCATCACCAGCCTCTGTATCACATTAAAAAAAGAGAGATTGAGTGCAAAATTAAAAGCCAAAAGAAGAACTTTTTTTTTTAATTTTTTAGCTGGTCTCTCGATTTTTAAGACTTCGCCTTGACTAATGCGGATCGACCCGTGCAACACACTAAATTTGGTAAGTGGGTCTCTCAGCGGAGATTTTTTGTATACACAACACGTAAAATTCGAGACCTACTTGAGCGATAATAAGCTGCTTACCACTTGAACCAACCCGTTGGTAATAAAAGGGGTGAAGAAAATTAGAGGAAGAAGCTGAGCTCACCATGATTGAAAGGGGTGAAGCATACATGATAATGGAGAAAATGGTAGCAGCAAGACCAAAAAAGAGCTTTCTGGGATTGGCATGAAGGGCGAGGAGAGAGATGAGGGCAACAGCACAGAAAACAGCGAGAACTAAAGTGAAGAGCCCGAGGATTTTAGCCTTCTCCTTTCTCGATGCATACCAGATGAAAATGAGCACATAGATGGACTCGATTACCGCGCCAGCCCCATTGATTGTTGAAACCAGAAGGTTGTGTTTTGATACAAAGGGAAGCCCATACCTGAGGATTTACCAAATTACAAATGATTCCAAGGACCAAAAATCATTTTTCCACTTAATAATTAATGAAAATACTTGAATTTTAATATTAAAAAAATACTTTTGATAAGTGATTTTAGACTCAAACTCAAAATGTTTATTCCCTCCAGTTTGGTTTTAAAATAACAAGTTTAACCATTATTAGTTCTCAAATTCAATTTTCACTAACTTCAATAATACTTTTTGACAATTTGTCTAAAATAAAAGTTTTATCTTTCTAAAAATATTTTTGATAGCAATACTAAACACAATTTTTAAACTCAACTTTTTAAATTTTTTTTATAATATTTTTTAAAATTACTTTTTCACCGCAATTTTTATAATTGGTGCAAACTATTGCCTATAATACAAATGACTCGATATAAAAAAATTGAAAATATTTGGCTGTTTAAACATTGTTTTTGTCTACTCTTCATAAAAATGAACCACTGTCTTTTTCTCCTTGAAAATTACAGGTGGGGAACAATTTGACACAACCTAAAATTTGGATCAAAGAAATAAATAAAAAAATATATCGAAATTTAAGCATTTGATAAAATCAAGGCAGGGTATGAATAAACAGTAGAAATTTTGGACCGTCATGTCTTCTGGATCAGGAAATTCCAGGGAGCACAAAATCAACCCACGAGTATAAAGACAACTTCACAAAAATACCCTGAAAAGTAAAATATACTCGATGGTTTCTAAAATCAAAGATGAATTAAAAAAGAAAAACTAATGGTGTAATTATACCTAAACAAACTTATTTATATATATATATATATATATATATATATATTCTGCTGTAATAACTTGATAGTTTGTGTTCATTATTTTTAACCTTTTGAAAATGCATATGATGTTCAAATTACGTTTTTTTGATCATGGATCATCTAGGGGAACAACACCATTCTTACTATTGTAAACACTCGATGGGTTCACCTTCAACCAATTTTTAAAATGTAGTTGAATGATATTTTCGATCGAATCAGTTATAATAGTAATAAAAGGTTATAATTTTGAAATGTATGATTAGATTAGAGAAGGTAGGTAATTGGGTTTGAATTGAAAATGGCTCACCAAGCAGAGAGGAGACAGTTGAGCAAGGTCATGACATAAGGTATTCCTGAGAATTGTTCTGTGGACTTACTTCTAATGATTCTCCTGAACGTAATCCTTCAAAAAAAAATATTAACATAATAGAACTATTAATAATTCTCCAAATCACCATTTTAGAAGAAAAAATATATCCATACACATCATTCCCAAATGTGTAGAGAAGAGCATGATTTGAAGGGAAAATATTTTATTAATTGCCATTTTTGCAGAAAAAGAAGGGATGGAATTTCAAAGAACTATAATAACAAAAACTAAAAGCATTATTCTTCATTCTAAGAAACATAGAGAACCCTATTTGAACTTTGAATGAAATTTTTATACTTTAACATACAAGAATCAAGATTAATCTTTGTTTGATTTTTTTTTTTCAGAGAAAAGGAGACCAGTGGCTTTGTTCTACATACGTTGGAGCCAAGAAGAGGAACAGAGCAGTGGCATTTCCTGTTCCAAAGAAGGAAAATAAATTAGAATAAATATTCAAAAGAAAATAAATTAAATTGAAGAAAGGGAAGAGAAAAAGACCCACCAAAAACACCAAAAATAAAGTGCAAAACTTGCATTGTGTTTTCAAACCTTATTCCAATCCCAATGCAGTGTCAGGGGAAACAAGCAAACAATAAGAACAAGCCCAATGCGGTTTATATAGAAAACTAAAAGTTCAAATGAAAGAAAAAATGACTACACAAACATTGAAATATGTGTTTTGTTGTTATTCATTGGGGGTTCTTGAACGGTTTATTCTTATGGCATAAACAATAACATTATTCAATTTTAATCCCACATTGAAATGGCCCTTTTCTGGATTTTGCTCTTTATTTTTTATATTAATTTCCTAAATATTAGGATTGCTTTGTTTTCTTTAGCATTTCTTCATAATCTTTTTAAAAAGAAATCACACATTCCAAACATTTCTTTGCAAGTAAGAGTAAGGTGAAACATTCAATTTCTTTAAATTTTGTTTTAGGTGAAGCATTCGTAGAGATGATTTGGATATAATTACCAACAAAATGAAGTAACCTTTAAAAATTCCATTTAGTAGCTTCAATACTCTTTTGTATATATATCTTACTTCCTACTTATGGGATTGTAGTTTAGGATAGGAAAAATGGACGAAATTTATTTATGCAAAAGGAGAAGACAAATATAATGAGAGGAAAATGAGGAAAGTTACGTGAACAATAATCATAGCTGAGAGCAAGAAAGAGTCTTCAAGTCAGGGATTGTATACAAAATTTTATATTAGAAAGTGTGATCTTTTATACTTAGTAAAATTATATGAGAATTTAAAATTTCTAGAAGGTGCGAAATCAAATTGTTTATATAAAATACGAAATATCTCAATAATATATGAGAATTTAAAATTTTTTAGGGGTGCGACTCCCCCTAGAAACTCTTGATCCATCTTGTGGTTCCACTTCTACAACAGTCAATTTATAGTATTAGAGTTTCTTTTTCAAGTTTGACATTTATTTTTCTCGATTTGTGACATTTAGTTATTACTTATTACTCCTTTTTAAGTTTTATTATTACAATTTGCAACATATGTATCGTTTTAAATCTTCCGCTAATTGCGTAATTGGTTATTAATGAGGTGTAATTTGTAATAACTATGTTTTTAGCCTAGTGATAGTAATAACAAATAAACAATTTGTCAAATTTCAATATTCAATATGTTTAAATAAGTCATCTATGCAGGGGTAATTTGCCGCTGTAGTAATTTTTTATCAACTAAATAATAATAAATTAATAACAACATCAACATTATTAGTTTTAATAATATAGGGCTTAAGGGGCATGTCAGTATTCAATAAGTTATTGTACGAATGGAGAATTCTAGAATTAATTAATTATTTTAAATTATAGTTTTTCTATAAAAAAATGATATGTTAAATTGTACTGTCATCGCATCAAAATTGACATGTCATCATTTTATCGGAGAGTATTAATTTATTAAAAAAATAGCATATGGACTTGCTAACACATACATTGTTAATTATTTAGTGACAGAGTATCTAAGATGGCATAGGACGACTGTTGATAACGATTTTATTAGTCAACGACAAACAAATAAAAAAATTGATACAATTCAAGAGTTTAAGGACTAAACTGGTGATATTAAAAAGAATGGGAAATATTGTTGATTTGGTATTACTATAAGTCAAAATTACCCCTTAACGCTAATAATAATAATAATAATAATAATAATAATAATAATAATAATAATGATAATAATAATAATAATAATAATAATAATAATAATAATAATAATAATAATATTATTATTATTATTATTATTATTATTATTATTATTATTATTATTATTATTATTATTATTTTAGAGGTATAGAGTTTGAGGTTTAAGATTTATAAAGGGTTTCATAGGAAATCAAACAGATCTAATCATGTAGAAAAACGTGGAGGAAAAGATTCTTACAAAAATTTTCAAGATCTCATGCAATAATATTAATGAATGATAGAGATAATTATAAAGGTTACCTTGATAAAAGATTCTATAATCACGTTGTGCTGAGGCGCTGCCTTTCTGAAAGACGATCGCCCTTTACAAGTATTCACACGCGAATGGACGACAAACGGCTATCGAAATGCTAGTTCCCTTCTAGTTATCGAAAAAAATGATTTTATGTGATTTTTCGGTGTTTTCAAAAATCACAAGTATCTAACCCTAGTCATACATACATACATACATACATATATACACCACTTGATTATAGTTAGATTGAGTTCACCATTATAATTTAAATAAAACTCTTTTAAATAAATTATAATTTAAATAAATTCCTTTATCTTATAAGGAATTAAAATTCAAATTAAATCTAGATGATGTGATTTATTTAATAACAATAATATTTATTTAAAATAAATAAATAATATATTTTGAAACAAACTCCTTATCGAATAAGAAATTTAAATTCAATCAAATCTAGATAATAATATTATTTACTAAATAATATTTTCAAAAAAAATATTAAAACAAATAAATATTCTATACTAATTTAACTTCATTAAATTTGAATAAATAATCTCCAACAATATAATTTAAAATAATCATATTATCTTAAAATTATTATTGAAAGTAATGACCACAACCATTCTTATTCATTCTTGGTGTGCGACCCTATAGGTTCAGTTAACGTTAGCAGTAGATAAAATCACATTTTATTCTACAAGTCATAAGTGGTCTCTAGAAAGACATTATGACTACCCAAGTTAAATGAAAAGCTCATAATTTGAGACAACCTTTAATTTAGTTTATGTCATAATCCTTTTATCTCACGATATCTTGATAAAATATAAGGCACGGAAAATGTTAACCTTATATCGTTCTATCTTTAGTTTCTCGATTCCTAATTGAACTGAGTAAACAAATGACATTGATCTCTATCAAATCATTTGAGCACGGCCATGCATTTCTTAGTCTCAATAATTGAGGGGCCCAGAGATATCTCTCTTATGTTAAGAGGGATACATTTCATCTTAATTACTCTTATGCCACTACATGATTCTTTATTATGTTCACGCATAACCGTTATAATCGTCCGGTTAAAAATGATGTTTGATTATGTCAAAACATAATAGTCATCATGTTGAGAACTGTAGTAATTTTAGGTCTAAGGATTAAATGTCACAATTGTTTTAAGATTAATATATAACTTTAATCCATGTATTAATCTTAAGATGAGTTGATCATAATATTTGTTCTCAACAAATACATATATTAATTTCATTTTAATCTCATTCACATATTCATCTAATGAATATCTATCAAACTTCATACTAATCTTTATTATTGTTCCCACAATAACAACTGATTATAGATATTTTGAATAATAATATTCAAGGAAACAAAAACATGCAAATTTATAAATTCAATAATCAAAATACAATGTCCATAAAATAGGCCATAGGGCACTATAGCTGACAGTCTCCTACTTGCACTAGGCTTATTCAATAATGTATCTCATACCTATAGACCTAGCATGACAATCATGTTTTACTTGTGGTAGAGGCTTAGTCAAAGGATCTGCAACATTGTCATATGTTGAAACTTTACATATCTTAACGCCACCTCTCTCAATGATCTCTCAAATGAGATGATAACGTCTCAAGATGCGTTTAGATCGCTGATGTGATATGGGCTCCTTTGCTTGTACAATGGCACCATTATTGTCACAGTATATCTCAATAGGATTTTTAATGGTAGGGACGACCCCAAGATCAATAATAAATTTCTTGATCCAAATTGCTTCCTTCGCTGCATCAGATGTCGTTATGTACTCAACTTTAGTTTTAGAATCAACAACGGTGCTTTGCTTTGAACTTTTTCAGCAGAAAACAACCCCATTAAACAAAACACATATCCCGACTATGGTCGAAAATCATCTTTGTCAGGTTGGAAGCTTGCATCCGTGTAACCACCTAGAAGCAGTTCATCTTCCAATCCGCCATAGACTAAGAACATATCTTTAGTTTTTCTTAAATACCTAAGTATGTTCTTTACATATGTCCAATGACTTTCACCGGGATCTGATTGGTATCGACTTGTTATGCTCAAAGCATATGAAACATCTGGTCTAGTGCATAACATGGCATACATTATGATCCTATTGCCGAAACCTATTGAAAATTACTCATGCGTTCTCACTCATCCTTAGATTTAGGACACTAAGTCTTGCTAAGAGTAATGCCATGAGACACAACAAGTAACCTCTCTTGGAATCTTGCATACTGAACCTTTTCAGTACTTTCTTTATATATGCACCTTGACTTAGACCGATTAGTGATAACACTACAAAATACCTATATTTCATGCTTTCTTACTCTGATATTTGCTTGCTTTTAAGCTCATTCCATGGCATCTTAGGTTGCATTTAGTTCATATTGTTGCAATTTCTTTTCATAGCTTTGGTTGGCGTAGAGTGAGTGCAAAATGGGTTCTACTTGAGAAGGGTTTGGTCAGGTTTCATGATGTGCAGATGAGCAGGGATAGGCAACTAGAAATGTTGTAGCATTATAGACTGAAGTTGGCTGGTGCAGAAAAAGACAAAAATGCAGAAGAAATTTTCCAGCTCACGTGTAAGAACCCCTTTTGTCGCTGGTGCCAGCACGTGTTAGAGAATATTCCTTGGGATCACAAGGAATTATGTAGGGCACAAAACCCTAGAAGCCTCCACTATATAAAGGACACTATACTCTCATTTGAGGGCGTGCGTGAAAAGGTGTCTTAAAGCTAGAGAGAGAAAGGAAATGCAGCTCTTTTTTACCACCTTTTCTTCCTCAACTTGGTGTCCTCCATTATTGAAGCTCCAAGGGGTGACCTTGATTGCCTTGAGAGAGGCAACAAGCCTAGGGTGGTTCGTGGCAGTCCATCGCAGATCAAGAGTTTTTTTTTACCTTTTCTGTTGCTTCAGCTTTTCTTTATATTTCTGGATATGGGTTGTATGAACATATTGATGTTGGATGTTTATTGCCCAACCATGAACTAATTTTAGGTGGATTGGATTGTTTGGATGCTTTATGTTTTTTTTTAAGTTTCTTTAATGAATGTTTATGTTTTTAAGTTTCATTCTATGTTTTATCTATGTTTGCTAAATACTTAAGGTTGTTGGAGCCTTCGAGAGTTGGCCTTTCTTTGGGTGTGAGCTTGGGTTAGTGGTCGAGAGAGCTAACCTTAAATCCCATATACAATGGAGTTGGCTGCTGAGAGGCACAACTCTAACCCACCTTAGAGATAAGTGAGGGGTTTCAACGGCTAAAAAGGATAGAACCTCGTGGGTAGGGGAGTGTTAGAGTTTACCATGAGAGGTATTGGTATAGCATTTCTGACTCCCAAACTCCTTGCTAGAGATAGTTTAGGAGCACTCTTAGTATATCTTGCCGAGCATAGAAAAAGATGAAGAGCTAAGCTATCATAGAGAGCTAGATTTAGATTATCCAAGCAACCCAACCAATCATTCCCAAAGTGAGTTCCGTACATGTGTGAGGACCATTTAAGTCTACTGATTTCATCGATTTTTATTTATATCTGTTGCCAAAGAATTTTTCCTTTTTCAGTTTGTGTTTTGCATGCTTAAGCTAAAAAGTGAAATACCTCTAATCCCTGTGGAAACGATACTCACTCACCACTTTACTACTTGTTCGACGTGTATACTTGCACTAATTGCATATCATTTATAGTACATCACACTGCGCAACAGGGTTTTGGCGCCGTTGCCGGGGATTGGCAATTGGTCATTTTAGTTCTAGCCTTCATATTATTTTATTTCTTTTTTATTTACGTGTTGTTTTTGTTTGTCTTTTTAGGTGTTGTGCTATTGCATGACCTGAGGAAGACCCGAAGAACCCATACTACTGGACATTCCTGAAATTAAACATCTTTTTCGTCAACGAAGGATAATACAAGAAGCACTTAGAGTCATGAGCGGAGCTCAAACCCCATGAGGTTTACCAGCTCAGAATCAGGGGGACCATGCTGCTGCAGCAATTGGAAATCAAGGAGTGGAAGCTCTAGCTCGAACACGAGCTATTAGAGATCACTTCCTTTCTTGGATGACCTCAACCTAGGGATTGTAGCTCCCAAAATTTAGGCAGCCCACTTCGAGCTTAAACTCGTAATGTTCAACATATTGAACTAGATTGGTTAATTTGGAGGCTCGCCTCATGAAGATGCTAGGCAACACATCCGTGCTTTCCTAAAAGTGTGCGACTCTTTTCGACAACAAGGGGTACACGAAGATGTGTTGAAACTCAAGGTTTTTCCTTATTCTTTGCGTGTCCGAGCACGAGAATGGTTGAGTGGTGTGCCAGCCGGATCAATGGAAACATGGACAGATTTGTGCAAAAGTTTTTTGCTACGGTATAATCCACCAATCTGGAACACTCAGTTGAGGAATGACATTGCCTCTTTTCGTCAATCTGATGATGAATCAATGTATGAGTGTTGGGACAGATTCGAGGGACTGCTGCGCAAGTGCACTAATCACAGATTTCATGATTGGACACAAGTAGTGATGTTCTACAATGTTGTTAATTCTCCCACCAAAATGATTCTAGATGCTTCAACAAATGGAACTTTGCTAGACAAGTCACCAGAGGAAGCATTCGACATTCTTGATAAAATTGCTAACAACGATTACCAATTTCCACCATCAAGACTTGGAACAGGGAGAAGAACTCAAGGAACACGTGACATAGACGCGGATGCCTCAGTTTCATCTCAATTATCTGCCATTACAAGTATGTTGAAGAATCTCCAACGTTCTAATGAGGTGAAGGAAGTAAAAATGGAATCCACTTGCCTTCATTGTGATGGAAACCATCATTTGATTGAGTGCCTGGATAATCAAGAATCCATCAACTATGTAGGAAATTCCAATAAGAATAACAACCCCTACTCAAATACCTATAACGCAGGATGGCGTCAGTATCCTAACCATTCTTAGGGGAATAAAGGAAACAACAACTATGGCAGCTCGAATCAGCAACAGAATCTGCCTTAACCACAAGGTTCCCGGCAGAATATGCCATGGAAAAACAATAGAGGCTTTGCATCTTCATCGAACAGCAACTCTTTGGAAGCTACACTCAAGGACTTCATGACATCCACTAAGGATTTCATGTCAACTACAAAGACACTGCTTCAAGACCACTCTATTTCTATAAAGAATCAAGAGCCTTGCTACAAAGTCATAGTTCATCCTTACGATCGTTAGAAACCCAAGTGGATTAGATTGCTCAAGCTTTACATGTGCGACCCCAAGGAAATCTACCTAGTGATACTGAAGTCACTAAAAACCACAACAAAGAGCAATGCAGTGCACTCATTTTGAGGAGTGGAACCCAACTTAACAAGGAGGATAAGTTTGAGGGAAAGAAGAAGGAAGAATCTGCTCCCAAGGAGGTGCAAGAGGAACCTAATTTGTAAGAGGAGTCATCATGTGAGAAAAGAAAAGGATGAGGACTCGATGAATGAACCTATCAAGGAATGGCAAAATGCTACAGCAAAGGAAAAACCCCATTGGTAGAGGAAGAAGTCAGACCCCCACCACCCTTCCCTCAAAGACTTAAGAAACAAGGTGAAGACCTTCAGTTCATGAAATTTGTAGGCATTCTCAACCAGCTACAGATCCAAGTCTCGTTCTTAGAAGCTATCGATTAAATGCCAACTTATGCAAGATTTCTCAAGGACATTGTCACCAAGAAGAAGAAGGTTGGGCGATATGAAACTATTGCTGCAACAAGTGAATGTTATTCTGTGAGGAGCAAGTTGCCTTCTAAGAGAAGGGATCCTGGCAGCTTCATTATCCCTTGCTCTATAGGTGAAAACTATGTGGGGGAAGGCCTTATGTGACCTTGGGTCCAGTGTGAATCTCATGCCTAAGTCAGTTTTCATGAAGCTAGGTATAGAAGATGTAAGGCCAACTACTGCCATCTTGTAATTGGCCGACCGATGTCATGTACGCCCAAAAGGAAAAATAGAAGATGTAGTGGTGAAGGTGGATAGATTCGTCTTCCCAGTCGACTTCCTCATTCTCGATTGTTAGGTGGACGATAGTGCACCTATTATTTTAGGACGACCATTTCTAGCCACCAGTTGAATTCTGATTGACTGTGAGAAGGGTGACTTCACCATGAGAGTGGCTGATCAAAGAGTGGCCATCAATGTCTTCAACACTCTTAGATTTTTGGATGAACATGAGGAGTGTCAGTACATGGATGTTGTAGCATTAAAGGAAACTGCAGATCTTTGCTACAACAATTTCTTGGAGATGGATGAATATGAGCAACTCCAGGAGGAAGACCACAAGGAAGACTACGAGGCTGATTATGAGGAGTTCGAAGAATTTCCAGAGGAAATGAGCAATCTATCTTGCTTGAAGCTAATCCAGGTGCGCACTTCAAACCTCTCGATTTTTCAGAATTTATTCCTCCTAAGCCCTCACTCGAGCATGCTCCCACGTTAGAATTAAAATCATTACCATATCATCTTATGTATGCTTATTTGGGAAGTAATGAAACTCTACCTGTGATAATTTCATCTAGTCTTATGCCTAAGCATGAATCTAGCTTAATAAATATTTTATCACAACATAAAAGAGCTTTAGGTTGGACTATGGCTCACTTGAAGGGTATAAGCCCTAGTATTTATATGCATAAAATTTTGCTTGATAATTGTCACAGTAATTCTGTTGAACACCAAATAAGGCTCAATCCCATTATGAAGAAGGTGGTGATGAAGGAGATAATCAAGTGGCTCGACGCTGGTGTCATATACCCTATCCAACAGTTCGTTGGTTAGCCCCTGTCCAATGTGTGCCCAAGAAAGGAGGCATGATCGTGATAAGTAATGAGGATAATGAGTTGTTGCCAACAAGGACTGTCACGGGATGGATGATTTGTATGGACTATCGGAAGCTCAACAAGGCAACAAAGAACGACCATTTTCCCCTCCCATTCATCGATCAAATGCTAGATAGAATGGTAGGTAAAGCATTCTATTGTTTCCTTGACGAATACTCAGGGTACAACCAGATTGCTATAGCACCTGATGACCAGGAGAAAACAACCTTCATGTGTCCGTATGGTACCTACGCTTTTAGAAGAACACCTTTTGGACTGTGCAATGCTCCATCAACTTTTTAGAGGTGTATGCTTGCCATATATTCATATATGGTTGAGGAATTTTCGGAAATATCCATGGACGACTTCGCAGTCTCCGGAGATGACTTCGAAACATGTTTGGGCAACTTGGAAAAGGCGTTGAACCGGTGTGAAGAAATCGACTTATTTTTTAATTGGGATAAAAATGTGACTTTACGGTGACCTAAGGTACGGTTTTAGGTCAGAAAATCTCGAAGAAAGGCATAGAGATAGATAGGGCAAAAATCGAAGTAATTGAGAAGCTACCTCCTCGTACCACTGTCAAGGGCATAAGGAGTTTCTTACGCCATGCTGGCTTCTATCAGAGATTCATCAAAGACTTCTCTAAGATTTCCAAGCCACTCTGTAATTTGCTACAGCAAAATCATCCCTTTGTGTTTGATAAGGATTGCCACAACGCATTTTAGGAATTGAAGGAGAAGCTCATCTTAGCACCCATTGTCGTCCCACCTAATTGGAACGAGCCATTTGAACTGATGTGCGATGCGAGTGACTACGTAGTGGGGGCAACACTTGGGCAACGCCGAGGTAAACTCTTTGTTATTTACTATGCTAGTCGCACCTTAAATGATGCACAAATTAACTACACCACCACCGAAAAAGAATTGTTGGATGTTGTGTTTGCCTTTGACAAGTTTAGGTCATGCTTGATAGGCACTAAGGTTATTGTTGAGTGCATAAATGTTCTATATTTTAACCCTCATTTATCCATATTATTGATGCACTCAAGCATGTTTAGTTGCATTTTAGGATAAAATTTGCATAAACATCACAGATAGATAATTTTGTACAAATATTGTTGATTTCGGTCAATTCTTGCAGGTACCTATCGTGGCAGCATCCAGGGCAGTAGAGGAATAGAAGATAACCGCAGAGCTGGAGTGAAGGGTTGAAGAAAACTACCTCATACATCACTGTCATGATAGTTGCTGTGACAGAAGTGGCGATAGTGAAGACAACAAAGATGGAAAATGCGAAGTGGAGTTCGACTGATAGAGGATTTCAAGCCTGATTTTGGTAGACCACTCGCATAATTTTTGGAGCCCAGAAGCACAGGGAAGGGATATCTGGCTCCTAGCCGTCTTCCATCATAAACCCTAGTTGTTCTCTTCTTCATCATGTTCTAAATCTTCCACAGGGCTAAGGGTTGATCTTGTAAAGTAGTTGTAAGGGTTATACTTTTTCTTAGGTTTTTCTGTTCAATCAATAAAACTTCAAGTTTATTTACTCCGGTTTCAACATCTCATAAGGGTATCAGGAGAGCATTGTGAGGTTATTTATTTACTTAATATCGGGAGAGTTAAGTTTAAGAAAATAGTAAATACAGTTTTCCAGTTTATGGTTAAACTATCTTGGCCTAGGGATAGGTACAAGGTTAAGCGGCTAAAAAAGAAGAATTCACAACATCGGTGTTCATCCTTCGATTCACGCCGAGAGGTATCATCCAAAACGTGTTCGCCAACAGAACTTGGACCTAGGGATAGGACAAGTCACACCAGGGGTTCTTGCCGAACTCAAAGTAACGGAGTTGTTGATCGCTACTGCGACAACAAGAGACCTCTACAGCCACAGGTGCTGCCGAGACAAGTTCTACGACATAAGCAACAAAAGTCCTCTAAACAGTGCAATACTTGCACTACGGAACAAATTAATACCAGCCTACTTTATCAATCTAATTTCCTCTTCTATTTTAGTTTATCTTCAAGAATTCTCAAAACACTTTATTAAATCTATCTCTTTTCTTGTGCAGAGTTTTAAAGTTAGAAGTATTTCCAGTCCCTGTAGAGATGATATCTGATACTTCGTATCACTATATTACTTGCATCGTGTATACTTGCACTCAATTGCGATAGTCTTATTTATACGCAACAAGTTTTTGGCGTCGTTGCCGGGGACTGGCAACATACCTTTACCTTTAATTACTGCACTTTTTATTTTATTTTATTTTAATTTTTTCTATTTCTGGTTGTTATATTTCCCTATCCTTTTAACAAGGTCTTCTTCTCTTGCTTATGCGCAGATCGAGACACGGTACAGATCCTGAACACAAACTAGACTTGAAAATTGATTGTACGTACCATCTCAGGAACCAATCCCGACTCTTGATAGAGAGAAACCACTATCTTGAGGAATGAATTGAAGCAATGGAAACACTAGGACAAGGTGTTGGGGTAGATAACAAAAACAATAACAACAACAACAACCCCAGGGCTGATGTTATTCCTCATGCTGATGTTCAAGACAACCGACAAGCTTCTTCTGCCCCGGTAGCACGACAGACATGCCGAGAGTATATAGACAATGATCAAGTTGAACTGCAAACTACATTTCTAGACGTGGAAGCTGAACACTTTGATCTAAAACATTTGATGTCCAGCATGTTAAATTCAGCCGGACAATTTGGCGGTTCTGCTACAGAGTATGCACGCGAGCATTTGAACACCTTCCAGGAGATCTGTGGATCATTTAGACTACCAGGAATAAGCCTGGAAGTACTGAGACTCCAACTATTTCCTCATTCATTGAGGGATAGAGCAAAAACCTGGTGGAATAAGTTAACGTCGGGTTCAATAAGAACTTGGGCAGATCTTTGCCGTGAATTCCTTTCTCGTTTTAATCATTCTCTTTTAACTGAAAGATTGCGTAACGAAATTGCTACTTTTCAACAGGAAGATGATGAACCAATGTATGCGACATGTGACCGTTTTACAACTCTCTTACGAAACTGTCTGATGCACGGATTCCCTGTATGGAACCATGTTGTCAAATTCTACAATGCTGCCAATGCACCCACTCGAATGAGGATAGATTCGGCAGCTAATGGTTTGTTACTAGACAAAGAGTCGGAAGATGCAATGCTTGTGTTGAAAAGGTTGGCAAAGAACGACGAACAGTTCCCCACAAAACAAAGAGGAGGAAGATGAGGAGTATTTGTCAAGGAACACAAATCTGACAACTCGGTAAAAACCCAATTAGCATACTTCACCAAGGTAGTTGAAAACCTGCAGCGGAAGAGCGAATCTAAGGCGGTATTTTTTGCTGAGGAGATGTGTGAAACTTGTAGCCGAAACCATAGTACAGAGGAGTGTCCCATACAGCTGGAAACGAGAATGTATGTTGGAAACTACAACAAGAATAAAGGCTATAACTCTAACAATTACAACTCGAATTGGAGGAAGAACCCTAAATTCTCCTAGAGTAACCCAGAAAATGCTTTAAATCCTCCAGTCTAGAATAATCAAAATCAAGGAGTTCCCAGAATATTGTCACGATAGCAGCCACAACAGAAGGCACAACAGCAGCCGACATCATCCACAAGTATAATAGAACATACCCTAACAACTTTCATGTCTCAAATTGGAGCATATATGGCCAAAATGGATCATTTTGTCAAGAAGACTGAAACATTCATGGATAAAACAGAGATGAGAATGACAAACCATGAGGCTACTTTAAAGTCTCTAGAGACACAGATAGTTCAGGTCGCCCAGTTCATCAACACCAGACAGAATGGAGAATTCCCTAGTGATACTGAGGTCACTAGAAAACCAACACATAAGCAGTGTAAAGCTATAACAACGAGAAGTGGTAAACAGATACAAGGGCCGAAAATTAAAGAGACACCTAGTAAGGAACCGACCCTACAACACCCGCCGAAAACACTGCCCCGACAGACGTGAAACAATCTGTTGTCGCCAAACCTGCCACGACAATAGAAGAATCTAAGGAGGCGAGAGAAGAAGTTAAAAAATGTGAGCCTCCTCAGATCCGAATCCCATGTGAAGGACGTCTTGATGGTTGCCGTCCTCCACCCTCTTTTCCATAACGGTTGAAGAAACAGAAACATGAGTACCAGCTTAAGAAGATCTACGATATTTTTAAGCAAGTACATATCAATATTTTCGTTGTTGGAGGCCATTAAGCAAATGCCTAGTTATGCCAAGTTCCTTAAAGATGCAATGTCCAGGAGATCCAAACTTGGGGAGTTTGAAACTGTAGTCATGACAGAAGGTTGCATGGCAATCCTACATAACCGTACACCCCCAAAGAAGAAGGATCCCGGGAGTTTCATCATACCATGCATAATCGGGGATTAGTATGTGGGTAAGGCACTTTGTGATCTTGGAGCTAGTCTAAATCAAATGCCCAAATCTATTTTTCAAAAATTAGGTATTGGACAAGCAAAATCCACAACAGTCATGCTTCAATTGGCAGACCGCTCTTACGTACAGCCTGAAGGAAAACTTGAAGACATCCTGGAAAGAGTGGATAAATTCATATTTCCCGCTGACTTCCTTGTTCTAGACTGTGAAGAAGACGAGAATGAACCGATCATCCTAGGGCGACCCTTCCTAGCCACATGTAGAATAGTGATCGATGTAGAGAAGAGAGAACTTACTATGAGAGTCAACGACCACCAGATAAAACTAAATGTTTTCTAGGCCATAAAACAAGCTGATGTACAGAAAGAATGTAAGTCAATATTAGAGGTAATTGTAGACCAACCCTGCATCAGATCAAGCTGTCACGACAGACAAATCGGTCACTGTCACCACAACCACCTAGAAGACTGCCACAACAGTACTGGTGATAGCAACTCCTCAGACAATGACACATTTGACACTGAAGATCCCGAGGAGGTAAATTGGATAGGCATGCGTCCAGGTAAGTTCTTCGAACCTCTGAACTATACCTCTAACAAACATGTAATTCAAAAGCCTTCCATAGATCAGCCACCTACTTTAGATCTTAAACCCTTGCCAGTGCAACTTAAATATGTTTTTCTTGGTCTCAACGATATGCTGCACGTGATCATCTTTTCTAAGTTGATGCAGGAACAAGAACAACAGCTGATTGGTATGCTACAAAAGCATAAGAAGGCAATTGGATGGACCATTGCCGATTTTTAGAGCATCAATCCGACAATTTGCATGCATAAGATCCTCTTGGAGAATGATCATAAGCCGGCGATAGATGCTCAGAGACGATTAAACAAAGCTATGCGAGAGGTGGTGCGAAAGGAAATTATCAAGTGGCTTGACGCTGGAATTATTTACGCCATCTCATATAGCAAGTGGGTGAGCCATGTGCAATGCGTACCCAAGAAGGGAGGAATAACTATCATAACCAACAATGATAATGAGCTAATCCCAACTAGAACTATGACCAGTTGGAGGGTTTGTATGGATTACCGGAAGCTTAATAAAGCTACCCGGAAGGACCACTTCCCCTTGCCTTTTATAGACCAAATGCTAGATAGATTAGCGGGAAAACCTTACTATTGTTTCCTTTATGGTTATTCAGGTTACAATCAGATTTCCATTGCACCAGAAGACAAGGAGAAGACAACCTTCACATGCATATATGGAACATACGCCTTTAGGAGAATGCCATTTGGACTGTGTAATGCACCATCAACTTTTCAGCGGTGTATGATGGCTATATTCTCTGATATGGTGGAAGATTTTCTGGAGATCTTCATGGATGACTTTTCCATCTTTGGAGATAGCTTCAACAACTGCCTAGGCAACTTGAAGAAAGTGCTTGAAAGATGTGAAGAGGCAAATCTTGTACTGAACTGGGAAAATGCCATTTTTTGGTAGATGAGGGCATAGTGTTGGGACACAAAGTCTCTTATCGTGGCATAGAAGTGGACAGAGCTAAAATTGAAGTCATCGAAAAACTTCCGCAACCCACCATAGTCAAGGGCATTAGGAGTTTCTTAGGACACACATGTTTTTATCGTAGGTTTATTGCTAATTTTCTAAGATTACTAAACCTTCGTGTCTTTTGTTGGAACAAAATAAGGCCTTTGACTTCAATACCGAATGTATTGAAGCATTCAAGACACTGAAAGAGAAGCTGGTAACAGCCCCAATAGTACAGCCACCAGACTGGAGTTTACTGTTTGAGATAAATGTGTTATGCTAGTGACTACGCTGTAGGGGCAGCACTAGGTGTAACACCCGTGTCTTGGGCCTAGGAGATAGCCGGGTTGTTGTTCGAGTCAAATAAAATCTAATTAAAATGAACTAACCTTGAATAATGACCTATTTGAATCTTAATAAAGAAGGAGGGACCAAAGTTGTGATTTACCCACATTTTCAATAAAGGAAGACAACTTTTATGGAAAAGTTGTCATCTTCCTCCTCATTTCTCCTTTCCCAATTTCAAAACCCTCCCCCATTTTCAAACACTCCTAAAACCCTAGTTACTATTCCATTAGCTTTGCTAGTCGATTTCAACACCAAATTAAAAGGTAAATATATTTTCTCAACCTCCTCTCTATTCTCTACTTATCTATTGTTTTAGATTTCAAAAATATTGAGTTTTGGGAATTAGGGTTCATATGGAAATTTGGGTTTTTGATGGGGGTTTTCAATTCGTTTTGAGAAATTGTTTTGGGGTTATGTTTAATCATAATGAAAGATACAACATATCTTAATTTGGTTGATTTTGGATGAATTTTGTAACCCCCGTAGCCCGGCCTAGACGGTTGACCTGAACTACGAAGATTACACGGGGAAAACCAAAGTCAACCCGAAAGTCAACCTTGATTAACGACCCTTTTTTTTTCTTTTTAATCTTATCTAGATGCACATTAACCTTAGATGTGATCACACAAACACCATGCTCAAAGATCACAAACATCAGAGATAAAACAGGGACCCAATTGAACAAATTACAACTTTAGGGACCAAATTGTAATTTCTGAAAACTTTAAGGACTTAACCAGATTTTAAGTTGCCAACTTAAAATTAATCACGTTTCATGCTTCTCTGCCAAATTTCAGCTCAAACGGACATCCCGAACTCATACAATTGCACAAACAAGATTCAGGACCAAAATGCAACATTTTGAAACATTTAACCGCCCATGTCAGCCCCCAACGGTCACCCGTTCCGAAACAGGCCAAGGCCGTTCCGAAACACGGGCCGTTCCGCAACGCGTTCCGCAACGGGGGTCTGGCAGAATGCTTTCCGTTTCGGAACGGTGACACCCGTTTCGGACGCCTGGGTTCATGCAGGGCACCCGTTCCGAAACGGTGTTGCCTGTTCCGAAACGCCTAGCCCAGAATGTTGCATTTTGCTCACTCAAACACACAATTGATCAATCAAACATGCTCCAAAAGCCACCAAACTTTGCCAACATGCAATTCAACATAAAAGAGACATACTTGCATCAACAATTCAACAAATAACCATCACATACGGAAAGCCCCAAATCTATAGGCATGCTTCCTACACAAGCAACCATTTAAGCACAAACCTTTCAATTCAACCTCAATTAAGCCAATTCATGTTTCAACAACATTAACAACAGCATTTAAACATTCATGATCAACACATACGATCACAATAACAACAATCCGAGAGATTCTACCCCATTGCCCTTATTAACTATAGCTATTCACCGAGACATACATCTCCATTGGAGTCCACCTTGAATCCCTTGCTCCTTGCTGCCCAAACTTCAAGAATCTGCATTGATGGACAAAAAGGAGCGTAAGCACAAAATGCTTAGTGAGGAATGCTCAAAACCAAAACACCATCAATGCAGCGGGTCCTTAAAACACTTTAAAACCAACCCGATTTGCTTTCCAAAACCATGTTCGAAAACTCTTTTCAACATCAAGCTCAACTCATGCATAAACACCATATGCAAAGCTTATTTAAAACCATGGAAAACACTTCCATTTCACAACATACCTTTCATAAACTTGAAAGCCATAACAAGTAAGAAACCATCATAACCATAATTCCATTAAACCATTTCATGCATTTAACCAAGGCATCATAAAACCATATCATCATCTTCACATGCCTTAAACAACAAGTCATACATGACTTCAATGCAACATAGGTAATCCATGCTCTCATGCATCATTTATCAAATGACAACCAACACTTTTTCAACATGCAAGTAACATGCTTTCACTAGCATCATACACATCTCATGCAACAATGCATCTTACCAAGCATCTCATGCTTCACATGCAAACGTGCATCAATTCAAGCATCTCATGCTTCACATGCAACCATGCATCATTTCAAGCAATACCATGCTTCACATGCAACTATGCATCATTTCAAGCAATACCATGCTTCACATGCAACTATGCATCATTTCAAGCAATTCCATGCTTCACATGATCAAGAACATTACATTGGCTTCCAAGAGATCAACCACATTCACTTTCCAACTTATCGATTCGATCGGATACGCGGATTACAAGCGTGTCCCAACGCTTCCTACACACTACCCAATCCAAGGTCTTCCAAATGGGCAACAACCTCCATTTGACCTTAACAACCTAAGGTTCCCATGTATGGACTTTTAAACACCATACAACCTTAGCTTTTCCTCAAGGTTACCATGTATGGACTTTCAACCGCCATACACCCTTGACATGCACAAGGTCTTCCCGTATGGACTTTCAACCACCATACAACCTTTGCATAACCGATTGGTAGTTGTAGACATCATCTAACGAGGAACAGGACATCACACACAAGATCCACACATGGACTTAACCATAGCCATTGTGATCTTAACAAGTACAAGGTTCTCACATAAGGACTTTTAACCACCTTATAACCTTTACTTAACCAAGGTCCTCGAATGGGCAACAACCTCCATTATGACCTTAACAACTTAGGTCCTCGAGTGGGCAACAACCTCCACTATGACCTCTTCTCGTTAGGAATACTTGAGGGGAGTCTAACCGGTCCACACTTGACCACTCCGCCTTCAAGGCGACTTTATTCACGGTGCACCCAATCCTATAGCCGGCTAATTATACCCGATCAACGAACCAAGAACCATTCACATCTCTTGCCAACATAACCATCTTACCATAATATCCAATGTTCCACATGCATAAACATAATGCAAGCCATCACAACATTAGCTCAATGATCCACATGCATACACATAATGCAAAACCATCACATCATTAGCTCAATGTTTCACATGCATAAACAATATGCACAAGGTAACAATTATCATCATTAATCATCATCAACTCACTGTTTTTAAGCATCATACAAAGCCAATGAACAACATGCATCACTATGCATCAAAATCACAATTTCCATAAACATAACCAAGGATCTCTTACCTTGAGCATCCTTTTTAATTGACTTTCAAAACCAGCATTAAACCATGCTAAAACATGCTTACAAAACAGAATTAAACCATGCAAAAACACTTGCATAACAATCATCAACCACATTTGATTTTAAAACCAAATCACACACAATTCAAAGGCAAAAACCCCTTTACTTACTCTTGAGCTTAGCAAAGTTGTTTAGACTTAACTAAGCTCCCCAAAACCTTCAAACCTTGTTTCAAAAGTTGAAATCCCAACTTCACTCACCGATTACCAAACAAGCCTAGCCAACAAGCTTTCCAAGCTTCCGAAACCTTCCGAAAACACCTCCAAAGCTCAAGGATCAACCTCCCCTGTTTCAAGCACATAAAAACAGAACATTAATGCATCCATATGCATTAAAACACCAGCAACATCAACACAACTCGCTGCTCATCACAAAACTAGCAATTTGGCTACCAAACACAACCGAAATCACCTCCAAACACTTCCAAAACTTAACCCAGCCAAGATCCATCACTTCTAACCATTTTTATACATCAAATAACATGCAAAATGATCACAACCACATCCTTATACCTCCATGTATAACAGATCACCAAAAACACTCCAAAAACAACCAAAAACTCAAGCCAAACTTAGGAAATTCAACCTATCCGGGATTGCATTGATTAAACCTCAACTTCTAATCATTTTAGCATTCATTTAACATCAATTTAACACCTCAAAACCCTGCTTAAACAGATCACACGAAATTTTCACCAAAATCACCAAATCTTGCATTTTAGCCAAAAATCAAGATCTCAATTGAAAAGCCTTTAATAAAACATAAATCAAGGATTGAGAACTTAGGAATTTCAGTAAAGAACTGATAGTTTAGAGGAGAAGGACGTTCTTACCTCCAAACTTGAATTTCTCCATTTTAGAGCCAAAAAGCTTGATGAAACAACTTGTAAATTGTGAGGTTTTGATGATGAGATGATTAAGAATCAAATGAGAATTGAAATGAGAGATTAAGATGTTAAAATCAGAGAAAGAAATCTGAGGAAATCTTGTTTGGGTAGAGAGAAAATGAGAGAAAAGAGAATTTGAGAGAAAATAGAAAAATTAGTTAAGAATTGGTTAAAATGATTTCCCTCCTTTTCATAACCTTTAAAATCAGATTTTAGACTTAAAATATCTTAGAAAAATCTGGAGAAATCCTTTTTGGAATAATAGCTCCTTAAAGATTCAAAGTTTCAATCCTTTATAAAACTGTCCCGCAACTTTCAAAAATTACATTTTGGTCACTAGCCAAAATGTCAACCTTCCGAACCTCATTTTCCAAAATTGATTTCACAGTTCACTTATACATATTAAAAGATGATTTTAGAATATTTTTCCATATTTTTAATGCAACCCGAACTAGGCTTTCCTAAATTCCCTCTTTTATATTCGATCAGCACTTTGACCGAACCGGTCAACGCCAAAACTTCTGAGCCCAAAACCGGGGCGTTACAACTCTCCCCCCCTTAGGAAATTTCGTCCTCGAAATTTCAACCGGCAAAAGAGAACAACAACCTTTTCAAGCAACACACACAAGACAACACAAAAGCCTTAACCAACACCACTGATCACTTTCCACACAAAACTTCCACCACTCACTGTTCACAAACCCACACTCTCAAGGGTAACCACAACCCAACCTTCCACACAACCAGATTATGCACAATCCCAACATCAACCTGAAAAACTTCAGCTCTTACAGCAAACAACACTGTAACACATGCTTCCAAAACTTGCCTACACAAAGACAACAACCAACCCAACTCGGCCACTAGACAACCTCTCAGCCTCTAAAACTCTTGCAATTCCCAAACCTCTTCCAAAGATTTCCCAACAAGCAGAAATCCTCAACATCAACTGTTTACTCAAGCTCTTCAACGAAGCTGACCACCCTTCACATCCGCCAAAAACATTACCATAACAGCTCACCAGCACCAAAAACCAAAATCACATCACAACCTCAACTTGAAACCTTCAGCCGTTCCACATACCATCAACAGACTTCAAACAAAACTTCTTAACCACAACTAGCCAACCACTGCTCACAAGAACCCAAACAACCAACAAAAACCTTCGATCTTTCACAGCCCTTTCACTACATACTCAACCAGAACACTTGCACTACCAGAACATCACTGAACCAAAACACACACAACAGCTTCAGAACTCTTCAAAGATTGCCAAGAACAAACACAATCCTTTCGCAACAACTTAAAAGCTAAACTACCTCAGCACTTGGGAAACACAACTTCAAACTGCAACTTCACTTAGCTCCAAAGAACTACCACTTCCTTTAGCTAAACAAACCACTTAGCTGATACAAACCACAACCGATACCTTTCACCACCAAACCACTAAACTCTCAAAGCATCCAACACCATCCTTTTACCAACAGGCCATTCCACTCTTACTATCACTAGCAACTAGTTTAACAAACTCCAGCACTTCTAACTCCCACTCTTAGCACCAAACAACCTCTAAAAACCATCATCCCACTTAATCCAACCACAACACTAACAGATTCGATTAGTCATTAGCGAGCGTGAACATCGTATGCATGATCACCTACATGCCCTATCAATGTCTGATGTACATGTATGCAAAACCTCTAATGTCATGCCACATGTATGCATGGACCAACATATATAATATAGTATATATCAATGATTTTAACTGTGCATGAATGCCAGTTCACACCCTCCAATAACATCCTCAAAATCTGTCTAAGAACAACCTCCTTACTCACCTTTAACTTATCTAACTCCATCATACCAACAACCATTAACCACAAGATACTTACCAAGCCTTCTTCACACCCAAGATATTACCAAACCACAACTACCATTACCCAAAACAGGCTAGCAACAAGACTAGACTTACCACGCAAGGAAAAACCAACAGAAACCAAACTAAGCAACTAAAGCAAAGATCACTTAACAAGGTTACCTGAAAACACAACACCACCCTGAAGCTTCATCGAACGAGCTCTCTTCCTTGCGAAACCAACATCCTTCGGTTGCACCCTTGCAGCACCAACAAACACTCCTGGGTCACCACCAACTCCTTGCGATAAGAAACCTTGACTGTTCCGCGCCAACATCAAGCAATCACGCTTCATGTGTCCAGCAGACCCACACTTCCAGCAAACTTCATTTCCCAAACTTTTCACAACTTTCTGCCTTTTATGCCACTTCTGAACCTCGCTTCGGCCGCGCTCACGACCTTTCAAAGATCCTTTGGCCAACATCAAAGCTGACTTCACTCCATGAGGACAATCACGCTTAACATGCAACTTGGAACCACAATTCCAACAAACACCTGCGCCCCAACAATTTCCAACATGTTGCCTTTTACAACGGTCACACACAGATGACTGAGCTTCCACTCCTTGCTCAAGCAACACTTGCTCACCAACAGCATTAGCCGCACCTTGCTTAACCCTTGGAAATTCCCCTCCGAGATACCTTTCATAGAAAGCAGACACGAAGAAATCCCAATCAATATCAAGGATATGTGACGCCACAGCCACAGATGTCCACCAAGAACAAACATCCTCCAGCATCAGAGAAACAACACTCCCCAGCTTACAGGCATAATCACAGCCTTCCTGATCCAAAATCAGAACTACCTTGGCCAACCAGGCCTCAAACATCTCCGGGGAAGAACCATGGTACTCCTCAGCACCCAAATCAAGCAAATGCTGCTTCGGCAAACCCACACATTTAGCCAGCGCATCCACTGACTTTACCTCAACCGCAGCCTGAGATGTTCCCAACACCTCCTGAACAACAGACAAAGAACTTTCCATCCCGGAACCAGCTTCCTTCCCTTGCCTTACCAACTCAACTTCAGTCACAGAAGACTGAGACAAAACACCTTTACAAAAGGGTGAATCCTTTGACTTAACAACCTGCCCCAAGGCAGCAACCATTTCACTTATCCTCCATTCTTTCATCATCTTTGCCATACCACTAACAACAAACAACATACAATCACAACAAACAAACAAAACCTGTTAGACCAGCATTAAGCAAGGATTCAAACTCCAACTCCAAAATAACACAATAGCTATATTAATAAGGCAATGGGTATCCCGAATCCTCCCCCTTTACATGACATAACAGTCAACACAACATGAACATCACAACATCAAGCATATCAACAACATACCTTGATCATGCTTACACCAAACAACATCCAACAGCACTAGCACATTAGCAACATAACATGCTCAAAACACATTCATCAAGCATAGCATCAGCTCATAACATCCACACATATCCATATGATCTCAACCAAGATTCATAACCACAAATCATGCTTGCATACACCAGCAACATGCTCAAAACATCAACAGCATATACAGAAACACATGCTTCAACCAGCTTTCAACCATACAACAAGGTAAACATCAAACACACTTACCACAACAACTTACCGTTTTCCCCAACCTTCGCAACTCAGCTCTGATACCACCAAATGTAACCCCCGTAGCCCGGCCTAGACGGTTGACCCGAACTACGAAGATTACACGGGGAAAACCAAAGTCAACCCGAAAGTCAACCTTGATTAACGACCCTTTTTTTTTTCTTTTTAATCTTATCTAGATGCACATTAACCTTAGATGTGATCACACAAACACCATGCTCAAAGATCACAAACATCAGAGATAAAACAGGGACCCAATTGAACAAATTACAACTTTAGGGACCAAATTGTAATTTCTGAAAACTTTAAGGACTTAACCAGATTTTAAGTTACCAACTTAAAATTAATCACGTTTCATGCTTCTCTGCCAAATTTCAGCTCAAACGGACATCCCGAACTCATACAATTGCACAAACAAGATTCAGGACCAAAATGCAACATTTTGAAACATTTAACCGCCCATGTCAGCCCCCAACGGTCACCCGTTCCGAAACAGGCCAAGGCCGTTCCGAAACACGGGCCGTTCCGCAACGCGTTCCGCAACGGGGGTCTGGCAGAATGCTTTCCGTTTCGGAACGGTGACACCCGTTTCGGACGCCTGGGTTCATGCAGGGCACCCGTTCCGAAACGGTGTTGCCTGTTCCGAAACGCCTAGCCCAGAATGTTGCATTTTGCTCACTCAAACACACAATTGATCAATCAAACATGCTCCAAAAGCCACCAAACTTTGCCAACATGCAATTCAACATAAAAGAGACATACTTGCATCAACAATTCAACAAATAACCATCACATACGGAAAGCCCCAAATCTATAGGCATGCTTCCTACACAAGCAACCATTTAAGCACAAACCTTTCAATTCAACCTCAATTAAGCCAATTCATGTTTCAACAACATTAACAACAGCATTTAAACATTCATGATCAACACATACGATCACAATAACAACAATCCGAGAGATTCTACCCCATTGCCCTTATTAACTATAGCTATTCACCGAGACATACATCTCCATTGGAGTCCACCTTGAATCCCTTGCTCCTTGCTGCCCAAACTTCAAGAATCTGCATTGATGGACAAAAAGGAGCGTAAGCACAAAATGCTTAGTGAGGAATGCTCAAAACCAAAACACCATCAATGCAGCGGGTCCTTAAAACACTTTAAAACCAACCCGATTTGCTTTCCAAAACCATGTTCGAAAACTCTTTTCAACATCAAGCTCAACTCATGCATAAACACCATATGCAAAGCTTATTTAAAACCATGGAAAACACTTCCATTTCACAACATACCTTTCATAAACTTGAAAGCCATAACAAGTAAGAAACCATCATAACCATAATTCCATTAAACCATTTCATGCATTTAACCAAGGCATCATAAAACCATATCATCATCTTCACATGCCTTAAACAACAAGTCATACATGACTTCAATGCAACATAGGTAATCCATGCTCTCATGCATCATTTATCAAATGACAACCAACACTTGTTCAACATGCAAGTAACATGCTTTCACTAGCATCATACACATCTCATGCAACAATGCATCTTACCAAGCATCTCATGCTTCACATGCAAACGTGCATCAATTCAAGCATCTCATGCTTCACATGCAACCATGCATCATTTCAAGCAATACCATGCTTCACATGCAACTATGCATCATTTCAAGCAATACCATGCTTCACATGCAACTATGCATCATTTCAAGCAATTCCATGCTTCACATGATCAAGAACATTACATTGGCTTCCAAGAGATCAACCACATTCACTTTCCAACTTATCGATTCGATCGGATACGCGGATTACAAGCGTGTCCCAACGCTTCCTACACACTACCCAATCCAAGGTCTTCCAAATGGGCAACAACCTCCATTTGACCTTAACAACCTAAGGTTCCCATGTATGGACTTTTAAACACCATACAACCTTAGCTTTTCCTCAAGGTTACCATGTATGGACTTTCAACCGCCATACACCCTTGACATGCACAAGGTCTTCCCGTATGGACTTTCAACCACCATACAACCTTTGCATAACCGATTGGTAGTTGTAGACATCATCTAACGAGGAACGGGACATCACACACAAGATCCACACATGGACTTAACCATAGCCATTGTGATCTTAACAAGTACAAGGTTCTCACATAAGGACTTTTAACCACCTTATAACCTTTACTTAACCAAGGTCCTCGAATGGGCAACAACCTCCATTATGACCTTAACAACTTAGGTCCTCGAGTGGGCAACAACCTCCACTATGACCTCTTCTCGTTAGGAATACTTGAGGGGAGTCTAACCGGTCCACACTTGACCACTCCGCCTTCAAGGCGACTTTATTCACGGTGCACCCAATCCTATAGCCGGCTAATTATACCCGATCAACGAACCAAGAACCATTCACATCTCTTGCCAACATAACCATCTTACCATAATATCCAATGTTCCACATGCATAAACATAATGCAAGCCATCACAACATTAGCTCAATGATCCACATGCATACACATAATGCAAAACCATCACATCATTAGCTCAATGTTTCACATGCATAAACAATATGCACAAGGTAACAATTATCATCATTAATCATCATCAACTCACTGTTTTTAAGCATCATACAAAGCCAATGAACAACATGCATCACTATGCATCAAAATCACAATTTCCATAAACATAACCAAGGATCTCTTACCTTGAGCATCCTTTTTAATTGACTTTCAAAACCAGCATTAAACCATGCTAAAACATGCTTACAAAACAGAATTAAACCATGCAAAAACACTTGCATTTCAATCATCAACCACATTTGATTTTAAAACCAAATCACACACAATTCAAAGGCAAAAACCCCTTTACTTACTCTTGAGCTTAGCAAAGTTGTTTAGACTTAACTAAGCTCCCAAAAACCTTCAAACCTTGTTTCAAAAGTTGAAATCCCAACTTCACTCACCGATTACCAAACAAGCCTAGCCAACAAGCTTTCCAAGCTTCCGAAACCTTCCGAAAACACCTCCAAAGCTCAAGGATCAACCTCCCCTGTTTCAAGCACATAAAAACAGAACATTAATGCATCCATATGCATTAAAACACCAGCAACATCAACACAACTCGCTGCTCATCACAAAACTAGCAATTTGGCTACCAAACACAACCGAAATCACCTCCAAACACTTCCAAAACTTAACCCAGCCAAGATCCATCACTTCTAACCATTTTTATACATCAAATAACATGCAAAATGATCACAACCACATCCTTATACCTCCAGGTATAACAGATCACCAAAAACACTCCAAAAACAACCAAAAACTCAAGCCAAACTTAGGAAATTCAACCTATTCGGGATTGCATTGATTAAACCTCAACTTCTAATCATTTTAGCATTCATTTAACATCAATTTAACACCTCAAAACCCTGCTTAAACAGATCACACGAAATTTTCACCAAAATCACCAAATCTTGCATTTTAGCCAAAAATCAAGATCTCAATTGAAAAGCCTTTAATAAAACATAAATCAAGGATTGAGAACTTAGGAATTTCAGTAAAGAACTGATAGTTTAGAGGAGAAGGACGTTCTTACCTCCAAACTTGAATTTCTCCATTTTAGAGCCAAAAAGCTTGATGAAACAACTTGTAAATTGTGAGGTTTTGATGATGAGATGATTAAGAATCAAATGAGAATTGAAATGAGAGATTAAGATGTTAAAATCAGAGAAAGAAATCTGAGGAAATCTTGTTTGGGTAGAGAGAAAATGAGAGAAAAGAGAATTTGAGAGAAAATAGAAAAATTAGTTAAGAATTGGTTAAAATGATTTCCCTCCTTTTCATAACCTTTAAAATCAGATTTTAGACTTAAAATATCTTAGAAAAATCTGGAGAAATCCTTTTTGGAATAATAGCTCCTTAAAGATTCAAAGTTTCAATCCTTTATAAAACTGTCCCGCAACTTTCAAAAATTACATTTTGGTCACTAGCCAAAATGTCAACCTTCTGAACCTCATTTTCCAAAATTGATTTCACAGTTCACTTATACATATTAAAAGATGATTTTAGAATATTTTTCCATATTTTTAATGCAACCCGAACTAGGCTTTCCTAAATTCCCTCTTTTATATTCGATCAGCACTTTGACCGAACCGGTCAACGCCAAAACTTCTGAGCCCAAAACCGGGGCGTTACAAATTTTCGTAGTGGGTCTTTAGGGCAAATTTTAGGGTATGAAAAATTGGGTTTTTAAGAGGTTTAGTGTTGAAATTGAAGGGTTGATGGTCTACCTATGTTAGGAGGGTGATTTGGGTTGTTTTGGAAGTCTTTGGGTGCTTGGAAATGGGTATTTCAGCCAATGGTTGTTGGAGTCCGAAAATTGGGTTTTTGAGATGTTATGTGGTTTGGGAATTTGAGGAAATTGGGTTGTGATTTGCAAAGTAGATTGATGATTGAATTAGCATTGAATTGGGAAGTAACGTAAGTGTTTTGTTTGACTAGAAGCAAGAGGAAACGTGGAAGAGACATTGGGACCGAATCCGGGAAGTTGAAGGTGATTGCTTGCTTGCTTGGTCGTTGAGCTTGGAAGCTTAGGTGAGTGGTTAATTGTTTCAAACGGTTTTAAATTAGTTGGTTCGAGTGTATGGACTAGGTTGGGCTTGGTAGACCCACCTAGAGTTGGGATTAGGGAGGTAGCCTAATCCTAAACTTGATCTAGAGCCTTTGGATGAACTCATTATAATGTTGTGTATGTCTCGTATGAAATGTGGCATGAATTCTTGTGTATATTGAATTATACATGTGGTTTGAGATATGACTTGTGATGCTTGAGACATGCATGATGATGGTTGTTGGTGAGTACGTGCTAAGCACGGAAGTGGTTGAAATGAGTAATGTGGAGTGTGTAAATATTGGCACTAGTTTACTTGAATACAAATGATCGATCATTAGGATGTTAGTGTGTACACATGAGTCAAAAGTCGCGCGTGGCCTTGGTGGCGTTGAGTCACCAAGGAGGAGTACGGGTTCGCCCGGAAATGGTATTTAAATATAGTCGGTGATGAGTGGAATCCCATCGACGGGGAGTGAGGATGAGTGGAATCCCCTCCGTGAGGCCGGTGATGAGTGTAATCCCACCGTGAGGTAATGTGGTTGTTGGATGTGAATTCCAACGTGTCTATCCGTGTATTCAGGTCATAGCTAGGTGCCAATGTTGGTTGATAAATGTATCAATGTGTTGAGATTAATGATCTTTAATGGGATGTTTGATGTGACCACTTGTGTTGAGGATTTAGATCTTGTTGACCATGACATTCACTTGTATATTGCTCATGCATCTTATCTTATGGCTCTTGTGGATCCTTGGTTTATATGTGAATTGCCTTGGCTAGATCGTGCTCGGACCCTGCAATGTTGAGGTTTGTTTTTAGAGCTTACCCTCACTAAGCATCATTGCTTACGCTCTCTTTGTTCAACATTGCAGATCCTTAGTTCGTGGGTTGCTCGGGCAAGTGGAGGGCTCCAAGTGTGGTTTTTGGCTTGAGTACATCAAGTATGAGTTTTAAATGTTGAACATGTAATAGTTTAAGCAATGGGACGTGTGTCTTTTGATGGATGATTATTGGTTGATTAGGAGCATGTTTAGACTCCATGTTATGTTGCTTTTGTATGGCTTGTGATGCCAGATTTGAATTGTAATCCATGCCTAAATTGCTTATCTTGAATGTTGGTTAAGTGTCCTTAAATTTGCCTTATGTTGAATGTTGAAGTATGAGTTTTTGGATGTTAAGGGTCATCTTGATTTAATTGCATGCTCCTTTGATGTATGTACATGTTGGATGCTTGTATGGTTGTGATGTGGTATGTAAATGTTGTATGAATGCTTGTTGGGGTCTAGGAGAGTCCTAAATTGCATTTAGAATCGAGTCTTGATCGTTTTGCTGAGTTTGGAGGGTTTTGCTGTGCAGGGGCATCGATACGGTTGGTATGGTATCGGTACCACCTTCTTGATCCAGCCTCGCGTATCGATACACTTGAGAGGTGTATCGATACTATTTTTGTCACTGGAGCTACTGTCCAGTTCCGTATCGGTACGGGCCTCCAAGCGTATCGATACGGTCTCCTTAGCGTTGACCGTGGGAAGTCAACAATTGGGGGGGTATCGATACACTCCTAGGTGTATCGATACGGTCTCCATAAGTTGACTTTGACCAGTTGACTTGGTCAAGGGGTATCGATACACCCCTTAAGTGTATCGATACACCTGCAGTTAAGTTTTAAAATTGGGCTGTTTCATGATTGTTTGATGTTCGTTCGATTGTTTTGAATGTTGTTCCGCTGTATGATCACGTAGGATTAAATACTCATCTAGACAAGATTTAAAATGAAAAAAAAATAGGGTTGCTAACCGAGGGGGAATTCCAAAGGGAGTTTTCACTCGGTTTTCCCCGTGTGACCCACTCGGACCGGTCATTCGGCCAGACCGGGACGAGAGGGTTACACTTGTTGGTATCAGAGCCTAAGGTTACCGAGACCTTGGGCAGGTAAGTGAGGTAAGTTTAAGTTTTTGAATTGAATTGCACGGTGTTTGCTTGTTTTGCAAGAATGGTTACTTGTGTGACAAGTATGCTGATTGTTTTATTTTAAAGCATGTGTGTGTGGGTCCCATTGCTACTATTACATTGGAAAAATGATTTTAAGTGAGGGAACGCACTTGAAGCACTTGGAAGCCTTGCCTTGCTAACCCAGCTTGTATGTTTTGTTGTTGTGGTTTTAGTTAATATCTGTGAGAGCGATGTCTAGACCGAGAGGTAGACCGAGGTTGGTTCGTCAGGAACCACGAGTTGCGGCTCCTGTCGAGTCGGTAGTTGGTGCGGGGGCTCACATAGAGGGACCGGTGGCCGCGGGAGTTGGCGCTCCTCCACCACCTCCACCACCACCACCTCCTCCACCTGGAGTTGGGGGCGAGGATGGAGCCGGAGGAGATGGACCTCAAGGTGGCCAAGGTCCAGCTGGAATCGATATGACTCCGCTAGTGCAAGAAATAGCGGGAGCATTCCAGGCCGCAGTTGCGGGAGCTCAGGCTACAGCTCAGCCTAGGTGTGATGATGCTAGTCTACCTTTGGAGAGGCTCCGTAGCTTAGGGGCCGAGGAGTTTAGAGGATCTACTCCGGAGAGGTCGGAGTTATGGTTGGAGAAGACAGTTCGTATCTTGGCTCAGATGGGTTGTGCGGGCGCACGTAGATTGGGTTGTGTGATCTCACTGCTTCAGGGTGATGCCTACACCTGGTGGGTCACCATTACTACCGGGGTTCCAGAGGCAAAGATTGATTGGGAGTTCTTTGAGTCTGCTTTCCGGAAGAGGTACTTGGGACCGAGGTACCTAGATGAGAAAAAGAGAGAGTTCATGGCTCTCACTCAAGGAGATGCTTTCGTGACTGATTATGAGATCCGCTTTGTTCGCTTGAGTCAGTATGCCCCAGAGTTGGTTCCTACTGAAGTGGAACACTGCAACCGTTTCCGCTACGGGTTGAATGAAGAGGTTAAGAGGTACACGTTGGCTTCTGACTACTCAGACTTTGATGTATTGGTCGCGAGGGCCAAGGATTTGGAGCATAGTTTGGATTCGGCCAAACGAGCTGGTGGTTCTAGCTCTGGCAAGAGGCATAACCACTTTGATGGTAGAGATGCTAAGAGACACAGAGGTGGCGGACATCAGTTTGATGATAGACGTAGTGGTGGCCACCATGGTAGGAGCCATCAGGGCCATAGAGGAGGAGGGCGTTTGCCCGAGTGTACCCGTTGTGGGAGACAACATGCTGGTGAGTGTTGGGGTAACTTCCATGCTTGTTGGAACTGTGGTTCGAGGGACAACTTTAGGAGGGATTGTCCGCATCAGGCGGCTCAGGCACCGAACATTGCTCAGGCTCCTGCGAGAGCTAATGATTTTCAGAGAGGCCGTGGGCGCGGTCGTTGCTACTTCCAGCCTAGGGCTGATGCACCTAGGGTGGATGCTCAGAGGAACCTTGCTCATGTTGTGGCTGTGCAGCCAGAGGCGGGAGGACCAGCGAGAGTCTATGCTCAGAGAGAGGCCGGGAACGACACCGATGTGATAGCATGTAATTTTGAGTTACAGTCTATGTCTTTGCTTTCTTTGGTTGATTCGGGTTCTACGCATTCCTACATTTTGAGTGAGCATGCACAGAAGTTAGATATTCCTGTTGAGATCTTAGATGTAGGTATGCATGTTACTAGTTCTTTTGGTGAGACAGTTGTGGTTAGACGTATGTATAGGAGGTGTCCACTGAAGATTCAGGGTCATGTGTTCTCAGTTGATATGATGGAACTTCCCTTCTATGGTTTTTGTAACCCCCGTAGCCCGGCCTAGACGGTTGACCCGAACTACGAAGATTACACGGGGAAAACCAAAGTCAACCCGAAAGTCAACCTTGATTAACGACCCTTTTTTCTTTTCTTTTTAATCTTGTCTAGATGCACATTAACCTTAGATGTGATCACACAACACCATACTCAAAGATAACAAACATCAGAGATCAAACAGGGACCCAATTGAACAAATTACAACTTTAGGGACCAAATTGTAATTTCTGAAAACTTTAAGGACTTAGCCAGATTTTAAGTTACCAACTTAAAATTAATCATGTTTCATGCTTCTCTGCCAAATTTCAGCTCAAACGGACATCCCGAACTCATACAATTGCACCAACAAGATTCAGGACTAAAATGCAAACATTCCAAACATATAAAGATACTTTTAACCGAAATAACAGACACGTATCGATACGCCTGGAGTCGTATCGATACGCGGGGAAGACAGTGACCAAATTCCAGAGATGGTATCGATACGAAATCCCACGTTTCGATACGGCCTTCATATTTAGCCTAGACGGTATCGATACCCACACGACCGTACCGATACCCCTGGACAAAGATGTGCATATTTAGCTCATGCGTATCGATACGCAAGCCCGAGTATCGATACCCCTGCCTGAAATCGACTCAAAATCAACATCATACATGCTTCAAACTTCAATATAACAACACCAAATCATACCACATAAACAATCAACATGCAGGGACCATAAATGCATCACCAATTCAACATATAACCATCACATATGAAAAGCCCCAATTTCCATGCCATGCTTCCTACTCAAGCTAACCATATATGCCCAAACCTTCCAAAACAAACTCATTTAAGCCAATTCATGTTCCAACAACATAGCAACAACATTTAAACATTCTTAAACAAACATGTACGAACACATACGCATAAACCCGAGAGATTCTACCCCATTGCCCTTATTAACTATAGCTATTCACCGAGACATACATCTCCATTGGAGTCCACCTTGAATCCCTTGCTCCTTGCTGCCCAAACTTTAAGAATCTGCATTGATGGACAAAAAGGAGCGTAAGCACATAATGCTTAGTGAGGAATGCTCAAAAACAAAACACCATCAATGCAGCGGGTCATTAAAACACTTTAAAACAAACCCGATTTGATTATCAAAGCCATGTTTGAAAACCCTTTTCAACATCAAGCTCAAATCATGCATAAACACCATATGCCAAGCTTAAACAAAACCATGGAAAACACTTCCATTTCACAACATACCTTTCTTAAACTTGAAAACCATATTAAGCAAGAAACCTTTTAAAACCATAGCTCAAATATTCTATCACATGCATTTAATCAAGGCAACATAAAAACCATAACATCACCTCACATGCCTTTAAAAACAAGTCTTACAAGACTCTAATGCAACATAGATATTTCATGCTCACAATCATCATTTACCAAATAATTACCAACACTTGTTCAACTTAACAAGTAAACATGCATTCACTAGCATCATACACTTTTCATGCAACAATGCATCTTTTCAAGCATCCCATGCTTCACATGCAATCATGCATCAATTAAAGCAACTCATGCTTCACATGCAACCATGCATCAATCCAAGCATCTCATGCTTCTTTATGATCAAGAACATTATATTGGCTTCAAAAAGATCAACCACATTCACTTTTCAACTTAACAACCCGATCGGATACGCGGATTCCGAGCGTTGTCCCTACGCTCCCTACACCCTACCCAATCCAAGGTCCTCGAATGGGCAACAACCTCCATTATGACCTCAACATCCTAAGGTTCCCATGTATGGACTTTTAAACACCATACAACCTTAGCTTTTTCCCAAGGTTCCCATGTATTGACTTTTAACCACCATACAACCTTGACATGCACAAGATTCTCCCGTATGGACTTTTAACCACCATACAACCTTTGCATAACCGATTGGTAGTTGTAGAACATCATCTAACGAGATCCGGGACATCCCACACAAGATCCACACATGGACTTAACCACTGCCATTGTGATCTCAACAAGCACAAGGTTCTCACATATAGACTTTTAACCACCATATAACCTTTGCTCAACCAAGGTCCTCGAATGGGCAACACCTCCATTATGACCTCAAACAACCAAGGTCCTCCCGTGGGCAACAACCTCCACTATGACCTCATCTCGTTAGGAAACTTGAAGGGAGCTTATCCGGTCCACTCTTGACCACTCCACCTCCAAGGCGACTTAATTCACGGTGCACCCAATCCTATAGCCGGCTAACTATATCCGATCAACGAACCAAAAACCATTCACAACACTTGCCAATATAACCATCTTACCTTATTAATCCAATGTTCCACATGCATAAACATAATGCAAGCCATCACAACATTAGCTCAATGTTTCACATGCATAACCAATATGCAAAACCATTACCTCATTAATCCAATGATTCACATGCATAACCAATATGCAAAAGGTAACATTTATCATCATCAACTCAATGTTTTAAAGCATCATACAAAGCCATTGATCAACATGCAACACTATGCACCAAAATCACAATTACCATATACAAAACCAAGGATCCCTTACCTTGAGCATCCTTCTCAAATGACTTTCAAAACCAGCATTTAACCATGCTAAAACATGCTTACAAAACAGAATTAAACCATGCAAAACACATGCATTTCAATCATCATCCACATTTGCTTTTAAAACCAAATCACAACACAATTCAAGAGCAAAAATCCCTTTTACTTACTCTTGAGCTTAGCAAGTTGTTTAGACTTACACTAAGCTCCCAAAAACCTTCAAACCTTGTTTCAAAAGCTGAAATCCCAACTTCACTCACCGATAACCAAAACAAGACTAGCAAACAAGCCTTCCAAGCTTCCGAAACCTTCCGCAAACACCTTCAAAGCTCACGGATCAAACTCCCCTGTTTCAAGCACACAAAAACAGAACATTAATGCATCCTTATGCATTAAAACACCAGCAACAACAACACAACTCGCTGCTCATCACAAATCTAACAATTTGGCTACCAAACACAACCAAAATCACCTCCAAACACTTCCAAAACTTAACCCAGCCAAGATCCATCACTTCTAACCATTTTTATACATCAATTAACATGCAAAATGATCACAACCACGTCCTTATACCTCCAGGTATAACAGATCACCAAAAACACTCCAAAAACAACCAAAAACTCAAGCCAAACTTAGGAAATTCAACCTATCCGGGATTGCATTGATTAAACCTCAACTTCTAATCAATTTAGCATTCATTTAACATCATTTTGACACTCCAAAACACTGCCTAAACAGATCACACGAAAATTTCACCAAAATCACCAAATCTTGCATTTTAGCCAAAAATCAAGATCTCAATTGAAAAGCCATTAACAAAACATAAATCAAGGATTGAGAACTTAGGAATTTCAGTAAAGAACTGATAGTTTAGAGGAGAAGGACGTTCTTACCTCCAAACTTGAATTTCTCCATTTTAGAGCCAAAAAGCTTGATGAAACAACTTTCAAATTGAGAGGTTTTGTTGATGAGATGATTAGGAATCAAATGAGAGTTGAAATGAGAGATTTAGATGTCAAAATCAGAGAAAAAAATCTGGAGAATTTTGTTTGGGTTGAGAGAAAATGAGAGAAAAGGGAAATTGAGAGAAAATGGATAGGAAGTTGGAAATTGGTTAAAATGATTTCCCTCCCTTTCTTAATCTTTAAAAAAATCAGAATAGAGCCTTAAAATATCTTAGAAAAATCTGGAGAAATCCTTTTTGGAATAATAGCTCCTTAAAGATTCAAAGTTTCAATCCTTTATAAAACTGTCCCGCAACTTTCAAAAATTACATTTTGGTCACTAGCCAAAATGTCAACCTTCCGAACCTCATTTTCCAAAATTGATTTCACAGTTGACTTATATATATTAAAAGATGATTTTAGAACATTTTTCCATATTTTTAATGCAACCCGAACTAGGCTTTCCTAAATTCACTCTTATATATTCGATCAGCACTTTGACCGAACCGGTCAACACCCAAAACTTCTGAGCCCAAAACCGGGGCGTTACAACTCTCCCCCCCTTAGGAAATTTCGTCCTCAAAATTTCAACCGGCGAAAAGAGAAACACAACCTTCCTAAAGCAACACACAAGGCAACACAAAAGCCTCAACCAACACCACTGATCACACTCCACACAAAACCTCCACCATACACCATTCACAAATCCGAACTCTCAAAGATAACCACGACTTAACCTTCCACATAACCGGACTGTACACAATCCCAACATCAACCTGAAGAAACTTCAGCTCTTACAGCAAACAACACTGTAGCACACAACTCCCAAGACTTGTCTACACAAAGACAACAACCAATCCAATTCAGCCACTAGGCAACCTCTCTGCTTCTAAAACTCTTGCGACTCCCAAACCTCCACCAAAGATTTTCCCAACAAGCAAAAATCCTTAAACATCAACTGTTTACCCAAGCTCTTCAACGAAGCTGACAATCCTTCACATCCGCCACAACATTACCATAACAGCTCACCAGGACTATTCACCCAGATACCAAAAATTTCATCACAACCCCAACTTGAAACTGTCAGCCGTTCCACACACCACCAACTGACTTCAAACAGAACTCTCTTAACCACAACCAGCCTACCACTTCTCACAAGAACCCAAACAACCAACGAAAACCTTCGATCTTTCACAGCCCTTTCACTACAAACTTCAACCAGAACACTTGCATTACCAGAACGTTACTTATCCAAAACACACACAACAGCTTCTGAACTCCTCAAAGGTTGCCAAGAACAAACACAACCCTTCCACAACAACCTAAAAGCTAAACTACCTCAGCACTTGGAAACCACAACTACTAAGCTGCAACATCACTTAGCACCAAGGAACTACCACTTCCTTTTAGCTAAACTAACCACTTAACCGATACTAACCTCAACCAATACCCTTCACCACCAAGCCACTAAACCCTCTGAGCATCAAACACTATCCTTCTACCAACAGGCTATACCACTCTTACTATCACTAGCAACTAGTTTAACAAACTCCAACACTTCTAGCTCTTGCTCAGCACCAAACAACCTCTAAAAACCCATCATCCCACCTAATCCAACCACAACACTAACAGATTCGATTAGTTATTAGCGAGCGTGAACATCGTATGCATGATCACCTACATGCCCTATCAATGCCTGATGTACATGTATGCAAAACCTCTAGTGTCATGCCACATGTATGCATGGACCAACATATATAATATAGCATATAACAATGATTTTAACTGTGCATGAATGCCAGTTCACACCCTCCAATAACATCCTCAAAATCTGTCTAAGAACAACCTCCTAACTCACCTTTAACTTATCTAACTCCATCATACCAACAACCATTAACCACAAGATACTTACCCAAGCCTTCTTCACACCCAAGATATTACCAAACCACAACTACCACTACCCCAAACATACTAGCAACAAGACTAGACTTACCACACAAGGAAAAACCAACAGAAACCAAACTAAGGCAACTAAAGCAAAGATCACTTAACAAGGTTACCTGAAAGCACAACACCACCCTGAAGCTTCATCAGACGAGCTCTCTTCCTTGCGAAACCATCATCCTCCTGCGGCACAACTGCAGCACCAACAAACACTCCTGGGTCAACACCAACTCCTTGCGGTAAAGAACCTTGGCTGTTCCGAGCCAACATCAAACAATCACGCCTCATGTGTCCAGCAGACCCACATTTCCAGCAAACTTCATTTCCCAAACTCTTCACAACCTTCTGCTTTTTCTGCCACCTCTGAACCTTGCCCCGGCCGTACCCTCGACCTTTCAAAGATCCTTTGGCTAACACCAAAGCTGACTTCACTCCATGAGGACAATCACGCTTAACATGAACTTTAGAACCACAGTTCCAGCAAACACCTGCGCCCCAGCAACTTCCAACTTGTTGCCTTTCACAACGGTCACACACAGATGGCTGAGCTTCTACTCCTTGCCCAAGCAACACTTGCTCACCAACAGCACTACCCGCGCCTTGTTTAACCCCTGGAAATTCCCTTCCAAGATACCTTTCATAAAAGGCCGATACAAAGAAATCCCAGTCAATATCAAGGATATGTGACACCACCGCCACAGATGTCCACCAGACACACACATCTTCCAACATCAGAGAAACAACACTTCCCAGCTTACAAGCATAATCACAGCCTTCCCGATCCAAAATCAGAATCACACTGGCCAACCAGGCCTCAAACATCTCCGGGGAAGAACCATGATACTCCACATCACCCAAATCAAGCAAACGCTGCTTCGGCAAACCCACACATCTAGCCAGCACATCCACAGATTTTACCTCAACCACAGCCTGAGATGTTCCCAACACCTCCTGAACAACAGATGATGAACTTTTCACTACAGAACCAGCTTCCTTCCCTTGCCTTACCATCTCAACTCCAAGCACAGAAGACTGAGACAAAACACCTTTACAAAAGGGTGAATTCTTTGCCTTAACAACCTGCCCCAAGGCAGCAACCATCTCACTCAACCGCCATTCTTTCATTGCCTTTGCCATACTACTAACAACAACAAACATACAACCACAACAAGCAAACAAACCAGTTAGACCAGCATTAAGCAAGGATTCAAACTCCAACTCCAAAATAACACAATAGCTATATTAACAAGGCAATGGGTATCCTGAATCCTCCCCTTTACATGACATAACAGTCAACACAACATGGATATCACAACATCAAGCATATCAACAACATACCTTGATCATGCTTACATCAAACAACATCCAATTGCACCAGCATATTAGCAACATAACATGCTCAAAACACATTCACCATGCATAACATCAGCTCATAGCATCAGCACATATTCACATTAACTCAATCCAGATTCATAACCACAAAACATGCTTGCATACATCAGCAACATGCTCAGAAACATCAACAGCATACTCAGAAACACATGTTTCAGCCAACTTTCAACCACACAACAAGGTAAACATCAAACACACACATCACAACAACTTACCGTTTTCCCCAACCTTCGCAACTCAGCTCTGATACCACCAAATGTAACCCCCGTAGCCCGGCCTAGACGGTTGACCCGAACTACGAAGATTACACGGGGAAAACCAAAGTCAACCCGAAAGTCAACCTTGATTAACGACCCTTTTTTCTTTTCTTTTTAATCTTGTCTAGATGCACATTAACCTTAGATGTGATCACACAACACCATACTCAAAGATCACAAACATCAGAGATCAAACAGGGACCCAATTGAACAAATTACAACTTTAGGGACCAAATTGTAATTTCTGAAAACTTTAAGGACTTAGCCATATTTTAAGTTACCAACTTAAAATTAATCATGTTTCATGCTTCTCTGCCAAATTTCAGCTCAAACGGACATCCCGAACTCATACAATTGCACCAACAAGATTCAGGACTAAAATGCAAACATTCCAAACATATAAAGATACTTTTAACCGAAATAACATACACGTATCGATACGCCTGGAGTCGTATCGATACGCGGGGAAGACAGTGACCAAATTCCAGAGATGGTATCGATACGAAATCCCACGTTTCGATACGGCCTTCATATTTAGCCTAGACGGTATCGATACCCACACGACCGTACCGATACCCCTGGACAGAGATGTGCATATTTAGCTCATGCGTATCGATACGCAAGCCCGAGTATCGATACCCCTGCCTGAAATCGACTCAAAATCAACATCATACATGCTTCAAACTTCAATATAACAACACCAAATCATACCACATAAACAATCAACATGCAGGGACCATAAATGCATCACCAATTCAACATATAACCATCACATATGAAAAGCCCCAATTTCCATGCCATGCTTCCTACTCAAGCTAACCATATATGCCCAAACCTTCCAAAACAAACTCATTTAAGCCAATTCATGTTCCAACAACATAGCAACAACATTTAAACATTCTTAAACAAACATGTACGAACACATACGCATAAACCCGAGAGATTCTACCCCATTGCCCTTATTAACTATAGCTATTCACCGAGACATACATCTCCATTGGAGTCCACCTTGAATCCCTTGCTCCTTGCTGCCCAAACTTTAAGAATCTGCATTGATGGACAAAAAGGAGCGTAAGCACATAATGCTTAGTGAGGAATGCTCAAAAACAAAACACCATCAATGCAGCGGGTCATTAAAACACTTTAAAACAAACCCGATTTGATTATCAAAGCCATGTTTGAAAACCCTTTTCAACATCAAGCTCAAATCATGCATAAACACCATATGCCAAGCTTAAACAAAACCATGGAAAACACTTCCATTTCACAACATACCTTTCTTAAACTTGAAAACCATATCAAGCAAGAAACCTTTTAAAACCATAGCTCAAATATTCTATCACATGCATTTAATCAAGGCAACATAAAAACCATAACATCACCTCACATGCCTTTAAAAACAAGTCTTACAAGACTCCAATGCAACATAGATATTTCATGCTCACAATCATCATTTACCAAATGATTACCAACACTTGTTCAACTTAACAAGTAAACATGCATTCACTAGCATCATACACTTTTCATGCAACAATGCATCTTTTCAAGCATCTCATGCTTCACATGCAATCATGCATCAATTCAAGCAACTCATGCTTCACATGCAACCATGCATCAATCCAAGCATCTCATGCTTCTTTATGATCAAGAACATTATATTGGCTTCCAAAAGATCAACCACATTCACTTTTCAACTTAACAACCCGATCGGATACGCGGATTCCGAGCGTTGTCCCTACGCTCCCTACACCCTACCCAATCCAAGGTCCTCGAATGGGCAACAACCTCCATTATGACCTCAACATCCTAAGGTTCCCATGTATGGACTTTTAAACACCATACAACCTTAGCTTTTTCCCAAGGTTCCCATGTATGGACTTTTAACCACCATACAACCTTGACATGCACAAGATTCTCCCGTATGGACTTTTAACCACCATACAACCTTTGCATAACCGATTGGTAGTTGTAGAACATCATCTAACGAGATCCGGGACATCCCACACAAGATCCACACATGGATTTAACCACTGCCATTGTGATCTCAACAAGCACAAGGTTCTCACATATGGACTTTTAACCACCATATAACCTTTGCTCAACCGAGGTCCTCGAATGGGCAACACCTCCATTATGACCTCAAACAACCAAGGTCCTCCCGTGGGCAACAACCTCCACTATGACCTCATCTCGTTAGGAAACTTGAAGGGAGCTTATCCGGTCCACTCTTGACCACTCCACCTCCAAGGCGACTTAATTCACGGTGCACCCAATCCTATAGCCGGCTAACTATATCCGATCAACGAACCAAAAACCATTCACAACACTTGCCAATATAACCATCTTACCTTATTAATCCAATGTTCCACATGCATAAACATAATGCAAGCCATCACAACATTAGCTCAATGTTTCACATGCATAACCAATATGCAAAACCATTACCTCATTAATCCAATGATTCACATGCATAACCAATATGCAAAAGGTAACATTTATCATCATCAACTCAATGTTTTAAAGCATCATACAAAGCCATTGATCAACATGCAACACTATGCACCAAAATCACAATTACCATATACAAAACCAAGGATCCCTTACCTTGAGCATCCTTCTCAAATGACTTTCAAAACCAGCATTTAACCATGCTAAAACATGCTTACAAAACAGAATTAAACCATGCAAAACACATGCATTTCAATCATCATCCACATTTGCTTTTAAAACCAAATCACAACACAATTCAAGAGCAAAAATCCCTTTTACTTACTCTTGAGCTTAGCAAGTTGTTTAGACTTACACTAAGCTCCCAAAAACCTTCAAACCTTGTTTCAAAAGTTGAAATCCCAACTTCACTCACCGATAACCAAAACAAGACTAGCCAACAAGCCTTCCAAGCTTCCGAAACCTTCCGCAAACACCTTCAAAGCTCACGGATCAAACTCTCGTGTTTCAAGCACACAAAAACAGAACATTAATGCATCCTTATGCATTAAAACACCAGCAACAACAACACAACTCGCTGCTCATCACAAATCTAACAATTTGGCTACCAAACACAACCGAAATCACCTCCAAACACTTCCAAAACTTAACCCAGCCAAGATCCATCACTTCTAACCATTTTTATACATCAATTAACATGCAAAATGATCACAACCACGTCCTTATACCTCCAGGTATAACAGATCACCAAAAACACTCCAAAAACAACCAAAAACTCAAGCCAAACTTAGGAAATTCAACCTATCCGGGATTGCATTGATTAAACCTCAACTTCTAATCAATTTAGCATTCATTTAACATCATTTTGACACTCCAAAACACTGCCCAAACAAATCACACGAAAATTTCACCAAAATCACCAAATCTTGCATTTTAGCCAAAAATCAAGATCTCAATTGAAAAGCCATTAACAAAACATAAATCAAGGATTGAGAACTTAGGAATTTCAGTAAAGAACTGATAGTTTAGAGGAGAAGGACGTTCTTACCTCCAAACTTGAATTTCTCCATTTTAGAGCCAAAAAGCTTGATGAAACAACTTGCAAATTGAGAGGTTTTGTTGATGAGATGATTAGGAATCAAATGAGAGTTGAAATGAGAGATTTAGATGTCAAAATCAGAGAAAGAAATCTGGAGAATTTTGTTTGGGTTGAGAGAAAATGAGAGAAAAGGGAAATTGAGAGAAAATGGAAAGTTAGTTGGAAATTGGTTAAAATGATTTCCCTCCCTTTCTTAATATTTAAAAAAATCAGAATAGAGCCTTAAAATATCTTAGAAAAATCTGGAGAAATCCTTTTTGGAATAATAGCTCCTTAAAGATTCAAAGTTTCAATCCTTTATAAAACTGTCCCGCAACTTTCAAAAATTACATTTTGGTCACTAGCCAAAATGTCAACCTTCCGAACCTCATTTTCCAAAATTGATTTCACAGTTCACTTATATATATTAAAAGATGATTTTAGAACATTTTTCCATATTTTTAATGCAACCCGAACTAGGCTTTCCTAAATTCACTCTTATATATTCGATCAGCACTTTGACCGAACCGGTCAACACCCAAAACTTCTGAGCCCAAAACCGGGGCGTTACAGTTTTGATATTATTTTGGGTATGGATTGGTTGGTTGAGCACCGGGCTAGTGTGGATTTTGAGACAAAGAGAATTTCTCTAAAGCTTTCTGATGACTACGAGGTAGTAGTAGTAGGCGAGAACATTAAGTTCTTGTCTAATGTGGTGTCAGCTTTAGAGGCTCATAGGTTGATGGACTCTGGATGTGGGGCCTATTTAGCTTATGTTATGAATCCGGACATGAGTGAAGCTAGACCGAAAGATATCAGAACAGTGTGTGACTTTCCAGATGTGTTTCCTGAAGAGTTGCCGGGTTTGCCTCCTGACAGAGATGTTGAGTTTGTGATTGAGACAGTTTCAGGGTCTAACCCAGTTTCGATAGCTCCGTATCGTATGGCTCCGAAAGAGTTGAAAGAATTGAAGAGTCAGTTGCAAGAATTATTAGACCGTGGTTTCATTAGGCCTAGTAGTTCTCCGTGGGGTGCTCCAGTGTTGTTTGTGAAAAAGAAAGATGGTAGCATGCGCATGTGTATTGACTATAGGCAGCTGAATCGGTTGACTGTGAAGAACAAGTATCCGTTGCCTCGTATAGATGATTTGTTTGATCAGTTGAGAGGTGCTTCAGTGTTCTCGAAGATAGATTTGAGATCTGGGTACTATCAGTTGAAGGTGAAAGAGTGTGATGTTCCGAAGACAGCTTTTAGGACTAGATATGGCCACTATGAGTTTCTTGTGATGCCATTTGGGCTCACGAATGCACCAGCAACATTCATGGACATGATGAACAGAATTTTTAGGGACTATCTAGACCGTTTTGTAGTTGTCTTCATTGATGATATACTTGTGTACTCGAAGACAGAAGAAGAGCATGATGAGCACTTCAGGTTTGTTTTGCAGAGGTTGTTGAGCAATCAGCTGTATGTGAAGCTTAGTAAATGTGAGTTCTGGATTCGGGAGGTTGTATTTCTTGGCCATGTTATTTTGGCCGAAGGTATTTGAGTTGATCCCTCGAAGATTGAGGCTATTGTTGAGTGGAAACAACCTAAGTCTGTGACCGAGATTAGGAGTTTCCTAGGATTAGCCGGTTATTATAGGAGGTTTGTTGATGGCTTCTCTAGAGTAGCTGCTCCTTTGACTAAGTTGCTGCAAAAGGGAGTTAAGTTTGAATGGTCGGATGCAAGACAGAAGGCCTTTGAAAAATTGAAAGAAGCTTTGACGAATGCTCCAGTGTTAGTGCAACCTGTTTCAGGTAAGGAGTTTGTGATTTACAGTGATGCTTCCTACGTAGGCTTAGGATGTGTTTTGATGCAAGATATGAGAGTTGTTGCTTATGCTTCCAGACAGTTGAAGATTCATGAGAAGAACTATCCTACTCATGACATTGAGCTAGCCGCAGTTGTGTTTGCATTGAAGATTTGGCGTCATTACTTATATGGTGAGAAGTGTGTTGTTTACACCGATCACAAGAGCTTGAAATACTTGATGACACAGAAAGAGTTGAACTTGAGACAGAGAAGGTGGCTAGAGTTGTTAAAAGATTATGATTTGACCATTGAGTACCACCCGGGTAAAGCAAATGTAGTAGCCGATGCTTTGAGTAGAAAAGTGGCCGTTGAGTTGAGAGCTATGTTTGCTAGATTGAGTGTGTCCGATGATGGTGGTTTGATCACCGAGTTGCAAGTGAAGCCTTCTTTGATTCAGTTGATTAGAGAAAAGCAGTTGCAAGATGCGAGCCTAGTTCCTCATGTTCAGGACATAGCCGAAGGAAGACCGACTGAGTATAGTTTCAGTGGTGAGAGTTTGTTGTGCTTTAGAGATAGAATTGTTGTACCGGAAGATGTTGAGCTGAGACGTCAGATTCTGAGTGAGGCACATTCGAGTCCGTTTTCTATGCATCCGGGTAGTACCAAGATGTACCGAGATTTGAAGAATGATTACTTCTGGGTTGGTTTGAAGAGAGATGTAGCCGAGTATGTGAGCCGTTGCATGGTTTGTCAGAGAGTGAAGGCAGAACATCAGGTTCCTTCAGGTTTGCTACAACCTTTGAAGATTTCGGAATGGAAATGGGAGAGGATCACCATGGATTTTGTATCGGGCTTGCCTTTGTCTCCTTCGAAGAAGAATTCAGTTTGGGTGATTGTTGATAGGTTCACTAAGTGTGCCCACTTCTTAGCAGTGAACACTACGGATTCCTTAGACAAGTTGGCAAACTTGTACATTCGTGAGATTGTGAGACTTCATGGAGTTCTGAAGTCTATTGTTTCAGATAGGGATCCTAGATTTACTTCGAGGTTCTGGAGTTGCTTACATAGTGCCTTGGGTAGCCGTTTGCATTTCAGCACATCTTATCATCCGCAATCCGATGGGCAGTCAGAGCGAGTGATACAGATTCTTGAAGATATGCTTCGTTGTTGTGTGATTGATTTTCAGGGTTCTTGGGAGAAGCACTTACCGTTGGTTGAATTTGCTTACAACAACAGTTATCAGTCTAGTATCCAGATGGCACCTTATGAGGCCTTGTATGGTAGACGGTGTAGGACTCCGATTTGTTGGGCTGAGACAGGTCAGAGATTGTTACCTATGCCAGACTTGCTTAAAGGAACTATAGAAAAGGTGAAGTTGATTTGTGACCGTCTGAAAGCAGCTTCCGATCGTCAGAAGTCTTATGCAGATTTGAAAAGGAAAGAGATTGAGTACTCAGTGGGCGAGAAGGTGTTTCTGAAGGTATCTCCGTGGAAGAAGGTAATGAGATTTGGCCGGAAGGGCAAGTGGAGTCCGAGGTTCATTGGTCCGTATGAGATAGTTGAGCGGATTGGACCTGTAGCGTATCTTTTGAGGTTACCTTCTGAGTTAGAAAAGATCCATGATGTCTTTCATGTGTCTATGCTTAGGAGATATAGATCAGATCCTTCTCATGTGATGCCCGTTGAGGAGATAGAGTTGAATCCAGATTTGTCTTATAATGAAGAACCCGTTGAGATACTTGCTTCTGCTAGCAAGGTGTTGCGTGGCAAGACCATAGAGTTGGTCAAGGTGTTGTGGAGACATAGAGGCGTGGAAGAGGCCACGTGGGAGAGGAAAATAGATATGGTTGAGCAGTTTCCGTATTTGTTTCCACCAGGTAATTTCGGGGACGGAATTTCTTAAGAGGGAGAGAGTTGTAACACCCGTGTCTTGGGCCTAAGAGATAGCCGGGTTGTTGTTCGAGTCAAATAAAATCTAATTAAAATGAACTAACCTTGAATAATGACCTATTTGAATCTTAATAAAGAGGGAGGGACCAAAGTTGTGATTTACCCACATTTTAAATAAAGGAAGACAACTTTTATGGAAAAGTTGTCATCTTCCTCCTCATTTCTCCTTTCCCAATTTCAAAACCCTCCCCCATTTTCAAACACTCCTAAAACCCTAGTTACTATTCCATTAGCTTTGCTAGTCGATTTCAACACCAAATTAAACGGTAAATATATTTTCTCAACCTCCTCTCTATTCTTTACTTATCTATTGTTTTAGATTTCAAAAATATTGAGTTTTGGGAATTAGGGTTCATATGGAAATTTGGGTTTTTGATGGGGGTTTTCAATTTGTTTTGAGAAATTGTTTTGGGGTTATGTTTAATCATAATGAAAGATACAACATATCTTATTTTGGTTGATTTTGGATGAATTTTCGTAGTGGGTCTTTAGGGCAAATTTTAGGGTATGAAAAATTGGGGTTTTAAGAGGTTTAGTGTTGAAATTGAAGGGCTGATGGTCTACCTATGTTAGGAGGGTGATTTGGGTTGTTTTGGAAGTCATTTGGGTGCTTGGAAATGGGTATTTCAGCCAATGGTTGTTGGAGTCCGAAAATTGGGTTTTTGAGATGTTATGTTGTTTGGGAATTTGAGGAAATTGGGTTGTGATTTGCAAAGTAGATTGATGATTGAATTAGCATTGAATTGGGAAGTAACGTAAGTGTTTTGTTTGACTAGAAGCAAGAGGAAACGTGGAAGAGACCTTGGGACCAAATCCGGGAAGTTGAAGGTGATTGCTTGCTTGCTTGGTCGTTGAGCTTGGAAGCTTAGGTGAGTGGTTAATTGTTTCAAACGGTTTTAAATTAGTTGGTTCGAGTGTATGGACTAGGTTGGGCTTGGTAGACCCACCTAGAGTTGGGATTAGGGAGGTAGCCTAATCCTAAACTTGATCTAGAGCCTTTGGATGAACTCATTATAATGTTGTGTATGTCTCGTATGAAATGTGGCATGAATGCTTGTGTATATTGAATTATACATGTGGTTTGAGATATGACTTGTGATGCTTGAGACATGCATGATGATGGTTGTTGGTGAGTACGTGCTAAGCACGGAAGTGGTTGAAATGAGTAATGTGGAGTGTGTAAATATTGGCACTAGTTTACTTGAATACAAAACGATCGATCATTAGGATGTTAGTGTGTACACATGAGTCAAAAGTCGTGCGTGGCCTTGGTGGCGTTGAGTCACCAAGGAGGAGTACGGGTTCGCCCGGAAATGGTATTTAAATATAGTCGGTGATGAGTGGAATCCCATCGACGGGGCGTGAGGATGAGTGGAATCCCCCCCGCGAGGCCAGTGATGAGTGTAATCCCACCGTGAGGTAATGTGGTTGTTGGATGTGAATTCCAACGTGTCTATCTGTGTATTCGGGTCATAGTTAGGTGCCAATGTTGGTTGATAAATGTATCAATGTGTTGAGATTAATGATCTTTAATGGGATGTTTGATGTGACCACTTGTGTTGAGGATTTAGAGCTTGTTGACCATGACATTCACTTGTATATTGCTCATGCATCTTATCTTATGGCTCTTGTGGATCCTTGGTTTATATGTGAATTGCCTTGGCTAGATCGTGCTCGGACCCTGCAATGTTGAGGTTTGTTTTTAGAGCTTACCCTCACTAAGCATCATTGCTTACGCTCTCTTTGTTCAACATTGCAGATCCTTAGTTCGTGGGTTGCTCGGGCAAGTGGAGGGCTCCAAGTGTGGTTTTTGGCTTGAGTACATCAAGTATGACTTTTAAATGTTGAACATGTAATAGTTTAAGCAATGGGACGTGTGTCTTTTGATGGATGATTGTTGGTTGATTAGGAGCATGTTTAGACCCCATGTTATGTTGCTTTTTTATGGCTTGTGATGCCAGATTTGAATTGTAATCCATGCCTAAATTGCTTATCTTGAATGTTGGTTAAGTGTCCTTAAATTTGCCTTATGTTGAATGTTGAAGTATGAGTTTTTGGATGTTAAGGGTCATCTTGATTTAATTGCATGCTCCTTTGATGTATGTACATGTTGGATGCTTGTATGGTTTTGATGTGGTATGTAAATGTTGTATGAATGCTTGTTGGGGTCTAGGAGAGTCCTAAATTGCATTTAGAATCGAGTCTTGATCGTTTTGCTGAGTTTGGAGGGTTTTGCTGTGCAGGGGTATCGATACGGTTGGTATGGTATCGATACCACCTTCTTGATCCAGCCTCGCGTATCGATACACTTGAGAGGTGTATCGATACTATTTTTGTCACTGGAGCTACTGTCCAGTTCCGTATCGGTACGGGCCTCCAAGCGTATCGATACGGTCTCCTTAGCGTTGACCGTGGGAAGTCAACAATTGGGGGGGGTATCGATACACTCCTAGGTGTATCGATACGGTCTCCATAAGTTGACTTTGACCAGTTGACTTGGTCAAGGGGTATCGATACACCCCTTAAGTGTATCGATACACCTGCAGTTAAGTTTTAAAATTGGGCTGTTTCATGATTGTTTGATGTTCGTTCGATTGTTTTGAATGTTGTTCCGCTGTATGATCACGTAGGATTAAATACTCATCTAGACAAGATTTAAAATGAAAAAAATAGGGTTGCTAACCGAGGGGGAATTCCAAAGGGAGTTTTCACTCGGTTTTCCCCGTGTGACCCACTCGGACCGGTCATTCGGCCAGACCGGGACGAGGGGGTTACACTAGGGCAGCAGAAGGAGAAACTCTTCCACGTAATATACTATGCCAGCAAGGCCTTAAACGATGCCCAGATAAACTACACCGCGACAGAGAAGGAGTAGCTAGCTGTGGTATTCGCCTTTGACAAGTTCAGACCATACATACTTGGAACAAAAGTGGTGGTTCACACAGATCATTCAACAATAAAATACATGTTTACCAAGAAGGATGCACGACCACGCTTGATATGTTGGATTCTGCTGTTACAATAGTTTGATATAGAAATCAAAGACAGAAAGGGAACACAAAACCAAGTAGCCGATCACTTGTCAAGACTCGAGCTAGGAAAGGATCAAGATAAAAACAAGGTTAACATACAAGAGACTTTCCCTGATGAGCAGTTATTCACTGCCATGGAAGTACACATAAGCGCTGCCACAATAGCCATGACGACATGTAAGTTTTCTGATGTCCCTTGGTATGCCGACATAGTAAACTATCTCGATAGTGGTTTATTACCTCCTGAACTTAACTATCAAGCAAGGAAGAGGTTCCAAAATGATGCAAAACATTATTATTGGGACGAACCTCTTCTGTTCAAACATTGTGCAGACCAGATTATCAGGAGATGCATACCGAAGGAAGAACAGGAAGAAGTACTCCACCACTGCCATGCTGCTCCTTATGGAGGACACTTTGGAGGAAACAAAACTGCTGCCAAGGTTCTGCAGTCCGATTTATTTTGGCCTACAATGTTCAAAGATGCACAAGCTTTTTACAAGCGTTGTGACAAGTGTCAAAGGTCAGGAAACATCTCTAGAAGGCATGAGATGCCCCTGCAGAACACTCTCGAAGTCGAAATTTTTGATGTTTGAGGAATCGACTTCATGGGACCATTCCCAGCTTCTTGTTGGAAATTGTATATACTGCTGGCAGTAGATTATGGGTCCAAGTGGGTAGAAGCCATCGCCACACAAAAGAATGATGCCAAAACTGTCCAAAGATTTTTACACAAACACATCTTCACCAGGTTTGGCGTCCCAAGGGCAATCATTAGTGATGAAGGTAAGCATTTTGACAATAGGGTGATTGCTAACGCATTGAAGAAGTATGGAGTGAAACACAGATTCGCAACAACATATCACCCTCAGACTAATGGGCAGGCCGAGATCTCCAGTAGAGAAGTGAAGAACATTCTGGAAAAGATGGTTAAGCCAAGTAGGAAGGACTGGTCTCTCCACTTGAATGATGCATTATGGGCTTACAGGACTGCATTCAAAACACCACTGGGAATGTCACCTTACCGACTCATCTATGGAAAAACTTGCCACCTACCTGTCGAGATAGAACATAAAGCATATTGGGCTATTAAGACAGTTAACATGGATTGGGATAGAGCAGGGCAGAAAAGGCTCTTGGATTTAAACGAAATTGAAGAAATTCGAGCCATGGCCTATGACAACGCCAGAATCTACATGGACAAGACAAAAAGGTGGCACGACAGAAAACTTCTGCCACGACAGTTCATACCAGGCCAAAAGGTGTTGTTGTTCAACTCCCGGCTGAAGCTCTTCCCAGGGAAGTTAAAGTCTAGATGGTCTGGACCCTTTCAGGTAGTTCAAGTTTTTCCCCATGGTGCCATCACAATAAGATCTATCAAGGACGGGCACCGGCTCAAAGTCAATGGACAAAAACTTAAGCACTATCAAGGGACTGAAGCCCCAAGAGAACATGAAGTGGTTACTTTAGGAGATGCCCCTCAAGGCATCCCTGATTTAACTTAATATATTTTTTCTTTTATTATTTTATTTCTTTTATTTTTATTGCTTTAGGAAGTAGGAATTTAATATTAGTTTTATTTCTGTTTTCAGGAAAATAAAAGAAACAAAGGAAGGAGAAGGAATGAACCAACCCATCACACACACATCAGCCCAAGAAGCCCAAGAGAGAGCTAAACGGTAACAAGGTTGTCGTGACAGACTTGGTGATAGCCGTCACCATTTGTCGCGGCAGACACGCAACAGACGCGGAACGCGTAACAGACGCATCCCGAAACTGTATGACAGCTGGCTCTGTTTTCCACGCCAACCGTTACAGCTTCAACGGGCAGAAATCCCATTCTATATAAACTCTCACTCCCATTTCATTTTTCACCTTCATTCTACACTCTTTACTCTGTTCCAGAATTATTTTTAGCTTTCAGTTTTTTCTTTTGTTTATTTTTCCACAGCACCCTTACAATGACGATAAGATCAACCAGCAGAAGCTCTGCCTCCACCCCTGCCGCAGCAGCCTCCACTCCCACACACATTAGAATCCAAAAAAGGTTCAACTCTATAGAAACAAAGAAACGATACTACAAATCTTTTCAGAAGAGAGAGATGTGGGAAGAGAGGGGTTTTACCTACCAGAAGAAGAAACAAGATCTGGGTTTAGAGGGATTCATCGCAAAGAGAATCATCAGTCTGAAATGGCAGATGTTTGCTGAGCAACCAGAGGAAATGAATGTCACCCTCGTTCGAGAGTTCTATGCTGCAAATTCCAACAAGTACACATCTCAAGTCACCATCAGGGGTAAGACAATTGAGTTAGAACCAGCTTATATCAATACCATGTATGACATTTACTTGGGCATGCAAGAGGATGAACACAGACGGTTTGTCGAAAATCTGTCGCCAGCAGACTACCACATCATCATGGCAGACTTTACCACAGAAGGCACTAGCTGGAATGATGATACAAAACATCGGTGGACTGTTCGAAGGACTCAACTCACACCTGCTGCCAAGCTGTGGAACCACTTTGTGAAGAAACGCCTCATGCCCACATCACACAATACGACAGTGGATAGACAAAGGCTGGCCGTCGTTCATTCCATTATAAATGAACGACAGATCAACGTGAGGGAGTACATTCTCGATGAAATTTTTTAGTGTGCATAGAAGGATAAAGGTCCCCTTTTCTTCCCTCACTTGATCACAGCCTTATGTAGAGCAAACAACATCCTCGAGATTGTAGAGGATGTCAAGGTCCAAGGCAAGGGTTGGACACAACAAAACCTTTACATCCCGATGGAGCTCAAGGCAGCCACACCAATGGCATACTTCGACCCCTTTGCCACAACAGAGCCCATGACAGAACCTGACTCGACAGAGCCTGATCAGACACAACACACGATAAAGCCATCTAACAGACCAGCAGGCACTTCCTTCAGCCACATCATCCACCTGCTGCAACAAATGGAGGCACGACATCAAAGATTTAGGAAGTATATGAGGGATTTGTGATGTTTCTATTTATTTGTGATGTTTTTATCTTTCTATTTTTGTTTGTCATGCATTGAGGACAATGCAACCCTCGAGTTTGGAGGTAGGCAGTCCTCTTATTATTAATGGACTAATTATATTTTGTGTTTTTAACTATTTATTTTCGTGTCTAAAAAAGGCTTAAGTTTTTGAACTTCTCTTACCTGCCGCGGCCTACACTGTCGTGACAGTAGATTTAGAATGTTTTAGGAAGTACTTAAAGCCTTACTATAGCTCTGAACTCTTAAAACACCTTTGTGACTTATATGATGTTAAGACTTCTGTTAGTAAACTTAGAATAGGAAGCCTAGCCACTTGAGTTAAGAAAAACTTAGACTCAGTTTACTCCTAGAGGTGCCTAACACTGGCTCTAGGAAGATAACTAGGTACTCCTAGAGGTGCATAACACTGGCTCTAGGAAGAAAACTAGCGGTGCCCGAAATTGGCTCTAGTTAAGAAGTATTTATTTTGAAGTAAAACTCAAGTTAGTTGAGTAACTATTCTGGTTGCTAAAGAGTCTAAGATCATATTTGTTCGCAAAACCTGCACACACTCGCACGAGAGTTATAGCATTGCTCCGGATAATTCCGTAAACATCCAAAAAGGTATTGGTCTTGGTGGTGAAAGTGTTGTAGGTGATGGTTGTTCATTGAGTTAAGCCAAAGCAAAAAAAAATGTTTCATTCTTAGTTAGATTGCATTTGCTTGAGGACAAGCAATAATTTGAGATTGTGGATGTGTTGAGTGCATAAATGTTCTATATTTTAACCCTCATTTACCCATATTATGGATGCACTCAAGCATGTTTAGTTGCATTTTAGGATAGAATTTGCATAAACATCACAAATAGATAATTTTGCATAGATACTGCTGATTTCGGTCAATTCTTCCAGGTACCTATCGTGGCAGCATCCAGGGCAGTAGAGGAACAGAAGATAACCGCAATGCTGGAGTGAAGGGTTGAAGAAAACTGCCTCATACATCACTGTCGTGACAATTGCTGTGACAGAAGTGGCGACATTGAAGACAACAGAGATGGAAAATGCGAAGTGGGGTTAGACTGATAGAGGATTTCAAGCCTGATTTTTGTAGACCACTCGCATAATTTTTGGAGCCCAGAAGCACAAGGAAGGCCTTGCCCAAAGTTTGAGGAGAAAGTAAAAGCAAGAAGATAGAGCGAACTAAGAGATGTTTATTCAGAGGTTTAGTCTTTAAATAAATTGTACTTTAATTCAAACTAGTATTCTTGGCACTTAAGAAAGCTTACACCTAAAGCCTATATATATGCTTGTAGTTCGACAAGGGAAGGGATATCTGGCTCCTAGCCGTCTTCCATCATAAACCCTAGATGTTCTCTTCATCATCATGTTCTAAATCTTCCCCAGGGCTAAGGGTCGATCTTGTAAAGTAGTTGTAAGGGTTATATTGTTTCTTAGGTTTTTCTGTTCAATCAATAAAACTTCAACTTTATTTACTCTGGTTTCAACATCTCATAAGGGTATCGAGAGAGCATTGTGATGTTATCTATTTACCTAATATCAGGAGAGTTAAGTATAAGAAAAGAGTAAATACAATTTTCCAGTTTATGGTTAAACTATCTTGGCCTAGGGATAGGTACAAGGTTAAGCGGCTAAAAAAGAAGAATTCACAACATCGGTGTTCATCCTTCGATTCACGCAAGGAGGTATCATCCAAGTCGTGTTCGCCGACAGAACTTGGACCTAGGGATAGGACAAGTCACACCAGGGGTTCTTACCGAACTCGAAGTAACGGAGTTGTTTATCACTGCCGTGACAACAACAAACCTCTACTGCGACAAGTGCTGCCGCGACAACAACAAACCTCTACCGTGACAGGTGTTGCCGCGACAGGTTCTACGACATAAGCAACGGAAGTCCTCTAAATAGTGCAATACCTGCACTACGGAACAAATCAATACCAGCCTACTTTATCAATCTGATTTCCTCCTCTATATTAGTTTATCTTCAAGAATTCTCAAAACACTTTATTAAATCTATCTCTTTTCTTGTGCAGAGTTTTAAAGTTAGAAGTATTTCCAGTCCCTGTGGAGACGATATCCGATACTTCGTATCATTATATTACTTGCATCGTTTATACTTGCACTCAATTGCGATAATCTTATTTACACACAACAGTTATTGTTCATAAAGATCACTCGACTATTAAATACTTAGTGGCTAAAAAGGATGCTAAACCTAGGCTTATTAGGTGGATACTTCTCCTACAAGAACATGACTTGGAAGTTAGGGATAGAAAGGGATGTGAAAATCAAGTAGCTGAACACCTCTCTAGTCTAGAGAGCCCGATTAAACATGGAAATACACAAGAAATTAAGGAGGAATTCTCTGATGAGAAAATTTTATATGCTATGGCAATTCCATGGTATGCTGACATTGTTAATTATCTTGCTAGTGGTATCTTGCCTCCTGATTTGAATAGCAAGGGTCGAAAGAAGTTCAAACATGACGTGAGATTCTACTTTTGGGATGAACCCTACGTGTTCAAGCAATGTGCTGACCAAATAATATGAAGATGCGTACCAGAAGAAGAGCAAAAAGACATCTTATTCCATTGCCATTCATCGCCATGTGGAGGTCATTTTGGTGGAACAAGAACAGCTGCAAAAGTGCTACAATCCAGATTCTATTGGCCAACACTTTTTAAAGATGCCCACGAGTTTTGTAAAACTTCTGACAGTTGCCAAAGAACGGGGAACATTTCTCGGAGGAATGAAATGCCATTACAAGGCATATTGGAAGTAGAACTCTTCGATGTATGGGTGATTGACTTCACTGGACCATTCCCTTCATCTTTTGGAGATCTCTACATTATTTTGGCAATCGACTATGTGTCGAAATGGGTAGAAGCAATGGTCACACCCAAGATTGACTCCAAGACAGTTTTGAAGTTCCTGTACAAGAACATATGCACCAGGTTTGGAGCACCTAGGGCCATCATTAGCGACGAAGGAATACACTTCGACAACAAGCTTATTGTCAATGCATTGTATAGATATAGACTCAGGCATAAAATAGCTATGACATATCATCCCTAGACCAATGGACAAGCGGAAGTCTCTAATCGTGAGATCAAACAGATACTTGAGAAGGTGGAGAACCCCAAGCGAAAAGACTGGTCTCCAAGACTCGAGGAAGCGTTATGGGCTTATTGAACAACCTTAAAACACCATTGGGGATGTCCCCCTTCAAACTTATTTTTGGCGAGGCTTGCCATCTCCCTGTCAAGCTAGAACATAAGACTTATTGGGCTATAAAAAAGCTCAACAGGGATTCCCATTTGGCTGGTGAGAAAAGGCTACTAGAGCTTAATGAGATGGAAGAATTTAGAGCCCATGCGTATGAGAATGCAAGGCTGTATAAAGAAAAAAACAATGAAATGGCATGATAAGCACATTATGCCATTGCATTTTTTAGAAGGACAATAAGTGCTTATCTACAATTCTAGGCTTAAGCTCTTCCCTGGGAAGCTCAAGTCTAGATGGTCATGAACTTTTCTTGTTCACAAGGTTTATCCTCATGGTGTAGTGGAAATCAGAAATCTTGACGATGAAACACCCTTCAAGGTTAATGGTCAGAGGCTGAAGGTGTACAATGGAGCCCTAATCTTACGAGACAAATCATCCTTGACCCTCAATGACCCTTGAGAGTTTGGAACCTTTTCTCTACCTTTATTTTGCTATAGCACGTTCTTGTTTTGATGTTCATAAATAACTTAGTTTTTTACTAGGCTTTTCGTCCTTTAATTATGTTTGTCTCCTTTTCTGTTTATTTGTTTTTATCACCCCTATGTCAATTTTACTCACAGGTGGCAAGTGGTGCGCTAAAAAGGTGGCAGTTAACAGGTTTTTCTTGTAAAGGATAAGGATTTGTCTTTATACTAAGGGGAATTAAAAAAGGTGAAAGGAAGCTCCAAAGTTTGGGGTGGCGGCATGAAAAGCAAAAAGGGAAGAATATTTTTTTCTTTATTTATTAAGGTGAAACCCTAGCCGTAAAAAATCCATGACACACTCTCTCATATTCTATCACTTTTCATTAAATACCCGTCTTTCTTCTCTAACACACACCGACAACCCAGCTTTTTCACCTTCTCTCTCCATTAAATTCTAGCAGTTACCAGCCAATAAGAGAACACACAATTTTCTATTTCTTCTTACACTCCCACTACCTTATCTTTTCAACTTCCTCTACACTTTACCTTCTCCACTTCACTTCATCTTCTTCACCAAACAACTCATCATTTTTCTTTTCTTCGAACTCTCTATTTTCTCACAAAATTTTCTCCCTTTTCTGCCTCAACAATGGTTAGATACAAAAACATGCCCAGTGCTTTCTTTAGCACTCAACCCCCACCGGTCATTGAAATCAAAAAGTTTTCAGACCCAACCACAAAGGAGCGATGGCTACATTTGACGGATCATAAACCATTCGCCGAGCAAGGATTTAAGTTCCCTAATGAGGGGGAGTAAGGTTTCGATAAGGAAATCATGAATGTCACCTCTAAACTTGGATGGGAAACCTTCGTGAAACACCCTGGGAACATTTGCGTTCCCTTGGTGCGTGAGTTCTATGCTCACCTAACGAGCCGAACTCAGTCTAGGATCTACGTTCGAGGGAAACAAATCAAGTTTACAGCTACCACCATCAACAAGTTTTACGGGTTGAAGAATGTGGTAGACCACCATACATCTTCTGCTTCTAGTGCCGACGCTCAAACACAAAAGGAAGTCCTTGAGGACTTATGCTTTAGCGGCACTGAGTTAGATGCCACAACATGATCTGTTGAAAGGGGCCGACTGAAGCCTGAAGCCAAGCTGTGGAATCACTTTGTCAAGACCCGTCTCATGCCCACTACTCACTCTACCACAGTACACATCAATTGATCGTTGCTCATTCACTCTATCCTTAATGGACGCTCAATAGATGTAGGGAAATTGATCGTGGACGAGGTGTATGTGTGCTTGAAGCTAGGAAAGAGCCCTCTAATTTTCCAAAACTTGATCATAGCCCTATGCCGGAAGAAATAGGTCATTGAGGACCCAGCTGAGGATGAAAAAGATGAGGGCAAAAAAAAACTCACACCAGCCCAGATTCCAACCATAAGAGGATTCGACGAGGATGCCCCAACAGAAATTGTCAAGGGAGGAGCCGAAACTTTTTTTGCGGCAAGGATCGCGTCCTTGGTGGCCAATACTAACAACATCCAAGCCAATGTAGATCGACCGCAAGACAATTGCACAACCTTCTATAGGTATGTTCAAGCTAGGGATGTCGCTTTACAAGCCTTCCTTAAGGAATTGTTGCCCCTATCAACTGTCGAGTTTCCCCCTTTTTCGGAAGAGTTATTTGCCGCCCCAACAGATCCGTCCTCTACTGCCAAAGAGAATTCACCTCAACTCACCCCCGATGTAAGAAAACAAACTACAAGGAAGAAAGTTGCTTCACCGCAATCACCGTTCGTTCAACGCGAGCCTGCCCCTCAGGATACCCCGTCTGCTGAACCTGCTACAACGCCCATCAAGAAACGAAATTGAAAGTCCAAAGCTATTGCCTCTACTCCACAACCGAAAGATCTTACTCCAAACACTGTCACTATCGAGAGTGACGCGTCTGAATATTCCGTAGAACCAGACCCCGCTCCTTTCTTTGAGCCCATAGTAAACCAGACTCCAGAGACTACGGTAACAAAGAAACGCTGCCTAATGCGCACCGCTGGACGAGTTTGGACAACCACAGTCGAGGAATCTGCGACTGAAGAGAGTGATGATGATGTTGGCGCCGATCAGACCGAGCCAGTTGGACAAGATGATCCAGCCCCTTCTCCCGAACAACAAGAAGATGATACACCCATTGCCTCGTTAAAGAAATCCAGCATCAAGCACAAGGCCACCAAGACCGTGAAGAAAAAGTAACCATAAGGTACCTCCATTGCATTGCATTTAGTTCAATTTCATGCATTTCATTTATTTTCATTTCTCATGCATTGAGGACACTGCATTTTTCAAGTTTGGGTGTTAGTGTTCTTAGTTAATAATTAATTGCATCTTGTAGTTAGGAACAATTTTTTTCTATGACATTCTAATTATTTCTTAGACAGTGTATGAACAAATTAAGGATGTCCACTGATGATTTTTTCTTTATGGCTTGGTATTAATTGATTATATATATATATGAATGATTGGTTGAGATTCGTAGAATAGATTTTAGGGTTCAATGCTTAGAGAATTAGTTTTGTACATAATTGCATGCTCTCTATGCTTAGCATTGTTAGGAAAACTTTTAGGAAATGACTCTTGAAATCCTAAGTGTGAATAAATCAATTAAGAACCCCCTCCTTCATATATATATAACATATATTATGTTTAATCGTGAATAAATGCTACGACATAGCTTTAGAGGGACACTTCTTTGTGCACTACAATGCCTCAAAAACCCTCTTGAATAAATGTCAGCAAAAGCATATGAGTGAATGAAAGTAGTCCCGGGATGAGTCTACCCAATGGAGTCGGGAATGAGGTGTTTGCTCCACTTCATTTTCAAGCCCAGGAAGGTTGTTGTGATGGGCTGACTCCCTTCGAACAACATAAAAAAAGGAGAAAAGAGAGAAGGAATGTTCTAAAATTTAGAAAACATACTAAGGTCAATTAGAGAGCTATCCCAAAAAAATTTTCTAACTTTGATAAGCATAGGTTGGATGCAATCACGCACACACATGCAATGAACCTGGCCCTAAATAATGTTCTTAAAAATCTCAAGTCTAGTCAAGCATGTTGATAGCCTATATCTTTCTAAAGGCTGAAATTTTGTCATAGTATTGTCTTGAACTAAATCTTTGCCATAACATTTCTTTTGTTTTTTTTTCTACTCATTGCTTGAGGACAAGAAATAGCTTAAGTTTGGGGGTGTGATAACTCTGAAAATACCTATGTCTCATGCTTCCTTACTATGATATTTGCTTGCTTTTAAGCTCATTCCATGGCATCCAGGTTGCATTTAGTTCATATGGTTGCAATTTCTTTTCATAGCTTTAGTTGTCGTAGAGTGAGTGCAAAATGGGTGCTGCTTGAGAAGGGTTTGGTCTGGTTTCATGATGTGCAGATGAGCAGGGATAGGCAGTTGGAAATGTTGTAGCATTATGGACTGAATTTGGAGGGTGCAAAAAAAGACAAAACCCACAGAAGAAATTTTCTAGCTCACGTGTAAGAACCCCCTTTTGTCTCTTGTGCCAGCACGTGTCAGAGAATATTCCTTGGGATCACAAGGAATTATGTAGGGCACAAAACCCTAAGAGCCTCCACTATATAAAGGACAATATACCCTCATTTGAGGGCGCACGTGAAAAGGTGTCTTAAAGCTAGGGAGAGAAAGGAAAGGTAGCTCTTTTTCCCATCTTCTTCTTCCTCAACTTGGTGTCCTCCATCGTTGAAGCTCGAAGGGGTGACCGTGCTGGCCTTGAGAGAGGCAACAAGCCTAGGGTGGTTCGTGGTAGTCCATCGCATATCAGGAGTTTCTTTACCTTTTTTGTAGCTTCAACATTTCTTTAAATTTTTGGATATGAGTTGTATGAACGTATTGATGTTGGATGTTTATTGCCCAGCCATGAACTAATTTTAGGTGGCTTGGGTTGTTTGGATGCTTTCTGTTTTTTAAGTTTCTTCAATGAATGTTTATGTTTCTCAGTTTCATTCAGTGTTTTGTCTATGTTTGCTAAATACCTAAGGTTGTAGGAGCCTTCGAGAGTTGGCCTTTCTTTGGGTGTGAGATTGGGTTAGTGGTCGATGGATCTAACCTTAAATCACGTAGGCAATGGAGTTGGCTACTGAGAGGTACAACTCTAACCCACCTTAGAGATAAGTGTGGGGTTCAACGGCTAAAAAGGATAGAACCTCGTGGGTAGGGGAGTGTTAGAGTTTACGCTGAGAGGTATTGCTATAACATTTCTAACTCCCAGACTCCTTGCAATAGATAGTTTAGGAGCACTCTTAGTATATCCTTCCGAGCATAGAACAAACTGAAGAGCTAAGCTATCATAGAGAGCTAGACATAGGTTATCCAAGCAACCCAACCAATAATTCCCAAAGTGAGTTTCGCACACGTGTGAGGACCATTTAAGTCTACTGATTTCATCGAGTTTTATTTATATCTGTTGCCAAAGCATTTTTCCATTTTCAGTTTCTGCTTTGAATGCTTAAGCTAAAAAGTGAAATAACTCCAATCCATGTGGAGACGATACTCACTCATCACTTTACTACTTGTTTGACGTGTATACTTGCATTAATTTCGTATCATTTATAGTACATCACACAGTGCAACAATTAGCCCTTTAGTTCTATCTCTATAGATCTTTATCCCAAGGATATAGACAACTTCACCTAAGTCTTTCATTGAGAAACAATTTCCTAACCAAGACTTGACACTCTACAAGGATTTAGATCTTTATCCTAATAAGTAGAATGTCATCGACATACAAGACCAAAACTACAACTGCACTCCCACTAACTTTCTTGTAAACACAAGGTTCATCTTCATTTTTGATAAATCCAATCTCTTTGATTGACTCATCAAAACGAAGATTCCAACTCTGTGAAGCATTCTTCAATCCATAAATGGATCTTTGAAGCTTGCATACTTTACCAGAATTATCAACTTGTACAAAGCACTCAAGTTGTGTCATGTACACATCCTCGAGTAAGTTTCCATTAAGAAACACAGTTTTCACATTCATTTTCCAATTCTCATAGTCATAATATGCTGCAATAGCCATTAGAATTTTAATAAATTTAAGCATGGCTACTGGTGAAAAAGTTTCATCATAGTCTATACCATGAGTTTGTTTGAAACCTTTTGCAACTAGCCTTGCTTTATAAGTATGCACTTTGTCATCCATGTCGGTTTTCTTTTTGAAAACACATTTGCATCCAATGCTTTCAGTACCTTCAGGTGGATCAATCAAAGTCCAAACTTGATTGTCATACATGGATTGCGTTTCAGACTTCATTGCCTCCAACCATTTCTTAGAGTCTGGATCTTAGATAGCCTCTTGATAGGTAGTGGGTTCATCTTGATCCACTAGTAATACATCATGATTGTCAGTGACAAGAAATCCATATTTCTCGGGTTCACGACGTGCACTATCAGAACTACATAATTCTTGTGTTACCGAAGGTATGTCAACAACCCAAAATTTAAGAAAAGACACGTTGGGTTTCTTACCAGTCCATATCTCATATGGTGCCTTTTCAACTACTTTGGAAGGAACTCGATTTAATGTAAAAACAGCAGTTTCAAGTGCATAACCCCAAAAGGTAAGTGGAAGATCTGTGATACCCATCATTGATCGAACCATATCTAGTAAAGTTTGATTCCTCCTTTCTAAAATGTCATTCCATTGTGGTGTTCCAGGAGGCGTTAATTGTGAAACAATTCCACAATTTCTCAGATGATCATCAAACTCTTGATTCAAATATTCTCTTCCTTGATCTGATCGGAGCTTTTATTGTTTTGCCAAGTTGATTTTGTACTTCATTTTGAAAAGATTTGAACACTTCAAATGATTTCGATTTATGTCTCAACAAGTAGATATAACCATATCTATTGTAGCCGTCAGTAAATGTGATGAAGTATTCGTAACCTCCTCTAGAAGTTGAAGTTAAAGGTCCACATACATATGTATGTATTAGGCCTAATAATTCATTGACCCTTTTGTTGTGCCAGTAAAAGGATATTTTGTCATCTTACCTAATAAACAAGATTCACAAGTATCATATGATTAAAAATTAAAAGAATTCAAAATTCCATCTTGATGAAGTTTTAAAATGCGTTTCTCATTTATGTTGCCAAGGCGACAATGTAAGAGATATGTTGGATTTAAATCATTATATTTAAGCTTCTTATTTATGTTATAGATCGTTGATTTGTTGGAGTTTTGAAGTTTCAAAGCATAAAGACCATCTTGTAAATCAATATTTGCATAGAACATGTCTTTACAATAAATGGAGCTATTCTTATTCTTAATAATAAAAGAAAAAACATCATTATCCAAGCAAGAAACTGAAATAATATTCCTACTTATACTAGGAACATAAAAACAATTGTTCAAAACTAACATAAGCTCACTAGGCAAAGTAAGTTCATAACTTCCTACAACTAAAGCAACAACTCTTGCTCCATTTCCAACTTGTAGGTCCGCTTCGCCTTTCTTCAGTTTTCTACTCCTTTTGAGTCCCTACACATTTGTACAAATGTGAGATCCACATCCAATATCTAATACCCAGGAATTTGAAGGAGAAAAATTAACATGTATAACTTAAATACTTGAAGAGTTGGTCTCACCAGTCTTCTTCTTCTTCTTTAGATCTTCTAGATATAGCTTGCAATTTCTCTTCCAATGACCAGGCTCGTTGCAAAAGAAATAGACACCCTCCTTAAGGGGCTTAGCATTGGGAGTAGCTTTGGATTTTGGTTTACAATTGGACTTTCCAATCACTACTCCTTTTCCCTTTCCGTTTTTCTTTAAATTCTTTCCCTTTTGAACCATCAAAATATTGCTAAACTTAGATTTAATATTCTATTCAGCAGTTTTAAGTATTGTATGCAGCTCATAAATTGATTTGTTCATCTCATTCATGTTATAGTTCATAACGAATTGACTATAACTTTCAGGTAATGAATTCAAGATCAAATCAGTTGCCAACTCTTGGCTTAACGAAAATCCAAGTCTCTCTAGTTGCTCAATATGACGTTTCATTTTTAACACATGGGTGCTGACAGAGGCACCTTCAACCATTTTGCAAGAATGTAATGTCTTGGTAGTCTCATACCTTTCTTGCCTTGCTTTCTGTTGGAACATTTCCTTAAGCTCATGAATCATATCATATGCTTCCATGTAATATAGATCCTTCTAAAGTTCAAAACTCATTGTAGCTAGCATCAGACATACAACATCAAGAGAATCACTTTTATGCTTCTCATAAGCCTTTGTTTTAGCTTTAGAAGCATCTTTCTCAGGTTCTTCAAGGTAAGGTTCATCTAGGACATAAATCTTACTTTCTTGCTTGAGAACAATTCTTAAATTTCGATACCAGTCAAGGATATTAGTCCCGGTAACTTTTTCCTTCTCAAGGACTGATCGTAGTGATGGAGTTGAATTATTGTTTTTCATCTACAACATAACGTAAAGTTTGATAAGATATTTTGATATAAGATTTCCCCTAAATTAAAACAACCCTCAAAACTAATTAATACAGTGGGCTAAGATCCATATTTCACCCTATCTTTAAGTTAGCTTTAGCATGAAACTTAACAATAAGTTATTTAGGTAAGTAACTCTTACTAATTGCATCTCATGCAACTCTTTGAAAATTTATGAGATTTTGACATCATATGTCCCGACATGCATAAATATCATCTCATGTCATTAGGTCCAAAACCATTTTGATAACCTAATTAAGCTAAACCATTTTTAATCATATGAGCAACACCATTACTTGTCTTTTCTTACTAATGTAACCTAATGTACTCATACTTTGGTAGAACCTACATTAAGGTGATAAAAGTCTTGACAAGTGTTTAAAGTAGGATGGCATGTTAAACTTAAATTTTATACGATGGGTTTTTGTGATTTTAATTACTAAGGCATCACATACATAGCATGGACATAGCATCACATATACGCAATAAATAAACGTGATATAGTATGGCCTTATCCTAAAAAGAATAATCCTAAACGAAAAACATCTACATCATTAAGGATCATCATCACCACTGTCGTGGATCATCATCACCATCGCCTTGGATCTCCATCACCATCGCATTGGTTCATCATCACCATAGTGGAATAAAAGAGGTCTTCTTATTTTTTACAAAAATTCAAACGACACGTAGGCCGTATTACAATGAACAAAACGACACGCATGTCTTATTTTTTAAAAAAACTTTACAACCTTTGTAAAACCTAAAACACCATACTATACACCATGCCAAACATCAAGCAAAACAATCAAGAAAAAAACATCTATGCATATTGAATAAAGCATACATCGTTACTAAGACGTGTTACTTAAATTTTTTAATCTTATTAGGTGCTTCGCATAGATAGACCCTACGTAGACTTTTTCGGCAGTTCCACCCCTATATTAAATAAGATTATTTAATAATATTGTTTATTTAATAATATTTTTGAAAAATATTCAAACAAATAAATATTTTATACTAATTTAACTTCTTTAAATTCGAATAAATAATCTATAACAATATAATTTAAAATAATCGTATTATCTGAAACTTATTATTGAAAGTAATAACCAAAACCATTCTTATCCATTCTTGGTGTGCGGCCCTATAGGTTCAATTAACGTTGACAGTAGATAAAATCACATTTTATTCTAGAAGTTATAAGTGGTCTCTAGCAAGACATTATGACTACCCAAGTTAAATGAAATGATCATAATCCGAAACAAGCTTTAATTTAGTTTATGTCATAATCATTTTATCTCACGATATCTTGATAGAATATAAGGTATGGAAAATGTTACCCTTATAGCGTTCTATCTTTAGCTTCTCGATGCCCAATTGAACTAACTAAACAAATGACATTGATCTCTATTAATTCATTTGAGCACGACCATGCATTTCTCAGTCTCAATAATCGAGGGGCTCAGAGATATCTCTCTTATGTTAAGAGGGATAAATTCCATCTTAATTACTCACATCTCACTACATGATTCTTTATTATGTTCAAGCATAACTGTTATAATCGTCCGGTTAAAAATGATGTTTGATTATGTCAAAACATAATAGTCATCATGTTGAGAACTGTAGTAATTTCAGGTCTATGGATTAAATGTCACAATTGTTTTAAGATTAATATATAACTTTAATCCATGTATTAATCTTAAGATGAGTCGATCCTAATATTTGTTCTCAACAATTACATATATGAATTTGATTTGAATCTCATTCACATATTCATCTAATGAATATCTATCAAACTTCATACTAATCTTATTATTGTTCCCACAATAATAGCTGATTAGGGATATTTTGAATAATAATTTTCAAGGAAACAAAAGCATGCAAATTTATAAATTCAATAATCAAAATACAATGTTCATATAAAGGCCCTAGGGCACTATTGCTAACAGTTTAGAGTATATTGCTTAAGATTTATGGCATATGAAAAAACGAAATAATTGAAAATTCAATTTTGGATTGAACATATAATTTTCTCCCAAGCAATTAAAAGTGTCAGGGGTTAAATTTAATATAGAGGGTGTCACTTACTCTACTCATTTACATGTCGGGTTAACAAGTTGGGTCATTTAATGGCCATGTCGAGTTAATTACAATGCCAAGTCAACAACAAGTTGAGTTGATAATAAGTCGAATAAAATCAAATCTCGGGTCGTTTCAAGTTGAGTTATATAAGATATCTATCAGATTAATTTTGGATTCGAGTTCATATGAACTTGGGTTTGGTTATCACGTTATCGAGTTCATTTTGGGTTAGAGTCATTCTCAAGTTGGGTGCATGTTGAGTTATGTTAGAAAATAATCAAGTCCAACTCGGATATTAAACTGCTTTTCTTATTCGCAGGAATATTTACTAGTCTTCAACATTGCGGACCAAACATCAATTTTGCTGGATACCAAATGCCAAACATTGTGTTAGAAAAATGATATGGTACATGGACATTTTTGAGCTTGAATTTGAGTAGGTTCCATTAGTCAAATTATTTGAGACTAAGTGGATTATTAATCTACTACAAGAGTAGATGAAATGTGTATATTTACATGCTCAAAATGTTTAATGGGTGAATGAGAAATTGTTGCTCAAAGTAACACCCATAATGTTGGAAAAAATGAGATGGAAAGTAAAATGTCCCAAACTTGTTGGGAACATAGATTTGGAAAGCTTTATATGTAGAAGCTCTTCATGTTATTGTTGGAAACAAGACAAAGGCTTGGACTAGATACTTTGGGCTAGTCATACTTTAATTATATAAAAATCAATGATGGGCCTTGGGCCTTGAGGCCTTGGACTTGGATTTCAAAATAACAATTTTTTTCTTGACTTAATTTTCCAACAGAAACTATAGAATTAACCCACCGTTTTTATGGAGTTACAGACCCTTCAACTGGTTGTAACCTCCAATTTATTTGGATTAATTCTGTGATAATTATCATTTTGAATTCTGGAAAGTAAAACTCTTCAGAAACTTAACTAGCAGATTAATTATGTAATTAATCATGACCCCTGCATGAACACTATAAAAGGAGGCCTCCCGTTTCTATCCAAAACACACCAAAAAACCCTCTAGCCAGATTGTTAATAGTGTTATGCTTCTGTAATGTTCGTCGTTGCAGTCAAGGTTGCATTGCTCCTTTGGCTGTATTCTACCGTTGTATCCTGGGAGACAGACCTTCCATAGTAACTCCAGCACCGGGAGCGGACGAATCTGTTTTAAGGACACTGTGATAGCACAGGCCTCGGTCTAAGTTTTTTGATTGGTTACTGGTTGGTTTCTATTATCTTTGATTTTCCAGTTTATTTCAATTTCATTTACACAAATTGTTTTTAATTTATTTCTTTTTTGTTGTTCCTCTTTTTAACTTGCTTCGTTTGTTATTTAATAATCTTAAAATAGATTCAGTTTTTGAAATGTAGAAAGAGCAAGGTGTGATTCCACCTGTTGTTGATCAAGTCAATGATGTTACGGGACCTACGAACGTTGTTGATCATAGGTCCTCTACGAGTGCTCCTCTAAGGTCCGCTTCATTTCAGATGCCTGTTGCGGTACCTACGAACATGGCTGAAAGGCCAGAGAAATTCATCAGGTTGAATTTCAAGCGGTGGCAACAGAAGATGTTGTTCTATTTGACCACGCTAAATCTTGCGAGATTCTTGACCGAAGATTCTCCAACGTTGGGAGAAGATGAGACTGACTTTCAAGTTGTCAGTGACGTTGAAGCCTGGAAGCATTCAGATTTTCTTTGCAGAAATTACATTCTGAATGGCTTAGCTGATGCTTTTACAATGTGTATCAAAAGGTGAAGACGACCAAAGAGTTATGGGAGTCTTTGGACAAAAAGTACAAAGCAGAAGACGCTGGAGAAAAGAAGTTTGTTGTTGGCAAATTTCTGGATTTCAAGATGGTGGACAACAAGACGGTCATAAGCCAAGTCCAAGAGTTCCAAGTGATCTCAGGCGAAATTCATGATGAAGGCATGTCCATTAGTGAAACCTTCCAAGTGGCTGCAACCATTGAGAAGCTACCTCCTGGCTGGAAGGATTTCAAGAACTATATCAAGCATAAGCGAAAAGAGATGAACATGGAGCAACTCATTATCAGACTTAGAATTGAAGAAGACAATCGGACTAATGATAGGAGGAGCCATATTCCCTTAGTCAAGGCAAATGTTGTGGAGCATGGTCAAGGCTCCAAAGCTGCTCAAAATCCCAAAAAGTGGAAAGGGAAGCAAACGCTGAAGCTTGGATATAAAGGTGGAATTGGGAAACAAAAATTCAAAGGAAAATGCTTCAATTGTGGCAAGAAGGGTCACAAATCAAATGAATGCAAGCTTCCACAGAAGAAGAACAAGAATGTTCATGCTAAACTGGTGGATTACATTGCTGAAGATATGTGTGACATCAATCTTTCTTCCATGATGTCCGAAGTGAATTTGGTAAGGTCCAATCTTAAGGAGTGGTGGATAGACACTGGTGCCACATGTCACATCTGCTCAACTCGTGAGATGTTCACTACCTTTGAGGCTGGTACGGGAGAGGAAGTCTACATGGGAAATTCTGCTGCTTCATATGTTGAAGGAGTAGGCAAGTTGGTGCTCAAAATGACTTCTGGAAAGCTGCTGACTCTCAACAACGTTCTGTATGTGCCTGAGTTCCGGAAGAACTTGGTATCTGGATCTCTCTTGACCAAGCATGGGTTTAAGTTGGTTTTTGAGTCAGAAAAATTTATCTTGTCAAAGTCAGGGATGTATGTGGGGAAGGGGTATGTTATGGATGGGCTTTTTAAGCTCAATGTAATGACAATTAATAATAACAAAGCAAGTACTTCTTCTGCCTACTTGATTGAGTCTTCCAATATATGGCATGGTAGACTAGGACATGTTAATTATGATACCTTGCGTAGGTTAATTAACTTAGAACACATCTCGTCATTCCAAATTGATTCAAAACATAAGTGTGAAACTTGTGTAGAAGCAAAATTGACAAGATCATCTTTCCAAACCATAGAAAGAAATACAGAACCACTGGATTTAATTCATAGTGACTTGTGCGATTTAAAATTTGTGCAAACGAGAGGTAGTAATAAATATTTTATCGCATTTATTGATGATAGCACAAGATATTGTTATGTGTATTTGCTCAAAAGCAAAGATGAAGCCTTAGAGAAATTCATTCTTTTTAAAACTGAAGTAGAAAATCAACTTAATGGGAAAATTAAGGTGATTAGAAGTGATAGTGGTGGTGAGTATGAATTTGGAGAATTCTATGGGCAACATCGAATTGTACATGAGGTAACTGCACCTTATTCACCTCAATCAAATGGTTTTGCAGAATGGAAAAATCACACTTTAAAAGAAATGATGAATGCGATGTTAATAAGTTCAGGATTACCACAAAATTTGTGGGGTGAAGCTATTTTGTCAAGTAATTACCTTTTAAATAAGGTACCCCGGAAAAACCAAGATAAAACTCCGTATGAGTTATGGAAAGGTAGAAAACCATCCTACAAATATTTAAAAGTGTGGGGGTGTCTTGCAAAAGTAGTTGCTCCAACACCAAAGAAAATGAAAATTGGTCCAAAAACAGTGGATTGCATCTTCATAGGCTATGCACATAACAATACTGCTTATAGATCTCTTGTGTATGAGTCTAGTAATCCAGATATACACAAGAATACTATAATGGAATCAAGGAATGCATCGTTCTTTGAGGATGTATTTCCATGCAAGTCCAAAGAAGGACAAAGCTCGTCTAAACGAATTTATGACGACACTATGAATAAAAATGGTGATTCAGAAGTTGAGTTAGAACCAAGACGGAGTAAAAGAGCAAGAGTTGAAAAATCGTTTGGACCATATTTTCTAACCTTTTTGTTAGAAAGTGAACCACAAACGTATACAGAAGCAATAACTTCTTCTGAAGGACCTCTTTGGAAGGAAGCTATTAAAAGCGAAGTAGATTCTATTTTACAGAATCGTACTTGGGAATTAGTAGACCTTCCACCAAGTTGTAAACCTCTAGGATCGAACTGGATATTCAAAAGAAAAATAAAACCTGATGGTTCCATTGAGAAATACAAGGCTAGACTTGTGATTAAAGGTTATAGACAGAAAGAAGGTCTTGGTTATTTTGATACATATTCTCCTGTAATGAGAATAAATTCCAAAAGAATAATTCTCGCAATTGCAGCATTGCAAAATTTAGAAGTTCATCAAATGGATGTAAAAACAACTTTCTTAAATGGAGATTTAGATGAAGAAATCAACATGGAACAACCTGAAGGTTTTATAATTCCAGGACAAGAAAAGAAAGTTTGTAAATTGGTTAAATCATTATATGGTTTGAAACAAGCACCAAAACAGTGGCATCAAAGGTTTGTCCAAGCGATGACAACCAATGGATTTAAAATCAATGAGTGTGACAAATGTGTCTACGTAAAGGACACAAAAGATGGTTATGTCATGTTGTGCTTATATGTGGATGACATGTTAATTGTTGGTAGTAATGACAAAATGGTTAAATCTACCAAAAATATGTTAAATTCTAAATTTGACATGAAAGATATGGGACTTGCTGAAGTAATTTTAGGAATTAAAATTATACAAAGTTCAGATGGTCTCATATTAAGTCAGTCACATTACGTTGATAAAATTCTTGAAAAGTTTATCAAAGAAGATACAGGAGTGGCTAGAACACCTTTAGATACCAGTGTTCATCTATCTAAAAATCGAGGAGAAGATATTTCTCAAGTAGAATACTCTAGAATTATTGGAAGTTTGATGTATCTAATGAGTTGTACTAGGCCAGATATTGCTTATGATGTGAGCAAATTAAGCAGATATACTAGTAATCTGAGTGCTGATCATTGGAAAGCAATTGTTAGAGTACTTAGGTACTTAAGAAACACTCGTGATTATGGGTTGCACTATACGAGATATCCACCGGTTCTAGAAGGATACAATGATGCTAATTGGATTTATGATACAAAAGACAGTAAGTCTACTAGTGGATATGTTTTTACACTAGGAGGTGCAGCTGTGTCATGTAAATCCTCAAAACAAATAGTTATGGCCAGATCCACAATGGAATCTGAATTTATTGCGTTAGACAAATGTGGTGAAGAGGCAGAATGGCTACGACATTTTTTGGAGGATATTCCAATGTGGGAAAAACTCGTGCCTCCAATATGCATACACTGTGATAGTCAGTCAACGACTGGAAGGGCACAAAGCAACATGTATAATGGTAAGTCTAGACATATTCGTCGTAGGCATAATACCATTAGACAACTACTCTCAACTAGAGTTATTTCTATTGATTATGTTACATTAAAAGATAATATAGCGGATCCATTAACGAAAGGGTTAAACAAAGAGTTGGTTGACAAATCATCAAAAGGAATGGGATTGAAGCCCTTGAGAGGATGAATTTATAATGGAAATCCAACCTATTTGACTAGAGATCTCAAGATATAGGTTCAAAGGGAAAACCTAATTATAAATAAGATGAGATAACTGTGGGGGAGCACACCCTACCCATTCTTAATTTAACATTGATACTCGTGCAAGTAGGTTAGCAATGTTTGCTTTAATGATTCTAAGTTGTTAGAAATTCTGAACAGAGCAAGCAGGTTGCTTTAAACGAATCACCTATGTGAAAGAGAAGTGGGGCCGCTTCAAAGAAGAACTGTGTAGAGCTTAATTCTTTATAAACTTTCACAGAACCAGGCTGGTGTTCATGGCCAAAACGGACACACCCATGAGAACTGAACAGAAGTTGGAAGATTCATGTGTAAGGTATAATTTTACGTTTACACTGATAGTAGGAAAGTTCAAAGACATCAAGTCTACTGGACAACTAGTAAAGTATGTATATCTTTACAAGGGAAGGTCCAAAGGGTAACAACTACCTATCCTATGCAGGTTTCAACCATTGAACACTATTAAACTTTAACCCAGACAATTTTCATTCATGTGGGGGATTGTTAGAAAAATGATATGGTACATGGGCATTTTTTAGCTTGAATTTGAGTAGGTCCCATTAGTCAAATTATTTGAGACTAAGTGGATTATTAATCTACTACAAGAGTAGATGAAATGTGTATATTTACATGCTCAAAATGTTCAATGGGTGAATGAGAAATTGTTGCTCAAAGTAACACCCATAATGTTGGAAAAAAATAAGATGGAAAGTAAAATCTCCCAAACTTGTTGGGAACATAGATTTGGAAAGCTTTATATGTAGAAGCTCTTCATGTTATTATTGGAAACAAGACAAAGGCTTGGACTATATACTTTGGGCTAGTCATAGTTTAATTATATAAAAATTAAAGATGGGCCTTGGGCCTTGAGCCCTTGGACTTGGATTTCAAAATAACAATTTTTTTCTTGACTTAATTTTCCAACAGAAACTATAGAATTAACCCACCGTTTTTATAGAGTTACAGACCCTTCAGCTGGTTGTAACCTCCAATTTATTTGGATTAATTCTGTGATAATTATCATTTTGAATACTGGAAATTGTAACTCTTCAGAAACTTAACTAGCAGATTAATTATGTAACTAATCATGTCCCCGCATGAACACTATAAAAAGAGACCTATTGTTTCTATCCAAAACACACCAAAAAACCCTCTAGCCAGATTGTTAATAGTGTTCTGCTTCTGTAAAGTTCGTCGTTGCAGTCAAGGTTGCATTGCTCCTTTGGCTGTATTCTACCGTTGTATCCTGGGAGACAGACGTTCCATAGTAACTCCAGCAACGGGAGAGGACGAATCTGTTTTAAGGACACTGTGATAGCACAGGCCTCGGTCTAAATTTTTTGATTGGTTACTGGTTGGTTTCTATTATCTTTGATTTTCCAGTTTATTTCAATTTCATTTACAAAAATTGTTTTTAATTTATTTCTTTTTTGTTGTTCCTCTTTTTAACTTGCTTCGTTTGTTATTTAATACATTGTATCTTTTAAAATATAAGTTTCGTCTTTGGCAGTGGATACTATTCAACATAAAAGAAGATTCTTTCAATTTATATGATGGTTTATTGGGTGGTTTAAGTTTATCTGGTTGTTTACTTCATATATTGAATATGATAATTATGGCAAAACTACTCGGTTTTTATTGTATTTTTTGCTTAAACATAAAAGTTAACGAAAATGACTTATTATTACTCGTTTTTGTGCTACACGTAGTATGTTGACAGGATTTCAAGACATAATATGTTTTTGTTTGTTGTTTTTATTTTTTTTAAACACATCATCCATTTGGTTAATAATGTTTTTTCGTAAGTAAATTATCGAATTTAAGTATAAAATTAAAAAAGAAAAAACTGACAGTAATCGATGTATCAAATTTGAAATTAAACGAAATACAAGGTTAAATGATATATGTATATATTCCAAATGTTGGTGTTATTATAGAAGACAAGATGCTTTGATTATACTGGAGAATGGAGAGAGCTCGTGAGAGTTATCAGCTATGATAGATCGATTAAAGCTTTTGGATATATACATAAAAGACGGCACTATTACTATACTTGTTTAAAGGATTTTTATAACATAAAATGGTTGCATGGCTAGTTTTACAAGGACAATAGTGAAACGGTTTGGACTATGTAAGAAGATTTTAATGTCAAATTACTTGTGAGAATAAAATTTTTGGAATGTTGTAATACAGGACGAATTATTGCAAATACTACGTTACCTTATTTATTTTAATTGACAATAATATATTTACTCAAATTTACTTTTAACCAAGCTAAACTTTTAATATTAAATTAAAAATATTTGCATAGAAATATATTTTTATATAAATTTAGAAAGTATTATATTTATTTATATATGAGATATAATGTAACATAAATAAAAAACAATATGGTCTCGAGTGCATAAAGATCTTGTTTTTACTTTAACTACCGAAAGCAAGATTTAAATTAACATTTGATTGTTAGATTCGAATAATGATGTTATCTAATTATATTCATATTATGTGCATGTATGAAGCCACATGGGGGCTGACAGGGGCCAGGCCTCCGTGGTTCATCCTTACGGTCCTTTGTAGAATTTTAAATTATATTATATTATATTTGTTTTAATATTATAGAGTGTAACCCCCGTAGCCCGGTCTAGACGGTTGACCCGAACTACGAAGATTACACGGGGAAAACCAAAGTCAACCCGAAAGTCAACCTTGATTAACGACCCTTTTTTTTTCTTTTTAATCTTATCTAGATGCACATTAACCTTAATTGTGATCATACAAACAACATATCAAAAGATCACAAACATCAGAGATCAAGCAGGGACCCAATTGAACAAATTACAACTTTAGGGACCAAATTGTAAATTCTGATAAATTAAGGGACTTATCCCAAATTAAAGTTACCATCTTGAAATTAGTCAGGTTTCATGCTTCTCTGTGAAATTTCAGCTCAAAAGGACATCCACAGCTCATGCAATTGATCATACAAGATTCAGGACCAAAACGTAAACAATTCAAAACATATAACTACCATGTCAGCCCCCTAACGGTCGACCGTTCCGAAACAGGCTAGCCCTGTTCCGAAACACGGGCCGTTCCGAAACGGGTTCCGGAACATGGCCTCGGTAGAGGCTAAACCGTTTGGAAACGGTGCATACCGTTTCGGACGCCTGGGTTCATGCAAGGCACCCGTTCCGAAACGGTACACCCCTGTTCCGAAACGCCTGCACGAAAATCAGCAAACAAGCATACTAGATCATGCAATTGACCACTCAAACATGCTCCAAACATCACCAAACTTTACCAGCATGCAATTAAACTTATTTAAGACATAAGAGCATCATCAATTCAACAAATTAACATCACATGCAAAAAGCCCCAAACCGATGGTCATGCTTCCAACACAAGCTATCTACTCAAGCATCAACTTGCAAAACAAGCATATATGGTTCAATCCAAAAACCAGCAACAGCATTAACATTCAACATACTTAGGGAGTCTTAAACACCTCCCAAAACACATATACATATTGGTCCCCCATTGCCAAAACATACAAAAGCTAAAACACTTATAAAACCTTCATACATTGAGCTTTACTTGTACTTGTTTGCTTGCCTCCTCTTGCTGCCCTCAATGCACTCTAATGCTCTGCATTATTGAATCAAGAAAACGAGAGAGCGTAAGCCAAAGCTTAGTGAGGAGTGCTCTTTAAAAACCATTCAATAATGCTATTAAAAACCATTTGTAAATCATGCTTGTAAACAACCTTTACACATGCTCAAAGCATACTTTAAATCAAGCAATATCATGCTTCCACATTTCATTTAAACAAGCATCTCATGCTTCAACATAAACGTTAAATCATGCATCTCATGCATCACATGTACTATACATGTCATATTGGCTCAAGTGATACATTTCATTTGTGAAATCAAGTTCAACAACTTTCCCCAAGGACTTTTAAACACCTTGGACCCCAAGGACTTTTAAACACCTTGGCCATGGACTTTTAAACACCATGAATGGACCACACAAGGACTTTTAACCACCTTTGTGTCCGTAGCTTGAATTACCCCAAGGACTTTTAAACACCTTGGCCCCAAGGACTTTTAAACACCTTGGCCCCATGGACTTTTAACCACCATGGAAAGGAGCACCTAAGGACTTTTAACCACCTTAGAGTCCGCAACAAGATTCATCCAAGGACTTTTAACCACCTTGATGATCTTAGATAACAAGGCTCACTCAAGGACTTTTAACCACCTTAGTGACCTTCACTTTTACAAACCATCACTTGCCAATACACACTTTATACATCATATAATCCACTGTTTTAAAGCATTTAAATCAAGTCATTTCATCATGCATTTCAAAGCATAAAGTCATCATTTAACAATGCATAAAAACAAGGCACTCTTACCTAGAGACACCTTCAACACATGGCTTAAATCATCAGCATAAATCATGCTAAAACATCAGCAATTAACATGCTAAAACATGCTTTCCAAAACAGTAGCAAATCATGCAAAATCATCATTTCACATTTCATCAAAACATGGCCACCACTTAAAGAGAGTAATCCGAAAACTTACACTTGAGCTTAGCAAAGTTGTTTAGACTTAAACTAAGCTCCCAAAACCTTCAACCCTTGGTTTAAAAGCTGAAAATCCATTTTTCACTCACCGATTACCACTTCGCTTCAAGCCAAAGCACCAAAACAAGCCTCCGGATCAACAACTCTTGGATCCAAGGATGCCTCCCCTGTTTCAACACATTAAAGCAGAGGATTAATGCATCATCATGCATTAATTGCTTCAATGAAAGCATCTAAACTCGCTGCTCTCACTAAACCTCTATTTTCGGCCACCAAACACAACCGAAAATGCATCCGAAACACTTCTAAACAAAGCCCAGCCACAAACCAGCAAAACCTCACTTCCATCAACATCAAAACACATCTAAAAACAACCTATAAGCATCCTTATACCTCCAGCAACACCAGATCCACAAGATCACCACAAAAGCTACCTTAAAACACAAGCTAAAATTAGGAAACCCAACCTATCCGGGATTGCATCAATCAAAACTCATTTCCACATCAATTTAATGATCATTTAACGTCAAAATCACTTCTCAAAACACAAATTTAACAGATCAAACGAAAATCAAGTGAAATCATCAAAATCTTGCTTAATTAGCCAAGATCTATAAATCAACTTAAAAACCTTTAATCAATTATCAATTTAGGATTGAAAACTTTAGGAATTTCATTAAAGAACTTGAAGTTCAGAGGAGAAGGACGTTATTACCTCCAAACTTGAGTTTCTCCTCTTTTTGGAATAGAAAAGCTTGATGAAACTTGAAGCAATTGATGAGGTTTTGAAGACACAATGATTTGCAATCAATTGAGAGTTGAAAGAAGGTTTTTAGGTGATGAAAATCAGACTTAGATCTCTGGAAATGAGTGTTTGGGTTGAGAGAAAAGATATAGGGAAAATAGGTAGTTAAAAGAGAAAATGGCCAAAATAGATTTTTCCCTCCTTTTGATTCTTTTAAAATCAGAATTATGGGTTAAAATATCTTAGAAAAATCTGGAGAAATTCCCTTTGGGTAAATAGCTCCTTAAAGATTCAAAGTTTCAACCCTTTATAAAATAGCCACCAAACTTTCAAAAATTACATTTTGGTCACTAGTCAAAATGTCACACTTCCGAAACTCATTTTCCAAAATTGATTTCACAGTTCACTTAATTATAATAAAAGATGATTTTAGAACATTTTTCCATAATTTTTATGCAACCCGAACTAGGCTTTCCTAATTTAACCTCTTACGATTCGAACAGCACTTTGATCAACCGGTCAACGCCCAAGACTTCTAAGCCCAAAACCGGGGCGTTACAACTCTCCCCCCCTTAAGAAATTTCGTCCTCGAAATTTACCTGAAGGAAAGAGATAAGGAAACTGCTTCAGCATATCTTCCTTCCGCTCCCACGTGGCTTCCTCAACACCGCGATGCTTCCACAGCACCTTCACCAACTCAATGGTCTTGCCACGAAGAACTTTGCTATCTGAATCCAGAACCTTCACCGGTTCCTCATCATAGGTCAAATCCGGATTCAATTCCACTTCCTCCACAGGCAACACATGCGAAGGATCAGATCTATACCTCCGGAGCATAGAAACATGGAACACATCATGAATCTTCTCCAACTCCTGAGGTAACCTCAACCGATACGCAACAGGACCCACACGCTCAACAACCTCATACGGTCCAATGTATCTAGGGCTCAGCTTACCCTTCCGCCCAAACCTCATCACCTTCTTCCAAGGCGAAACCTTCAAGAACACGCGATCACCCACTGCAAACTCTATCTCCTTACGCTTCAAATCCGCGTAAGACTTCTGCCGATCAGAAGCAGCCTTCAACCGCTCACATATGAGCTTCACCTTCTCGGTGGTACCTTTCAACAAAGCAGGCATCGAAACCAACTTTTGACCAGTTTCAGCCCAACACAGAGGTGCCATTTGTATACTTGCCTGAAAACTGTTGTTGTAGGCGAACTCAACCAAAGGCAGATGCTTCTCCCAAGAACCTTGGAACTCTATCACGCAGCATCTCAACATATCCTCCAAAATCTGAATAACTCGCTCAGACTGGCCATCCGACTGAGGATGATAGGATGTACTGAAATGCAACCTTGTACCCAGAGCTTGATGCAAACACTGCCAAAAACGCGATGTGAACCTCGGATCCCTATCCGACACGATCGACTTAGGCACACCATGCAACCTCACAACCTCAGCAATGTACAGCTCTGCCAGCTTATCCAAAGAAAACGTAGTATGCACAGGCAAGAAATGTGCACACTTCGTCAGGCGATCCACAATCACCCAAACAGAATTCTTCTTTGATGGAGACAAAGGCAAACCAGATACAAAATCCATGGTAACCCTCTCCCACTTCCATTCAGGGATTTTCAACGGTTGCAACAAACCAGAAGGAACCTGATGTTCAGCCTTAACGCGCTGACACACCAAACACTTGCTTACGAACTCAGCCACATCCTTCTTCAGACCTACCCAATAGTACTCATCACGAAGATCGCGATACATCTTTGTACTACCAGGATGCATAGCAAAAGGACTACTATGACCTTCAGCTAGAATAGCACGCCTCAACTCAGCATCAGCAGGCACTACTATCCGACTACCAAAACACAACACTCCATCCTCATTAAAACAGAAATCCGAAGGCCTACCCTCCGCGATATCCTGAACATGAGACACCAAGGAATCATCCAACAACTGCTTATTCTTGATCAACTGAACCAACGAAGGTTTCACTTGCAACTCAGCAACAAGACCACCATCCTGCGATATGCTCAAGCTAGCAAACATAGCTCTCAGCTCAACAGCTACCTTTCTACTCAAGGCATCCGCAACAACATTAGCCTTTCCAGGATGATACTCAATCGTCAGATCATAATCCTTGAGCAACTCCAACCAACGTCGCTGCCTGAGATTCAACTCCTTCTGAGACATCAGATACCTCAAACTCTTGTGATCCGTGTACACCGTACACTTCTCACCATACAGATAATGCCTCCAGATCTTCAGAGCAAAAACCACTGCAGCCAGCTCAATATCATGCGTAGGATAATTGCGCTCATGCACCTTCAACTGCCGCGACGCATAAGCCACAACCTTACCCTCTTGCATCAGCACACACCCCAAACCAACATAGGATGCATCACTGTAGACTACAAACTCTTTCCCTGATTCAGGCTGAATCAAGATAGGAGCTTGAGTCAAAGCCATCTTCAGCTTCTCAAAAGCTTGCTGCCTCGCTTCTGTCCACTCATACTTAACATCTTTCTGCAGCAACTTCGTCAAAGGAGCAGCAATCTTGGAAAAACCATCTACAAACCTTCGGTAGTATCCTGCCAAACCAAGGAAACTACGAACCTCCTGAACAGACTTAGGAACTTTCCAGTTCATCACCGCTTCAATCTTCTGAGGATCAACACGAATCCCCTCGGCTGAGACCACATGCCCAAGAAAAACCACCTCTCTAAGCCAGAACTCACACTTGCTCAACTTAGCATAAAGCTGATTCTCCAACAAAGCTTGCAACACAATCCTCAAATGCTCTTCGTGCTCTTCCTCAGTACGCGAGTACACAAGGATATCATCAATGAACACCACAACGAACTTGTCCAGGTATTCATGAAAAACACGATTCATCATGTCCATGAAAGCAGCAGGAGCATTTGTCAGACCAAACGGCATCACAAGGAACTCATAATGCCCATACCTTGTCCTGAAAGCAGTCTTAGGCACATCCACATCCTTCACCTTCAATTGATAATACCCTGACCTCAAGTCAATCTTAGAGAACACAGCAGCTCCCCGAAATTGATCAAAGAGATCATCAATCCTCGGCAAAGGATACCGATTCTTGATAGTCAACTTGTTCAGCTGACGGTAATCAATGCACATCCTCATCGTGCCATCTTTCTTCTTCACAAACAAGACAGGAGCACCCCAAGGCGACACACTCGGCCGGATGAAACCACGATCAAGCAACTCTTGCAACTGCGTCTTCAGCTCCTTCAGCTCCTTAGGTGCCATTCTATAGGGAGTAATGGACACAGGAGTGGTATTCTCATACAGCTCAATACCAAACTCCACCTCGCGATTAGGAGGTAAACCAGGCAACTCCTCAGGAAAAACATCAGGAAACTCCTTCACAACCCTGATATCTTGCACCCTCAGCTCCTTCGAACTAGGATTCATCACAAAAGCTAGAAAAGCTTCACAACCTTGCCTCAGCATCCTGCTCGCCTCCAAGGTAGAAACAACATTGGCAAGAAACTTCACATTCTCACCAACCACCACCACTTCATAATCATCCGCAAGCTTAAGCGAAACCCGCTTATTCTCACAATCCACCACAGCACGATGCTCAGCCAGCCAATCCATACCAAGGATCACATCAAAACCATAAAAGGGCAACTCCATAAGATCAACATGAAAGACATGCTCTTGAACAACCAAAGGGCACCTTCTATAAAGCTTACGAGTCACAACAGTTTCACCAAAAGAACTAGTGACTCTAACACCAACATCCAAAGACTCAACAGGAAAACCAAGCAACTCAGCATGCTCACGAAGAATGTATGAATGCGTAGATCCAGAATCAATCAAAGAAAGCAATGACAAGGATTGCAAAGTAAAGGTACCTGCAATCACATCAGCATCATTCCTTCCCTCGCGCTGAGCATACACCCTCGCTTGGCCTCCACCCTCAGGTTGAATAGCCACAACATGAGCTACACCGCGACCACCTTCCTCTCGCCTCTGAAAATTACCACGCCCGCGCCCACGACCTCTCTGCGGTGCTGCAACAACAGGAGCACGCTCTTGACCACCAGCCACCCTCGGACAATCACGCCTCAAATGATCAGCTGAACCACAGTTCCAGCACTCATAACCAGCTGCCACCACAGGAGCTTGCACCTCCCTCCCAGCACGAGGACAGTCACGCCTCAAGTGACCACGGGAACCACAAATCCAACAAGCACTAGGGTCAGCTCTAGCATTGCCACCCCTAGCAGGTGCACCTCCACCTCTCTTAGACAAAGACTGAAACCTCTGATCACGCCCTCTCTTGTTCCGACCACCGGAACTATACTCTGCAGTTCTCTTCCCAGAACTAGCTCCAGCACCCTTAGCAGACAAACTCAGGTTCATCTCGATGTCTTTGGACCGACTAACCAGCACATCGAAATCATTGTACTCAGCAGCTAACATATAGGTCTTAACCTCCGTCACCAAACCATAACGGAACCTTTCGCACCTCTCGCGCTCATCAGGTATCAGCTCCGGTGCATACTGGCTAAGACGTACGAACTGTACTTCATACTCAGCCACACTCATGCTCCCTTGGGTCAGAGACATGAATTCACGCTTCTTTTCATCCAGATATCTAACTCCCAGATATCTCCTCTTGAACGCATGCTGAAAGAACGTCCAAGTAACATCAGCATCAGCCATCCCAGAGATTGTGGTCGTCCACCACGTATAAGCATCACCTTGCAGCAGTGACACCACACATCCCAGCTTCTGCACATCAGTGCAACTCATCTGTCCCAAGACGCGCTTGGTACTCTCCAACCATGCTTCAGACCTCTCAGCCGACATACCCCTAAACTCAGTCCCACCAAGACTGCGCAAACGTTCCAAGGGTAGTCTAGCACCAGCATCTCCTTGATGCCCAGCTCCTTGAGCTCCAGCTACTGCTGCTCGAAACGCACCCGCAATAGCTTGTACCAGCACAGACATGTCAGGCATCGCTTGCCCCTGACCAACCTCAGGTCCTGCAGCTCCAGCACCAGCTGCTTCAGCTCCAGCTCTTTCCCTCTCCGCACCACCACCACCAGGTGGAGGAGGAGGTAACACAGCACTACCAGTGTGCTCATCATTCACATTCCCCTCCGGGGTCGTAGCTCTCGCGCTACTCCGTAACTCTCTACGTGGTGCCATACTTTACCATGCATAACAATACAAATAAAACAAGTCAGGACCAGCAAGGTAAGCAAATTCCAAGTATTCAAGCTCAATTTCCTTCAAAAACAACATTATCTCTTTAGCTTTTGTTTGGCAATGGGTACCCTCATCATGCATCATCACAACATACATCACTTACACATCATCATATCATATCACTGAACATGCTTTCACTCAACAAGCATACAAACCAAACCATGCTTCAATCATGCATACACACATTCCCAATTACTCAAGAACTCAGCTCTGATACCACCAAATGTAACCCCCGTAGCCCGGTCTAGACGGTTGACCCGAACTACGAAGATTACACGGGGAAAACCAAAGTCAACCCGAAAGTCAACCTTGATTAACGACCCTTTTTTTTTCTTTTTAATCTTATCTAGATGCACATTAACCTTAATTGTGATCATACAAACAACATATCAAAAGATCACAAACATCAGAGATCAAGCAGGGACCCAATTGAACAAATTACAACTTTAGGGACCAAATTGTAAATTCTGATAAATTAAGGGACTTATCCCAAATTAAAGTTACCATCTTGAAATTAGTCAGGTTTCATGCTTCTCTGTGAAATTTCAGCTCAAAAGGACATCCACAGCTCATGCAATTGATCATACAAGATTCAGGACCAAAACGTAAACAATTCAAAACATATAACTACCATGTCAGTCCCCTAACGGTCGACCGTTCCGAAACAGGCTAGCCCTGTTCCGAAACACGGGCCGTTCCGAAACGGGTTCCGGAACATGGCCTCGGCAGAGGCTAAACCGTTTCGAAACGGTGCATACCGTTTCGGACGACTGGGTTCATGCAAGGCACCCGTTCCGAAACGGTACACCCCTGTTCCGAAACGCCTGCACGAAAATCAGCAAACAAGCATACTAGATCATGCAATTGACCACTCAAACATGCTCCAAACATCACCAAACTTTACCAGCATGCAATTAAACTTATTTAAGACATAAGAGCATCATCAATTCAACAAATTAACATCACATGCAAAAAGCCCCAAACCAATGGTCATGCTTCCAACACAAGCTATCTACTCAAGCATCAACTTGCAAAACAAGCATATATGGTTCAATCCAAAAACCAGCAACAGCATTAACATTCAACATACTTAGGGAGTCTTAAACACCTCCCAAAACACATATACATATTGGTCCCCCATTGCCAAAACATACAAAAGCTAAAACACTTATAAAACCTTCATACATTGAGCTTTACTTGTACTTGTTTGCTTGCCTCCTCTTGCTGCCCTCAATGCACTCTAATGCTCTGCATTATTGAATCAAGAAAACGAGAGAGCGTAAGCCAAAGCTTAGTGAGGAGTGCTCTTTAAAAACCATTCAATAATGCTATTAAAAACCATTTGTAAATCATGCTTGTAAACAACCTTTACACATGCTCAAAGCATACTTTAAATCAAGCAATATCATGCTTCCACATTTCATTTAAACAAGCATCTCATGCTTCAACATAAACGTTAAATCATGCATCTCATGCATCACATGTACTATACATGTCATATTGGCTCAAGTGATACATTTCATTTGTGAAATCAAGTTCAACAACTTTCCCCAAGGACTTTTAAACACCTTGGACCCCAAGGACTTTTAAACACCTTGGCCATGGACTTTTAAACACCATGAATGGACCACACAAGGACTTTTAACCACCTTTGTGTCCGTAGCTTGAATTACCCCAAGGACTTTTAAACACCTTGGCCCCAAGGACTTTTAAACACCTTGGCCCCATGGACTTTTAACCACCATGGAAAGGAGCACCTAAGGACTTTTAACCACCTTAGAGTCCGCAACAAGATTCATCCAAGGACTTTTAACCACCTTGATGATCTTAGATAACAAGGCTCACTCAAGGACTTTTAACCACCTTAGTGACCTTCACTTTTACAAACCATCACTTGCCAATACACACTTTATACATCATATAATCCACTGTTTTAAAGCATTTAAATCAAGCCATTTCATCATGCATTTCAAAGCATAAAATCATCATTTAACAATGCATAAAAACAAGGCACTCTTACCTAGAGACACCTTCAACACATGGCTTAAATCATCAGCATAAATCATGCTAAAACATCAGCAATTAACATGCTAAAACATGCTTTCCAAAACAGTAGCAAATCATGCAAAATCATCATTTCACATTTCATCAAAACATGGCCACCACTTAAAGAGAGTAATCCGAAAACTTACACTTGAGCTTAGCAAAGTTGTTTAGACTTAAACTAAGCTCCCAAAACCTTCAACCCTTGGTTTAAAAGCTGAAAATCCATTTTTCACTCACCGATTACCACTTCGCTTCAAGCCAAAGCACCAAAACAAGCCTCCGGATCAACAACTCTTGGATCCAAGGATGCCTCCCCTGTTTCAACACATTAAAGCAGAGGATTAATGCATCATCATGCATTAATTGCTTCAATGAAAGCATCTAAACTCGCTGCTCTCACTAAACCTCCATTTTCGGCCACCAAACACAACCGAAAATGCATCCGAAACACTTCTAAACAAAGCCCAGCCACAAACCAGCAAAACCTCACTTCCATCAACATCAAAACACATCTAAAAACAACCTATAAGCATCCTTATACCTCCAGCAACACCAGATCCACAAGATCACCACAAAAGCTACCTTAAAACACAAGCTAAAATTAGGAAACCCAACCTATCCGGGATTTCATCAATCAAAACTCATTTCCACATCAATTTAATGATCATTTAACGTCAAAATCACTTCTCAAAACACAAATTTAACAGATCAAACGAAAATCAAGTGAAATCATCAAAATCTTGCTTAATTAGCCAAGATCTATAAATCAACTTAAAAACCTTTAATCAATTATCAATTTAGGATTGAAAACTTTAGGAATTTCATTAAAGAACTTGAAGTTCAGAGGAGAAGGACGTTCTTACCTCCAAACTTGAGTTTCTCCTCTTTTTGGAATAGAAAAGCTTGATGAAACTTGAAGCAATTGATGAGGTTTTGAAGACACAATGATTTGCAATCAATTGAGAGTTGAAAGAAGGTTTTTAGGTGATGAAAATCAGACTTAGATCTCTGGAAATGAGTGTTTGGGTTGAGAGAAAAGATAGAGGGAAAATAGGTAGTTAAAAGAGAAAATGGCCAAAATAGATTTTTCCCTCCTTTTGATTCTTTTAAAATCAGAATTATGGGTTAAAATATCTTAGAAAAATCTGGAGAAACTCCCTTTGGGTAAATAGCTCCTTAAAGATTCAAAGTTTCAACCCTTTATAAAATAGCCACCAAACTTTCAAAAATTACATTTTGGTCACTAGTCAAAATGTCACACTTCCGAAACTCATTTTCCAAAATTGATTTCACAGTTCACTTAATTATAATAAAAGATGATTTTAGAACATTTTCCCATAATTTTTATGCAACCCGAACTAGGCTTTCCTAATTTAACCTCTTACGATTCGAACAGCACTTTGATCAACCGGTCAACGCCCAAGACTTCTAAGCCCAAAACCGGGGCGTTACATAGAGTGAATGTTGTCTTAATGGTAAAGTGTGTACATGAAATTAAATTTGTTTTACTTCAAGTTAGTGAGTGAAATCCGATTGATGACGTTTTTTAGTCTTTTATTCTTTTTAGGGTTTAGGTCTAAAAAGCCCTTGAACTTTTGGAAAAAATCAATTAAACCTTTAAATTTTTTTACACTCAATTAAGCTCTTAAACCAAGAAATTGAATTAATTAGATTATTTGACCATTAAATCTTGACAATTTTTTTCTTTAGATATTACTTACACATGATACACTACAGTTCTATCATGTTGTATTTACAGATTTCTTCAATAATATTTTTTTATATTTATACGCTTTTAGAATTTTTAAAAATCTTAAACAAGTTTTAAATAAAAATATTTTTTTTTGAAAATGTCAAGTCGAGACACTAGCACAACGCACTGCACCAACATATCTAAAAAATATCAAGATTTAATGGTCAAAATTGATTCAAGTGCATAATTGGGTGGAAAAAAGTTTAAGGGTGTAATTGATTATTTTGTCAAAAGTTCTAGGACTTTTTATATCCTTAAGTTTTTATTTTTGTAACCCTCGTCCCGGTCTGGTCGACTGACCGGTCCGAGTAGGCTACACGGGGAAAACCGATGTGAAACCCGTTAAGGTCCCACCTCGGTTAGCAACCCTAGAAAAACTTTTCATTATTATTATCCCTTCTAGAGGCGTTATTGAATCCTATGTGAGGAAGGCAACAACGGAAGAACATACGAGACAAAACAACCAACCAGTTCATCAAAACAGTCCATTTTAATCCTTTACAGCAGGCCGTATCGGAACGCCCTCAGGGTGTTTCGATACGCCTTGACTTGGTCAACTGGCCAAAGTCAACCCGATGAGACCGTTTCGAAACAAGGGTGACCCGTATCGAAACGACCCCAACGGTCAACTTCTCGTGGTCAACGAGATGAAGCCCGTTCCGAAACGCCAAAGCCCGTTCCGATACGTTAATTTATCGTCAAAATCTTAGATTTCCAGTAGCAAAATCGTATCGAAACGGCTCCCTAGTGTACCGAAATGCCTGGCCCAGAACAAAGGGACCGTATCGAAACGAGGCCAACCATTTCGAAACGCCCTCTATCTACAGATTGGTTTAACTGGTTTTTGGTACAAGGCTGTCCCAAAAACACCACTAAGACCCCACACAACACACTAACATAAACCCTAAGGCAAAACCAAACATCTACCAACATGCTCAACACACCACAAGCATACGAGAACCATCCATTAAAGAATCAACAACATCCAACACATGCTTCATACATAAAACTTAAGGTTCATGCTTCACAAAAATATGCAGTTAAGCATTTAAGATAGGCAAGCTTAACATGGTTTACAATTCAAACAAAGCATCCAAAAGCCAAACTAACATCAATATACACAAAGCAGTCACATCAACGACACCTAACCCATTGCTTGACTATTACAATCTACAATTTAAAGATCATGCTTGAGCTAACCAAAAGCAACACTTGGAGACCTTTCCTTGCCCTTGCCACCCACAAGCTACTGATCTGCATTGTCGAACAAAAGGAGCGTAAGCATAAAAGCTTAGTGAGGGTAAGCTCATAAAACAAACCTTCGACAATGCAGGGTCCAAGCACGAGCATACAACCAAGGTAGAATGCATGAGTCCTTACCTTCGAACCGCAAGAGCCAAAAATATAAATGATGCATGATCATAGTATCAATGTCATGTCATGCTCAACGAGTCCATAACCACACATATGGAAAACACATATATTCAACATATGAGTAACATAAACCACAATCCGTATTGGCACCTAGCTATGACTCGAATACGCGGATAACCGTTGGAACTCACATCCAACAACACAACCATTTCATGATGTTGGGATTACACTCATCACCGTTCACGCGGAGGGGATTCCACTCATCCTCACGCCTCGTTTCACGTAGAGGGGATTCCACTCATCCTCACGCCTCGTTTCACGCGGAGGGGATTCCACTCATCCTCACGCTTCGCGCGGAGGGGATTCCACTCATCCTCACGCCCGTCGATGGGATTCCACTCATCACCGACTAATATATATAAGAAGATTTTCGGGCGAACCCGTACTCCATCTTGATGACTACCATCATCAAGACCACGCGCGCATTTGACTCACGTGTGCACACTAAACATCCTAATGATCGATCATTTCTACTCAAGCATACTAGTGCCAATACTACACATTTCATTAACCTTTCACAATATCATTTTATAACAACTTCCGTGCTTAGCACGTACTCACCATGACTTACCGTCATGCACAAACCATATTTCCATGCCTAGCATGTACTCACCATGATCCTCAGATTATACAATCACCTCATAAAATCATTTCACATGTCAACACTACATGTATATCATTAACACAATATCACATCATATTTCACACATATGTATATCTCCATCATGTTTATCATCAACATGCATATGACAATGCATTAAGCCATGCCTCACCACACATGCATCAATACATCAAACCATGCCTCAATATACATGTATAACAACATATACATAGCCACCATAAACACAATTAAACAAGAGGCATAAATCAACACTTTAAAGATCAACCAAGGTCTCTAACTAAAGCTTGAGATTAGGCTACCACTCTAATCCCAACTCTAGGTGGGTCCACCAATCCCAACCTAGTCCACGTGCTTGAACCAATTGCTCAAAACCATTTAAAATATTTTAACCATTCACCTTCACCTCCAAGCTCAACTACCAAGCAACCAAGGTCTTCAAGTTTTCGGATTCACTCCCGGAGCTTTACCAATACAATTTCCTTCTTCTAATCATTTCAACACAACCAAAAATAGCCTCAAATCAGTCCACACAACAATGTAACAACCCAGAACACTAATCAAGCAATAAACACATGAATTCAAGCCATGAACAATCCCCAAAATCACCAAACCCGAGCAGCCCTTATACCTAGCCCCAAACTTGTGATTTCAACACATTTAACACATTCAAATGCTTCCAAAACAGCCCCCAACTATTACTCTAACATCAACCCTCAATTTCCAACACAAACCATTCACAAAACTCATCTAAAAACCCTCCTAAAACCCCACCAAAACCCAAATTCGGGAATTCTTATAAAACACTTTAAAAATTATATATGTTGGACCATTTGGTTCATAAACACCATATCTAACAATATCAAATCAAAATCTTAAGTTAAAAACAATAAAGATATCATTTTTGTTCAAATCTTCCAAAAACCTAAATTATAAAACTTGGATGAAAATGAAAACTACTTGCACTTTTGAAGAGAGGAAGTTGAGAGCAAGTCGAAAACGTAATTACCTTTCAAAAAGCTCCAAGAATAAAGAAGAAAGGGGATGAAATGGTGAGATGGGGAGAAGAGCTCTCCATTGTCGTGAGATTCTAAAATGGGGGAGTGGGGAAGATGATGACATGCTTTTATTTTTAATAGAAAAGGGGATCTAAATTTGAAAGTCCCTTTTATTACCAAAATGCCATTAATGAATGGCTAAAACTATCATCTCCTAAGGTCCATGGAATTTGGACTTAGAAGATGGGCCCAACATATACTTTAATCGTTTTGCAAACACGAAGCCCATGAGAATATTTTATTATTTTATTATAAAACCGAAACTCAAAATATTATTTAAATATTATTTTCACTCGACCCCCAAACCCGAGTGTTACAACTCTCCCCCACTTAAGGAAATTTCGTCCCCAAAATTATCAAACAGGAAGAACACTGAAACATGCTCCTCCACACTTTTTTCTCACCACAACATACTAACCAACTCGAAAGACTTACCACGCAACAATAGATATCTGGTGCTAAGATATCAACTAGTTCTCTACTGCATGTCAATTTTAAACTCAACTCAATATCTTCGCAAACATTGCATGGGACAAATCTGACTCACACTTCCGAATCATAGATACACAGAACACATCACAAACTTCTTTCTAACTCTGGTGGTAATCGCAACAAATAAACAACAGAACTAGCCTGATTCACAATCTCATACAACACTGTTTAAAAACTTGACCGATAACTTTCTCTGACTAATCATCTGACTTCAACAGGTAACCAAACACTATGCAGACGTCTTCAAAAATCTAGTTGAAGTCTCGAACCTCTATTACCCACTTTCATTAAGAACCTTCCACGGATGTAACAAACTAGAAGAAAACTGATGTTCGGTCTTAACACGCTGGCAAATTATACACTTGCTCTCATATTGAACCACATCATCCATCAACTCAATACAGAAGCATTTACCTTCAACCCACAATACGTCTTCATACTACTTATATGCAATACAAATGAACTGTCGTGTGCTTCGGCCAAAACAATACGTCTCAAAACACTATGTCATTCGGCACAACTATTCTGTCTCTAAAACCCAGAACTCTATCATCTTTGAAACTGAAATTTGAAGGTCTTCCTTCTACTATGTCTTGCACGTGAGGTGCCAAGAGCCTGTCTTGCAAATGTCTCTTTTCAAGCATTCTGACTCAATGTAGGTTTAACATGAAACTCGGTCACAAGAATAGTACCATTTGGTAAACTAAATTTGGCAAATAGATCTCGCCACTCCAATATAGCTCAGCAAAAACAACTCAAAACATCGGTTACTACGTTGACTCTCTTCGAATGGTACTCAATCTTGTGATCACGGTCTTCAAGCAGTTATAACAACTCATGTTGTTTAAGTTTCAACCCTTCCTAAGTCGTCTAATATTTCAAGTTCTGATGATAAGTGTACATATTGTGTATTCTTAATATACAAGCTTCGTCTCTAAGTCTTCGAAGCAAATTTAACTGTAATTAACTCTATGTCTAGTGTCGGATAATTCTTTTCAAGGTCTTTCAACTATCTCGATGAATAAGCCACAATCTTCTGTCTTGCATAAGCACACAACCTAACCCTACATGTAACGCATCACTGTGGTTCAAAAATTCTTTCTCTGACAATGGCTGGATCAAGGTCGAAGCTCTCTTCAAAGTTTCTTTCGGCTTCTCAAGGGCTCGTTGTCTCGCATCTGACCACACAACTAAACATTCTTCTGTAGCAACTTGTCAAAGGAGCAGCTATCTTCAAAAGACTATTTACAATTCTCTGAAAGTAACAATGCTAGACCTAGGAACAAAAATACCTGTCACAGTCTTCGGTTTCTTCCAACTCACATCTTCTTCTGCCTACTAAGGATTTGCTCTAGTACACTCGGTTAATCTACATGTCCTAGGAGAACATCTTCCTTGACTCGGGTTTCACGTTTGCTCAACTTGGCATACAACTGATTCCCTAATAGGATCTACAACACTAACTCCAAAGCTTATTATTATCTTCCTCGGCACGTGAATATACCCATGTATCATCTATGAGGACTACTACAAACTGATCAAGGAACTCAGGAAATATTCTGCTCAACATCTCTATAAAAGTGACTAACACACTAATCAAACAAAACGACATAACACAAAACTCAAAGCGATCATATCTTGCCCCGAAAGCTGTCTTCGGGACATCAACTTCTCTCACTTTCAACTGGTAACAACTGGATCTCAAATTAATCTTCGAAAAGACTGGAGCACACCCCAACTGATCAACAATTTTCTGACACTCAGAAATGGATACTAATCATTCACCGGCAATTTTTTTTCAACTGTCTGTAATCTAAACACATTCTCGTATTGTCTTCTCTCTTTTTCACAATTTGCACTATCATACCCTAAGATGGTGTACTAGGCCTAATGAATCTAAGGTCTAACAAATCTTGTAGTTGATTCTTCAACACTCTCAATTATTTCAGGAACCATAAGATACAGAGAAATCAAAGCATGAGCAAACTCGAAGACGGTGTCAATAACAAACTCTTCTTCCCTATCGAGGGACAAACCGGGCAATTCTTGCAAACACTTCTAGGAAAATCACAAACTATTCTAACATTATGCGGTCTAATCTTCATTCAAAAATCAAATCCGTCACATTTGCTAGGCAAGTCTGTCAACTAAACTCAATCAATCTTTGACCTCTAAAGCTGGATCAACATTCGATAAGGAGTTCACATCCACACCTACCACTACGGTCTTACAGAAATCTGCAACTTCTAGGCAACTCTCTCTTTATCTCAAAGTATACCCTAGCTTTTCTCTCTACAAGCCAAACCATGCCAAATGTTACACAAAAGGACGAATCCGTAAAAATTGCAACTTCACAAGTACACAACTGTTAGTCTTCGGCCCTCTTGTCTTCAGGCTGGTCCTCCAAACATAAGCTAACTCTTCAAAACTGTTCATAGAGCATCTTGAAACCTCAAAATGCAGTTCTGATCACTCGCAGACAATCATGCTTGAACTTGTTCTATAACATCGGTCCTGACGACTCGAAACATCCCACTACCAAATAATCTGGAGTCAAAGCTCAAGACTTCCTTCTCGACTAAACAATATCGGAAGTGACTTCATCTCTCCTTCTTGCCGGAAGACAACTCGGACACACACTGGCCCAATTACACAAATCGATTCCCACTCACAGATACTGATCGGCTGTCTTATATTAAAACCATAGGCCGAACCCCAACGATCACTAACTAATATTTCTGAGTTTCAGATTACTCACACGAGACCCTTACCCTGATCTCGCCAAAAGAACTAAGGTATTCGTACCTACCTCTAACACTTCATCGGGCACATTCAGACTTTGCACGCTTGCTAACAATATACAAGAGTACAGATTCAGAATCAACCGGAGGAAACAAACTCAAAAATGTACCAAGGGCTTACCCACTATATCATCGATATCACTCTGACTTCCACTCATAGGTCTTCACTTCTTTTCACCAACTAATATCATAATCGGTCTCATCGTCCCTCGCCAACAAGAATCAACCCACATACACTCTGACTCAAACAAACAAATTTTACCTCAACTCCGGTACAATCATACTCCCCTAACTATAGTGATAAACTCCCTCAACATCATCCACATTCCAGAAACCACAGTTTCTACTTACCGATTCACGACCCACACCATGGCCTCAAACTTACATAAAAGCAATAATTCAACAACAACAACAAATTAGCATACAAACTGGGTTAGCAAAGGAAAAGGGTCCAAGTGGCTCAAGTATGATTCCCTCACTTAAAATCTCTTTTTTCCGATGTAATAAAAGCAATGGGACTCTACTCAACATGCCTCAAGCATCACATACGCGCGATCAAACAACATACATCAAGCATACTTGATAAACAAGCAAACATACATTAAGCATACTTGACAAGCAAGCAACCACCGTGCATAACAATACAAAAACTTAAACTTACCTCACTTACCTGCCCAAGGTCTCGAAAACCTTAGGCTCTGATACCAACAAATGTAACCCCCCGTCCCGGTCTGGTCGACTGACCGGTCCGAGTAGGCTACACAGGGAAAACCGATGTGAAACCCGTTAAGGTCCCACCTCGGTTAGCAACCCTAGAAAAACTTTTCATTATTGTTATCCCTTCTAGAGGCGTTATTGAATCCTATGTGAGGAAGGCAACAACAGAAGAACATACGAGACAAAACAACCAAACAATTCATCAAAACGGTCCACTTTAATCCTTTACAGCAGGCTGTATCGGAACGCCCTCAGGGTGTTTCGATACGTCATGACTTGGTCAATTGGCCAAAGTCAACCCGATGAGACCGTTTCGAAACAGGGGTGACCCGTATCGAAACGACCCCAACGGTTAACTTCTCGTGGTCAACGAGATGAAGGTCGTTCCGAAACGCCAAAGCCCGTTCCGATACGTTAATTTATCGTCAAAATCTTAGATTTCCAGTAGCAAAATCGTATCGAAACGGCTCCCTAGTGTACCGAAACGCTTGGCCCGAAACAAAAGGACCGTATCGAAACGAGGCCAACCGTTTCGAAACGCCCTCTATCTGCAGATTGGTTTTAGCTGGTTTTTGGTACAAGGCTGTCCCAAAAACACCACTAAGACCCCACACAACACACTAACATAAACCTTAAGGCAAAACCAAACATCTGGCAACATGCTCAACACACCACAAGCATACGAGAACCATCCATTAAAGAATCAACAACATCCAACACATGCTTCATACATAAAACTTAAGGTTCATGCTTCACAAAAACATGCACTTAAGCATTTAAGATAGGCAAGCTTAACATGGTTTACAATTCAAACAAAGCATCCAAAAGCCAAACTAACATCAATATACACAAAGCATTCACATCAACGACACCTAACCCATTGCTTGACTATTACAATCTACAATTTAAAGATCATGCTTGAGCTAACCAAAAGCAACACTTGGAGACCTTTCCTTGCCCTTGCTACCCACAAGCTACTGATCTGCATTGTCGAACAAAAGGAGCGTAAGCATAAAAGCTTAGTGAGGGTAAGCTCATAAAACAAACCTTCGACAATGCAAGGTCCATGCACGATCATACAACCAAGGTAGAATGCATGAGTCCTTACCTTCGAACCGCTAGAGCCAAAAATATAAATGATGCATGATTATAGTATCAATGTCATGTCATGCTCAACGAGTCCATAACCACACATATGGAAAACACATATATTCAACATATGAGTAACATAAACCACAATCCGTATTGGCACCGAGCTATGACTCGAATACGCGGATAACCGTTGGAACTCACATCCAACAACACAACCATTACCTGACGGTGGGATTACACTCATCACCGTTCACGCGGAGGGGATTCCACTCATCCTCACGCCTCGTTTCACGCGGAGGGGATTCCACTCATCCTCACGCCCGTCGATGAGATTCCACTCATCACCGACTAATATATATAAGAAGATTTCCGGGCGAACCCGTACTCCATCTTGATGACTACCATCATCAAGACCACGCGCGCATTTGACTCACATGTGCACACTAAACATCCTAATGATCGATCATTTGTACCCAAGCATACTAGTGCCAATACTACACATTTCATTAACCTTTCACAATATCATTTAATAACAACTTCCGTGCTTAGCACGTACTAACCATGACTTACCGTCGTGCACAAACCATATTTCCATGCCTAGCATGTACTCACCATGATCCTCGGATTATACAATCACCTCATAAAATCATTTCACATGTCAACACTACATGTATATCATTAACACAATATCACATCATATTTCACACATATGTATATCTCCATCATGTTTATCATCAACATGCATATAACAATGCATTAAGCCATGCCTCAACACACATGCATCAATGCATCAAACCATGCCTCAACATACATGTATAACAACATATACATAGCCACCATAAACACAATTAAACAAGAGGCATAAATCAACACTTTAAAGATCAACCAAGGTCTCTAACTAAAGCTTGAGATTAGGCTACCACTCTAATCCCAACTCTAGGTGGGTCCACCAATCCCAACCTAGTCCACATGCTTGAACCAATTGCTCAAAACCATTTAAAACATTTTAACCACTCATCTTCACCTCCAAGCTCAACTACCAAGCAACCAAGGTCTTCAAGTTTCCAGATTCACTCCCGGAGCTTTACCAATACAATTTCTTGCTTCTAATCATTTCAACACAACCAAAAATAGCCTCAAATCATTCCACACAACAATGTAACAACCCGGAACACTAATCAAGCAATAAACACATGAATTCAAGCCATGAACAATCCCCAAAATCACCAAACCCGAGTAGCCCTTATACCTAGCCCAAAACTTGTGATTTCAACACATTTAACACATTCAAATACTTCCAAAACAGCCCCCAACTATTACCCTAACATCAACCCTCAATTTTCAACACAAACCATTCCCAAAACTCATCTAAAAACCCTCCTAAAACCCCGCCAAAACCCAAATTCGGGAATTCTTATAAAACACTTTAAAAATTATATATGTTGGACCATTTAGTTCATAAACACCATATCTAACAATATCAAATCAAAATCTTAAGTTAAAAACAATAAAGATATCATTTTTATTCAAATCTTCCAAAAACCTAAATTATAAAACTTGGATGAAAATGAAAACTACTAGTACTTTTGAAGAGAGGAAGTTGAGAGCAAGTCGAAAACGTAATTACCTTTCAAAAAGCTCCAAGAATAAAGAAGAAAGGAGATGAAATGGTGAGATGGGGAGAAGAGCTCTCTATTGTCGTGAGATTCTAAAATGGGGGAGTGGGGAAGATGATGACAAGCTTTTATTTTTAATAGAAAATGGGATTTAAATTTGGAAGTCCCTTTTATTACCAAAATGCCATTAATGAATGGCTAAAACTATCATCTCCTAAGGTCCATGGAATTTGGACTTAGAAGATAGACCCAACATATACTTTAATTGTTTTGAAAACACGAAGCTCATGAGAATATTTTATTATTTTAATTATAAAACCGAAACTCAAAATATTATATAAATATTATTTTCACCCGACCTCCAAAACCGGGTGTTACAATTTTATTTTCGGCCCCCTTAACTTTTAAATCCTTACTTCGCCCCTGAATATGTGGACATGTGATAATTTTTTATTGTTCGTTGTTAATATAAAACTGATTACTATTAATTCGTGATAATAATAAGGAAAATTTTAGAACAGGCGATGCACGCCATTGAACAGCACTAACGTAATACATTGTTGAATATTATTTTAATTTTAATTGACTTTTAAATTATTTTTAAAAATGTCAAAGGCTCGATATACAATTAATCATATTTCAAAACAAAATTAGAATAAATTGTTCTATGAACGATTCTCACCACATCATCCATGGTCTTACCAAAATTAAATAAAACCACATGATCTTTATTTTACACATAATATTTTCTTATAAATTAAAATTTACAATTCATTATCTTCTTTCTCATACCTCATACATTAATTCTAATATGTTAATGAATAAAATCTTTAAAATTAAAAAAATCAGCCAAACGCTTAACGCATGAATCAAAAGAGACAAAAATAAAATAATTAATTTTAATATGTAAAAACAGTAGGATTAAGATATTCCCCTTTTGTCTATTTCTTCGAGTTCAAGCGCATGATGGCGAGCGTTGTGGTCCAGGCTCTTGATCATCCTCCATTGTATTTGCCAATTTCTTCTCTTTTTTCTTTTTGTAATTTGTATTTGTATGTTTTGGACTTTGTAATTTTTTTTTGTTAATTTACTTCTTCACCCCTTTAACCATTGACTATTGTCCTCTTGTTTCTAATTAGGCTTAAATGGAAAACGAGTGCAGAATATAATTTAAATAAAACTTAAAATTTCCAAAAAAACACCAAATTCGTAATACTCAAAATCACAATTTTTCCCAATTTCTGTTGTTGTTGATGCCGCCGATTTTTCCAACAACTCATCGCCGCCAATCGCATGTAAGTGTGTCAATCGGACGTCATTCGAATAGAACCATTCGCGTCTACCACCCAATTGGCACGCCTCCCGTTGGTTACCGACGATAGGTGGTTGGGAAAAATGGGCAGGCTGTCTCCGGCTACGGTAGTGATGGTGTTCGGCGGCGGCGACAACGACGACAATTTGAAGAATTTGTGGTTTTGGGTATTAGGAATTTGGAAATTTTGAGTTTTTTAAATTATATATTTTTTTATTTTTTAAATAATAATAAAAAAGCATGACACGTGTCACATTCTTATTGGGTAACTACTTTTTAAAATGGCCGACCACTTAAAATTGTAATGGTTGAAATTTTAGACACTTAAAATTGTAACGGTTGAAACTTTAGGCGCCTAACGTTCAAAAAATATAGTTTTAGCACTTATTTTTCATTTAAGTCTTCTAATTAATTAAGAGTTTTTAATTAATTTGCTCGTAGTTCAAACAAATATATTAATTTTAGGGTTTTAATATATTAGAATTAATTATTTTATTTGTCTCTTTTGATTCATGGGTTAGGTTTTTTGGTGGTTTTTATTCTAAGAATTTTATTCATTGACATAATTAATTTTAAGAATTTTATTCATTGACATAATTAATATATGAGGTATGAGGAAGAAGATGATGAATTGTAAATTTAAATATATAAGAAAATATTATGAGAAAAATAAAGATGATGTGATTTTATTTAATTGGGTAAGACCATGTATGAGGTGGTGAGAATGGTTAATAGAATAATTTCTTCTAATTTTGTTTTGAAGTACGATTAATTGTATGTCGAGCCTTTGAGATTTTTGATAATCATTAAAAAAAATAATAGTGTTAAGTGGTGTATTGCGTTAATAGTGTTTAACGGTGTGTACTCATCGTAATAATAAATATATAATAACATCAAGAAAAGATGTTTAAAATGTTTTATGATTTTCTATAAATGTAATTATATATTTTAATGTTGAAATCGTTTTAAATATATAATTTCTATTTGTGTTTTGGTGTACTTAATTGTAGCGGGCTTTTGTTTTTACGGTGTTTTGTGTCATGATACCCTGAGCTTATTCAAATTTAATTTGTACATAACATGTTTAAGAACATATGTAATAATTGAACCCCTTATTTAATTTTTACAGAAAAGCTTATATTTTTTTGTTATTATCTACACATTGTACTATGTTTTAAGTCTGTGTCTTATTTTACAATATGTATCAAAAGTAGAAGTGCAATCTGTTAGAATCAAAATATATTCAATATGGATACAAACTCAAGATTAATACATGCCAAATCATTAAAAACACATTTTAGATTTGCGGAAGCATAACTGAATTCATTGATGAAGTTTTTTCAAGGAGGGCTTGATCTTCCAAGATGATAGGATACCTCTTGGCACACAACTCTCTAATGAGGATTGAGAGATATGCAAGTTAACGTATATCTTGGGGACCACTGGCCCTTTATATAAGCTGAATTAAAAAACAGTTTATTAATATTTGCAACTATGCTCCTCATTGAGTTATAAATATAACTTATGGTATCTATACTTTTAATTCCATGACACTTTAATTCCAATAACACGTGTAACATAATTGGTCACTTAATTTCGTGTCATACTTCATAATAAAAACATACATTATACAAAAGTGCCCACTGTTGCGAGTTTTAATCCAACAATCTTCCACTTGAGCAACATGTGTTTCCTGACAAATGTATAACCTTATGAGCTAAAAAATTTGCTATTATACAATAGATATTCTTTAACAATCTTTTCCATCAACTATATCCATAGAGGATCAAAGCGGTCTTCATCGTATTAATCATGACTAGACCCATCAAAGGTCACATATACAAACATAATCAAATGACATAATCAATCATGAATGTGTAGCATGGAAATTACATGTAATGTGAACTAAACATGCATATTTTCAACTGGTCCTCTTTAAATTTAAGTGAGGTCCTTAAAATAAGAAATGAGTAAAAAACGTAATACTTTATTTTTGATTTGAAAATAACCAAATACATATATGTCTGAAAACAAAATAAAGCAAACAAATAACAAACTCTCACTCAAACAATAATATCCTCAAATGATATAACACCCATATGAGCAGTGTGCTCATGAAAGACCTTGGGTGGTAAACCTTTTGTGAGCGGATCTGCTATCACGGTGTTTGTCCCAATGTGTTCTATGGATATTTGTCCACTCTGCACTCTTTCTTTTACAACTAAGAACTTTATGTCTATGTGCTTTAACTTAGATGAGCTCCTATTATTGTTGGAATACAGTACTGCTGATTTATTGTCACAAAATAATTTAAGTGGTTTTTCTATATTCTCCAAAATACGTAGCCCAGTGACAAAGTTTCACAGCCATATTCTATGATTTGATGCCTCATAGCATGCTAAAAATTTTGATGCCATAGTGGAAGAAGCTACAATTGTTTGTTTGGCACTTTTCCAGGATATATCTCCTCCAGCTAACAGATAAATATAGCCTGATGTAGATTTTTTGATTTCTTGGCACCCAACGAAATCAAAATTTGAATACCCTACGACCACCAAATGATATGATATCCTGTAAGTGAGCATGTAATCTTTTGTTCTCTAAAGATACCTCATAACCCTCTTGGATGCTATCCAGTGGTCATACCATGGTTGCTTGAATATCTGCCTAACATCCCAACAATATACGCAATATCCAGACGCGTACATACCCGAGCATACATTAGACTCCCAATAGCTGGTGTGTAGGGAATCATTTGTATTTCTTGAATTTCAAGGTTACTTTTAGGGCATTGGGCAAGAAAAATTTTGTCTCCTTTAGCGACATGGGTGTCCACTGGTTTACTATTCTATGATGCATGCTCGCCTTCGTTTGATGAAGTCGAGGTGCGTTGAATTTCGATAAAAATCGAAGTGTTTTTGATTGGTGATGATAGAGGCTTGCAAATTGGTTTGGAATTGGTGGAAATGATGAAGATGGTAATGATGGATGGTGATAGGCTTTATGAGTGTATTTGTGAATGGAATCGCATGCTTGAGTGAAGGATAGAAGGAGACCCTCTAACTATATTGATTTAGGAACCTTCATTATAATTTAATGGATGAACGATACACTTTAGGGAAGTGAAGAGTTTGTTAGAAGGTTTTGACGCCACAAGGCTATGATTGATAAGCCAAAGAAGTTGTTCTAAGAACAATGAGAAGAACACTCTCAAATATGTATTTCATTCAACTTGTCTCCTTACAAATGAACTCAAGTCCTCTATTTATAGGCTAGGATAAATACGAAAGGGTGTTTATAAATTATAATCATAAATCATTTCAACGGAAGCGACACAGCGAACGGAACCCATACATGGGTTCAATAGCATAAAAACGTCTTTTAGGGACTAAAATGTAAATTTCTAGAATTATAAGGACTAAACAAGTTTTAATATTACCGATCTGTAATTAATCATATAACATGCCATTATGTCAAATTTCATCTCAAACAGATCATTCAAACTCATTAAATTAAGCAACCAAAACTTAGGGACCAAAATGCAAGAAATAGAAACCTAAAACAGTTCATATTCAAACTCAACGGTTAGGCGTTTCGAAACGGATGGCCCTGTACCGAAACGATCGTTTCGATACTCGGGTGCGTTCCGAGACCCGTATTGAAACACCCCTTTCCAGTAGCAAAACCGTTTCGGTACGTCCCTACTCGTTCCGAAACCTCATGGCCATTTTAGGCCTATGTTCCGAAACAAACAAGGGCGTTCTGATACGCCTTGCGCTGCAACAGCAGATTTTACTGGTTTTTCATGTCTTTTCATATTCGAAACATTCCTGAAACATGCCACAACATGCATACAACATAGATACACACCAACAGTCATCATTTGGAGGCATTAGCTACGACATGGCATCCAACATGCAAACATAGATACTAAAGGCATGCTCCCTACTCCACTAAAGTCGTAACAAGCTAAAACCAACATTCACATCCAAAATCAAACCATAATGGCCAATTACAACTCAAGGATAAACCACCAAACATGCTCAAAGTAAAGGGAAACATACTCAAACATTCAAAAGTATAAATCCCACCCATTGCCTTTTATTACACCAAAGTAAAGCCACATACTTTGCAAGATTAAAAAGCTTGGATTCCCCTTGCTTACTTGCTTCCTCGAATGCCTACTTTTTTTCATTGATGAAACAAAAGAGCGTAATCACAACGCTTAGTGAGGACCGCTATGCAACATTCGTCAATGTATTTCCACCATTGGCAAAACCACCATTTCATGTCTCATGCCTTTACATAAAACATGTTCATTCAAGAACATCAATGCACTTTTTAAAACATGCCCATATGCAACATTTAAATTAACAAATAAACCTTTGCTCATGCTTCACCAAGCATCTCATGCATCCTTGCATCATTTACAAGCATCACATGCTTAACATTAATCATTTACATTATATTGGCTCGCAAGTGATAATCCATAAACCATATCAACACAAGACACAATCGGATACACGTATTACAAGTGTTGTCCCACACACTTCATACATACTACCAGACTACACAAGGTGGAGACCAATGACACAATGACAACCCCTCAACACCCGTGATGGAGATTAATGACACAATCACAACCCCTCAACATCACTCATCGGTAGTTGTATAATTCCACTAACAAGAGTACGAGACACATACACAAGACTCACACACGGGACTAAACCATCTACCGTTGTGGTCTTAACCTCAATCGTTAGGATACTTGGATGGAGATTTCAGCACAATCACAACCCCTCGACATCCAATGCGACTTTATGCACGGTCCACCCAATTCTATAACCGGCTAACTATTTCCAATTAACACAACTAAAAACCATTTCCATCACTTGCCAATATAATCATTTAACCTCATTAATCCACTGTTTTACAAGCATAAACACAATGTCATTTCCACAAGCATATTATGCTTAACATCACATGCATTCAACACATGAAAACCAAGGATCACTTACCTTGTGCATCCTTAACATAATGGCATTAATATCCAGCAACATTCATGCTTAAAACATGCTTTAAAACAGTAAACAAATCCACACTTAACTCAAGTGCATTTTCATCAAACATAGCACATTTCCAAGAGAGGGAGTTCCGAATCACTTACTCTTGAGCTTAGCTAAGTGTATCAAACTTACACTAAGCTCCCAAGACCACGCACAAAGTGTTACAAAGAAGGAAATTGCATTTCCACTCACTGACACGCGAAGCCTTGCTCGCCGACACGAAAAATTACTCTTTCAGAGCCTCCAACAACACCTCGTTTGCTTTCGGATCAAGATCCCATGTTTTCACATCATCAAAACAGACCATTGTCGAGGCAATGGCAAAGCCACTGCTAAGGAAATGCCCAAACATTTGCCGACAAGAGAGAAATATGCAAAGTGGTAGGCGACTTGAAGAGCGTAAAAGCCGACTTTGATTAACGACCCTTTTTTTTCTTTCAAGATGCAATTTAAGTTCTTATGTTTTTATCAAAACTCTTAGAGGAAAACGACACAACAATCGGAGTTTGATTAGGGATTCGATTGCATACATTTAACTTTTACAGACTAAACTGCAATTTCTAAAAATTACAGGGGTTAATCAAATTTTAAGATTACCAATCTTTAATTAGTCATGTAACATGCTTCCATGTCAGTTTTCATCACAAACGGATCATTCAAAGTCATCCAATTGCATGCTCAACATTCAGGGACTAAAATGTAACATTTCAGAAAATAAGAAGATGTTTTTAACTGAAAATAACAGTCAAGTATCGATACCCTTAAGCCTTTATCGATACGCGGGAAGGCAATAGCCAAAATTTGGATATGGGTATCGGTACCTTTCCTTGTGTATCAATATGCCCTTCAAAGATAGCACAGTCGTATCGATACGTGGGCAATTCGTATCGATAACCCTGTGTTGTTTTGCCTGAAAAGGCCTTCGAGTATCGATACTCGATCCAGCATATCGATACTCATACGAGAAATGCACATCCAGCAGCCACAAATAAGCATTTAACATCACCTAAACATGTCAAAAAAATCCATACAAGTTATATCAAACATTTCAAACATATATGCATCTTCAACCATTCACATTTTAAGCATTAGGCTTGGCAACTCATGGGAATCATAGAAATATAAAAGCATGCTTTAAAACACTTATAAAGTCATATCCAAAATACCAAATAGAAATCCACAAACCACATAGAGGCCATTTACGTTCCTCAAAACACGAACTAAACATGCTCAAGGTGTCACATAACACCAAGCAACTCATGAGTGGAAATCCCTCCTATTGCATCTTATTACACTAAAGTGAAAACACATACTTTGCAGCTAAAATCACTTGGATACCTCTTGCTTTATTGCCGCCGAAGATGCTCAATTCTCTGCATTGATGAAACAAATGATCGTAAGCATAAAGCTTATTGAGGACCGCAATGAAACAAAAACATTCATCAATGCATTTTTTAAAAACAAGTCATCATTCCTGTAAACACATGCATTCCTTTAAAACATGCACTTAAAAACAACATTTACTCTTTCAAATCCACATGCTCATAGCATCATTAATTACAACAGCAAAAATCTTTTCTCATGCTTAAACCAAGCATCACATGCATTCTAGCATAAATCTCAAGCCTCACATGCTTTCTAAAATAAACTTTCATCATCAATGAAAAAAACCATATCAAAACACAACACAATGGACACAATCGGATATGCAGATTACAAGCATTATCCCACACGCTTCATAAACACTACCGGCTACACAAGGTGGAGTTTAATGGCACAATCACAACCCCTCAACACCCATGATGGAGTTTAACGGCACAATCACAACCCCTCAATATCAATTGGTAGTTGTGATCTTAGCCTCAATAACACTAACGAGAGCACGGGACACAAACCACAAGATTCACACACGGGATTAAACCATCCTCCGTTGTGATCTTAGCCTCAATCGTTATGGTACTTGGATGGAGTTTACGACACAATCTCAACCCCTCGACATCCAAGTCGACTTTATTCACGGCGCACCCAATCCTATAGCCGGCTAACTATATCTGATTAAAGTAACCAAAATCATTTCCATCACTTGCCAATATAATCATTTACCAACAACAATTCACTATTTTACAAGCATAAATCATAATGCCATTTTTCACAAGCAATAACATGCTTAAAACCAATTACATAAATCATATAGACCCAAGGATCACTTACCATGTGCATCCATAACAAAATGGCATTTAAAACCAGCAATATCAATGCTCAAAACATGCTTTAAAACAATAATCAAACCACATTTAATTCAAGTGCATTTCAAACCAAAACATAGCCCAATCCTAGAGAGACTTTCGATTTACTTACTCTTGAACTTAGCTAAGTGTTTCAAACTTACACTAAGCTCCCAAAACCACGTTCAAACGTTTCAAAGCTGGAAAACTCATTTCCACTCACTGATACGCGAAACTTCTCTTGCCGATGAGAGGATCACTCGTCCGAAGCTTGGGAGAAAAGAAATCTGGAGAAAAGGTTTTAGAAATGTGTTTTGCTGAAAATGAGAAGAGAAAAGTTAGTTACGTAAAAGAAACCTTTCAATTTAAGAATTTTATTTAATAAATAAATAAAATCCATTTTAAATCAATTATCTAAAAATCATTTAAATCACATATCAAATTAAGGAAAGGTTTAATTGTATAAAAGCTCCCTAAAGATTCTAAGATTTTGACTCTCCTTTTGAAAATTGCATTTTTTCATAGTTTCAAAACTTTACATTTTTGTCACTGCCCAAAAAGTACCACTTCCAAAACACATTTTGTAAAATTGATTTGACCAACCACTTAAATATGATTTTAGAGGATTTTAACAATTTTTGTCAAATTTTACCCTATCCCGAACCTTGATCTCCTTGAACCACTAAAAAGATTCGAATCGTTTCCAACCGGTTCACTTAACCCGATCCGATGCCTAAAACAACTAGGCCCAAAACCAGGGCGTTACAAAATGACCCAAAAGAATGTCAAGCCATCCAAGCCATAACAGAGTTTTCCTTGGAGACAGATTGCTTTGACAATTGCCTCGGCAATGGCTGTGAGAATTGCCTCGACAATGACTGGGAAAGTTGCCTCGACAATGCCTGTGAGGTTGCCTCTGTAATTACCTTGACAACTGCCCTGACCCTGAAGAACAATATGGACATGACGACAATGATCAAGATGAAGCCAATTGGATAGCAAGTCGCCGAGGTAAGTATTTTGATCCATTAAGGTGGACAATGTTGAAGCTGCACAAAAAAGTAATAGGTTTAACAATTGCCGATTTGAAGGAAATTAGCCCAGCAATTTGTATACATAAAATCATTTTGAAGGACGATCATAAACTGACCATTGAGGCACAAAGGAGGCTTAATTTATTCATGAAAGAGGGTGAAAGGAATGAAATCATCAAATGGCTTGATGTCAGTATCATCTACCCTATCTCTAACAGTACATGGGTAAGTCTGGTACAATGTGTACCGATAAAGGGAGGTATAACAGTGGTAAGCAATGAAAACAATGAACTAATCCCAACCAGGACTGTGACCGGTTGGAAGGTTTGCATGAATTCCTGTAAGTTAAATAAGTCTACTAGGAAATATCATTTTCCTTTACCCTTTATCGATCAAATGCTTGACCATCTTGCAAGTAAACCCTTTTATTGTTTTCTTGATGGTTATTTAGGGTATAATAAAATTGCCATAGCACCATAAGATCAAGAAAAGACCACCTTCACATGCCCATACGTCACTTATGCCTTTCGAAGGATGCCTTTCGGACTATGCAATGCCTTGACAACCTTCCAACGATGTATGATGGCAATTTTCTCCGACATGGTAAATGATTTCCTTGAAATTCATCATGATTTATTTCTCAGTATTTGGAGATGATTTCAAAAATTGCCTCAGAAATTTGGAGAAAGTGCTTAAACGATGCGAGAAATCCGACTTGGTCCTAAATTGAGAGAAGTGCCACTTTATGGTGGATGAAGGCATAGTTCTCGGCCACTTAATCTCATCCAAAGGAAATGAAGTTGACAAAGCAAAGATTGAAGTGATCGAGAAACTACCCCCACCAACTTCAGTCAGAGGAATTCGTAGCATCTTTGGACACGCGGGTTTTTATAGGAGATTTATTGAAATTTTTTCTAAAATCACTTAACCTTTGTGTAACTTGCTTGAGCAGGATAGAGCCTTTGACTTCGATGAATCAAGCATCAAGGAATTCGAGACCCTGAAATAGAAACTTGTAGCCGCACCAATAGTGGTTCCACCAGATTGGACATTTCCCTTCGAATTGATATGCGATGCAAGTGACTTTGCAGTAGGAGCAGTCCTAGGTCAACGAATAGGTAAGATATTTCTTGTCATCTACGACGCTAGTAAAACTCTAAATGAAGCAAAGTGAACTACACCACCTCTGAAAAAGAGTTACTAGCAGTAGTGTTCGCATTTGATAAATTTCATTCATATTTGATCGAAACCAAGGTAATTGTTCATACTGATCATTCGACAATTAAGTACCTCTTTGCCAAGTAAGATGCCAAACCTTGTTTAATTCGTTGGATTTTACTTTTACAAGTGTTTGACATTGAAATTAAGGACGAGAAAGATACAGAAAATCAAGTTGTTGACCATTTATCCCGATTGGAACAAGATAAAGAGACCACTCTCACAGTAATCCTAGATGCATTCCCAGACGAACAGTTGCCCATTGCCTCAGCAACTCTAGAAAGCATTGCCTCGGCAACCCAGACAAACACTACCTTGGCAACACAGATGGGCTTTGCCTCAGCAATTATCGATAGCATTGCCTCGACAATAGCCTCGGCAACTGCTGCAGCACTTTCATCGACACCCTGGTATACCGATCATGTGGATTTCTTAGTTAGTGGCATTTTACTTTATAACCTTACTCACAAAGGAAAGAAGAAGTTCCGACATGATGCTAAGCATTATTTTTGGGACGAGCCTCTTTTGTTTAAATAATGTGCAGATCAGGTTATAAGAAGGTGTGTTCCAGAAGAAGAAGAACAAGATGTGATCCAACAATGCCATTCTTCACCCTACGGAGGACACTTTGGAAGGACACGTACGACGGCCAAAGTCTTACAATCTGGACTATAATGGCCAACTCTTTACAAGGACATCCAAGCTTTCTACAAGCAATGCGTCTGTTGTCAACGGACCAGAAATATTTCAAGACAAAACGGGATGCCCTTACAGAACGTCCTTGAAGTCGAACTGTTTGATGTTTAGGGAATCGATTTCATGTGGCCCTTCTAATCTTTATGTGGGAATCTCTACATCCTACTTGCCATTGACTGCGTGTCCAAATGGGTAGAGGCAATTGCAACACCAAACAATGACTCCAAAACCGTGCAAAGATTTCTATAGAAAAACATCTTTACAAGACTTGGAATGCCAAGGGTAATAATAAGTGACGAAGGCAAGCACTTCGACAACAAACTCATTGCCAAGGCATTGCAAAAGATTTAGAGTGACACACAAAATTGCCACGACATACCATTCACAAACCAATAGACAAGCCGAGATCTGAAACAGAGAGTTGAAGAATATCCTTGAGAAGGTAGTAAATCCCTTCTGCAAGGACCAATCTCTTCGACTCGATGATGCACTTTGGGCCTACTGGACAACATTCAAAACACCATTGGGCATGTCTCCTTTTCGACTCGTGTATGGTAAAGCATGCCATCTACTAGTGGAAATTGGGCACAAGGCATATAGGTCAATCAAGACCTTGAACATGGATTGGGAGAGGGCTGGAGAAAAATGATTAATGGACCTCAATGAGATAGAGGAGTTTCGTGCCTTAGCCTATGATAACGCCAAGATCTACAAAGGAAAAACGAAACGGTGGCATGACAAGAGACTTTTGTCGCGACAATTCTTGCCTGGACAATTAGTCCGCCTCTTCAATTATCCACTGAAGCTATTCCCAGGGAAACTACGATCGAGATGGTCTGGACCTATCGAACTTGTCAAAGCATTCCCCCATGGTGCTGTAACAATCAAGTCCGCAAAAGACGTTCATGAATTTAAAGTTAATGGGGAAAGATTGAAACACTACACTAGAACCTATGTCGCGAGGGAAAAGGAAGTGATTACTTTAGGAGATGCATCCTCATGTACTCCTTTAGTATCTTAATTTTTATTTATTTTAGTTCTTATTTTTTCACATTTTTTAAATTATCTTTTTAGGATAACAGTGTTATTTTCTTAATGTTCTTTATATTATTTTCTTTTTAGGAAGGAGTTCAAGGATGTGAAGAAGATGGGCCGATTCCAAGCCTAACCCAAAACCAAAAACACGTCAATCATTCAACTCGACCGTTGGAATCTCAGAAACGCCCCTTTATTGCCGCCACAACATGACCGTTGGAAACTCGTTACCAAGCAACCGTTGTCGTGCACGCAACCATTGTCATTCAATGCTTGTGACCATTACAAACCACCCATCAATTTCAACCCCCTCTAATCCATACTTAACTGCAAGATTTTCTTTCGCTTTTCTTTTCTTTGCTTTTAATTTTCTCTAATCCTGATTTCTCACAACTATCTCAAATGTCCTTAAAAATATGAAGAGGAGAGCATTCTAAAACTATCGAGGAACCGTCTTTCAAACGGTTCGCCCTGCCGGAAGTAGAACGAAGATTCATCATAAAGTTTGTCGGCCGACAAGTGTGGGAAGAGCAAGGCTTCCAATACTCTTTATCGCACACCGATTTCAGCTTAGAGCCTTTCATCTTCAACAAGATCGACCATCAAAAGTGGAAAATCCCCTGCCACCAACCGGAGCCAACCAACGTAACATGGGTACGGAAATTCTATGCCCACTCTCCAAATCCCAACAACCTCTACGTGCATATTCGAGGCCAAGCCATACCTGTGGGTACTGATTCCATCAACCTCTACTATGGCATGCATGTTACCAAAGATGAGCACAAGGAGTATATGGACAAGCTTACATCGGACGACTACGAAGACATGATCAAAAAGTTGTGCATTGAAGAGACAAAATGGAACAAAGGAGTGCACAAGGGAATGGTAAACCGCTGAAGGCTTCAACCCGAGGCTAATCTTCGGAACACCTTTGTTAAGAGATGTTTAATACCCACATCGCACAACACCACCGTAGACAAACTAAGGCTTGAATTCATTCACTTTATATTGCATAATAGAATTATTAATGTTGGATCCATTATATGCAATGAGATATTCATGTGTAACCAAAAAGATAAGGGTCGTCTCTACTTCCCAAGTCTTATCACCGACTTGTGCAAGCAAAAGAATGTCCCTACTGATCCGGTCGACGAGTTCACACCCACAAGAAAAGGATGGTCAAAGGCTCAATACTACAAGATAATGCAAATCACGGAAGCCGAGCCAGAGTCTACACCAGTACAAGGCATTGCCGCGACAACCTCCTCGGGCAATGCGCCATCAACTCCACAGATGGATGTCGCGGAAACAACACTTCAGCGTCTTACCCAGAAGATTGACATAATAGACAAACAGCAGCATCGATTTGTAACACCCCAAATTTGGGCCTAGATGTTTTATAGTTCGAATCGGACCGGTCGGAAATGGTTCAAAAATAAAAGAGAGAGTTAGGGAACACCTAGTTCGGGATGCTTTGAAAATATGGAAAAAATATCTAAAAATCCTAATTTATTATATGAATGATTATAGTGAAATCAATTTTACAAAATAAGGTTTGGAAATACTACATTTCGGTATAGTGACCAAATCGCAGTTTTTGCAAAAGTTAAATAGTGACTGTTTTGTAAAGGATTGAAACTTTGAATCTTTAAGGAGCTAATTTTACCAAAATGTTTTTAATCAGATTTCTTCTTAATTTCGGTGATTTTATTAATGTTTTAATTAAAGAAAAATAGGGATTAATTAAAAGGAAACTACCTTCGACTTTTCATAACTACTTTACGTCAATTTTTCTCCTTCCATTTTCTCTCAAATTCTTTATAGCCAAACACTCTTTCTCCTTCAATTAGCTACTGATTTTCATCTCTTTTGATTGGATTTCAATTCCTTTTTGATTCATAAACTTCTCCTCACAAAAACCTCTTGATTTTACATTGGATTTTCAAGAAAATTTGCCCAAATCAAAGAGAAATCAGCCATTAGAGGTAAGCTTCGTCCTTCTCCTCTAATGATCAGTTCTTTACTGAAATTCCTAAGTTATCAACCCTTTATTAATGATTTTTAGATGCTTTAATGTTAGAAACAAGAAATCGTCTTAAAACTCAAGGTTTTTGGAGGATTCTTGATGATTTTCGTGCTTGATGGTTAGACTCTGTTTTGAGGTTGTTTTCTAATGTATTTTGGATGTTTATTGATGTTATAAATGAGGTTTTATCAAACAAATCTCGAATGGGCTTGGATTCCTAAGTTTTGCTTGCTAGAATGGTGGTTTTTGAGGTGGTTTTTGTGTTCTGTTATAGCTGGAGGTATAAGGACGAGTTTGTGGTGGTTTTTGATGTTGATTGATGTTTAGAAATGATTAGAAGTGGTGAATCTTGGCTGGACTTTGTTTTGGAAGAGTTTGGAGATGATTTCGGTTGTGTTTGGTAGCCGAAATGTGGGTTGTAAGTAGAGCGGCGAGTTTATGTGTGTGGCTGATGATTTCAATGCATGATGATGCATTAATCCTCTGATCTTATGTGTTAAAAATAGGGGAGACATCTTCGGACGCCTTTGGTGTTGATCCGGGAGCCTAGATAGCATTTCGGCGAGCAAGCGAAACGTAATCGGTGAGTGCGTATGGTTTTAGAAGTCCTTGAGGGACAAAGAATCAAGGTTTGGGGATTTAGGAAAGGTTTGAAACACCTTCCTAAGTACGGAAGTAAGTATTGGCTAGATTGCTCTCATAAATGTGGTGATTGCCCCTAAAAATGCTTTTACATGCCCATGGTTTGAGATAGATAAATTCCTACTGTTTTTATGCATGATTTGTAGCATGAGATGATGCTTAAGATGATTTCATTAAATAACATGTTGCGTTGGTGAGTTTTGGGCTTTTGATTTAAAGCATGGCAAATGTTATGGTTTTGAAATGAGATGAGAATAATTTTAGAATGTTGCATGAAAAACAGTAGGTGAGATGATGTTTTGACATACTATATTGGCATAGAAGATGAGACACTTACCGGATATAATTGAGCGATCAATAGGATGAGAGTGCACTATAAACTAAAAATTCGTACGTGCTCTTTGGTTAATCCAAAGGTAGAGAACCGATTATGGGTATTCCATCAGGTAGGACTTGGTGAAACACCCAAGTTTTGTGGCGATGAGAGATACCGCCATGTGAGTACGGTGATAGTAGATACCACTGGAAATTATGTTACTAGACGAGTGAGTACGGTGATGGTAGATGCCACCGGAAGTGTCTAATGTGTTGTCTGTATATCCGAGTAATAATGAGATATGAAATGCCAATATAATATATGAAAATGCTTTTGATTCACATGTATATATTGTTGAGATGTTTTATGCTATGAGAATTGTATATAAAATGCTTTGGTTTTACAAGCATGAGTATGGCATTGCCATGAGATTTACATTAGTTTGAATGCATGAGATAGAACTAAGGTACATGTGTTTTCAATGAGAAGTTGCTTTGAAATGGTTTTCAAGCATGAGATAGAATGAGCATGTAGTAGAAAAAGCTTTTGAGAAAGTGTTTTCAAGAAATGCATTATTGTGTTGGCAATGGGACCTCAAGGATGTATTTGGGAGATATGTTTGAACTCCCTGAGTTTGCGGCGTGTTTGTGTTGGCTTTTATGGTTTGTAAATAGTCCTAATTGTATGGTTTGAGGTTTGGTTGCTTATATTGGTTTTGAGACTAGGAAGCATGCCTTTAGATTGTGTGATCTTGCATTTGATGCCATACTCTAGTCTAGGAGTCTTAAATATGTTCCTTAGTGGCTAAATGAGTTGTTGGTATAGTTTGATGATCATTGAGATGTGTTTGAATGGTTTAAAAGTTCAAAAACTAGCAACTTCTGCTGTCACTGGGCAAAGTGTATCGAAACACCCTCACCTGTTCCAAAACGGGGGCATGTAATGGCCAAGGTGTTTCAGAACGGATGAAGTTGTTTCGAAACATTTTGGCTACTGGTGAAGCCTGTTTCGATACCAGTCTCAGAACATACCCGAGTACCGAAACGGTCAACACCGTTTCGATATGGGTGTTTCGGTACGGAGGGTGGGTGTTCCGATTCGGTTGACCGTTGGAAGCTGTTTGAATTGTTTTATGTTTGCGTGCTTTACATTTTAGTCCTAAATGTTGTAATTGCAATTGCTTGAGCTTGGGATGTCCTTTTAAGCTGAAATTTGACAGAGAAGCATGTAACATGATTAGTTTCATTTTGGTAAACCTAAAATCTGCAAAGTCCTTATAAGTTCAAAAAATTACATTTTGGTCCCTAAACACGTAATTTGTGCAATTGAGTCCTTAAATGTTTTCCGGTCGATGTGCCTTCCTCTTACAAGTTTCGTGAGTGCTCACTTAGGCTTAAGATGCATCTAGACAAGATTAAAATAAAAGGGTCGTTAATCAAGGTTGACTTTGGTTTTCCCCGTGTAATCTTCGTAGTTCGGGACAAGCGTCTAGGCCGGGCTAAGGGGGTTACATGTGTTGGTATCAGAGCCATGTTATCGAATATTTAGGGCTTGGTATGAGGTTATTGTATGTGGTTACGCATGATTATGTCTTTTCGGTGAAAGTATGATGTATGAATAGTGATGTATGATTCAATTGAAGTGAATTTGTGATGATATGCTATGTTTGGAGTGTGGTTGGGGACCCCATTGACATATCAATACTAATGAGAAGAATTGTTTTCGAAAATGAGCTTGAGTACTTGGATTACTTACCTTATTATGCCTAATTATGTTATTTGCATTTTGTCAATGCATTGTTTTTATTATGGGGCCACGTAGAGAGTTGAGAATCAATACTAGATCTATGGCTGAGAATGAGAACGTGGAGAATGCTGAGGAATTACCTCCTCATCCCCCTGGTGGACCACTTGGTGGTGGTGGAGCTGGGGCGGGTAATGCTGGAGTCGGTGCTGGGGTTGTTGAACCCGAGAATGGTCAGGGGCAAGCTGCTCCGGATATGAACATGCTGATACAGGCTATTGCTGGAGCTTTCCAGGCAGCAGTAGTTGGAGCTCATGGAGCTGCACCTCAGGATGGTGCTAATGTTAGATTGCCATTGGAGCGTCTTCGCAGTTTGGGTGGAACTGAGTTCAGAGGTTTGTCACCTGAAGGTTCTGAGTCTTGGTTGGAGAGCACCAAGAGGATTTTGGGTTAGTTGAACTACAACACTGTGCAGAAACTGGATGTATTGTGTCACTACTGCATGCTAATGCTTATACATGGTGGACGGCCACTATCTCCAGAATGGAGGATGATGAGGTGACTTGGACGTTCTTCTTGAATGTGTTCAAGCGAAAGTACCTGGGAGTTCGCTATCTTGATGAGAAGAAGAGAGAGTTTATGTCTCTTATGCAAGGGAACATGTCTGTGGCTGAATATGAGATTCAGTTTGTTCGCCTTAGCCAGTATGCACTTGAGCTAATTCCTAGTGAGAGGAAAGGTGCGAACGGTTCCGTTATGGGCTGGTAGCAGATGTCAAGACCTATATGCTTGTAACTGATTACATTGATTTCGATGTCTTGGTCACTATAGCCAAGGACATTGAATTGAATCTTGGTTTGGCAAGCCGAGCTGGTGGATCAAGCTCAGGAAAGTGAGCTGCTGAACGCGATTATGGTAGAGATTGCAACAAGAGGCATAAGGACAGGAAGCCGCATTATGATGCTAGACGTGGGGGTGGTAACCCCGGTAGAGGTCAGCAAGGACCTAATGCTTTCTTAAGGACTCCTGAGTGTAACCGATATGGTAGGAGACACGCTGGTGAGTGTTGGGGTAACCTTGGGACATGTTGGAATTGTGGAAACCTAGGGCATATGAAGAAAGATTGTCCACAGCCGCTGAGAGAGGGACAGGCTCCGGTGAGAGGAGTTGAGCCACAGAGAGGTCGTGGGCGTGGCCGTGGTAATTTTCAGCGTAAAGACGAAGGTGGAAGAAATGTGGCACATATTGTGGCTGTCCAACCTGAGGGTGGTGGTCAAGCTTGAGTGTATGCCCACCGTGAGAGAAGGAATGACACAGACGTGATCGCAGGTACCTTTACTTTGCAATCCTTGTCATTACTTTCTTTGATTGATTCTGGATCTACACACTCGTACACATTGCGTGAACATGCTCAAATGCTTGGTTTGCCTGTTGAGTCTTTGGATGTTGGTATGCGTGTGACTAGTTCCTTTGGTGAGACGGTTGTAACGAGGAAGTTGTATACAAGACGTCCCTTAAAGGTGCAAGATCATGGTTTTCTTGTTGATCTTATGGAATTGCCATTCTATGGTTTTGATGTCATCCTTGGCATGGATTAGCTTGTTGAGCATAGAGCCGTTGTGGATTTCGAAAGTAAGCGAGTTTCGTTGAAACTGGCAGATGATTATGAGGTGGTGGTGGTGGGAGAAAATGTGAAATTTCTTGCCAATGTGGTGTCTACGTTGGAAGCAAGCCGGATGTTGCAGCAAGGATGTGAGGCTTACCTAGCCTTTGTTATGAATCCTAGCTCAAAGGAGGTGCGTGTTCAGGATATAAGGATCGTGTGTGAATTCCCTGGAGTGTTTCCGGAGGAATTACCTGGTGTGCCGCCTAGTAGAGAGGTTGAATTTGGAATTGAGATGTATTAGAATACAACTCCGGTGTGCATTGCTCCCTATCACATGGCACCGAAAGAGTTGAAGGAGTTGAAGACGCAACTTTAGGAGTTGCTTGATCGTGGCTTCATTCGGCCTAGTGTGTCACCTTGGGGTGCACCGGTCTTGTTTGTGAAAAAGAAAGATGGCACGATGAGAATGTGCATCGATTATCATCAGCTGAACAAGTTGACTGTTAAGAACAAGTATCCTTTGCCGAGGATTGATGATCTTTTTGATCAGTTTCAGGGAGCGTCTGTGTTTTCCAATATTGATCTAAGGTCAGGGTACTATCAGTTAAAGGTGAAGGATGTGGATGTGCCGAAAACAGCCTTTAGAACGAGGTATGGGCATGGGTTCCTTGTGATGCCATTTGGTTTAACGAATGCTCTTGCTGCTTTCATGGACATGATGAGGAGGGTGTTCCATGAATTCTTGGATAAGTTTGTTGTGGTGTTCATCGACCATATCCTTGTGTACTCTCGTACCGAGGAGGAGCATGAGGGTCATCCGAGGATTGTTTTGCAAGCATTGTTAGAAAATCAGCTTTATGCTAAGCTGAGCAAATGTGAGTTCTGGCTAAAGGAAGTTGTTTTCCTTGGACATGTGGTTTTGGCTGAAGGGATTCGAGTTGATCCCCAAAAGGTTGAGGCGGTGATGAATTGGAAGCCTCCTATGTCTGTTCATGAAGTCTGTAGTTTTCTTGGGTTGGCAGGATATTATCGGAGGTTTGTGGATGGATTTTCTAAGATTGTTGCCCCTTTGACGAAGTTGTTGCAAAAGGATGTCAAGTATGAGTGGACGGAGGCGAGACAACAAGCTTTTGAGAAGCTTAAAGCAGCTTTGACACAAGCTCCTATCTTGGTTCAACCTGAATCAATGAAAGAGTTTGTGGTGTATAGTGACGCATCCTATGTTGGTTTGGGGTGTGTGTTAATGCAATAGGGTAAGGTGATGGCTTATGCATCGCGACAGTTTAAAATGCATGAGTGCAATTATCCTATGCATGACATTGAGTTGGTTGCGGTGGTTTTTGCTCTAAAGATCTAGAGGCATTATCTTTATGGTGAGAAGTGTACTGTGTACACGGATCACAAGAGTTTGAAGTATTTGATGTCTTAGAAAGAGCTGAATCTTAGGCAACGGCGATGAGTGGACTTGCTTAAGGATTACGACCTGACGATCGAGTATCACCCGGGAAAGGCCAATGTTGTAGCCGATGCTTTGAGCAGAAAAGTGGCGGTGGAGTTAAGGTGATGTTTGCTAGCTTGAGCATATTGCGAGATGGTGGTCTTGTTGCTGAATTGCAAGTGAAACCATCTCTAGTCCAGTTGATAAAGGATAAGCAATTGTTGGATGATTCCTTGGTGCCACATGTTCAGGATATTGCTGAGGATAGACCATCAGACTTCTATTTTAATGATGATGGTGTTCTATGTTTTGGAAGTCGGATAATGGTGTCGAATGATGTTGAGTAGAGGCGCACTATTCTGACCGAAGCTTATAATAGTCTATTTGCTATGCACCCTGGTAGTACAAAGATGTACTGTGATTTGAAGGATGAGTACTATTGGGTGAGTTTTGAAGAAAGATGTTGCTAAGTATGTGAGCAAGTGTATGGTTTGTCAGCGGGTTAAAGTTGAGCATCAGTTTCCTTCGGGATTGTTGCAGCCGTTGAGGATCCCTGAGTGGAAATGGGAGAGGATTACCATGGACTTTGTGTCTGGTTTTCCTTTATCGCCGTCAAAGAAGAATTATGTTTGGGTGATTATGGATCGCCTTACGAAGTGTGCGCATTTCTTGCATGTGCATACTACGTACACCTTGGATAAGCTTGCATAGATGTACATTGTTGAGACTGTACGTTTGCATGGCGTACCAAAATCTATAGTGTCAGATAGAGACCCGAGGTTTACTGCAAGGTTTTGGGAGTGTTTACATCAAGCATTGGGTACGCGGCTGAATTTCAGTACTTCTTATCATCCGCAGACGGATGGACAGTCGGAGCGTGTTATCCAAGTGCTTGAGGATATGTTGAGGTGTTGTGTTATTGAGTTTCAAGGCTCTTGGGAGAAGCACTTGCCTTTGGTAGAGTTTGCTTATAATAATAGCTAACAGGAAAGTATTCAAATGGCACCTTATATAGCTTTGTATGGGAGGAAGTGCAGAACTCCTCTTTGCTGGGCTGAAACGGGACAAAAGTTGGCCTCGATGCCGACTTTGTTGAAAGGAACCACCGAGAAGGTGAAGCTCATTTGTGAGCGGTTGAAGGAAGCATCGAATCGGAAGGGCAAGTTGTGCCCAAGGTATATTGGACCATACGAGGTGATTGAACGTATGCGTCCCGTTGCTTATAAGCTGAGGCTATCGCAAGAGCTAGAAAAGATACATAATATGTTTCATGTGTCCATGCTTCGGAGGTATAGATCGGATCCTTTGCATGTTATGCATGTGGAAGAAGTTGAGTTGAATCTAGATTTGACATATGATGAGGAACCTGTTGAGATTTTTTGATTCGGATAGTAAGGTTCTCTGTGGTAAGACCATTGAGCTGGTTAAGGTGTTATGGAGGCATCGTGGTGTTGAGGAAGCCACGTGGGAAAGAAAGGAAGATATGAAGAAGTAGTTTCCTTACCTTTTTCCTCCAGGTAAATTTCGAGGATGAAATTTCTTAAGAGGGGGAGAGTTGTAACACCCCAAATTTGGGCCTAGATGTTTTATAGTTCGAATCGGACCGGTCGGGAACGGTTCGAAAATAAAAGAGAAAGTTAGGGAACACCTAGTTCGGGATGCTTTAAAAATATGGAAAATATCTAAAAATCCTCATTTATTAAATGAATGATTATAGTGAAATCAATTTTACAAAATAAGGTTTGGAAATACTACATTTCGGTGTAGTGACCAAATCACAGTTTTTGCAAAAGTTAAATAGAGACTGTTTTGTAAAGGATTGAAACTTTGAATCTTTAAGGAGCTAATTTTACCAAAATGTTTTTAATCAGATTTCTTCTTAATTTGGGTGACTTTATTAATGTTTTAATTAAAGGAAAATAGGGATTAATTAAAAGGAAACTACCTTTAACTTTTCATAACTACTTTACATCAATTTTCTCTCCTTCCATTCTCTCAAATTCTTTTCAGCCAAACACACTTTCTCCTTCAATTAGCTACTGATTTTCATCCCTTTTGATTCAATTTCAATTCTTTTTTTATTCCTAATCTTCTCCTCACCAAAACCTCTTGATTTTACATTGGATTTTCAAGAAAACTTGCCCAAATCAAGGAGAAATCAGCCATTAGAGGTAAGCTTCGTCCTTCTCCTCTAATGATCAGTTCTTTACTGAAATTCCCAAGTTATCACTCCTTTATTAATGATTTTTTAGTTGCTTTAATGTTAGAAACAAGAAATCGTCTTAAAACTCATGGTTTTTGGAGGAATCTTGATGATTTTCGTGCTTGATGGTTAGACTCTGTTTTGAGGTTGTTTTCTAATGTATTTTGGATGTTAATTGAAGTTATAAATGAGGTTTTATCAAACAAATCCCAAATGGGCTTGGATTCCTAAGTTTTGCTTGCTATAATTGTGGTTTTTGAGGTGGTTTTTTTTTTGTTCTGTTATAGCTAGAGGTATAAGGACGAGTTTGTGGTGGTTTTTGATGTTGATTGATGTTTAGAAAGGATTAGAAGTGGTAGATCTTGGGTGGGTTTTATTTTGGAAGAGTTTGGAGATGATTTCGGTTGTGTTTGGTAGCCGAAATGTGGGTTGTAAGTAGAGCAGTGATTTTTGCTGTGTAGCTGATGATTTCAATGCATGATGATGCATTAATCCTCTGCTTTTATGTGTTAAAAACAGCGAAGACATCTTCGGACGCCTTTGGTGCTGATCCGAAAGCCTAGATAGCGTTTCGGCGAGCAAGCAAAATGTAATCGGTTAGTGCGTATGGTTTTAGAAGTCTTTTAGGGACCAAGAATCAAGGTTTGGAGATTTAAGAAAGGTTTGAAACACCTTCCTAAGTCCGGAAGTAAGTATTGGCTAGATTTCTCTCATAAATGTGGTGATTGCCCCTAAAAATGCTTTATGCTCATTGTTTGAGATAGATAAATTCCTACTGTTTTTATGCATGATTTGTAGCATGAGATTATGCTTGAGATGATTTCATTAAATAACATGTTGCGTTGGTGAGTTTTGGGCTTTTGATTTAAAGCATGGCAAATGTTATGGTTTTGAAATGAGATGAGAATAATTTGAGAATGTTGCAGGAAAAACAGTAGGTGAGATAATGTTTTGACATACTATATTGGCATAGAAGATAAGATACTTACCGGATATAATTGATCGATCAATAAGATGAGAGTGAACTATAAACTAAAAATTCGTACGTACTCTTTGGTTAATCCAAAGAGAGAGAACCGATGATTGGCATTCCATCGGGTAGGACTTGGTGAAACACCCAAGCTTTGTGGCGATGAAAGATACCACCATGTGAGTACGATGATGGTAGATACCACCAGAAAATTAGGTTACTAGACGAGTGAGTACGATTATGGTATATGCCACCGGAAGTGTCTAGTGTGTTGTCCGCATATCCGAGTAATAATGAGATGTGAAATGCCAATATAATATATGAAAATGCTTTGGTTTTACAAGCATGAGTATGGCCTTGCCATGAGATTTGCATTGATTTGAATGCATGAGATAAAACTAAGGTACATGTGTTTTCAATGAGAAGTTGCTTTGAAATGGTTTTCAAGCATGAGATAGTGTTTTCAAGAAATGCATTATTGTGTTGGTTTTCTTTAGAGCATGCCTCACTAAGCATTTGTGCTAACGCTCTCTTTTACCAATAATCTAGACAATTGAGGTGTTTTGGGGCAGCGAGAAGGATAAGAGCATCCAAGGAAGTTCAAAGCTCATGTATGGTGATGTTTTTATACACTTTAGTTTTGATATTGGCAATGGGACCTCAAGGTTGTATTTGGGAGATATGTTTGAACTCCCTGAGTTTGTGGCATGTTTGTGTTGGCTTTTATGGTTTGTAAATGGTCCTAATTATATGGTTTGAGGTTTGGTTGCTTATATTGGTTTTGAGACTAGGAAGCATGCCTTTAGATTGTGTGATCTTGCATTTGATGACATGCTCTAGTCTAGGAGTCTTAAATATGTTCCTTAGTGGCTAAATGAGTTGTTGGTATAGTTTGATGATCATGGAGATGTGTTTGAATGGTTAAAAAGTGCAAAAACTAGCAACTTCTGCTGTCACTGGGCAAAGTGTATCGAAACACCCTCACCTGTTCCGAAATGGGGGCCTACAATGGCCAAGGTGTTTCGGAACGGATGAAGTTGTTTCGAAATAGTTTGGCTACTGGTGAAGCCTGTTTCGATACCAGTCTCGGAACATACCCGAGTACCGAAACGGTCAACACCGTTTCGATACGGTCGTTTCGGTGCAGAGGGTGGGTGTTCCGATACAGTTGACAGTTGGAAGCTGTTTGAATTGTTTTATGTTTGCATGCTTTACATTTTAGTCCTAAATGTTGTAATTGCAATTGCTTGAACTTGGGATGTCGTTTTAAGCTGAAATTTGACAGAGAAGCATGTAACATGATTAATTTCATTTTGGTAAACCTAAAATCTGCAAAGTCCTTATAAGTTCTGAAAATTACATTTTGGTCCCTAAACGCGTAATTTGTGCAATTGAGTCCTTAAATGTTTTCCGATCACTGTGCCTTCCTCTTACAAGTTTTGTAATTACTCACTTAGGCTTAAGATGCATCTAGACAAGATTAAAATAAAAAAGGGTCGTTAATCAAGGTTGACTTTTGGGTTGACTTTGGTTTTCCCCGTGTAATCTTCGTAGTTCGGGACAAGCGTCTAAGCCGAGCTAAGGGGGTTACATACTGATTCATGCAACATATGAGGGATTTCAACAACTCAATCATTCAAGTAATCCTAGAGAATTTCCCAGAAACCACGGTGCAATTTCCGATCTTCCCGGCTGATATCCTTGCCTCAGAAACACCCAGAGCCTATGTTGTGGGAACACAAGGAGATTCTACCTCGACAATCCATGAAAACATTGCCTCGGCAATCCCAGTTGCTTTTGTTGTGGCAACGAAGACTGATGATGCCCTACCAACCAGAGAAGACAAGGGTAAAGGACCTGCCATCGAGCCAACTCAAACCGAGACATGGTCTGACTTCTCCAACCCCGACAAGTCAGTTGCTCCTCAAGCCAAGACAACTCTAGTTCCATCATCAAAGAAGCGCAAAGCCTCCTCAACCGAAGAGATATGCCAATCTACTTATTTTTAAATTTATTTATATTGTGTGTATGTGCATGCTTTGAGGGCAATGCTTCTCTCAGGTTTGGGAGGGGAGTAGGTGTTAATTTTTTTCATAGCTAGAAATGCATGCTTATGTCTATCAGTTGACTTAATATTTAATATAATGAAATTATTTGCCTCGGCTATATATGTCTCTCTTTTATCATAACATTAAAATTTTAGTAAGCCTTCAATTTTAGGATGTTCATGGAAGAATACTTAGAATCACACTATGAGACTAAAATTTAAAAATACACATTTGTGACTTGAATGATTTAAGGAGTTCTAGGACACTTAGGATAATTACTTACTTAAAAAAAATTTGGGTAAAACTTTTAAGTTAGAGGTGCCTAAAACCGGCTCTAGCATAAGGAAAAGCATAAAATACTAGAGGTACCCGAAATTTGCTCTATTTTAGACTTAGAAAAAATCACTAGAGGTGCCCGAAATTGAATCTAGTCAACTAAATCATTAAAAGAAATACTAGAGGTGCCAGAAATTGGATCTAGTTGAAGTAGAAACCCAAGGAAAGTAAGTTAGTTACCTAGTGTTTACTTATTACCCGGAAAATCATCTTGTTCACAATCACGCACACACTCACGAGTCTTATAGTTTGATTCTAGGGAATTCCTAGACATATGAAGAATTGAAGACCATGCCCACTCATATTCATGGTTTAGAGAAGTTGATAAAAAGCATGACCAGGAGCTAATTTCATGAAGATTAATTTTTTGGCAATTGATTGTCAGTTTTGCATTGCTTGAGGACAAGCAATAGTTCGAGTTTGGGGGTGTGTTAGGTGTGTAAACGTATACATTTTAGGACCCTTTATGGCTCAATTATTGTTAGACTTAAGCTCATTATAGATGCATTACTAGCCTTACATACACAATTTCACTGTCCTTATCATTGTCGTGCTAGATTGTCTTTATTTGAATATATTTGGTGGAAAAGGTATTGCTTTGGTATATGCTTTGTGCATGTGCAGATTTCATCACCCACTACCCGGGTAAGCATTGATGCGACAATGAAGGAAGGAAAAGTAACGCTGCGGAGCCATCACTTGACTATCCAGACCAAGCCATCCTTTGATACCAAGCCCTGCTGAGGAACGTTGAACCAAGAGAACCAGCCCTGCCGAGCGGGGAAGATTGACATACCATGGTCGAGGCATTGCCCAGACATTTGCCGACAAGAGAGAAAATATGCAAAGTCGTAGGCGACTTGAAGAGCGTAAAACGCTAAAGTTTTAGAGATACTTTGCATGAAGATCGGAGTACCGGAATGTAATGCCCTGTTTTTGGCCTAGATGTTATGGACATCGGGTCAGACCGGTCGGAAACAGTTCGAATCGTATTAGGTGGTTTAGGGAAATCAAGGATCGGGAAGGGATAAAAATATGACAAAAATTGATAAAATCCATCTAACATCATGTTTAAGATGTTGGTCAAATCAATTTTCCAAAAAGAGTTTTGGAAGTGGTACATTTTGGGTAGTGACCAAAATGTAATGTTTTAAAACTGTGGAAAATTGATAATTTCAATTGAGGAGTCAAAATCTGAAAATCTTTAGGGAGCTTTTGTACAATTAAACCTTTTCTTAAATTGACACGTATTTTAAATGATTTTAGATGATTTAATAAAAAGGATTTTTATTTAATTAAATTGCTAAAATAGTAAAATGAGAAGTTTTTGACGTAACTAACTCTCATTTCAACAAAATCCATTTTCTCAATCATTTCTCAAGATTTCTTTTCTCCCAAACATTATCTCCATAGTTTCTCATCTTTTTCAAACAATTCTCTTCAAGTTTTTCAAGATTTGTGAAGCAAAAACTTGGCAATCTTTAAGGAAGGCAAGGATTGGAGGTAAATCTTATTCTCAACCTCTAATCTAGGTTCTTTATTGAAATTCCCAAGATCTTTGGCTCCGAATTGTTGTTTTTAACTGAGTAATGATTATAGATTTGATTTAATATCAAAATCTTGCCAAAATAGTGATTTAAATCTTGATTTTTGGAGTATTATTGATGAGCTCTATTTTGGATTGATTCTAATTGAGTTTTGAGTTGATTATAATGTTGAAAAAGAGTTTTGAGAATATAGATCTTGAAATCCTTGAGATCTTTGAGTTTCTTGATGGTTTTAGTTGGATTTTTGAGGTGGTTTGATGGTGATCTGCTTGCTGGAGGTATAAGGAAGGGTTTATGTTGTTTTAGATGTGTTTTTGATGTTTATTAATGGTTAGATGTGATGTACGTTGGCTAAGCTTTGTTTAGGAAGCAATCAATTGAGTTTTCAGTTGTTTCGGATGGGTAATTTGGTGCAGTTTTGTTGAGCAACGAGTTTGTGTTTAGTTGTTGGTGTTGGAATGCATTTTAATGCATTTGGATCTTTGTTTTAATGCTCTAAAAACATGGGATCTTGATCCGGAGGCAAGCGAAGAATTTTTTGGAGATTTTGGACGAGTGATCTTCACGTCGGAAAGCGAAGTAAAATGAAAGCATTTCAAAGCTTGTGAAAATAGGGGATCACTTTCGCTTTACTTGCTCTAAAAATTGGGTGCACTGGGAATAAAGTCACCTTGGATGTCGAGGGGTTATGATTGTACAGTACACTTTATACAAGTACCCTAACGATCGAGATTAAGATCACAACGATGGCGGTCTAATCTCGTGTGTGGATCTTGTGGTTTGTGTCTCGTGCTCTCATTAGTGGAATTATACAACAACCGATGAGTGGTGTTGAGGGGTTGTGATTGTACCGTTAAACTCCACCACGAGTGTCACAACGATTGATCGTCTAATCCGTGTATGAGCCTTGAGGGCGCGGTAGCGTGTATGAACCGTGTGGGACAACACTTGTAATCCGCGTATCCGATTGTGTAAATTGCGTTGATTTTGTTATGGTTTGTTGTTGATCACTTGTGAGCCAATATAATGTTGTTGAGAAATGGATTAAGCATGAGATGCTTGAGATTTATGCTAGAATGCATGCGATGCTTGGTTTAAGCATGAGCAAAGGTTTTTGTTGTTGATTCGTTTATGCTACGAGCATGTGGTTTTGAAAGTGCATTGGTGTTTAAAGTGCATGTTTTAAAGGAAGACATAGGTTTTCAAATGATGGTGATATGGTTTTCAAATGCATTGATGAATGTATGGTTCTATAGCGGTTCTCACTAAGCTATATGCTTACGCTCATTTGATTCATCAATGCAGAGAATTGAGCATTTGAGGCAGCAAAAGAGCAAGAGGATTCCAAGTATATTTTGGCTAAGCAATGTATGTGGTTTTACTTTAGTGTAATATGAGGAAATGGGAGGGATTTCTACTCATGGTTATGTTTGATGATGTTAAACACCTCGAGCATGTTTGGTTTGTGTTTCTAGATTTGTAAATACCCTCAATTTTGGTTTATGGTCTTATATTTGGTATTTTGGCTGCTATGTTTTGAGTTTAAAAGCATGTTTGAGTAATTAATGTATCTTCATGAATTATTATGCTTGATGCTTATGTGGTGAGTGTTTGATGATGCCTAAGTGATGGATTGTTGTTGATAACATTTATGAATGTTTAGGGCATGTTTAGCTGATGTTTAATGTGATTTAAGGGCTGTTGATAATGCAAATCTGGTATGTGTTTCGATACTCGGGGTTGTGTATCGATCCACAAAATCTATTTTCTGGCATTTCAGCTCAGGTGCACCGATACGAGTTGTCCGCGTATCGATACACCTAGGCATATGGTTGAAGGTTGTACCGATACGCGAGGAAGCGTATCGATACCTTTTTGCCATCTTTGGCTACTACCATCCCACTTATAGATACGAGATAAGGTGTACCAATACGGGTCATTAATTTCAGTTAAGAGAATCTTTTTAAGTCCTGAAATGTTACATTTTGATCCCTGATTGTTGTATGTTCAATTGTTGAGTTTGGTTGATCCGTTTAAGGTGCATTTTGACATGATGGCATGTTACATGGCTAATTAAAGATTGGTAACTTTAAAATCTAAAAAGTCCTTGTATTTTATGGAATTTACAATTTAGTCCCTAAAAGTCAAATGTATGTAATTGAATCACTATTCGAACTCCGACCGCTGTGTTGCTTTCTTCTAAATGCTTTGCTGATCATATAGGATAATAATGTGCAACTAGAAAATATAAAAAAGGGGTCGTTAATTGAGGTTCATTTTAGCGAGTTGACTTCGATTTTCCCCATGTAATCCTCTTAGTTCGGGTCAGGCGTCTAGGCCGGGCTAAGGGGGTTACATGTAAGATAATGAAAATGTCAAAGGAAGGTCAAGGATGGGAAGTCAATAAGGAGGAATAAAATAATGAATTAAAGGAGAATTATCACTTTTGTGAAGTTATGACTCAACTCCAACTCATACTCCTACTCCAAGAAGGATTCGGAAAGGCCATGCCCTATAAAGCCAAGACATAGCCACCTCATTAAGAGTAGAGGGGGAGATCGAGGGATTTTTGTAGAGTGCTCTATTCGACATTATGTTCTAATTCTTCTTCTAGGCTAGGGTTATTTTGTTTAATAGTTCTGAGAAGATGATTGTAATTCGTTTAGGTATTTTTAATGCAATTAAGTTCAATGTTTGCTTATTCTTGGTGTTTACTTTTTTCTTGCAATTGAATTAGGATAGGATATTGTGATTGCATCTATTTGTCTAATATCGGGAGAATTAGACTCACGAAACGGATAAGCATGGTTTTCATCTTAATTAGTGAAAATTATTTTGACTTAGGGATAAGTATGAGTTTCAACGGCTAAGAGAAGTTTAAGATTTGTTGGTGTTCACCCTTGGTTCACGTCGAGAAGTATTGTCAAGGTCTAAACATCAATAGAGTTTCGACTTAGGGATAAGAAAGAACCATTGAAGAACGCTTTGCCAAACCTTGAAGGTTGTCGCTCAATCGCCGCGACAGTAGCTTTGCCCATTGCCAAGGCAATCAAGTTGACGATTACATTTAAAACCGAGATAGTTTCACTCAACTTCCACACTACGACGCAACATAACCCGAACTTCTCTATCATCGTATTTACTCAATCTCTTAATTTACTTGTTTTCTCTACCAAACCATTACTTGTGTTTTTACATTTCTATAGTGCGAAAAAATAATTTCTGGAAGTAGCATCAATCCTTGTCCAGACGATATCTTTTATACTATAACTTGGCAACGTGTATACTTGCACTAAAATTGCGACATTAAATACGCGCAACATTTACTCCAATAAACAACCCTAATTTTTTTCTTTTATCTTGTCTAGATGCTCATTTTTATCCTAAGTGATAATCATTGCAGCGGAACGATTTGCAACTCAATGAAACATCAATTAAGGATCTAATTCCACACAAATAAGTTTTAGGGACCATTTTGTAATTTTACCAAAATGTAGGGACTTATGCCATTTTTATGTTACCAACCTTTAATTAAACATATTTCATGCTTCTCTACCAAAACTCAGCTGAAAATAATAATCCATACTTATTAAATTACATCCACAACTTTCAGGGACCAAAACGCAAAGAATCAGAACTTTAGAATATACTTTTAACTAACTTTTCAACTGGCTGTATCGATACCCTAACAACACGCATCGATACACCCTCAACTTCTCGTCTCTAAAATTTCAAGGCACAAGGCCCGTATCGATACCCTATGGGACTGTATCGATACACTAAAAACCAATAGCATAAAACCGTATCGATATGCCCCTGTGTATTTATATGCCCCTTCAATTTTACTTGGTCTGTATCGATACCCTTATGATCGTACCGATACCCAAAGAATTGTACTGTCATATATTGCGGGTTTTTCATACTTTAATCCATATTGAACCATTCCATCATTCTTCTAATATGCATACAACATATCCAAACATCAAACCTCAATCATTCATGGCATATGCAGCATCAAATCATGGCAATTTGCATCAAAGGTAACCTATAGGCATGCAACATAGCAAATAAGCCAAGCAAAATACAAAAACGCATAACAAGGAACAACCCAATAATCAACGGCCATTTACAAGTCTAAAACAGAAATGAACACTCGCTCAAACAGGGAGTTTAAACAAATCTCCCAAAAACACAACGAATTTCCCATTGCCCTTATTACGTATAGCCCAAATCGAAAGATAAATTCTCAAAAGAAGTCTCTTGCGATCCCTTGCTCCACGCTGCCTCCGAAGCCTCAATTCTCTGTATTGATAGACACAAATAGAGCGTAAGCACACAAGGATTAGTGAGGGGTTCTCAAAACCAAAACACCATCAATGCACTAAAACCATTTTCATGACCATATTGAAATGTCATTTCAAATTGCTAAACACCATTTGAAAACCATCATGCCCTTTTTAAAACCATGCACTTTACTTCACAAATCATCATGTTAAACCTCATGCAACATGTGTTATGAACTCAATAGCAAATCTCTTGCTAACACTCAACTCAAGCCTTCCCATGCATAGCTACCATATGCAAAGCTTAAAGAGTAAAACATGCATTTACATATTATGCATCATTAATCATTTCATGACACATCATCAATTGTATTGGCTAACAAGTCATCATCAACATGTTCATTTCTCAAAACCACATCGGATACATAGATTCACAAGTGTTGTCCCAACACTTCATACATTCTCACCGGCATCTCAAGGTTCACACATAGGAGCTACCCTCCAACGTTGTGACACCCGTGGTGGAGTATTCAGTACACCGTATAAACCCCTCAATACCACTCATCGATAGATGTATAACCCCACTAATGAGAGACGGGACACTATACACTTTCCTTAGTCGTTAGGGTACTTGGATGGAGTATTCGGTACACCGTATAAACCCCTCAACATCCAAGGCGACTTGTTTAATAGTGCACTCATTCCTATATCCGGCTAATTATACCTGATTTCATTTATAAACCACTTTCACAACATCACCTACCAATATAATTCACAATTTAGCATAAACCTCACTGTTTTTAAACCATTACCAGTAAACCACATTTCCAAGCATCAAACCATTCTTCATAATACAAGTATAAGCATATAGTTACAAGGATCACTTACCATGTGAATCCTTCATCAATATAACACCAAAAAGAGTAAATCCCTTACTTTAAATCATGCTTTAACAGTTGGTAACATGCATTTAAAAATTGTAACCCCCTTAACCCGGCCTAGACGGTTGACCCGAATTAAGAAAGTGTAACGCCCCGGCTTTGGGCTTGGAAGTCTTGGGCGTTGACCGGTTGGTCAAAGTGCTGTTCGAATCGTAAGAGGTTAAATTAGGAAAGCCTAGTTCGGGTTGCATAAAAATTATGGAAAAATGTTCTAAAATCATCTTTTATTATAATTAAGTGAACTGTGAAATCAATTTTGGAAAATGAGTTTCGGAAATGTGACATTTTGGCTAGTGACCAAAATGTAATTTTTGAAAGTTTGGTGGCTATTTTATAAAGGGTTGAAACTTTGAATCTTTAAGGAGCTATTTACCCAAAGGGAGTTTCTCCAGATTTTTCTAAGATATTTTAACCCATAATTCTGATTTTAAAAGAATCAAAAGGAGGGAAAAATCTATTTTGGCCATTTTCTCTTTTAACTACCTATTTTCTCTCTATCTTTTCTCTCAACCCAAACACTCATTTTCCAGAGATCTTATTCTGATTTTCTCACCTAAAATCATTCTTTCAACTTTCAATTGATTGCAAATCATTGTGTCTTCAAAACCTCATCAATTGCTTCAAGTTTCATCAAGCTTTTCAATTCCAAAAAGAGGAGAAACTCAAGTTTGGAGGTAAGAACGTCCTTCTCCTCTGAACTTCAAGTTCTTTAATGAAATTCCTAAAGTTTTCAATCCTAATTTGATAATTGATTAAAGGTTTTAAAGTTGATTTGTGGATCTTGGCTAATTATGCAAGATCTTGATGATTTCACTTGATTTTCGTTTGATCTGTTAAATCTGTGTTTTGAGAAGTGTTTTTGATGTTAAATGATCATTAAATTGATGTGGAAATGAGTCTTGATTGATGCAATCCCGGATAGGTTGGGTTTCCTAATTTTAGCTTGTGTTTTAAGGTAGCTTTTGTGGTGATCTTGTGGATCTGGTGTTGCTGGAGGTATAAGGATGGTTGTAGGTTGTTTTTAGATGTTAAATGATGTTAATGGAAGTGAGGTTTTGCTGGTTTGTGGCTGGGCTTTGTTTAGAAGTGTTTCGGATACATTTTCGGTTGTGTTTGGTGGCCGAAAATGGAGGTTTAGTGAGAGCAGCGAGTTTAGATGCTTTCATTGAAGCAATTAATGCATGATGATGCATTAATCCTCTGCTTTAATGTGTTGAAACAGGGGAGGCATCCTTGGATTCAAGAGTTGTTGATCCGGAGGCTTGTTTTGGTGCTTTGGCTTGAAGCGAAGTGGTAATCGGTGAGTGAAAATGGATTTACAGCCTTAAAACCAAGTATTGAAGGTTTTGGGAGCTTAGTTTAAGTCTAAACAACTTTGCTAAGCTCAAGTGTAAGTTTTCGGATTACTCTCTTTAAGTGGTGGCCATGTTTTGATGAAACGTGAAATGATGATTTTGCATGATTTGCTACTGTTTTGGAAAGCATGTTTTAGCATGTTAATTGCTGATGTTTTAGCATGATTTATGCTGATGATTTAAGCCATGTGTTGAAGGTGTCTCTAGGTAAGAGTACCTTGTTTTTATGCATTGTTAAATGATGATTTAATGCTTTGAAATGCATGATGAAATGGCTTGGTTTAAATGCTTTAAAACAGTGGACTATGTGATGTATAAAGTGTATATTGGCAAGTGATGGTTTGTAAAAGTGAAGGTCACTAAGGTGGTTAAAAGTCCTTGAGTGAGCCTTGTTATCTAAGATCATCAAGGTGGTTAAAAGTCCTTGGATGAATCTTGTTGCGGACACTAAGGTGGTTAAAAGTCCTTAGGTGCTCCTTTCCATGGTGGTTAAAAGTCCATGGGGCCAAGGTGTTTAAAAGTCCTTGGGGCCAAGGTGTTTAAAAGTCCTTGGGGTAATTCAAGCTACGGACACAAAGGTGGTTAAAAGTCCTTGTGTGGTCCATTCATGGTGTTTAAAAGTCCATGGCCAAGGTGTTTAAAAGTCCTTGGGGTCCAAGGTGTTTAAAAGTCCTTGGGGAAAGTTGTTGAACTTGATTTCATAAATGAAATGTATCACTTGAGCCAATATGACATGTATAGTACATGAGATGCATGAGATGCATGATTTAATGTTTATGTTGAAGCATGAGATGCTTGTTTAAATGAAATGTGGAAGCATGATATTGCTTGATTTAAAGTATGCTTTGAGCATGTGTAAAGGTTGTTTACAAGCATGATTTACAAATGGTTTTAAATGCATTATTGAATGGTTTTTAAAGAGCACTCCTCACTAAGCTTTGGCTTACGCTCTCTCGTTTTCTTGATTCAATAATGCAGAGCATTAGAGTGCATTGAGGGCAGCAAGAGGAGGCAAGCAAACAAGTACAAGTAAAGCTCAATGTATGAAGGTTTTATAAGTGTTTTAGCTTTTGTATGTTTTTGGCAATGGGGGACCAATGTAATTGTTTTGGGAGGTGTTTATGACTCCCTAAGTATGTTGAATGTGGTTGATGTTGCTGGTTTTTGGATTGAACCTTATATGCTTGTTTTGCAAGTTGATGATTGAGTAGATAGCTTGTGTTGGAAGCATGACCATTGATTTGGGGCTTTTTGCATGAGATGTGATTTTGCTGAATTGATGATGCTTGGATGTCTTAAAAATGTTTAATTGCATGCTGGTAAAGTTTGGTGATGTTTGGAGCATGTTTGAGTGTCCAATTGCATGATCTAGTATGCTTGTTTGCTGGTTTTTGTGCAGGCGTTTCGGAACAGGGGTGTACCGTTTCGGAACGGGTGCCTTGCAAGAACCCAGGCGTCCGAAACGGTATGCACCGTTTCGAAACGGTTTGGCCTCTGCCGAAGCCACGTTCCGGAACCCGTTTCGGAACGGCCCGTGTTTCGGAACAGGGCTAGCCTGTTTCGGAACGGTCGACCGTTAGGGGGCTGACATGGTAGTTATATGTTTTGATATGTTTGCGTTTTGGTCCTAAATCTTGTATGATCAATTGCATGAGCTGTGGATGTCCTTTTGAGCTGAAATTTCACAGAGAAGCATGAAACATGACTAATTTCAAGATGGTAACTTTAATTTGGGTTAAGTCCCTTAATTTATCAGAATTTACAATTTGGTCCCTAAAGTTGTAATTTGTTCAATTGGGTCCCTGTTTGATCTCTGATGTTTGTGATCTTTTAATATGTTGTTTGTTTGATCACACTTAAGGTTAATGTGCATCTAGACAAGACTAAAAAGAAAAAAAGGGTCGTTAATCAGGGTTGACTTTCGGGTTGACTTTGGTTTTCCCCGTGTAATCTTCGTAGTTCGGGTCAACCGTCTAGACCGGGCTACGGGGGTTACAGAAAGTCACACGGGGAAAACCAAAGTCAACCCGAAAGTCAACCTTGATTAACGACCCTTTTTTTTTCTTTTTAATCTTGACAAGATGCACATTAGCCCTAATTGTGATCACACAAACAACATACTCAAAGATCACAAACATCAGAGATCAAACAGGGACCCAATTGAACAAATTCCAACTTTAGGGACCAAATTGTAATTTCTGTTAATTAAGAGGATTTAACCCAAATTAATCTTACCAACTTGAAATTAGTCAGGTTTCATGCTTCTCTGTGAAATTTCAGCTCAAAAGGACTTCCCAAACTCATACAATTGCGCAAACTCATACAATTGCGCAAACAAGTTTCAGGACCAAAACACAAACAATTCAAAACTTATAACTGCCAATGTCAGCCCCCAACGGTCGACCGTTCCGAAACAGGTTGGCCCCGTTTCGAAACACGGGTCGTTCTGCAACGGTTTCCGGAACACGGGCTTGGCAGAGGCCAAACCGTTTCGAAACGGTGCATACCGTTTCGGACGCCTGGGTTCATTCAAGGCACCCGTTCCGAAACGGTGCACACTGTTCCGAAACGCCCTGCACAAATTGCAGCAAATGGCATTCCAAAACATGCAATTGATCATTCAAACATGCTCCAAATGCCACCAAACTTTACCAGCATGCAATTCAACATATATAAGACTCATAGGCATCATCAAATCATCAGAACAACATCATAAGCAAAAAGCCCCAATTCTATATGCATGCTTCCTACACAAGCTAGCTATTTAAGCACAAAACTTCCAAAACAAGCATGTAATGATCCAATCCAAACACCAGCATTCATATCATCATTCAACATACTTAGGGAGTTCCAAACACCTCCCAAAACATACACATTGGTCCCCCATTGCCAAATTACCCAAAAGCTAAAAAGTGCTTATAAAACCTTCCATACATTGAGCTTTACTTGAACTTGATTGCTTGCCCTCCTTGCTGCCCCTCAAGGTCCTCTAATGCTCTGCATTATTGAATTGAGAAAATGAAGAGAGCGTAAGCAAAAGCTTAGTGAGGAATGCTCTTAAAAACCATTCAATAATGCAACTAAAACCATTTATAAACATGCTTAAAATCAACCTTTGCACATGCTCAAAAGCATACTTTAAATAAGCAATCTCATGCTTCAATATAAATATAACATGTCATATTGGCTCAAGTGACAATTTCCATTTCCTTAAACAAGTTCATCAACTTCCCAAGGACTTTTAAACCCCTTGGCCCCAAGGACTTTTAAACACCTTGGCCATGGACTTTTAAACACCATGAATGAGGACCACACAAGGACTTTTAACCACCTTTGTGTCCATAGCTTGAATCACCCCAAGGACTTTTAAACACCTTGGCCCCAAGGACTTTTAAACACCTTGGCCCCATGGACTTTTAAACACCATGGAAAGGATCACCTAAGGACTTTTAACCACCTTAGTGTCCGCAACAAGAATCATCCAAGGACTTTTAACCACCTTGATGTTCTTAAGAATACAAGGCTCACTCAAGGACTTTTAACCACCTTAGTGACCTTAACTTTTTCAAAACATCACTTGCCAATATACATCTTTTCATCATTTAATCCACTGTTTTAAAGCATTAAAACAAGCCATATTCCACATGCATTTAAAAGCATCAAATCCACATTTAATCAATGTACAAAAGCAAGGAACTCCTACCTAGAGTTTCCTTCAACATATGGCTTAAAACATCAGCAAATACCATGCTAAAACATGCTTTCAAAACAGTAATTAAAACATGCAAATCACCATTTTGCATCACAATAAAATCATGGCCACCACTAGAGAGAAATTCCGAAAACTTACACTTGAGCTTAGCAAAGTTGTTTAGACTTAGACTAAGCTCCCAAAACCTTCAAACCTTGGTTTTAAAATCTGAAAACCCAACTTCACTCACCGATTTCCACTTTACTTCAAGCCAAAACACCAAATCAAGCTTCCGGATCAACAACTCTTGGATCCAAAGATGCCTCCCCTGTTTCAACACATCAAAGCAGAGGATTAATGCATCATCATGCATTAATTGCTTCAATGAAAGCACCTAAACTCGCTGCTCTCATTCAACCTCCATTTTCGGCCACCAAACACAACCGAAAATGCATCCAAACCACTTCTAAACAAAGCCCAGCCATAAACCAGCAAAACCACACTTCCATAAACATCATATAACATCTAAAAACAACCTATTAACATCCTTATTCCTCCAGCAACATCAGATCACCGAGATCACCTCAAAAACAACCTTGAAACACAAGCTAAACTTAGGAAACTCAACCTATCCGGGATTGCATCAATCAAAACTCAATTCCTTATCAATTTAGAGTTCATTTAACATCAAAAACACATCTCAAATCACAGATTAATCAGATCTAACGAAAATCATCAAAAATCATCAAAATCTTGCATTATAAACCAAGATCCATTTCACCACTTAAAAACCTTTAATTAAACTTCAATTAAGGATTGAAAACTTAGGAATTTCAGTAAAGAACTGATAGTTTAGAGGAGAAGGACGTTCTTACCTCCAAACTTGAGTTTCTCCTCGTTTTGGAATCAAAATCCTTGTTGAAACAAGTAGCAATTGAAGAGGTTTTGAAGATATGTTGATTAGGAATCAAATGAGAGTTGAAAGGAGGGATTTAGGTGAAGAAATCAGATCCAATTCTCTGGAAAAGAAGTGTTTGGGTTGAGAGAAAATGAGAGAAAGAAAATTAGGAAAAGTTGGTTACAAAATCCAAAAATAGCCAAATGGCTTTCCCTCCACTTTTAATATCCTTTAAAATCAGATTTTAGACTTAAAATATCTTAGAAAAATCTGGAGAAACTCCCTTTGGGTAAATAGCTCCTTAAAGATTCAAAGTTTCAACCCTTTATAAAACAGCCACAAAACTTTCGAAAATTACATTTTGGTCACTAGCCAAAATGTCACCCTTCCGAAACTCATTTTCCAAAATTGATTTCACAGTTCACTTAATTATATTAAAAGATGATTTTAGAACATTTTTCCATATTTTTAATGCAACCCGAACTAGGCTTTCCTAAATTCACCTCTCAAGATTCGAACAGCACTTTGACCGACCGGTCAAAGCCCAAAACTACTAAGCCCAAAACCGGGGCGTTACAACTCTCCCCCCCTTAAGAAATTTCGTCCTCGAAATTTACCTGAAGGAAAGAGATAAGGAAACTGCTTCAGCATGTCTTCCTTCCGCTCCCACGTGGCTTCCTCAACACCTCGATGCTTCCACAGCACCTTCACCAACTCAATGGTCTTGCCACGAAGAACCTTGCTATCCGAATCCAGAACCTTCACCGGTTCCTCATCATAGGTCAAATCCGGATTCAAAACCACTTCCTCCACAGGCATCACATGCGAAGGATCAGATCTATACTTCCGGAGCATAGAAACATGGAACACATCATGAATCCTCTCCAGCTCCTGAGGTAACCTCAACCGATACGCAACAGGACCCACACGCTCAACCACCTCATATGGTCCAATGTACCGAGGGCTCAACTTACCCTTCCGGCCAAACCTCATCACCTTCTTCCAAGGCGAAACCTTCAAGAACACACGGTCACCCACCGCATACTCTATCTCCTTACGCTTCAAATCCGCGTAAGACTTTTGCCGGTCAGAAGCAGCCTTCAACCGCTCACAAATGAGCTTCACCTTCTCAGTGGTCCCTTTCAACAAAGCTGGCATCGAAACCAACTTTTGACCAGTTTCAGCCCAACAAAGAGGAGTCCTACACTTCCTCCCGTACAAAGCCTCATAAGGTGCCATCTGTATACTCGCCTGATAACTATTGTTATAAGCGAACTCAACCAAAGGCAGATGCTTCTCCCAAGAACCTTGGAACTCAATCACGCAACATCTCAACATATCCTCCAAGATCTGAATAACTCGCTCAGACTGACCATCCGACTGAGGATGATAGGATGTACTGAAATGCAACCTTGTACCCAGAGCTTGATGCAAACACTGCCAGAAACGCGATGTGAACCTCGGATCCCTATCCGACACAATCGACTTAGGCACACCATGCAGCCTCACAATCTCAGCAATGTACAGCTCTGCCAGCTTATCCAAAGAGAACGTAGTATGCACAGGCAAGAAATGCGCACACTTCGTTAGGCGATCCACAATCACCCAAACAGAATTCTTCTTGGACGGAGTCAAAGGTAAACCAGATACAAAATCCATGGTAACCCTCTCCCACTTCCATTCAGGGATTCTCAACGGTTGCAACAACCCAGAAGGAACCTGATGTTCAGCCTTAACTCGCTGACACACCAAACACTTGCTCACAAACTCTGCAACATCCTCCTTTAAACCCACCCAATAGTACTCATCACGAAGATCACGATACATCTTAGTACTACCAGGGTGCATAGCAAAAGGACTACTATGACCTTCAGTCAGAATAGCACGCCTCAACTCAGCATCAGCAGGCACTACTATCCGACTACCAAAACACAACACCCCATCATCATTAAAACAGAAATCCGAAGGTCTACCCTCCGCGATATCCTGAACATGAGACACCAAGGAATCATCCAACAACTGCTTTTCCTTGATCAACTGAACCAACAATGGTTTCACTTGCAACTCAGCAACAAGACCACCATCTCGCGATATACTCAAGCTAGCAAACATAGCTCTCAGCCCAACAGCTACCTTCCTACTCAAGGCATCCGCAACAACATTAGCCTTTCCAGGATGATACTCTATCGTCAGATCATAATCCTTGAGCAAATCCAACCAACGCCGCTGTCTAAGATTCAACTCCTTCTGTGACATCAGATACCTCAAACTCTTGTGATCCGTGTACACAGTACACTTCTCACCATACAGATAATGCCTCCAGATCTTCAGAGCAAAAACCACTGCAGCCAACTCAATATCATGCGTAGGGTAATTGCGCTCATGCACCTTCAACTGCCGCGACGCATAAGCCACCACCTTACCCTCTTGCATCAGCACACACCCCAAACCAACATAGGATGCATCGCTATAGACCACAAACTCTTTCCCTGATTCAGGCTGAACCAAGATAGGAGCTTGCGTCAAAGCCGCCTTCAGCTTCTCAAAAGCCTGCTGTCTCGCCTCTGTCCACTCATACTTAACATCCTTTTGCAACAGCTTCGTCAAAGGAGCAGCTATCTTGGAAAAACCATCCACAAACCTCCGGTAGTATCCTGCCAAACCAAGGAAACTACGGACCTCATGCACGGACTTCGGAACCTTCCAATTCATCACAACCTCAATCTTCTGAGGATCAACACGAATCCCCTCAGCTGAGACCACATGCCCAAGGAACACCACCTCCTTAAGCCAGAACTCACACTTGCTCAGCTTAGCATAAAGCTGATTCTCCAACAAAGCTTGCAGCACAATCCTCAAATGCTCTTCATGCTCCTCCTCAGTACGCGAGTACACGAGGATATCATCAATGAACACCACAACAAACTTGTCCAGGTATTCATGAAACACACGATTCATCATGTCCATGAAAGCAGCAGGAGTATTTGTCAAACTAAACGGCATCACAAGGAACTCATAATGCCCATACCTTGTCCTGAAAGCTGTCTTAAGCACATCCACATCCTTCACCTTCAACTGATAATACCCTGACCTCAAGTTAATCTTAGAGAACACAACAGCTCCCCGAAATTGATCAAAGAGATCATCAATCCTCGGCAAAGGATACCGATTCTTGATAGTCAACTTGTTCAGCTGACGGTAATCAATGCACATCCTCATAGTGCCATCTTTCTTCTTCACAAACAAGACCGGTGCTCCCCAAGGTGACACACTCGGCTGGATGAAACCACGATCAAGCAGCTCTTGCAACTGCGTCTTCAGCTCCTTCAGCTCCTTAGGTGCCATTCTATAGGGAGTAATGGACACAGGAGTTGTATTCTCGTACAGCTCAATTCCAAACTCCACCTCGCGATTAGGAGGTAAACCAGGCAACTCCTCAGGAAAACACCAGGAAACTCCTTCACAACCCTGATATCTTGCACCCTCAACTCCTTAGAACTAGGATTCATCACAAAAGCTAGATAAGCTTCACAGCCTTGCCTCAGCATCCTGCTCGCCTCCAAGGTAGAAACAACATTGGCAAGAAACTTCACATTCTCACCAACTACAACTACTTCATAATCATCCGCAAGCTTAAGCGAAACACGCTTATTTTCACAATCCACAACAGCACGATGCTCAGCAAGCCAATCCATACCAAGGATCACATCAAAACCATAAAAAGGCAACTCCATAAGATCAACATAAAAGACATGTTCTTGAACAACCAAGGGACACCTTCTATACAGCTTCCGAGTCACAACAGTTTCACCAAAAGAACTAGTGACACGAACACCAACATCCAAAGACTCAACAGGCAAACCAAGCAATGACAAGGATTGCAAAGTAAAGGTACCTGCAATCACATCCGCATCATTCCTGCCCTCACGCTGAGCATACACCCTAGCTTGGCCTCCACCCTCAGGCTGAATAGCCACAACATGGGCCACTCCACGACCACCTTCCTCACGCCTCTGGAAATTACCACGGCCGCGCCCACGACCTCTCTGTGGTGCAGCAACAACAGGAGCACGCTCTTGGCCACCAGCCAACCTCGGACAATCACGCCTCAAATGGTCTGCAGATCCACAATTCCAGCATCCATTACCAGTAGCCGCAACAGGAGCTTGCACCTCCCTCACAGCACGAGGACAGTCACGCTTCATGTGACCACGTGAACCACAGATCCAGCAAGCACTAGGGTCAGCTCTAGCATTACCACCCCTAGCAAGTGCACCACCACCTCTCTTAGCTGAGGACTGATACCTCTGATCTCGTCCCCTCTTGTTCCGTCCACCTCCGGAACTATACTCGGCTGATCACTTCCCAGCACTTTTCGCAGACAAACTCAAATTCATCTCAATGTCCTTGGCTCGGCCCACCAACACATCAAAATCATCATACTCAGTGGCCAGCACATACATTTTCACTTACGTTATAAGACCATAACGAAACCTTTCGCACCTCTCCCGTTCATCAGGAATCAGCTCCGGTGCATACTGACTGAGTCGCACAAACTGCACCTCATACTCAGCCACACTCATGCTCCCTTGGGTAAGAGTCATGAATTCACGCTTTTTCTCATCCAGATATCTCACTCCCAGATATCTCCTCTTGAACACATTCTGAAAGAATGTCCAAGTCACATCAGCTTCAGCCATTCCAGAGATTGTGGTCGTCCACCACGTATAAGCATCATCCTGAAGCAAGGATACCACACAACCCAACTTTTGCACATCCGTGCAGCTCATCTGTCCCAAGATACGCTTGGTACTCTCTAGCCAAGCTTCCGAACTCTCAGCCGACATACCCCTAAACTCAGTCCCACCAAGACTGCGCAGACGCTCTAAGGGTAGTCTAACACCAGCATCTCCCTGATGCCCAGCTCCTTGAGCTCCAGCTACTGCTGCTCGAAAAGCACCCGCAATAGCTTGTACCAGCATCGACATATCAGGCATAGCTTGCCCCTGACCAACCTCAGGTCCTGCAGCTCCAGCACCAGCTGCTGCAGCTTCAGCTCTCCCTCCCTCAGCACCACCACCACCAGGCAGAGGAGGAGGTAACACTGCACTACCCGTGTTCTCTTCATTTTCATTCTCATTCTGAGCCGCAGCTCGCACATTACCTCGTAACTCTCTACGTGGTGCCATACTTTTACCATGCATATCAATACAAATAAAACATAATCAGGCCCAACAAGGTAAGCAATCCAAGTATTCAAGCTCAATTTCATTCAAAATCAACATCATTTCTTTAGCTTTTGTTTGGCAATGGGTACCCTCAACATGCAACATCACAGCATACATCTCAAATGCATCAACATCTCAAGCCACTGAACATGCTTTCATACAACAAGCATACAAGACAAACATACTTCAATCATGCATACAAACATTCCCAATTACTCGAGAACTCAGCTCTGATACCACCAAATGTAACCCCCTTAACCCGGCCTAGACGGTTGACCCAAATTAAGAAAGTCACACGGGGAAAACCAAAGTCAACCCGAAAGTCAACCTTGATTAACGACCCTTTTTTTCTTTTTAATCTTGACAAGATGCACATTAGCCCTAATTGTGATCACACAAACAACATACTCAAAGATCACAAACATCAGAGATCAAACAGGGACCCAATTGAACAAATTACAACTTTAGGGACCAAATTGTAATTTCTGTTAATTAAGAGGATTTAACCCAAATTAATCTTACCAACTTGAAATTAGTCAGGTTTCATGCTTCTCTGTGAAATTTCAGCTCAAAAGGACTTCCCAAACTCATACAATTGCGCAAACAAGTTTCAGGACCAAAACGCAAACAATTCAAAACATATAACTGCCAATGTCAGCCCCCAACGGTCGACCGTTCCGAAACAGGTTGGCCCCGTTTCGAAACACGGGCCATTCCGCAACGGGTTCCGGAACACGGGCTTGGCAGAGGCCAAACCGTTTCGAAACGGTGCATACCGTTTCAGACGCCTGGGTTCATTCAAGGCACCCGTTCCGAAACGGTGCACACAGTTCCGAAACGCCCTGCACAAATTGCAGCAAATGGCATTCCAAAACATGCAATTGATCATTCAAACATGCTCCAAATGCCACCAAACTTTACCAGCATGCAATTCAACATATATAAGACTCATAGGCATCATCAAATCATCAGAACAACATCATAAGCAAAAAGCCCCAATTCTATATGCATGCTTCCTACACAAGCTAGCTATTTAAGCACAAAACTTCCAAAACAAGCATGTAATGATCCAATCCAAACACCAGCATTCATATCATCATTCAACATACTTAGGGAGTTCCAAACACCTCCCAAAACATACACATTGGTCCCCCATTGCCAAATTACCCAAAAGCTAAAAAGTGCTTATAAAACCTTCCATACATTGAGCTTTACTTGAACTTGATTGCTTGCCCTCCTTGCTGCCCCTCAAGGTCCTCTAATGCTCTGCATTATTGAATTGAGAAAATGAAGAGAGCGTAAGCAAAAGCTTAGTGAGGAATGCTCTTAAAAACCATTCAATAATGCAACTAAAACCATTTATAAACATGCTTAAAATCAACCTTTGCACATGCTCAAAAGCATACTTTAAATAAGCAATCTCATGCTTCAATATAAACATAACATGTCATATTGGCTCAAGTGACAATTTCCATTTCTTTAAACAAGTTCATCAACTTCCCAAGGACTTTTAAACATGTTGGCCCCAAGGACTTTTAAACACCTTGGCCCCAAGGACTTTTAAACACCTTGGCCATGGACTTTTAAACACCATGAATGAGGACCACACAAGGACTTTTAACCACCTTTGTGTCCATAGCTTGAATCACCCCAAGGACTTTTAAACACCTTGGCCCCAAGGACTTTTAAACACCTTGGCCCCATGGACTTTTAAACACCATGGAAAGGATCACCTAAGGACTTTTAACCACCTTAGTGTCCGCAACAAGAATCATCCAAGGACTTTTAACCACCTTGATGTTCTTAAGAATACAAGGCTCACTCAAGGACTTTTAACCACCTTAGTGACCTTAACTTTTTCAAAACATCACTTGCCAATATACATCTTTTCATCATTTAATCCACTGTTTTAAAGCATTAAAACAAGCCATATTCCACATGCATTTAAAAGCATCAAATCCACATTTAATCAATGTACAAAAGCAAGGAACTCCTACCTAGAGTTTCCTTCAACATATGGCTTAAAACATCAGCAAATACCATGCTAAAACATGCTTTCAAAACAGTAATTAAAACATGCAAATCACCATTTTGCATCACAATAAAATCATGGCCACCACTAGAGAGAAATTCCGAAAACTTACACTTGAGCTTAGCAAAGTTGTTTAGACTTAGACTAAGCTCCCAAAACCTTCAAACCTTGGTTTTAAAATCTGAAAACCCAACTTCACTCACCGGTTTCCACTTTACTTCAAGCCAAAACACCAAATCAAGCTTCCGGATCAACAACTCTTGGATCCAAAGATGCCTCCCCTGTTTCAACACATCAAAGCAGAGGATTAATGCATCATCATGCATTAATTGCTTCAATGAAAGCACCTAAACTCGCTGCTCTCATTCAACCTCCATTTTCGGCCACCAAACACAACCGAAAATGCATCCAAACCACTTCTAAACAAAGCCCAGCCATAAACCAGCAAAACCACACTTCCATAAACATCATATAACATCTAAAAACAACCTATTAACATCCTTATTCCTCCAGCAACATCAGATCACCAAGATCACCTCAAAAACAACCTTGAAACACAAGCTAAACTTAGGAAACTCAACCTATCCGGGATTGCATCAATCAAAACTCAATTCCTTATCAATTTAGAGTTCATTTAACATCAAAAACACATCTCAAATCACAGATTAATCAGATCTAACGAAAATCATCAAAAATTATCAAAATCTTGCATTATAAACCAAGATCCATTTCACCACTTAAAAACCTTTAATTAAACTTCAATTAAGGATTGAAAACTTAGGAATTTCAGTAAAGAACTGATAGTTTAGAGGAGAAGGACGTTCTTACCTCCAAACTTGAGTTTCTCCTCGTTTTGGAATCAAAATCCTTGTTGAAACAAGTAGCAATTGATGAGGTTTTGAAGATATGTTGATTAGGAATCAAATGAGAGTTGAAAGGAGGGATTTAGGTGAAGAAATCAGATCCAATTCTCTGGAAAAGAAGTGTTTGGGTTGAGAGAAAATGAGAGAAAGAAAATTAGGAAAAGTTGGTTACAAAATCCAAAAATAGCCAAATGGCTTTCCCTCCACTTTTAATATCCTTTAAAATCAGATTTTAGACTTAAAATATCTTAGAAAAATCTGGAGAAACTCCCTTTGGGTAAATAGCTCCTTAAAGATTCAAAGTTTCAACCCTTTATAAAACAGCCACAAAACTTTCGAAAATTACATTTTGGTCACTAGCCAAAATGTCACCCTTCCGAAACTCATTTTCCAAAATTGATTTCACAGTTCACTTAATTATATTAAAAGATGATTTTAGAACATTTTTCCATATTTTTAATGCAACCCGAACTAGGCTTTCCTAAATTCACCTCTCAAGATTCGAACAGCACTTTGACCGACCGGTCAACGCCCAAAACTACTAAGCCCAAAACCGAGGCGTTACAAAAATCAAGTGCATCAACAACTCATAATAGCACAATCCGATGGACAAAATCCTTTTACTTACTTCCAAAATTAGTAAAGCGTTTCATTCTTACACTAAGTTCCCAAAACCACATTTTAAGTGTTTCAAAGCTGGAAATCACGTTCTCACTCACCATCTCGTGAAACCAAGATTCGTCGACGCGAAATTATGCGTCCAAAGCCCTCGTAACTTCACCGATTGCTTCAAATGTATTCTCCCACACAAGAATAGAGGATTAATGCTTCATATTGCATTAAAATTGCCAACAACTTAAACTATCTTGTTGTTCTGCCCAAAACACCAAAACACCCATCCGAAAACAACCGAAATCACCTTTTATCACTCTCCAAACTCAGTCCAGCCATAAAATAACACTTCCATCCAATTTTAATCATCATTCAACATCCAAAATCAACCTAATTACATCCTTATATCTCCAGCAACTCAGATTTCACACTAACACCTCAAAACTCAAAATCTAACAATCTAACAATTAGAGATCCAACTCATTTCGGGATTACCATTATAAAACCTTTATTTCCAAATCATTTAACATCCAAATCATAATTAAAATCAGCCTCAAATCAATCAAAACAATACCATAACGAAAATCTTGAAAAATCATCTTACAAAGCTTAATTTAGCAATTTTCATCAATTGAATTACAAAAATCTTGTTATTAAACAAAACTAGAGAGCCAAACACTTGAGAATTTAAATAAAGAACCTTGATTAGAGGAGAGAAAATAAAGATCACCTCAAACACAAGCTTTCCCCTTGATTTGCAATGATTTTGAAGAAATCCTTCAAGAAAACTTTAGCTAGTTATTTTAGAAATCCATGGGCACCATTTAGGAATCAAAAGTATATGAAATGAGATAAATCTCTGGAGATTTTAGTGATGAAAAGAGAGTTTGGCTTCTGGGAAAGTTGAGAGAAAAGTTTAGGAGAAAAGTAGTTACGTAAGAAAATGTTTAGCCTTTAAAAATTTCTTTCTAATCAAACTCCATTATTAAATCCATTAATTAAAACATTTAAAACATAAAATCAAGAGAATAGCTGATAACACCTTGGTCTAATAACTCCCTAAGGATTCTAAATTTTGACTCTCTTCAATTTAGCCATTAAAACGAAACTTGAAATTTTTATATTTTAGTCACCAAACCGAAATGTGACTTTCCAAAAATCATTTTCCAAAATTGACTTCACTTTCCCTCAATATATATTTAAAGAGGATTTTAGAAATGTTTCATATAATTTTATCACATCCCGAAATAATTTTCCCTAAACCGCCTTTAAAACCTCTAGGACCAAAATTGGAGCGTTACAACTCTCCCCCACTTAATAAATTTCATCATGCTTCAACAAGTCCACCTTGTTTTCCCACGTGGCCTCCTCAACTCCTCGATGTCACCACAACACATTCACAAAATCAATCGTCTTACCGCGAAGAACTTTGCTACTAGAATCAAGAATCCCAACTGGCTCCTCATCATAAGACAAATCTGGATTCAACTCAATCTTCTCAACATGCATAACTTGAGACGGATCCGATCTATACCTTTGCAACATCGAAACAAGAAACACATCATAAATTTTCTCCAATTCGGGAGGTGACCTCAACCGATATGCAACTAGACCAACATGCTCAACAACCTCATAAGGTCCAATAAACCTTTGACTAAGCTTACCCTTACGTACAAACCTCATCACCTTTTTCCAAGGCGATACCTTCAAGAACACACGATCTCCAACCGTAAACTCAATCTCCTTACGCTTTAAATCAGTGTAAGACTTTTGACGATCTGATGCTGCCTTCAAGCGATAACAAATAATTTTTACCTTCTTTGTCGTTCCCTTAAGCAAATCCGGCAAGGAAACCAACTTTTTCCCCACTCCCGCCCAACAAAGAGGCGTTCTACTCTTCCTCCCATACAAGGCTTCATACAGAGCCATTTGTATACTCACTTGAAAACTATTATTATAGGCAAACTCCACCAAGGGCAACTGTTTCTCCCAAGAACCTTGGAAATCTATAATACACCCCCTCAACATATCCTCAAGCACTTGGATAACTTGCTCGGACTGACCATTCGTCTGAGGATGATACGAGGTACTAAAATTAAGTCTTGTACCCAAAACTCTATGTAAGAAATCCCAAAACCTTATTTTAAACCTCAGATCCCTATCTGACACTATAGGTTTAGGTACACCATGCAAACACACTATCTCAGCAATGTACAACTCTGCCAGCTTATCCAACGTATACGTAGTATGCGCAACTATGAAATGCACACACTTTGTAAGGCGATCTATAATCACCCAAATGGAGTTCTTCCTTGACGAGGTTAAAAGCAAACTAGACACAAAATCCATCGTAATCCTTTCCCATTTCCATTTTGGTATCCTCAAAGGTTGCAACAACCCGGAAGGAAATTGATGCTCAGCTTTCACACGCTGGTAAACCATACACTTACTCACAAAATCAGCAACATTCTTTTTCAACCCAACCTAATAGTACTCGTCTTTCAATCCATGATACATCTTTGTACTACCAAGATGCATAGCAAAAGGTGTGACACCCTAAAACTACCCTAGTTGAAAATCCCTATGTTAGTTAATATAGAAGGTAAAAATAGGTTGTAGCCTGAAATGTAGTGTAAAAAAAAGTTGTAACCTATAATGTGGTGTGAGTATAATGTAACCTGAAAGGTAGTGCAAAAATAGGTTGTAACCTAAAAAGTGGTGCGAGTATTGTGTAACCTAAAATGTAGTGCAAAAATAGGTTGTGATCTAAAATATGGTGCGAGTATAAGTGTAACCTGTAATATGGTACAAAAGAGCTTGTAACCTAAAATGTGAAACAACTTTGAGAAGTCAAACGACCAAGAAAATAAGATATTAGTGGGAATTAAAATATAAAATAGTAAGGCCATAGTGGGATTTGAGTGGATGAATACACGGTGAGAGACCAAGCCATGTGTCCTTCTCTCCATGCATAATCGGCCATCTAAGGAAAAATGATTAAACAAGTGTAATCCGCTACACTTCATATTTTACCTTCTTCATCATCCACCGAAACTAAGAACCCTAGACAAAAGAGAGAGAAAGCTTAATCACATGTTATGTAAGTACCGATTCTACCTATGGTTTTGTATGATGTTCTTCTTGATATTTGGTTGATGTATTGGCTTTGATATGTTGAAATGCATGCTTAGAAATGTTTAATGATGAGGTATAAGTATTTAGAACAAGTTAGAATGATTAAAATTGTAACCCCCTTAACCTGGCCTAGATGGTTGACCCAAATTAAGAAGATTACACGGGGAAAACCAAAGTCAACCCGAAAGTCAACCTTGATTAACGACCCTTTTTTTTTAATCTTGCCTAGATGCACATTATCCCTAGATATATTCATAAGATCATCATATTCAAAGATCATAACCATCAGAGATCATTCAGGGACTCAATTGAACAAATTACAACTTTAGGGACCAAATTGTAAATTCTGAAAATTATAAGGACTTAATCCAATTTAAAGTTACCAACTTGAAATTAATCATCTTTCATGCTTCTCTGTCAAATTTCAGCTCAAACGGGCATCTCAGACTCATACAATTGCATAAACAAGTTTCAGGACCAAAATGCAAACATTGCAAAACATTTAACCATCAAATTCAGAGCCCAACGGTCGAGTGTTCCGAAACTGGGAAGACCTGTTTCGAAACGCGGGACCGTTCCACAACGGGTTCCGAAACATGGCCTGGCAGTGGCCAAACTGTTCCGAAACAGTGCCTCCCGTTTCGGAACGCCCTGGCCATTTTAGGCCCCCGTTCCGATACGGTAGCACCTGTTCCGAAACAGGTTGCCCAGATTTCAGCAAAACAGCTGGTTTATTATGCAATTGACCTATCAAACATGCCCCAAAAGCCACCAAACTTTACCAGCAAGTCACACAACATATATGGAACATAATTGCATCAACTAAACATCAACATGGCATCAATTATGAAAAGCCCCAATTCTATAGGCATGCTTCCTACTTAGCAAACCATTCAAGCATCAAATCTCCAATCAAACCACATAAAGGCCAATTACAAATACCAACATTATTAGCAACATAAATCCAACTTAGGGAGTCCAAAACATCTCCCAAAACAACAACATAGGTCCCCCATTGCCAAATTACCAAAAGCTAATAGTGTTTAAGAAACCTTCACCATACATGAGCTTTGTTCACCACTTGGATTCTTCACCACCTTGCTGCCCTCAAATGCACTTTAATGCTCTGCATTATTGGTTTAAGAAAGAGAGAGAGCGTAAGAAAAAGCTTAGTGAGGAATGCTCATCTAAAACCACACAATAATGCATTTATAAAACACCTTTATAAATCATACTTCAAACCAACATTTAAACATGCTCATAAGCATTTAAAACAAGCAACTCATGCTTCAAGTTCATAACATGACATATTGGCAACAAGTGATACATTTCACATAAGATCCACACATGGACTTTTAAACACCATTGTGATCTTATAGTTTCCAAGGACCACACATGGACTTTTAAACACCATTGTGTTCTTAACCCCATGGACTTTTAAACACCATGGCCCATGGACTTTTAAACACCATGGCAAGGACCACACAAGGACTTTTAAACACCTTTGTGACCTTAACAAGAACCATCCAAGGACTTTTAAACACCTTGATGTTCTTAAGTAACAAGGCTTACACAAGGAATTTTAACCACCTTTGTAACCTTAACCAAGGACCAATCATGGACTTTTAAACACCATATTGTCCTTAAAATATACAAGACTCATCCAAGGAATTTTAACCACCTTGATGATCTTAACCAAGAACCAACCATGGACTTTTAACCACCATGTTGTTCTTAAATAAACAAGGCTCACACAAGGACTTTTAAACACCTTTGTGACCTTAAACATCACTTGCCAATATGCATCATTAACAATATTAATCCACTGTTTTAAAGCATTAAACCAAGCCATATACATCATGCATCTTCAAGCATCAAACCACATTTAAACAATGTTCGAACACAAGGATCTCTTACCTTGAGCATCCTTCAACACATGGCTTATAATCACAGCAAATAAACATGCTAAATATGCTTTCAAAACAGGATTAAAAACATGCAAACAACCACATTGCATACAACCAATCCATGGCTCATCAACAAAAGAGTTTTTCGAAAAACTTACTCTTGAGCTTAGCTAAGTTGCTTAGACTTACACTAAGCTCCCAAACCTTCAATTCAATGGTTTCAAAGCTAGAAACCAAAATCCACTCACCGATTCCGTTTCGCCTCTGGCCGAAACACCAATCAAGCTTCCGGATCACCACCTCTTGGATCCAAAGATGCTTCCCCTGTTTTTAACACATCAAAGCAGAGGATTAATGCATCATCATGCATTAATAGCTTCAATGAAAGCACCTAAACCCGCTGCTCTCATCCACACTCCATTTTCGGCTACCAAACACAACCGAAAATGCATCCAAACAACTTCACAACATTACCCAGCCATGATCCATCAAATCTAAACTTTCTTAAACATCAATTAACATCCAAAATGGATCTCAACACATCCTTATACCTCCAGCCATAACAGATCAACAAGATCACTCCAAAAACCATCAAAAACACAAGCTAAACTTAGGAAATTCAACCTATCCGGGATTGCATTAATTAAACCTCAATTCCTTATCAATTTAACATTCATTTAACATCAAAAATACACCTCAAATCACTGCTTAAACAGATCATACGGATTTTCATCAAAATCAAGCAAATCTTGCATTTAAAAGCCAAGATCATGAATACATCTATAAAACCTTTTATAAAACACAATTTAAGGATTGAGAACTTAGGAATTTCAGTAAAGAACTGAGAGTTTAGAGGAGAAGGACGTTTTTACCTCCAAACTTGAGTTTTCTCCCTTTTTGGAACCAAAATCTTGAAAATCCAATTAGCAAATGGTGAGGTTTTGGTGAGGAGATGATTAGCAATCAAAAGAGAATTGAAAAGAGGTATTTAGATAGCAAAATCAGAGGAAAAAGCTCTGGAGAAAGATGTTTGGTTTGAGAGAAAATGAGAGAAAAGGAAAAAAATGGAAAATATGGAAAGTTAGTTGGAAATGACAAAATATCTTCCCTCCTTTTTAATTTTATTTAAAAACACTTTAATAAATCATTTAATATCTTAGAAAAAATCTGGAGAAACTCCCTTTGGGTAAATAGCTCCTTAAAGATTCAAAGTTTCAATCCTTTTTTAAAACAGTCACACAGTTTTCAAAAATTACATTTTGGTCACTAGCCAAAATGTCACCCTTCCAAACCTCATTTTGTAAAATTGATTTCACAGTTCACTTATATATATTAAAAGAGGATTTTAGAACATTTTTCCATATTTTTAATGCAACCCAAACTAGGTTTTCCTAATTTCACTCTTTTATATTCGAACAGCACTTTGACCGAACCGGTCCAAGCCCAAAACTTCTAAGCCCAAAACCGGGGCGTTACAAAAATTCTGGAAATGTGCATGCATGAAGACTAGGATACAAAAGTGTCCAATTTCGCACTTTGAATATACCCTGGATTAAAATATATTTTTGGTCATGTTAGAGTTCGAATTAGAAAAATCCTTGAAGAACAAAGTTGTAGAGGATGAAAAATAATATAAGATAAAGGTCTTACATGACTGGAAATGATGTTAGAATGACTGGAAAGTGGGTTAGATGTAAACTGGTCACTTTCGAGATGAATCTGGACCATTTTGGAAAAATAGATAAAATGTGGACCTTAATGCCCTGTTTTTGAAGCTATTGGAACTTGATAATAATGTTATTAGATGTGTTTAAAAGTGGGTAGAAACTCAGAATCAAATGTGTAATGGATCATAGGTCAAATTGTCACTAAAGTTACATGTTGTAAACAATGGATAGATGAGGTCACTGTAAATGCCCTGTATTAAAGTATTAACATGTATTGATGTAGGAACGGGAAAATATGAGCCATACATAGAATTAATGTTGTGTAAATGGGCTTTCTATAATGGTAAAGAACTCCTAATTTGGAGTTGTGTGTAAAACGTTATGGACAAATTAGTGTGAGGTGCTAAAAACTGTCAGAATAGGGGCAATTTCATAATGCATTGAGTTTATATTAGTTTATATGATTGAATATGATTGGAATGAATTATAATATGTGTTCTATGTTGATTTTTGATTGTTTAAGACCAAATTGTAGAGGAATTGTTGGAGGAATCAAGGCTTGATCAATCTAGCAAGAGGGGAAAAGGCTTGCTAATCAAGGATTCCAACTAAGCTTTGGAGTATAGTGAGTTTGGTTGCCTTTAGGGTTAAGAATAGTTTCTTAACCTCTTCTTTAAATTGTTTGTTGAAATCACAAGATGCATGAAATGAATATAAGCTATATTGGAAAATTAAAATGGAATTGGAAGAAGGCTAAAGAAAATGAATTAAATGATTATGAAATGTTAGTTGTTAGTCACAAGTAGCTAGTGTTTTTAAATGTATTGAAGCATGAATGTTGTGGCCTTTGAAATGGTTGATTGTATGATGTTATGCTACTGTTTTTGAAACATGAATTGAGTGAAATGTCACCTAAGGCTTGCTTGAAATTAGTGGTTGAATAATCTTACATGAATTAATCAAGATGTGAACTTTAGATGATCATATGTCCTTGTTTGATGTTTGAAAACAACTTGGTTGTTTGGTTTAAAGACTTAAAAGACTATATAAGACCTTGGTTGATTAGTGGTCCTTAGGTAGAAGAGCATGCCTTAGAGTCATTGAGCTCATTTACATTATCAGGATGGTGGTTAGTCACCTATAAACTTGCAAGGTGGTTAGTCACCTTATGATATGATTGGTGGTAAGTAACCATTGATGCTTATGTATCCTTTACACGATTGCATGATATGTGGTGTTGAGACACTTTGATACCTTGGGTATTCAATGTTATACGTTATACGATTGACTTGATTACCTAGTCTACTACTCAACCAAGGCAAAACAATAAGATCTTTGAATAAGACTTACATGTAAAGTTAAATATTATAAGTGACATGTTATATGTTATATGTCTTGATATGTGATTTGGGTAGTGACCCATAATGGATGACATGAATTTGGTTTCATAATTACGTGATGTCATATGAAATTATATGATATAATGAGTTTAATGAATACACAATGGTGCTAAACCCTATTCGAATGAAATGAAGAAAATGGAATGAAATGTTTGTTTGACATGGTGGAATGTCACCATTTGTGAATTGTTTTGATATGTTTTGATTGAGTGTTAAATTGGATTGGTTACTTGTATTGAAGCATGGTTATTTTCGAGTGTATTTGATGTTACTTGAATGTTAAGTAAACTAGCTAGGCCTACTTATGCATGAAGTAAACTAGCTAAGTAAATTTTGAAGCCTAGTTAGATAACCTTATAAGATTAAACTAGACTTTAAAATGAAATGGTTAATTATAAGAATCACTTCACAAAGTACATAACGTACTTACCACCTATTGTTTCCTTCTTCCAAAATAACAGGTCGTTGATGTATGAATGCTATCTATTTTGATCCGGGAGCAATCACAAGCCAAGACTCAAGTATGATATAGTTTTGTTTAGTCTCCTAGATGGTGGCATAGTTACATGTTAGTTGTCACATGCACTTTGGAAATTTGAACATGTTTGTAGGATTGTACATATAAAAGACATGTTAAGTTGTTATGTTATAAGGATCAAGTTGTATGACTATGTTTTGGATGATATTTATATATGAGTATGGTTGATTATGACTTAAAGTAAACCTTGGAAGTGTTACGTGTTGTTTAGGTACATGGTATATTAGAATGGTATATTATGCTATAGCTTGTATATGTTAGGGTGTTGTGAACTTAGGATCTTAGGTATATAGATGTTGAATTGAAATGAATCAATGTGGTTGACATGTTCCATTAAAATGCCTTTGTTGTTTTGTTATAGTTCGAATATGATCTCTATATGAATAGGTTGATTGTTTATGAATATGATTGTATACATGGTTAAAAAGGTATACTATGCTATGATAAGTGATGTCTTGATTGTATATGCCATGTAATATGATAGCCGAAAGATTATTATATATGAATTGGTTTAATTGGTTCTTAGATGATTGTTTTGATTTGTAAACATGTTTTAATACGGTTAGTAAGTTAGTCCAAGTTGGTAATGTTTTGTGTTGAACATGAATGAATTATAAAGTTTACATGTTAAAGTGGTTAACATGATATGTTTTGATAAATTATAAGAAAGTTTTTTTTAGCCTACCTACATGTAATGTTATGTATGTTAGTATGTTTTTATATGTTCACATGTTCGATTCCCTGATTACACGCTTATATATGTTTTGTGTTCTGATTGTATAATGCCTTTCGCTCCTAACCCGGGCGTGGGGTGTTACAACAGGGCTGCTATGAGCCTCATTGAAAATAGCGTGCCTCAACTCAACATACTCCGGCACAACTATTTGACTTTTAAAGCACAAAACACCATCATCATTGAAACAAAAATACGTTGCATTTCCATTCGCTATGTCCTGAACACGAGGCACTAAGGAATCATCAAGCAACTGCTTCTCCTTATTCAACTGAATCAAGGAAGGTTTCACTTGTAACTCAGCTATCAATCCACCATCTCGCGATATACTCAATCGAGCAAACATCACGCTCAATTCTACAGCCACCTTCCAACTCAAGGCTTCGGCCACAACATTGGCCTTTCCAGGGTGATACTCAATCGTCAAGTTGTAATCTTTAAGCAACTCCAACCATCTTCGTTGCCTAAGATTTAACTCTTTTAGAGACATTAGATATTTCAAACTTGTATGATCCGTATAAACCACACACTTCTCACCATAAAGGCAATGCCTCCAAATCTTTAAAGCAAACACAACTGCAGCAAGTTCTAGGTCATGAGTAGGATAGTTGCACTCGTGCACCTTCAATTGTCTAGATGCATACACCAACCTTCCCACCTTGTATCAACACATATCCTAAACCAACATACGATGCATCACTATAAACTACAAACTCCTTACCTGATTCAGGTTGAATCAAGACATGAGCTTGTGTCAAAGCTTCATTCGGCTTCTCGAAAGCATGTTCCCTAACATTCGTCCACTCAAAATGAACATTCTTTTGCAACAACTTGGTTAACGGAGCAGCAATACTAGAAAACCCATCCACAAACCATCGATAGTAACCCGCCAAACCAAGGAAACTACAAACTTTCGTCACCGATTTAGGCGTCACCCAATTCATCACCACCTCGATCTTATGTGGATCAACCCGAATACCTTCAGCCGACACCACAAGTCCATGAAAGATAACTTCTCTGAGCCAAAATTCACACTTACTAAACTTGGCATAAAGCTGATTTTCCAACAACACTTGCAACACAATCTGCAAATGCTTTTCATGATCCTCCTAAGTACGAGAGTACACGAGAATATCATCAATAAACAAAGCCACAAACTGGTCCAAAAACTCATGAAACACATGGTTCATCATGTCCATGAATGTAGTTCGTGCATTCGACAACCCAAACAGCATCACCAAGAACTCATAATGTATGTACCTTATATGAAAAGCTATCTTAGGCATATCCACATCCTTTACCTTCAATTGATAATATCCAAACCTCAAATAAATCTTAGAAAACACCGAAGAACCTCTAAACTGGTTAAACAAATCATCAATCCTTGGCAAAGGATACTTGTTCTTAATTGTCAACTTGTTCAGTTGTCGGTAATCTATGCACATACGCATCGTGTCATCTTTCTTCTTTACAAACAAGATCGATGCAACCAAAGGTGAAACACTAGGTCTAACGAACCCTCGATCTAGCAATTCCTTAAGTTGCATGTTCAACTCCTTCAACTCCTTAGGTGCCATCTGTAGAGTGTTAAGGTGTTCTCTAAATAGGAGCACACGTGCAAACTCTTTTCAATTTATAGTATAAAAGATATTGTTTCCCACGATAATTGGATAGCTTATTCAAATTGCAATTCCTGCACAAGGAAAATTAAATTGCAAGTGCAAACTCTTTTGTGAGTTTGACTCTCTCGATACCAAACAAATAGATTGCCTCCAATAGATCTTTCGAACTCAATTGAAAACAATAAAGAACATGAAATAAGCAAACCTTGAATTTATTGCAAAAACAAACTTAAAAACTAAAACAACCATTCTCACAACTACTTTACAACATAACCCAAACCCTAGAGAATTTAAAACATATTGGCGGCAAGAAAACACAAGAGAAACTAGGCTATGCCGACTATGTGGTGTAAGATTTTATTTTTTAAAATACAAGGTATAATCGGATATATATAGGGCATGACCTAGGGTAAGTCCTCCTTGGAGTAGCAGTCTTTCTCATCATAAAGTAGCTTTAGCATTGAATACATCCTTCAAATTCTGACTTCTTTGACTTGAAGTTGGACTCCTTGTGGCACAAGTAACCTTAAGCCGCCTTGGATAATCTCCCCTTGGGCGGCTCAGTCTGCTGTTCTTGGCATCGATAAATTGAGTGGATGGGCTCATTGGGATAAGAAATTTATGCTCTTCCAACCGCACTCCAATTCACCAATTTCTTAGGTTGCTTCCCTGAGCGGCAGTTATAACGGCGACAACTACTCGGCAGCACTTCTCTCTGTGTTGAGTTGCTTCAGTACAACTCCTTGTCTTGCTGCCTCAGCATCAGCTCCTATCTTCTTCTGACAGCTTCTGGTACCTGAAACTAAAACTAAACTAAAATAGTACCTTTCTCACCGAATCCAAGATATTCAATATAAATAGGGTAAAGTAAAGAATATTGTCAATAATGCATGCATGCACCTAAATATGCCTAAAATGTACTTAAGAACATAAATAATATGAGGTGGAATGCATATAAAATATATGACCAAATATCTCCCTAAAGTCCTCTATCATGTCGGAGAAAATAGCCATCATGAAGCGCTGGAATGTGGCAGGAGCGTTGCGTAATCCGAACATCATTCTTCGGAAGGCATAGATGTCATATGGGCATGTGAATGTTGTCTTGGCATAGTCTTCCAGTGTAATGACAATCTAGTTATAACTTGAATAAACATCCAAGAAATAATAGAAAGGTTTGCCAGCAAGGCGGTCAAACATTTGATCAATAAATGGTAGAGGGAAGTGATCCTTTTTAGTTGGTTTATTTAACTTGCAATAATCCATGCATATTCTCCAATTGGTTACTATCGTAGTTGGAATTAACTCATTATTATCATTTCTTACCACAATTATACCACTTTTCTTTGGTACACATTGTACCGGGCTTACCCATTCGCCGTCAAAAATAGGATATATGATACCAACATCCAACCATTTGATTATCTCCTTTTTGATAACTTCTCTCATGTCATCGTTTAATATCCTCTAGGCATCGACAACTGGCTTTTTATCCTCTTCAAGCTGGATTTTGTGCATGCAGATTGCTGGGCTTATCTCTTTTATATCTGCAATGGTCTAATCTATTACCTTCTTGTGCTGCCGCAACATCGCTATCAATATTTGTTCCTATGTAGGCTACAACTTGGAGGAAATTAATACGGGTAGCGTATCATTGGGTCCCAAATAAGAGTACTTAAGTTGTGCATGTAAGACTTTTAATTCAAGTGTAGGGGGTTGTTCTATAGATGGTTTGAACATTTTGCCACCCTTTTATGTATAATTCAACGGTTCGAAATACTTACATGGCATGTTTGCTATCCAGTACGCCTCCTCGTGCCCCTCCACTTCATGTTCTGTCCATTAACTGTATTGTTCATCTTCTGAGCAATTATCTAAATGACTGTCGAGACAACTTTCGAGGTTGCTGCTCTGGCAGTCGTGCTATAGGCAGGGTCTGTTGGCTTCAAAATTGAACTCTGAGATGGCCTTTATTAGCTGGAATTCTTCTAGAAAATTGACTTGGGAATTAAGTAAATGCTTGCACTTAGGTCACATAGGGCTCTTACGGAGTGGTTGCTGCCTATTTTATATGGGATTATGAAGATGTCCGGATCTTTCTATTTGGGTGGCGCCTTATTGTGCAGCATTGCCATGCATCCCTCTGTTACTGCCACTGTCTCGAATTCCTCGATTCTTGTTCTTTTGGATACCATATCCTTTAGGAACTTATCATAGATGGGCATCTGTTTGATCAACTCCACCAATGGAAGATTGATTTTTACATGCTTCAGAACATCTAGGAATTTTTTGAACTGCATGTCATGTTTCTGTTTTTTTCAATCGTTGTGGGAATGGTGGTGAATGTGTAGTGTCTGCAGTTTTTGCCTTGGAAAGAAACTTATTCTGGGGGTAGTAACTAGCTCATATTTGGTCTGGTCATTTATAGTGTCATCTGTCAGCCCTTTTTGTAGTTCCATGTTGCCTTTCTTATGTGCTGTCGCGGCATGGTTTTTCGCGGTTTGAATTGGATCAGCAGGTGTTGTTTCTCTCGCAGCAGGGTTTGATGGCTCTTGTAACATTATCCCACTTCTAGTTGTTATAGCCTTACATTGCTCTTGGGATTTTCCTTTCGAGGTTTCAGTATCACTAGGTAATCCACCCATTAGCCTAGTGTTAACAATCTGGGCAAACCTTCCAAATTGGGTCTCCAGATTCTTTATTGCTGCCTCCTAGTTGTTCATCCGTATTTCAGTCTTGTCCATGAAAGATTGTGTTTTGTCAATAAATTATTGTTCATACTCTGTTGTTGTTGAGGTGGCTGTCGTGACATGTTCTGTTGGTATCATCCTAGTTGTTGAGTTGGATTTGCAGCTGTATTGGGGTTACTCCAGGAGAAATTCAGATGCTTCTTCAAACCTGGGTTGCATGTGTTGGTGTTGAGTCTACTATTCCTCTCATAGGTTCCCATGAAGTTGGCGGATTCACTGCATTCAGAGGAATCGTGGTTGCCCCCACACTCATCATAAAAGGGCTCCATAGCCTTGGTCTCATATGTTTTTCCTTTGACCATATTCATCACCAGCTCTGTTAGTTTATCCAGACGGGCATTAACATATCTAGTGGCCTCTGCTTCATTCAAAATAGTTGGCCGCCTTATGCCGCCGCGACGGGCTGTAGTGAACTTGTAGTCGCTTTTGGCAATTCTGTTCAGAATCTGTAGTGCCTCCTCATGGGTCTATCCAGGATGATTCCATTGGCGGAGGCATTGAGCATCATTCATGTCGGTTAATTTACTCCATTGTAGAACATCGACACTTGAGTCCAAGATGGGAAACCATGAACTGGGCAGTTGTTTAACATCTGTTGGTACCACTCCGAAGCTTCATACATTGGTTCGTCATCCCCTTGGCGGAAGGCTGTGATCTCGTTTCTTAACCTTTTTGTGACGTTTGAAGGACTTAAACAATCTAAGAAATCCTTGCAAAACTCCGTCCAAGTATTGAATGATCTCGCCGGTTGGTGGACTCATATCCCTCAGTGAATAGAGGAATAATCTCAGCTTCAGCACGTCTTGATGGACTCCATGTATCTTGAAAGCTCTGCATATGTCTAGTAATCCTCTCAATTGCTGCCGAGCATCTTTTCTGGCAGTTCCTCCAAATTTCCCTAGTGTGTTTATCATGTTGAACATTACAGACTTCAGTTCGAAGTGATCTGCTTCAATTTCAAGCTCTACAATAGTTGGGTCAAATCCCCTAAAGTCGTGCTCCAAATAATCCCTAGTGGTGCGCACATACTATTGCTACCTGGGCAGAACTGGTTGCTGCTGTCTAGGAGCTGAATCTTGCTGCCCATCTCTACTATTACGGGCATTGTTGGTAGGGTTGTCGTCTTGGAGGTTATGTATGGCTGCCTCTGCCTTTCCTTCTTCCTTGGCTTTCCCGAGGGCTTCTCTTGCTTCTTTCTTAAGTTCTCTTGTTCTTCGTTCAATCTCGTCTATGAAAATGATTTCGCCCGATGGATTTGTTCTGGTCATGTAACGCCCCGATTTTGGGCTTAGATGTTTTGGCGAGTCAGGTTAGACCGGTGAAACCGGTGACGGTTGTTCGAACTGTTTAAAAGGTGGTTTAGGGAGATCTGAGTTTGGGATAGGATAAAAATGTGATAGAAATTTCTAAAATCCTCTAAAATGGTGTTTAAGAGGTTGGTCAAATCAATTTTACAAAACGAGTTTTCGAAAGTATACATTTTGTGTAGTGACCAAAATGTAAAGATTTAAAAGTTGAAAAAATGGTTATTCAAGAAGAGTCAAATCATAGAATCTTTAGGGAGCTACTTGGCAATTATGCTTTTTCCCTATTTTGGCACGTGTTTTAAATGCTATTAAAAATTAAAAAGCTTTTTAATTTGGTTAATTAAAGGAAGTAGTTAAACGGTTAATGAAAAGTTTTCACGAGCTTTCATTTTCTCTCTTTTGCTTCAGCCAAACACACTTCTTTTCTCTCAATTTTCCAGAAATCTTTTGCTATCAAATCATCTTTTGTTTCCTATCATTTCTCGATTGATTTCTCCCATTTTCCTTCAATTTTCTTCAAGCAAAACGTGCCAAATTAGAAGAGAAACAAGGATTGGAGATAATTTTCGTGCTATCCCTCTAATCTAAGTTCTTTAATGAAATTCCAAAGATGAAATTAATTGCTTAAGGGTCATGCCTACCAAATTCATTCAATTCAGAGAACAATAGCACCATCAATTAGACTTTACAAAATTTAGTGACTAGATTGTAACATTTTCAAGTTTTCCAAAGAGCCTTTAACAAATTTACCTAACCCCGTTTTGAAACATGTAACCCCATTAGCCTGGTCTAGACGCTTGACCCAAACTATGAAGATTACACGGGGAAAACCGAAGTCAACTCATAAATGTCAACTTCGATTAACGACCACTTTTTACATTATATTTTATAGATGCATAATATTAATCTATGTGAATAACATGACACATAGAAGAAAACGGTGCAGCGATCGGAGTTCATTAAGGGGTACAATTGCATTCATTTAACTTTTAGGGACTAAATTGTAAATTTTCAGAATTACGAGGACTAACCAGATTTTAAAGTTACCAAACCTAAATTAATCATGTAACAAGCCAGCATGCCAAAACTCATCCCAAACGGAACATCCAAAATCAATTAATTTAACATACGAACATTCATGGGTCAAATTGCAAGAAAGACAAACCTAGAACAATTCAAAATCCAAGTTCAACGGTCACCTGTTCCGGAACGCTGAATCCCGTATCAGAACGGTCGTTTCGAAACCAAGTTGACCGTTTCGATACTCGAGTACATTCTGAATCCTGTCCCGAAACCAGGCTTCACAGTAGTCAAATGTTCTGGAACGATCGCACCCGTTCCGAAACCCCCTGGCCATTATAGGACATCGTTTCGATACGGATGAGAGCGTTTTGAAACACCTTGTCCTGCAACATCAGACTTTGCTGGTTTTAAACAACTTTCCCCACCCGAAAACATTCCCCACACATGTTACAACCCACATACAACTTGTATACACATCAAAGTCCATTAACAAGATGCACAAGCTAGGACGTAGCATCATTCATACAAGCATTAGATCTATATGCATGCATCCTAGACTTCAAAACCATACAAAAGCTAAAAACCACATTTATGCACAATTCAATTCTAAAAGGCCATTTACAAACCAAAGTAAGCAACCATTATATCTCAGCTAAGAAATCAATAATGAAAACTTCAAACCAAGGTTCTAATCCCCCATTGCCAATTCTACTAATTAAAATTCTCCAAAGTTCATACTTGAGTTCGAGTGATAACTTAGGCGCCTTCACTTGCTACTCCTCGGCCCTCAAGCTTAGCTATTTGCATTGTTGGGAAAAGAGAAGCGTAAGCACACTTTCATAGTGAGGGAAAGCTCAAGAATACACCAACAATGCGGTTTTTAAAACACAAATCAAACCATTTCACGCTCATTCTCAAATAATGCTTTCAAAACCAAAGCAAATCATTCTTAAATCATGTTCCATATGTATCATTAATCACATGCATTGCTCTCAATGAAAATCCACATTAAGCATCACTTGCTAAATTCACATGCATAGAATCCTCTTATGCAAAAACTCAACATCAAGCATCTCATGCACACTAAATCATGATGCTTTCATTTTAAAAACATGATACATGGGCAACATCGATAACACACATATATTGGAATTTAACATCTGGCATAGGCTTACCCTATCCGTTATGATGGACTCACCTCCATCACTTTCATACACAATATCAGATACACGGACTCACATAGGCTCACCCCTAAACTCAATGATGGCTCACCCCATCTTAATGGCTACGAATGGAATTGGGCTCACCCCTAACCCATAGTGATAGGCTCACCTCTATCACCCGCAATTGGCTCACCCCATATTACGTCACTTAGCTAGACACACGTATGATTTATATATTATAGTGCACTCACATCCTATTGGTCGACCACGTATCAGAGTATTAAGAATAAATCAAACCTTGCCAATATACCCTTAAAATCCGTGTTAACTCACTGTTTTCAATGCATCATTAAAAATCATCTCATATCCCAAACTAAACATGCCTTTAAATAGAAAAAACCATCTCATACAAGATCTCACCATCCTGTACTCAAACCAAACCTTTTCATGGGATAAACACAAGCAAAACCATGCTTAAATCCATGCATAACAGTGAGTAACAATCATAATCAAAACATGAGTATGATATACCATAGAATCCATTTTAAAACTGAAAACCGAGAGAACAAGAAACCATAATTACTTCCGAGATTAGCTAAGCCTCTCATGCTTGCACTAACCTCTCAATAACTCGTATCGAAGCTTACAAAGCTTTAAAAACATGTCCACTCACCGACAACGCGAAACCTTGCTTGCCGACCCGGAAATCCCACTTTTGGAACCTCCACAATCGACTCGTTTGCCTCCGAATCAAGATCCCCTATTTTCATATCATCAAAACAGAGATCCAAATGCATTAAAATGCATTTCAACACCATCAACTAAATACAAACTAGGTTCTCACCCAAACTACACCTAAATTCAACCTAAACCCATCCTTATACCTCCAGCATCAAAACCTCATCATTTCACCTAAAAAAAACTCAATTAAAACTATCATAAAAACTCAAGGAGCTGAAGGATTTCGGGATCTATATCATTAAAACACTTTCTCAACAACCTAATCAACTCAAAACTCAATTAGAAACTATCCAAAATAGAGCTCATTAAAACAATCCCGAAAATCAAGAATTAAGTCACCATTTTGTAAGATTTTGATCTTAAATCATAACAATTGAGAACGAGAATTTCAATAAAGAACCTTGATTAGAGGTTGAGAACGGGATTTACCTCCAATCCTTGCTTTCCTCAATGAATGACATGTTTTTGCTTCACAAATCTTGAAGAAATTGAAAAGGATTCTTTGGAAATGAAAGAGAAACCAAGAGAGAGTGTTTGGGAGAAAAGAAATCTGGAGAAAATGATATTGAAGAGTGTTTAGCTGATAATGAGAAGAGAAAAGTAGTTATGTAACTAAAATCTCCCAAATTAACTATTTAATTAATAAAATAAATAAAACCCTTTTAAAATCAATTAATTAAAAACCATTTTAAACACGTGTCATTTTAAGAAAAGGCTTAATTGCATAAAGCTTCCTAAAGATTCTACGACTTTGACTCTCCCTTTTGAAAATTGCATTTTTCACAGTTTTGAAACTTTACATTTTGGTCACTACCCAAAATGTACCACTTCTGAAACTATTTTTGTAAAATTGATTTGACCAACCTCTTAAACATATTTTTAGAAGATTTTAGCAATTTTTACCACATTTTTACCCTATTCCAATCCTTCATTTCCTTAAATCACCTTACGCGATTCGAACTGTTTCCGACCGGTCTGATTCGATGTCTAAAACATCTAGGCCCAAAACTATGCCATGACAACTCTCCCCCACTTAGGAAATTTCGTCCTCGAAATTTTACCTGAAGGAAAAAGGTGCAGAAACTACTTCAGCATATTTGCATTGCTCTCCCAAGTGGCCTTCTCAACCCCGCGGTGTCGCCACAACGCCTTCACAAGTTCTGTCGTCTTGCCACGAAGAACTTTGCTGCTCACATCCAGAATCCTCATTGGTTCTTCATCATAAGACAGATCCGGATTCAACTCTAACTCCTCAACAGGCATCACATGAGAAGGATCCATTCTGTACCTCCGCAACATCATGACATGAAACACATCATGAATCTTTTCCAGCTCGGAAGGCAATCTCAACCGATATGCCACGGGACCAATACGCTCTACAACCTCGTAAGGTCCAATGAACCTCAGGCTAAGCTTACCCCTACACCCAAATCTCATCACCATCTTCCAAGGCGAAACCTTCAAGAACACACGTTCGCCAACTGCGAACTCAATCTCCTTACGTTTTAGATCTGCATAGGACTTTTGCCGGTCCGATGCTGCCTTCAAACGCTCACAAATGAGCTTCACCTTCTCGATTGTTTTTTTCAACATAGATGGCATGGAAATCAACTTTTGCCCCGCTTCTGCCCAACAAAGTGGGGTTCTACATATCCTCCCATACAAAGCCTCGTAAGGAGCCATCTGTATACTCGCCTGATAACTATTATTATAAGAAAACTCAACCAACGATAAGTGCTTCTCCCAAGAACCCTGAAAATCTATCACGCAGCATCTTAACATATCCTCAAGCACCTGGATCACACGTTCCGACTGTCCATCCGTCTGAGGGTGATAGGATGTACTGAAATTTAACCGTGTACCCAAGGCTTGATGCAAACATTCCCAAAATTGCGCTGTAAACCTCGGATCCCTATCCGACAATATGGACTTTGGCATGTCGTGCAACTGCACAATCTCAGCAATATACAACTCAGCCAACTTATCCATAGTATACGTAGTATGCACATGCAGAAAATGTACACACTTCGTAAGGCGATCCACAATCACCCAAACCTAATTCTTCTTCGATGGTGACAAGGGCAAACCGGACACAAAATCCATGGTAATTCTTTCCCACTTCCATTCTGGGATCCTCAAGGGTTGCAACAACCCAGAAGGAACCTGATGTTCAACCTTCACTTGCTGACACACCATGTACTTGCTGACGAAATCAACAACATCCTTTTTCAACCCCACCCTGTAGTACTCATCCTTCAAATCACGGTATATCTTTGTACTACCAGGGTGCATAGCGAAAAGACTACTATGAGCTTCTGTCAGAATAGTGAGCCTCAAACCCACATCATCTGACACCACTATTCGACTCTCAAAACACAAAACCCTGACATCACTAAAATTGAAATCTGAAGGCTTACCCTCCGTAATATCTTGAACAAAGGGAACGAGAGAATCATCTAACAACTGCCTTTCTTTGATCAACTGACTCAGAGATTGTTTCATTTGCAATTCAGCGATAAGACCTCCATCATGAGATATGCTCAAGCGAGCAAACATCGCCCTCAACTCTACATCCACTTTTCTGCTCAGAGCATCAGCCACAACATTGGCCCTGCCCGGGTGATACTCGATCGACAGATCATAATCCTTAAGCAGCTCCACCCAACGACGCTGCCTAAGATTCAACTCTTTCTGAGACATTAGATACTTTAAGCTCTTATAATCCGTGAACACCACACACTTTTCGACATATAGGTAATGCCTCCAAATCTTCAAGGCAAACACCACAGCCGCAAGCTCTAGATCTTGGGTAGGGTAGTTACGCTCGTGCACCTTCAACTGCCTAGATGCATAAGCCACTACCTTACCTTCCTGCATCAACACGCACCCCAACAAACTCCTTCCCAGACTCAGGTTGATTCAGGACAGGAGCTTGCATCAAAGCCTCCTTAAGCTTCTCAAAAGCTCGTTGCCGCAAATCTGTCCTCTCAAAACGAACATTCTTCTGCAACAACTTGGTCAATGGTGCTGCTATCTTTGAAAAACCCTCGACGAATCTACGATAATACCCAACCAAACCATGAAAACTTCGCACTTTTGTCACCGACCTAGGCACCTTCCAACTCATCACTGCCTCAACTTTCTAGGGATCAACACGAATACCCTCAACCGACACAACATGTCCAAGGAAGACCACATCCCTAAGCCAGAACTCACATTTGCTTAGCTTAGCATACAACTGATTCTCCAACAACACTTGCAAAATTATCCTTAAGTGTCTATCATGATCCTCCTCAATACGAGAGTACACAAGGATATCATCGATAAACACCACCACAAACTGATCCAAGAACTCATGGAATACACGATTCATCATGTCCATGAAAGTAGCAGGTGCATTGGTCAAACCGAACGGCATCACCAGAAACTCTTAATGTCTGTACCTTGTCCGAAAAGCTGTCTTAGTTACGTCCACTTCTTTCACCTTCAAATTGTAGTATCCCTACCTCAAGTCAATCTTAGAAAACACTGAGGCTCCTCGAAACTGATCAAAAAGATCATCAATCCTAGGAAAGGGAACCTTATTCTTGATCGTCAACTTGTTCAGTTGCCGGTAATCTATGCACATCAGCATCGTGCCATCCTTCTTCTTTACGAACAACACCGGTGCACCCCAAGGTGATACACTTGGCCGGATAAACCCGTGATCCAGCAACTCCTGAAGTAGTGTTTTCAATTCTTTCAGCTCTTTAGGTGTCATGTGATAAGGAGCAATGGACACCGGAGTCGTATTTTCATACAACTCGATACCAAACTCAACTTCTCTGTTCGGTGGAAACCCAGGCAATTCTTCTAGAAAACACCTGGAAAATCACAAACGATCCTAATGTCCTATACTCGTACATCTTTTATGCCATGATTCATCACATAAGCAAGATAGGCCTCACAAACCATCCTTAGCATACGGCTCGCTTCCAAAGCTGAAACCACATTAGACAAGAATTTTACATTCTCGCCTACTACCACCACTTCATAATCATCGTCAAGCTTTAAGGTGACCCGCTTAGTATCAAAGTCAACCATCACTCTATGCTCAGACAACCAATCCATTCCAAGGATCACATCAAATCCATAAAAGGGTAATTCCATCAAATCAACAAGGAAAACATGACCCTGAACAGATAAGGGACACCTCCGATATAACTTCCTAGAGACTACAGTCTCACCAATGGAACTAGTCACTCGCATTCCTACTTCTATCAACTCAACTGGTATATCAAGCAAATGTGCATGCTCGCTCAAGATATAAGAATGCGTGGATCCAGAATCAATCAAAGCCAACAATGATAAAGACTGTAGAACAGAGGTATCTACAATGACACCAGCATCATTGCATTCCCCGCGCTGAGCATAAACCCTCGCAGGACCACCTTCTTCGGGTCGAACTACCACAACATGAGCGATGCCACACTGTCCCTTATCTCTCCTCTGGAAATTGCCCCGGCTGCGCCCACGGCCTCTTTGAGGTTCCACAGCTCGCACTGGTGCCTGCCTCACCAACTGCGGACAATCACGCTTCACGTGACCCTGCACTCCATAGTGCCAGCAAGTCCCTAAGACACCCCCACACTCCCCGGTGTGATGTCTCCCACAACGATTACAAACAGGTGCGCGAGCACCAACATTCTCACCAGGTTGTCCTCGGCCCATTCCACCACCACCACCTCGACGGTGATCTCTCTGGTATCCTCTATCTGATGGTCTCTTGCCATGATCACGCCCACCATCATGGTCAGCACCTCTCTTCCCTGAACTAGAGCCTCCTGACCAAGCCGTCATCCCCAAATTCAGCTTTATATCCTTCGCTCGCGAGACCAGCACATCAAAATCACTGTACTCGGCCGCTAGCACATACATCTCCACTTCTTTTGCCAAACCATAGTGGAAACGTTCACACCTCGTCCACTCATCCGGTACTAACTCATATGCATACTGGCTCAGCCTCACAAATTGCACCTCATATTCAGCAAATGACATATTACTCTGTACCAAGGCCTTGAATTCTCGTTTCTTCTCGTCTAGGTAATGTACCCTCAAAAACTTCTTCATGAACGCATTCACGAAAAAGGTCCAATCGGTTTCATCCTACTCCATCCCAGATGTGATGGTCATCCACCATGTATACGTATCGCCATTCAACAGCGACACTACACAACCCAGCTTTTGAACGTTGTTACAGTTCATTTGTCCCAAGATTCGCTTGGTACTCTCAAACCAAGCCTTAAATCCTTCAGGAATCAATCCTCTGAACTCAGCACCTCCTAGGCTGCGTAAACACTCCAAAGGCAACCCAGGGTTGGCACCCTGCTGTGGTGCGACAATATGAAAACCAGCTACTGCCGTTTGAAAGGCTCCAACAATAGCTTGTATCAAAATCGTCATATCTGGAACACCTTGCCCCGGTGCACCCTCAGGTGCAACACCTCCAGCTCCAGCCTCAACTCCTGCCCCACCACCTGCGGGTGGTCCACCCAGAGGAGGAGGTGGTAAATTCTCAACTTGCTCTTATTGCCCATTCTCGGCCACATTTCAGGCATTGCCCCTTATCTCTCGTCTCGGACCCATGATGAAAAGGGTGTACTATAATGCGAACACAACAATAAATTCAATCAGGCCTTTAGTAGCAAGGACCTAAGTCATCAACTCATTTGCTCAAAATAAAATTTCTCTTTTAGTAGCTTTGGCAATGGGTACCTCAGTCATCCCTCAAGCACAACATAGCATAATATAACATTTCATGATCAACATGTTATACATCATTCAAAAATCAGCAAATATAAATATCAAAATATCATCATATCATCATATTCAAGTCACATGTGATTCACATCAATCAGGTGTGGTGTAAGTTCAAATATTCAACCAAAACATGCTTTTTTAGTCCACATACATCAAAACATACCAAATTCATATACCATCATCCCCAATTCTTTCGAAACATGGATCTGATACCAACAAATGTAACCCCCTTAGCCCGGTCTAGACGCCCGACCCAAACTAAGAAGATTACATAGGGAAAACCGAAGTCAACTCGTAAAAGTCAACTTCGATTAACGACCCCTTATTTTTTTTTACTTTATCTTTTCTAGATGCACAATATTAACCTATGTGAATAACATGACACATAGAAGAAAACGGCGCAGCGATCGGAGGTCATTAAGGGGTACAATTGCATTCATTTAATTTTTAGGGACTAAATTGTAAATTTTCAGAATTACGAGGACTAACCAGATTTTAGAAACCAAAATTAATCATGTAACAATCCATCATGCCAAAACTCATCTCAAACAGAACATCCAAACTCAGTTAATTTAACATACGAACATTCAAGGGTCAAATTACAAGGAAGACAAACCTGGAACAATTCAAAATCCAAGTTCAACGGTCACCAATTCCGGAACGCTAAACCCCGTATCGGAAGGTCATTTCGAAACCAAGTTGACCGTTTCGATACTCGGGTACGTTCCGAAACCAGTTCCGAAACCAGGCTTCACAGTAGCCAAATGTTCCGGAACGATCACACCCGTTCTGAAACCCCCTGGCCATTACAAGCCATCGTTTCGATACAGATGAGGGCGTTCTGAAACACCCTGCCCTACAACATCAGACTTTGCTGGTTTTAAACAACTTTCCCCACCCGAAAACATTCCCCACACATGTTACAACCAAAATACAACTTGTATACACATCAAAGTCCATTAACAAGATGCACAAGCTAGCACGCAGCATCTTTCATACAAGCATTAGATCTATAGGCATGCTTCCTAGACTTCAAAACCATACAAAAGCTAAAAACCACATTCATGCACAATTCAATCCTCAAAGGCCATTTACAAACAAAAGTGAGCAACCATTATATCTCAGCTATGAAATCAATAATGAAACCTTCAAACCAAGGTTCTAATCCCCCATTGCCAATTCTACTTATTAAAATTCTTCAAAGTTCATACTTGAGTTCGAGTGACAACTTAGGCCCCTTCACTTGCTACTCCTCGGCCCTCAATCTTAGCTATCTGCATTGTTGGGAAAAGAGGAGCGTAAGCACACTTGCTTAGTGAGGGAAAGCTCAAGAATACACCAACAATGCGGTTTTTAAAACACAAATCAAACCATTTCATGCTCGTTCTCAAATCATGCTTTCAAAACCAAAGCAAATCATTCTTAAATCATGTTCCACATGTATCATTAATCACATGCATTGCTCTCAATGCAAATCCACATTAAGCCTCACTTGCTTAATTCAAATGCATAGAATCCTCTTATGCAATAACTCAACATCAAGCATCTCATGCACAATAAATCATGATGCTTTCATTTTATAAACATGATGCATGGGCAACATAGATAACACACATATATTGGCATTTAAAATCCGACATAGGCTCATCCATATCTGTTATGATGGACTCACCTCCATCACTTTCATACACAATATCGGATACACGGACTCACATAGGCTCATCCCTAAACTCAATGATGGCTCACCCCATCTTAATGGCTACGAATGGAATTAGGCTCACCTCTATCACCCGCAACAGGCTCACCCCATATTATGTCACATAGCTAGACACACGTACGATTTATAGATTATAGTGTACTCACATCCTATTGGTCGACCAACGTATTCGAGTATTAAGAATAAATCAAATTGTGCCAATATATCCTTAAAATCCGTGTTAACTCAATGTTTTCAATGCATCATTAAAAATCATCACATATCCCAAACTAAACATGCCTTTAAATAGAAAAAACCATCTCATACAAGATCTCACCATCTTGTACTCAAACCAAACATTTTCATGGATAAACACAAGCAAAACCATGCTTAAATCCATGCATAACAATGAGTAACAATCATCATCAAAACATGAGTATTATATACCATGGAATCCATTTCAAAACGGAAAACTGAGAGAACAAGAAACCATACTTACTTCCGAGATTAGCTAAGCCTCTCAAGCTTACACTAACCTCCCAATAAGTTGTATCCTATCTTACAAAGCTTTAAAAACATGTCCACTCACCGACAACGCGAAACCTTGCTTGCGGACACAGAAATCACTCTTCTGGAACGTCCACAACCGACTCGTTTGCCTACGAATCAAGATCCCCGGTTTTTATATCATCAAAACAGTGATCTAAATGCATTAAAATGCATTTCAACACCAACCACTAAACACAAACTCGTTGCTCACCCAAACTACACCAATTTACCCATCCGAAAAAACCGAAAACTCAATCGATTACTTCTTAAACCAAGCCCAGCCATCATACATCATTTGCAATCATTTATAAACATTAAAATACACCTAAAATCAACCTAAACCCATCCTTATACCTCCAGCATCAAAACCTCATCATTTCACCTCAAAAACTCAACGAAAACTATCATAAAAACTCAAGGATCTCAAGGATTTTAGGATCTATATCATTAAAGCACTTTCTCAACAATGTAATCAACTCAAAATTCAATTAGAATCTATCCAAAACAGAGCTCATCAAAACAATTCCGAAAATAAAAAATTAAGTCGTCATTTTGTAGATTTTGATCTTAAATCATAATTATTATCAAAACTCAGTTAAAAACAACAATTGAGAGTCAAAATCTTGGGAATTTCAATAAAGAACCTTGATTAGAGGTTGAGAACGGAATTTACCTCCAACCCTTGCTTTCCTCAATGAATGACAAGTTTTTGCTTCACAAATCTTAAAGAATTTGAAAAGGATTCTTTGGAAATGAAAGAGAAACCAAGAGAGAGTGTTTGAGAGAAAAGAAATCTGGAGAAAATGATTTTGAAGAGTGTTTGGCTGATAATGAGAAGAGAAAAGTAGTTACGTAACTAAAATCTCTCAAATTAACTATGTATTTAATAAAATAAATAAAACCCTTTTAAAATCAATTAATTAAAAACCATTTTAAACACATGTCATTTTAAGAAAGGCTTAATTGCATAAAGCTCCCTAAAGATTCAACGACTTTGACTCTCCCTTTTGAAAATTGCATTTTCATAGTTTTGAAACTTTACATTTTGGTCACTACCCAAAATGTACCACTTCTGAAACTCTTTTTGTAAAATTGATTTGACCAACCTCTTAAACATATTTTTAAAGGATTTTTACCACATTTTTACCCTATTACGGTCCTTGATTTCCTTAAATCACCTTACACGATTTGAATCGTTTCCGATAGGTCCGATCCGATGTCTAAAACATCTAGGCCCAAAACCATGGCATTACAAAACACCTTAGGATGTTTTGGAATGGGTGCATGATAGTCAACCCTGTTGACCTTTCTCTGTTGACCGTTTTGATACAGGCTTGACCCGTATCGGAACGGATTGACCACTATTGACTTTGACCATTCCGAAACCCGTATCGAAACAATGGTCTCAAGAGGAAAAATGTTCCGAAACGGCACTACTTTGTTTTAGAACACCCAATTCCAGTAACAAAATGTTCCGAAACGGCATTACTTCGTTTCGGAACGCCCACAGTCTCAGGTTCAATAATGTGTACACATACCGAAACGACATCACCGGTTTCAATACGGTCAGGCCTGTAGTGACAAATTTTTGCTGGTTTTTAATTAATTTACCCTACCAAAAGATGTCCCAATGCAACGAACATTTCATTGGTATAAACATCTAGCACGCTAAATTTCATGACCATCCGAATATTTACTAAGTTTTTACCTTTTTTGCTAATCATGCATTTTAAGGTTATTCTAAAAGCACCAAAAAGGCCATTTAGGGCCAATGACCAAGTTACAAAACAAACATTGCACCAACACAGCAAAAAGGGCATGTATGACTAGTTCCACTACTTTGGCACCTTACTAGGAGTTCAAAAGTCATAATTACATTACTTGTAGCTTGGTAGTGATTTGTCTTGACGGTCGATCCGATCTTCCACGAACAACCTTCTTAACCTGAAAATGCATGAGATGAGACAAATTAGGCACACTTGCCTAGTGAGGTAGTCATAAACAATACAAGTAATAGAAATGCCATGATTACACTTGTTCATAATCTCATGCCAACATTATCAATGCGATGCAATGATAAATAAAGTATAAACATCTTTCGTTTTAATTCATAGTCCTTGCATTGATTCAAAGTCGTGGATACGGGAATTCCTATGCCTCTCCAAATCAATGAATGGTCTAATCCCTCTGCCTCGCCAATATGACCAATAACAATTACATCCCTCTGCCTCGCCAAATCAATATAGGTCGTAGCCTTAGGACCGTAGTCCACCCATACACTGAGCTCATGAATTCTATGGCATGCCAATTGTATCCCGAGTCCATTCCAATCCAAGGTTGCAATATACATATTCTTTTCAATAGTCAATGATATAGCACTAGAGCTTGGATTTGATGTTGGAATGTTTCTCTTAGGATCAATAGTTTTTGGTTGTTTTTGGACTCCCTTTTATACATTCTCATTCAATTCTAGTCATTGGGGTTGTTGCCATCATAAATATAGCCGTTGGGATGCAAAATTCCCAACATAAATGCACTTCTGCAACTACCCATTTCGAAACACATGTACTTGTTTCAAAACAGACCAAAATAAAAATAGTCATTGGGGTGTAATTAAGAGACAGTATCAAAGCATAGGTCATCAAACATAATATCAAAGCATAGGTCTTAAAAACAACATAATATTATAGAAAGCATTAAGTTCATGAAACAACATCAAACATAATAGCAAGCTCAATCCTAAAAACATAATATCAAAGCATAGGTCTTAAAAACAAAAAACACCGATAGGTGCAAACTTAATCCTAACATGACAAACTAATATGATATGCAATAAGCCTAGGGTGCCTCATCACTATCATCGTCTCCAATGTCATCCAAGAAATCATCTTTATCCTTTGCTTGATCATTCCGAAAACGCCTCCAATCACCATAGAAGTTGGAGAAGGAGAGATCCATGGATGTTTGTTGGTTTTCAAGAGCAGTAAGACGATTCTCGTTTCCAATAACACGATCCTCCAAGGATTGCAAACGAGTGTTGATAGCACTAAATCCTGAAGCCATGTTTGGGTCCATCGTGTTGAACCTCTCGGTAAGGAAGGCCATAAGAGCATCATTGTTGGGAGCCACAACGGGAGCCGGAGCATGAGGTTGAGGCTCAACTTGGGGTGCTTGAGCTCTTCTATCAACACGAACCCATTCACCAAGGGTGTAACGAAATCCGGATCTCACAAGAGAAGATTCACCAAGCTTTTGCTTTTGTGGTTCCAGAAAAACATATGAGCAATCAAGACCAATGCTAACAAAGATGTAGCTCAAAACAGTCCCATAGGTTGTTGGACCATCTCGGCAAACATGATCTTCACCAAGTTAGGTTGTTGGGCTTGGCAGAAACACTCGAGCCAAAAACTATCAACTTGGCGGATGTGGGACAATATACCTCCGGATGGGCGAATGAACCATCAGATAATCAAGTGCAAGAAACGGTCATGGGCATCCAAGGTAAGAACCGATTCAGTATGAACTCTAACATTATTTTCATCCTCAATACCCTCATCTTTTAGCCCAAGGATGTTCACGAAGGTGGATGGATCAATCCGAAATTTCTTACCCAATAAGTAAGACTCAATGCAATGACTTCGGAACAATCCTCGTTGTTGATAAGAATAGCATTAGAGTAAAAGAGCATAACTATATTTTTGTAGACGATATCGGGAATGCTCAAGAAGCTTAGGAAACTCCATTTGTTCAAGAGAGGTAGGTATCGGAAGAGAAAACACTCGGAATCGAGGAAAGTTAGATCCACAACTCGCTCTCTTCGAACAACGACATCTTGAAAGAGTTTTAAACGATTCTTAGCATCTTGATTTCGAAGACTCTTGGAATAGAGAAGGGTAAGGTTTAGACGCATGTTTTCTTGGTTCGAACCTTCTCCCCTTCAGTTTTTTTTTCTTATATTATATTTAAAAACACCTAAAAATAATGCAAGCAAGAAAATTTGAGTGTATGCATTTAAATCCTAATTCGATCCAATAATAATCACAATAAGGTTTTAAAAACACTTTGAAAGTGTATAAATAATAATTTTTTTTGATGAAAACAATTTAAAAAAAACAGTGTAAAAAATACAATTAAAATAAAATATATTCGAATAAAAAATTTGAGATTTTGAAAAAAACAAATTTACAAGAAAAAGAAAAAGATTTTGAAAACTCATAGTGTAAACAAGTATAATATAAAAACTATAATTTTCTAACATAAGATTCGAACGAACGAAATCAAAAGAAAAAGATAGAAAATACCTCAAATGTTGGATTTTGGAAGAATTGGTGGATGAAACTGCACCAAATTAATGGAGCTTGCTTAGATTTTCGTTTAGGAGTAAAAGCCCTCAAGTTGTGATGAAAAACAAAGAAGTTTGGATGGGTTTTATAGATGAATTCGAGTTAGAGTTTTGAGGGTTTTTTGTGTTTGATAAAAAGTGATTTTAAGCATTTAAAAACCTTTAAAATAGGCTTTCCAGATACGCATTTCGAAACAGGAGAAATCATTTTGAAACAGGTGTACCGAAACGTCTACGAACGTTCCGAAACAAGCTGACCATTTCGATACAGTCAAACTGTATCGAAACCCAAGAGATTGCCCGTATCGAAACGCATAAGGACCGTTTCGATACATGTGTTGGTAGAACCAAAACGTTTCGAAACCCTTTGGGTGTTTCGAAGGACCTTGGTCCATTTGTGTTCTTAGAAAGCACCCGTATCAAAACAGGGAGACCCGTTTCGATACCAATTGGCCTGGAAGTGCAGATGGGGCTCTAAATTGCAGAAAATTTTAATTTTAATTGATCCTAGATGCATGAATGAGATGTATGAGCAAGTTTAACATATCAATACATAAACATACTCCCCCTAACTATAAGCAATGATGAAATTAGGATCAAAAACACATAAGCATGGCATTTAACAAGAATTCAAGCAATCTTAAGCGCAAAAAAGTCTTAAAAGGTCAATATAGGCTAATTAGACCTAACTCTCTCCTAAGGGACCAAAAACGCACTCTATCTAGAGGTTTAGTAAAGATGTCCGCTAATTGATTTAAGGTGTCTACATACTCTAAAACAACATCTTCCTTAAGGACATGATCTTTAATGAAATGATGCCTTATTTCAATGTGTTTGGTTCTAGAGTGTTGGATGGGATTTTCTGTAAGACATATGGCACTAGTGTTATCACACTTAAGAGGTATGGTGTCTACCTCTATTCCATAGTCTAAGAGTTCTTGTTTCATCCAAAGGACTTGAGCACAACAACTCCCTAAGGATATGTACTCGTCTTCGGTGGTAGATAAAGATACACTATTTTGTTTTTTAGAGAACCAAGATATGAGCATACTACCTAGGAATTGGCAAGTGCCAGAAGTACTTTTCCTATCTATTTTACAACCCCCGTAATCCACATCCGAATAAGCATGAAGGTTAAAGGTTCAGTCTCTAGGGTACCAAAAATCTAAACAAAGAGTATCTCTAAGGTACCTAAAGATCCTTTTAACGGCTATAAGGTGAGACTCTCTAGGACTAGCTTGGAACCTAGCACACAAGCAAACACTAAACAATATATCTGGTCTACTTACGGTAAGGTAAAGCAAAGATCCAATCATAGAGCGATAAAGCTTAGAGTCAACACACTTACCTCCTACATCTTTTTCAAGCTTTGTAGATGAGCTCATTGGTGTAGCTTGAGGCTTCCCTTGCTCTAAGTCAAACTTCCTGAGCATATCTTTGATGTACTTAGCTTGGTTGATGAAGATTTCATCCTTTATTTGTTTGATTTGGAGTCCCAAGAAAAATAAGAGCTCCCCCATCATGCTCGTTTCAAATTCACCTTGTATCAACTTAGAAAAATCTTGAAAAAGCAACTCATTAGTAGAACCAAATATAATATCATCAACATAAATTTGAACTACTAAGATGTCTTTGTCATTGTTTTTAATAAAAAGTGTTGTGTCCACCTTTTCTTTTTCAAAACCTTTTCCAACTAGAAAACTTGATAATCTTTCATACCAAGCTCTAGGAGCTTGTTTTAAACCATATAAAGCTTTTGACAATTTAAAAACATGGTTTGGAAAAATAAGATCTTCAAAACCCGGTGGTTGTTCCGCATACACTTCTTCGTTTATAAAATCATTTAAAAAAGCACTTTTGACATCCATTTGAAAAAGATTGAAGTCATGATAACATGCCAATGCAATTAGCATCCTAATTGCTTCCATTCTAGCTACGGGTGCATAGGTTTCATCAAAATCAATTCCCTCTTCTTGAGTGTAACCTTGATCAACAAGCTTAGTCTTGTTTCTCACTATGTTACCACTCTCATCTAGTTTATTTCTGAAGACCCATTTAGTTCCTATAGTAGATTTATTTCTAGGTCTATCAACTAATGTCCACACTTTAATTCTCTCAAATTGATTTAACTCATCTTGCATGGCCATAATCCAAAAGTAATCTTTTAATGCTTCTTTAACATTCGTAGGCTCAATGCATGAGATAAAAGCAACATGATTAAGCATTTTAAGAGAAGAACGAGTAGTTACCCTGTTGAGATTTTAGGGGCTCGATTCGATCAACCGTTCTTGCTCGCCAAGTGTGGAGAAGTTGGATAATTGGGTGTTTTAGTGAGAGGTGAAAATTTGGCAATTTGACTCAAGGATTTATAGTGGTTCAACCTTCTAACCAAGGTCTACATCCACTACCTTAGCTCCCCACTAAGGATTTCCAACAAATTCACTAAGAATTTCGTCCCCTTTTCTAGGATTAGGAGGAAACCGTTACAACCCTCAAAGCTTTCTACCCAAAGCTTGAAGGAACACTCTCTTTACAAAGAAAGACTTAGCAAACTAGAAATCCCTCTAAAAGGTGTTTGTTTGCAATTCTAAGCTCTCACCCAAAACCTAAACACTTGAGCAAATTTAACAATGTAAGCTCACAAGTGTTGTCTAAGCAAGAAATAAACAATTTAAGCTCTAGACAAATTTTGACATCATAATGTTGTAACAATTTAAGCATTAACTTGTTCTTGATGCTTGGAGGTCCCTTTTATACTCCCAATTGAGTTTGTAGCCGTTACTAGCCGTTGGGATGAATTGGAGCCGTTGAGGACTTTATTTCACTTCATAAATGCTGTTCTGCAGCTATCCGTATCGATACGCGTGGAATCGTATCGGTACAGCCTTCATGAGGAAGTAGCCGTTGGGCTCTTGCCAGCCTGGGTGTATCGATACGCTTGAGGGCGTATCGGTACGGGTTCACATTTAAAAGGCCGTTGGGAAATAGCCGTTGGGGTTGGTTGAAAGGGGATCAGTACGCTTACCTGGCGTATCGAAACGATCCTGATCCGTATCGAAACGGCAAGGGCCTGTATTGATACGGGTTTTGACAGTGGCCAAACTGGGGCAAAAAGGTATCGATACGAGTAAGACCGTATCGGTACGGGTACTTTGAAAACACAAGTTTGGCTATTAAAAACATGAAAAATCTTTGCCAAAAACCTCTTAAAATACCTCAAACATAATTTCAAGTTGTTTGGACTTAAAAACAAGTTTTAAATTCTTTTCAAATTAGTCCAAAACATTTTTCAATTATTATATCAAAACATTAGTTTTACAATCTCCCCCTTTTTGATATAATAAAACTAACTTGAAAATTTCTCCCCCTTTAACTTTAAAAATGTGAATAAGAGATTAAAGATATGAAATCAAATAAAGCTCCCCTTATTCATTTGAAAATTCATTTTTTCAAACCCATTTCTCCCCCTTTTTGTTATATCAAAAAAGAATTTAAAGACATTAAGTTTCAAAATAACAATAGAGGTGAAAGAAATTTGACACACTTAAAATTTTTGGTTTAAAATTGGCTCCCCCTTACTCAAAGCATTATAAGAGTGTTAGTTCAACATATATGATTATCTAGTTGACATAAATGAAAAAAATAATCAAATAAAAGCAAAAGCAACTAGATTTTACCACACTTGAACTCAAGGGAGGATGTGAAGCCTTCCTTCTTCAAGTGTTCTTCCTATGTGTGCATGGAGCTCCCCCTCAATTTTTGACTTGTTGATCACTCTCCATCACACCTAGCAAAAGACAATCAAGTAATTTTTGGTATCCAAATTGCTTTGGATCCATAGACATTAGTAGCACAAAATTTAGTCCCCTTAGGAATCCATTTTTCAATTTCATCCTTTTTAGTTGAAGTGGTTAGTCCTTTTGGGACCCAAACACTTCTAAAACATTTTCCATTCACAAATCTAGGGGCACTAGATTGTCTTACATAAAAATTTGATTTTCCAAAATTGTTTTTCTTTTCAAGCTCTTTGGAAATCAAATCTTTTTCTTTTTGAACTTTAAGAAGCAAATTTTGCAAATCAAGACATTTTTGTTCAAAATCTTTCAATTTTGCTTCAAGTTCAAGATTTGTTTTGGAAAGCAAATCATTTTCAATTTTTATTTTTGAAATCAACTTTTTGTTCTTGGAAAATGATGCCTTGAATTCCAAAAGCAAATCATCATAGGCATCTTGTAACTCATCAAATGTATAAGAATTTGAAATAGATGAGTTAGAAGTTACCTCCCCCTCATTGAGGGTCATCAAGCATAGGTGGGCTACTTCATCATCGGTGGAGTCTTCATCACTCCATGTAGCCACATATGCTTGTTTTGAAGACGATCTCTTCTTTTTGGATTTGTGGGAGTCTTTCATCTTCTTTATCGATTCATGCTTGGATTTTTCCATTTTGCTCTTCATGAACCGGGCAAATTTGTTGAAGAGCTAGGCCATCTCTTCATCTTCACTTTCCTCCTCACTTGAATCTACATGATGGCATATGGAGGATTTGAGAGCTATGACACTAGCATTGATGCCTACCTCCATGATCTTCTTCTTCCCCATCGTTCTAATCTCTTCCTTCTTCTTCTCCTCTTCTTTGTTTTTCTTCATTATTTTGTGAGTGAGAAGAGACCCCATGAGTTCATCAAGCTTCAAGGTTTTGAGATTCTTGGCTTCGATGATGGCGGTCCTCTTTGAGTCCCATGACTCGGGAAGGGAGTAGATGAGCTTTTGGACAAGCTTCTCTTCCGGGACGGCTTCTCCATAACCTTTAAGACCATTGGTGATAGTGGAGAACCTATCAAACATCTTCTCGATGTTCTCTTCCGGATCCATCTTGAAGTTCTCATACTCTAAGGTTAGGAGCCCAATCTTGGTCTCCTTGACTTCATTGGTTCCCTCGTATGTGACTTCAAGCTTGTCCCATACCTTCTTGGCACTCTCATAAGAAGACATCTTCTCATAGATGGTTGGGCCAAATGCACAAAAGAGCATGTGCAAGGCTTTGCAATTTAGCTCCATCTTCTTGCGATCGTCGACACTCCATTCCGCTTTGCTTCCTTGAGGCACGAACGGACCATCTTCAACTATGTCCCATAGCTTGTAATCTTTTGACTTCAAGAAGAATTTCATCTTTGTCTTCCAATGGGCATAGTGATTTCCGTCGAAGAAAGGCGGTTTGTCGATTGATTGTGCCATTGAGCCGGTTGGTGAAATGTTGATCGAGCTTGCCGGATCTTCTCAATAGGATGTGAATCCCCTTCGATTGAGCCAAGCTCTTATACCAATTGTTGAGATTTTAGGGGCTCGATTCGATCAACCGTTCTTGCTCGCCAAGTGTGGAGAAGTTGGATAATTGGGTGATTTAGTGGGAGGTGAAAATTTGGCAATTTGACACAAGGGTTTATAGTGGTTCAACCTTCTAACCAAGGTCTACATCCACTACCTTAGCTCCCCACTAAGGATTTCCAACAAATTCACTAAGAATTTCGTCCCCTTTTCTAGGATTAGGAGGAAACCGTTACAACCCTCAAAGCTTTCTACCCAAAGCTTGAAGGAACACTCTCTTTACAAAGAAAGACTTAGCAAACTAGAAATCCCTCTAAAAGGTGTTTGTTTGCAATTCTAAGCTCTCACCCAAAACCTAAACACTTGAGCAAATTTAACAATGTAAGCTCACAAGTGTTGTCTAAGCAAGAAATAAACAATTTAAGCTCTAGACAAATTTTGACATCATAATGTTGTAACAATTTAAACATTAACTTGTTCTTGATGCTTGGAGGTCCCTTTTATAATCCCAATTGAGTTTGTAGCCGTTACTAGCCGTTGGGGATGAATTGGAGCCGTTCAGGACTTTATTTACCTTCATAAATGTTGTTCTACAGCTATCCGTATCGATACGCGTGGAACCGTATCAGTACGGCCTTCATGAGGAACTAGCCGTTGGGCTCTTGCCAGCCTAGGCGTATCGATACGCTTGAGGGCGTATCGGTACGGGTTCACATTTAAAAGGTTGTTGGGAAATAGCCGTTGGGGTTGGTTGAAAGGGGATCGGTACGCTTACCTGGCGTATCGAAACGATCCCGATCCGTATCGAAACAGCAAGGGCCTGTATCGATACGGGTTTTGACAGTGGCCAAACTAGGGCAAAAAGGTATCGATACGGGTAAGACCGTATCGGTACGGGTACTTTGAAAACACAAGTTTGGCTATTAAAAACATGAAAAATCTTTGCCAAAAGCCTCTTAAAATACCTCAAACATAATTTCAAGTTGTTTGGACTTAAAAACAAGTTTTAAATTCTTTTCAAATTAGTCCAAAATATTTTTCAATTATTATATCAAAACATTAGTTCTACATACCCCCTTGGATGGATCACCCATGATCTCACCACCCTTGGCGTAGTTGTACTCCCTTGGGTAGCTCACTTCCTTTTCCTCGAGAGACATGTCTTGCAATGCTTCTTTCTCTTTGGTTGGAATCTCATTCACCTTTGATGATTCTCCACCATCACTGTTTCAATGATCCCTACATCATCATCATCACAAGAATCCTTCCTCATAAGGAAGTTATCATTGAAAACCACATGAATAGATTCCTCTTCAACTAAAGTTCTTTTGTTAAACACGCGATAGGCTTTAGAGTTTAAAGAGTAACCTAGAAAAATAGCTCCATCACTCTTTGCATCAAATTTACCTAAATTATCTTTTCCATTGTTTAAAACAAAACACTTGCAACTGAAAGGATGAAAATAGCCAATGTTAGGATTTTTAGATTTTAAAATCTCATAAGGAGTTTTCTTTAAAATATGCCTAATCATTACTTAGTGTATAATATAGCAAGCGGTGTTAGTGGCTTCCGCCCAAAAATACTTGGGTAAATTGTTTTCACAAAGCATAGTCCTAGTCATTTCTTCTAAAGTTCTATTTTTCCTCTCAACTACCTTGTTTTGTTGAGGAGTGCGAGGAGCCGAAAAATTATGGCTAATCTCATTTTTATTACAAAAATCATCAAAACCCATATTTTGAAATTCGGTTCCATGATCACTTCTAAGATGGGAAATTTTAAGTTTAAGATCATTTTGGTTATTTTTGAAAATGTGATGAAGTTTTCTAAAGCCTCATCTTTGGTGCTTAAAAAGAGAACCCAAGTATACCTAGAGTAATCATCAACAAGCACAAATGCATATGATTTTCCACCAAAGCTAGTAGTCCTAATTGGCCCAAAGAGATCCATATGTATCAATTGCAAACACCTACTTGTGAAACATCATTAATGGACTTTAAAGAGTCTCTAAGTTGTTTACCTTTAGTACATGCATCACAAAATTTATCTAATGAGAACTTGAGCTTAGGTAGGCCTCTAACTAGATTAAGGGAAACTAATTTTTCCAAAACGGTAATGCTAGCATGTCCTAGTTTCCTATGTCATAACAATGCATCATTTTCATTTTGTGCAACTAAGCATGCATGGGATATATGAATGTCATCTAGATGCACCATGTAAATATTGTCTATGCGATGACCAATGAGCATTGTTTTGTTAGATTTAATGTCAACTATTCTACACCCATTTACATCAAACATGACATTAAGCTCTTTATCACATAGTTGACTTATGCTCAACAAGTTATGTTTTAGACCATTGACATACAAGACATTTTCAATAAGTATAGAAGAGTGATTACCTATGGAGCCAATACTTTCAATGTGGCCTTTGGAGTTGTCACCAAATGTTACTACTCCTCCACTTTTTGGCTTTAATTCCATGAATCGACTCTTGTCTCCGGTCATGTGCCTCGAGCATCCGCTATCAAGGTACCACGAATTTTGACTTTGTGCTTTGGCCTTGTAGTAATGCCCCCTACAAACAAAGAGATTAAGCTTTGATTTTTGGTACCCAAATCATTTTGGGTCCATGAGTGTTAGCTCCCAAAAGCTTCGTTCCCTTAGGAATCCAAGGTGACATGACATTAATATTATTAGATTTTACAACTTCCTTAGGAACCCATACACTTCTAATCTTTTTAGTTTTAGAATGGTTATTGGAGCCACTTTGTTTGTAATTAAAATTCTTTCTTTTTACAAAGTTGGTTTTGGAACATTCACCTTTTTCAAGCTTTGAAGAACCAACATTTTTGAAAGAATTTTTGAGCTCATTAAGCTCACTCACCAACTTTTGGTGTTCATCATTACATTAAGAAATAAGGTTGTTTAAATCAATGTTTTCTTGTTCAAAGAACTTTAAATCATCTTGTAAGCTTAAAACCTTTTTCTCAAAATCCGAGTTAGTTTTAGAGAGTAAATCGTTTTAAGCTTTTAAATCCGAAATGACTTTTTTGTTTTCAAAACGGACTCCTTATATTTCTCTACTAACTCATCATATGCATCATACAATTCATCAAATGTAAAATCAAAGCAAGATGAGCTAGAGGTTACCATAGAATCCTCCTCAAGAGCCATGAGGAAAAGGTTGGCCACTTCATGTTCCTCATCCTCGGATGACTCCTCATCACTCCAAGTAGCAAGCTTGGCTTGGAGCTTCTTCGTTTTTTCAAAGCCCTTCTTCTTGAGTTAAGGGCAATCAGAACGAATATGACCCGGCTTCTTGCACTCAAAGCAAATGATGGGATCCATTTCTTCTTCATTGCTTTTGTTATTGAAGTCCATCTTTCTTTGAAATTTCCTCCCTCTGTTAGACTTCATGAACCGTGAGAATCGTTTGGCTATCATTGCCAACTCCTCAAAGTCTTCCTCCTCACTAGAAGAGCTCTCCAATTGTATAGAGGCTTTGAGAGCAACTATTAGCTTCTTCTTCTTTTCCACCTCATGCTTCTCTATTCTTCTTTTCTTCTTCTCTTCCCTGTTTCATAATCTCATGAGTAAGGAGAGAAACAACGAGCTCATCAAGCTTTAATGTCTTCAAATTCTTAGCTTCAATGACGGTCGTTCTTTTACAATCTCAAGACTTCGGGAGAGAATATAGAAGCTTCCTTACTAGCTTGTCTTCGGGAATTACTTCACCGAATCTTTTAAGACCATTGACGATGATCGAAAAATCGATTAAACATCTTTGAGACGCTCTCATCGGGGTCCATCTTGAAATTTTCATAACTCAAATTTAGTAACCCGATCTTCGTCTCCTTCACGTCGTTAGTACCTTCATAAGTTGTCTCAAGAGTGTCCAACACTTCTTTCGCGCTATCAATTGAAGAAACCTTAGAGTAGATATCCAGACCAAGTGCACAAAATATGATGTGTATAGCTTTGTCGTTGACTTGGATCCTTTGTCTATCTTCCTCGGTTATCTACGACTTCACCTTAGGAAGAAGTCTTCCTTCATCATTTCTTTTTACCGGAATGAAAGGCTCTTCTTCCACTACATCCCAAACCATGTAGTCGGTAGACTTGATGAAGAGACGCATCATATTCTTCCAATATGGGTAGTTGTCCCCATTGAAGAAAGGTGATTTAGTGGTGGATTGAGACTCGTAAAGGTTGGAGGTTGAGGTAGATTTCATGACTTGACTTTAGACTTGATCACACTCTTCTAGGATCTCCTCTTGTGGTTGTTAATCCTTCAAAAGAGGTAGGCTCTGATACCAATTGTTGAGTGGATCGCTGAATCGATTTAAGCCAACAGAGGGTGAATTGGAGTTTTAAGATGTTTGGTAGTGAAGTGGTAAAATAAAAATTCAAGACAAGGCACTTACAGTGGTTCAAGTTCCAATTGAACTCTACATCCACTACCTTAGCTCCCACTAAGGATTTTCCAACAACTCCACTAGTTGATCTTCCACTTTTCTAGGCTTAGGAGGAAACCTTTACACAATAGGCCAATTTTCTACACAAAATTGACCAAACCCTCTCACAAGGTTACAAAGAAGATTAAGACAAATAAAAAGTATCTCTCAATACAAATGTTTCCCACTTACAAGCACTCAACCCAATTGAATAAAAAAGATAGGAATTACAAAGAATCAGAATTGAGGTTTTTACAAAGATATGGAAATTTTGCACTAGAGCTTGAATTTGATGTTGGAATGTTTCTCTTAGGATCAATAGTTGTTGCTATTTGTTTTTGGAATCCCTTTATACCTTCTCATTCAATTATAGCTGTTGGGGTTGCTGCAAGCATAAATATAGCCGCTGGAATGCAATCTTCCCACCATAAATACACTTCTGCAACTACCTGTTTCGAAACACATGTACCTAATTCGAAACAGACCAAAATAGAAATAGTCGTTGGGGTGTAATTAAGAGACCGTGTCGAAACGGATACGATCATTTTGATACACTAAGAGCTCGTTTCGAAACGTGCTTGATGTTGTTTCGAAACATTTTGCCACTGTCAAAACCTGTATCGAAACGTGCTTAACTCGTTTCGATACACCTACCGTTTTCTGAAAATCATATATAAAATTGCAACGATCATATTTTTGAATCCAACTTTGAAAATCGTTTCAAAACGTTTGAGGTCGTTTCGATACTGTCATATTGAAACGGTTCAACCTGTTACGTTGTTCTTCCTTCGTTTCGAAACATAGGGTTATGTTCTGATACACCCGTATCGAAACGGGTAGGCTTGTTCCGAAATGCCTAAGGGCCGTTTCGAAACGGTGACTCGAAAATCACTGTTTTTACTTGGAAAACACTTAGAAACATTTGTATAACATTTGGTTTTGACTTAACCATTTTACTTAAAAGTTTTGAGGACTTAAAAATTTATTTTCTCCTTTTCAATTTAGTCCTTAAATTCTTTGTTATATAAAAATCAATTATTTGGTTTTACATGTTTTTTTTTAATTTTTTTAAAACATTATTGTCATGTGTCATTTTATAATAGGGCCACATGTCCCTTTACCTGACAAAATAACGACGTTAGGGGTTGGGCACTTTGAATGACGGAATAAAACTTCAGGGGGGCACATTGAACGTTGTAAAAGTTCAGACCCCACATTGACAAATTTTGTAAAGTATTGGGGGCATTTGTGCCATCATCCCTTTATTTTATTATATTTATTATATTTTATTTTTAATATTATTTTTGAAATTTTATTCAATTTTTTAAAAAAATAAAGAGGTTGATGTGGCTCGATATTATTAGTTAAGAAATTTTTTGTTAACAATGTTAATATTTGCAATACTTTAGATAACGATACAAACTTTAGGGAGGAAAAGAGCCAAAAAAATACATTAGGTACCAAGTTAAAAAGGTGGCAAACGTTAGGGGTCAAATTATGCATTAAGCCATTTATATTTACATGATGTTTCTAAACAAAATAAATAATGTTTATATATAAGGAAGAGAGTGAGTGAAGAACACGCGATAGAGTATAGGAGAGACTTATTATTATTAATAGGGAAAACTACATATTTAGTACTCTAACTATGTTTGTGTTACTATTTTGGTACCTCAATTAATATTTTTGGTAAAATGGTGTCTAACGTTGTGTTTTTGTTTTATTTTGGTACCTTCGCTGTTTAAACTTAACGAAAATGGTGACATGGCTTGGGTTAGTAACAATTTTTGTCCAAAAACTTATACAATCTATCAATTTAGTCTAAAACTCTATCAATTTAAACATTATTTTAATTTTTTTATTAAAATTGTAAATTTTCCATCTTTCTTCTTCTTCTTCTTCTTCTTCTTCTAGTCGAGCACTTTTTGGGTTTTGGAGTTTAAAAAATACGCTAGGGATAATTAAATTTTTAGGATTTGGGGATCAATGGGGGCTGATGCGAGGTCCATTAGAGGACTCAAACTCCATGATCGGGATACCGACAAGAATACGAGGGCGTTGGAAAGGGATGAGACAAAATTCTATCAAAATTAAGATGATGTTTTAAATCGATGTGTTTTAGATTAAATTGATAATATATATAAGTGTTTTGGACTAAAAATATGATTATATCAATCCACGTCATCATCTCCGTTAGTTTTAACGGCTGAGGTACCAAAACATAAAAACATAACGTTAAATGCCATTTTACAAAAATAATAGTTGAGTACCAAAATAGTAACACGGGCAAAGTTAGAATACTATATATGTAATTTTCACTTCTTCTTCTTCTTCTTCTTCTTATTATTATTATTATTATTATTATTATTGAATATTACAAGAGTTACTGAGAGAAAGGAGAGAGGATGTTTTAATTTAAGTTGGTCGTGGGCTAAAATTGTAAATTTCTAACCAATCAAAGAATAGCCGATTTCTCCTGATGCTAACAGTATTTTGCTTAAGATCAAAAAGAAGGGAAACAAAAAACAGTATTTTGCTTTCCTGCCTGTTTCTCCGAACCTCACTCTCTTTCCCCGATTCTTCCCTTTTTCAGCATACCGTACTTTGTGTATATTTTTTGAAAACCCTAAGCCCACTGATGCCGCCTACTGCGGAGGTCCGCCACGTCGATTTAAGGATCTGGCGAGCTTGCGCTGGCTCCTCCGTTCGAATCCCTATTGTTAACTCCAGAGTTTACTACTTTCCTGAAGGACACGTGGAACAATCCTGCGGCTCGGCGCCGTTACTGTCTTCTCTCGTACTCTCCAGGCCTGCAATCGCTTGCGTCATCTCCGACGTTCATTGCCTTGCCGATCCCATAACTGACGAAGTCTTCGTGAAACTCTTCCTCGTCCCTGTCGGACCTTCTAGACTTCCCAATCAATTTCTTGACATTAATGATGAAGTTGAAGATTCTGATAAGATCGTGTCGTTTGCCAAGATTTTAACGCCGTCCGATGCTAACAATGGTGGCGGATTCTCGGTTCCGCGGTTTTGCGCCGACTCTATTTTCCCGCCTCTCGACTACAATGCTGACCCACCGGTTCAGACTCTCTCTGCCACCGACGTTCGCGGCGGGACTTGGGAGTTTCGCCACATTTACCGAGGAACGCCGCGTCGGCATCTGCTCACTACTGGATGGAGCAAATTCGTTAATCAAAAGAAGCTCATCGCCGGAGATTCTGTTGTCTTCATGAGGGACGGAAATGGGAAAATGTTTATTGGAGTCCGTCGGGCCATGAAGAAAGGAGAGGATGGAGGTGATTCTGGGAGGTGGAGAGAGCCAAGTGACGGAGGTGCAATGAAAGGGGAAGGAAGGGGGAGAATGACTTCCGAGGCGGTTGCAGAAGCAGCGGAGAGGGCCGTGAAGGGGTTGCCATTCGAGGTTGTGTACTATCCTCGGCCTGGTTGTACCGATTTCGTGGTGAGAGCGGAGTTGGTGGAGGCTGGACTCAGTATATACTGGTCTGCTGGGACCAGAGTGAAGATGGCAGTTGAAACGGATGATTCCTCGAGAATGTCGTGCTTTCAAGGGACTGTTATTTCTGCTGCTTCGTTGGATACTGGCCCCTGGATTCCTTCTCCTTGGCGAATGCTTCTGGTAAAAATGCTTTGGACTCGGTTTGAATTTTGGTTGTTAAATAGAATGCATTTTGCTGATAACGTCAACGTTAACAATTTATTGGTGATTAATCCAGAAGGAACTCAGTTTTCTATACGATTATAAACAGCGACTTCAAATTTGATCAGTCAAAATGCGTATTTAGAACAAGTTTTGATGTTATATTGATGGAGCGAGGAATAGCAGCAGGCTGCATTTTACTTTAGTATACCTCAATTTTTGCTTATTTTCCTATAATTCTCTATCTTGAGGTTCTCACAATCATTAATTTACCCTTTTCATGAGATTGGAGATACAGAAACCAGAAAAAATGTATAATAAATCTTCGAGTTAGTCTCCGTAGAAAGTTAGCCAAGGTTCAAAGTTAGGGTGGTGCAATTTAGATTTTTAGTAATTTAGATTGGGAATGATTTGCATCAATTTCGTTCTTTTCTTACAGGCTGTGTTTGACTTCTGAGTGGCTTCTCAACTGAGTTGTGAGTGACCTTTTATGTAATGGTTTCTCCTTAGGGGTAACACGTTATATATTTGTCTTGATATTTATTGTGCGCAAATCTAAAATTACTTTATATTTCTTAATAGAATAAAGTGCTTATGTTTTCAACTTTGAGCCACTTGATTAACAAGATAAATACAGTTTAATAACTTCAGTTTGCATCAATTTTGCAATTTTTAGTTGTGATGCTTGGTTGAAATGTATCTTGTGGTACTGTCTATGTCATCCGATGCTTCTTAGTAGGGAACAGGTGAACTTTTGGTGCTTTGATAGAGGTCCGGTTTCATCTTCACTTTCATCCATGTGTTTGTCTAGTAATACTAATAATGGTGGAATAGTTTGTTCTTAGTTTTATGTTTTCTCTATTTCGGAGGCTGCATTTTGGGGGTTGAGTTTTGTGCTAGGATGTGGTTTATTTAATCTTTCATTTAGGTATTTGAGAGGCATTAGGTTTTTACCCATTTTGCTACGTATAAAATATCTTCCTCTTTAACTTGGCTGATTCACGGTTTCATTATATTTATATCATTAGGTTGCATGGGATGACCCTGATGTTCTCCAGAATGCAAGGAGAGTGAGCCCATGGCAAATCGAAATTGCTTCCTCCTTACCCCTTCATTCCTCGTTTCCCTTGGCAAAGAAGTCCAAGCTTGCTCAGGAGTTTGGGCTGGCTGATTCGGAGGGAGAGATCTTCTTCCCTATTACAGGGTTAACCAATTCAACAATGAGGTACACGAATCCGTCACTGTTGAATTACAATTGTTTTCCTGCTGGCATGCAGGGAGCCAGGCAAAATCATTTTCACGTGCAAGGTTCAACCAACTATGTGAGTGAGAATACACCAATGATGTCCACTGATAGTTTCTCTAGCAACTATTTGGTACCCAAGTTGAATAGGATATCCACTGAGCTTAACATTGGAAGTTCACAGTCCAATAACCTGTCACCAGATAGCCAGAGTAGCATGGTTTCGTTCGACACAGAATTTACTGAAAATGTTTGCTGCAGCTCGAGCAAAGTAGGTGTTAGTTCGTTTCAATTGTTTGGCCAGATAATTCATCCTGTTGGAAGCATATTTGGTAATGTTGATAGCTTGGAAGATGATAGTTGTAAAAGATATGATGAGGCTGTGTGTGAAAAGAACACATTAGATCTTTCTTCAGCTTATGGCTTTTCGAAGCTGCTTAACAGGATAGACTAGACGTCCAATGCGAGAGAGCTTCGGCTTTCAAAGGTTTTTCTTTGTGAATGTGCCCACGTCATGCAAACGAGTAACTGTTTAGGTATTTTTTTTCTCTGATTGGATTTCACAAGTTATCGTTCTACTGTTTGGATGCATAAATGTGTTGTCTCTATTGTCTAAGTTTTAGCAATTTCTTTTCCTTTTATATTATATGTAACATTACATGATGTACATTTGTGTGGTCCTGGACTTATAAAGCTTTAGGGTGCGTTTGGTTCCAGAGAATGAAGTCATTTTTTATTTTTATTTTCTTGGAAAATAAAAAAATAAAGAAAATTTGTTTAGTTGTAAAAATAGAAAATAACTTTTAGAAAATTAAAACAAAAAAAAAAAAAGTTATGGGTTCTTCCCTTGGTTCCACTCTTGGTCATCCGTCACAATCAAGTTTGAAACCAAAGCATCAGTAAATAGGGGAGGTCTCATAGCATTTCAATAGTCTCAACCCCATCCATCAAACTTCTCCAAGCCCAAGATACATTCTGACAATTCGAAGCAGAGAACACATCTCCATTCGGAAAATAAAGTCCCCTCATAATTCTGGCAATAAAGGAGTTTTATTCTCTACTTTAGATTCTTAGGTACTTGTGCTGCTGTGTTTATTGGTTTCATGAGTTGGTGTATTCTGGAATATTTGGATTGGTTAGTGTTGTGTTTTGTATTATTGTACCAGATTTTTCTTTCATTTAGATTTAAAGAAGTTTTTAATGAGGCTCTCAACCAAGTTAAGCTTGTATGATCATATCATTAATAAATCATACTTATCGATAAAAAAAAAAGTAAATTATATAACAAGTATAATTTAATAAAAATATATTCTAGGTAATTTTACATTATATTAATCAATAAAATTTTAAATTATCTACAAATAAGCCAAATAGTATTATGTAACATGTTCGAAATATATGTACTTTTTTACATTTCGATAATCTTATAATTGAAAACATTATTTCATTTCGTCAACCAAACATTTATGCTACTATTGAGCTAAAACCATCCATTAAAATCATCTATTACAAAACTCAATGATATACAACTACTCTACTTTACTTCATGCTAATCATAAACATAAGCATGTAAGCTAGTACGAGCAATAAGGAGACTGTGGAGCCCGATATCTTCAACCGGATTGCTTGCCAAGTGATGGAGAAGAGTTTTCTTGGGTGATGGTGGTGGAAGCAAAAAGATAAAAAAAAATAGACACAAGATTTAGAGTGATTCAGCTTTCTAATTAAAGCCCACATCTACCACCTTAGCTTTCCCACTAAGGATTTCAACAATTCACTAAGAATTCTTCATCTTTTCAAGGCTTAGGGGGCAACCCTTTACAACCTAGACTCACTCACCAAGCCTAGCATCCAAAGCTCACAAACAAGAGAATAATTAGCAAAGTAAAATCCCTCTCTAAAGGTGTTTGTTTGCACTCTAAAGCTCTCACTCAAATCCTAATACACTTGAGCATAAATTGGCAACTGAGCTCACAAGTGTTTGTCTATACAAGAATGTACAATTTGAGCACTAACACATGATTTAATCAAATGAATGTTGACTTGAGGATTATTAGTTGTTACAAGGTGCTTGAAGGGTCCTTTTATCTTCCCAAATGTGATTCTAACCGTTGGTGACTGTTGGGATGAATTGCAGCCGTTGGAGTCTTTATTTCCCGCATTAAATGCTATTCTGGGCAGGTTGGTATCGGTACGCGTGTACCTGTATCAGTATGCCTTTCTTTGGGAAATAGTCGTTAGGCTATGAACAACCTTGGTGTATTGATACACTTGGTAGGTGTATCGGTACGACCCTGTTTGAAAATAGATGTTGGGGCCGTTTAAAAATAGTCGTTGGGGGATTATGAAAACAAGGATCAGTACGCGTATATGCGTATTGGTATGACCCTCATCTGTATCTGTATGACAAAGCCTGTACCGGCACGGGTTTTGGCTACTGGAATTTTACTGTAGCTGAAACCCTAAAAGGTATCGATCGTGTCAGTACATCACTGAAGAAAACTCAGGTTTAGCTCTTTGAAAATGTGTTTAAGCCTTTCCAAATCCTTATAAAACCCATCAAACATATTTTCAAGTTGTTTGGACTTAAAATTATTTTTGAAATCTTTTCAATTTAGTCCAAAACTATTTTTCAATTATTATGTCAAAACAAATATCCTAACAATCTCCCCTTTTTGATATAATAAAACCAACTTGAAAAAATTATTTTTGAGATTGCTCCCCCTTAGGAAAGTAATTTTTTTAATAAGAGATTATAGATTCAAAAAGTTTAAAGCTCCCCCTTATTCACTTGAAAATTCATTTTTCAAGACATTCTCCCCATTTTTGTTTTATCAAAAATGATTCAAACTAAGTTTGAAAACTTTTAAAGGCCATAACAATGGAGATTTTAAAACAAATTTTGACAAAAATAAGAAATTTGTTTTAAAAAATAGGTTCCCCTTACTCAAGCATCAAACAAATTGTTAGTCCAACAGTTCATGATTAACTAGTTGAATTAAAATAAATAAAATAAATTAAAACAAATAAATGCAACTAACATTTTAATACTTGAAAAAAAGGTAGGGTGTGAAGCCTTCCTTATTCAAGTGATCTTCCTTGTGTGTATAGAGCCCCCCTTAATTTTATTGTTTATTGACCATGCTCCATCACACCTAAAACAAGAAAATCAGGTAATTTTTGGTATCCAAATTGCTTTGGATCCATAGGCATTAGTAGAACAAACTTTAGTCCCCTTTGAAATCCATTTTATAATTTTATCATTTTTATTTGAAGTCATTAGTCCTTTTGGGACCCAAATACTTCTAAAAAATTTACTATTCAAAAATCTAGGGGCACTAGACTGTCTTTGATAAAAGTTTGATTTTTTCAAAATTGTTTTTATTTTCATGTTCTTAAAAATCAAAGCTTTTTCCTTCTTAAGACCATCCATCTCTTTTTGATGATTTTTTTCTCTCTAAAATTTGAAGCAATTTTGTAAATTTAAGACTTTGCGTTCAAAATCCTTAAATTTTGCTTCAAACTCTAATTTGGTTTTAAAAAGCAAATCATTTTCAGTTTTCAATTTTGAAATCAATTTTTTGTTTTTCAAAAATGAAGCATTGAATTCAAGAATCATTTTATCATAGGCTTCTTGTAACTCATCAAATGAATAAGAATTTGAACTAGATGAGTTATGTAACCCCCTCGACCCGGTCTGTGCGAAAGACCGAACTGAACGAGTCACACCGGGAATATGGAAGTAAACGGGGAAGTTTACCTCAATAAACGATCCTATTTTTTGTTTTATATTTTCTAGAGGCTCCTTAATACCTTAAGTGATAAACATCGCAGCGGAACAATTCACAACTTGACCCGACAACGTTTAGGGACTTAATTGGATATAGATATATTTTAGGGACCATTTTGTAATTTCATCAATTTATAGGGACTTCTTCACTTCTTAATTTACCAACCTTTAATTAGTCACATTGATGCCTCTCTGTCAAATCTCAGCTCAAAACATTCATCCAAACTCATTTAATTGCATCCACAACAATTAGGGACTAAAACGTAAAGAAATAGATCTTCAGAAGATTCTAATGACCAACTTAACAACTGGGTGTTTCGGTATAGGTTGCCCTGTATCGGAACAGGGTCAAGCGTCTTGAAGCTCAGTCTCATATCGAAACACCCTCAATGGTGTTTCAGAACATGGGATTCCAGTAGCAAAATGTTCCGAAACACCCCTTCCATATTTCGAAACCCTCAAGCCACTTTAGGCTCACCGTTTCGGTAAAGCCTTAGGTGTACCGAAACACCTGGGCTTGTAATGACACTTTTTGCTAGTTTTTCACACTTTGATGCATTCATACTCAATCCAACATGCATACAGCATATTTAAACAACAATACTCAATCATTCATGGCATATTCATCATCATGACATGAGCATTTGCATCAAGGATAAACTATAGGCATGCAACCTATTCTCAAACCAAAACAAAACACCAAAGTGAAAAGTAAAGCATAAACCAAATACAAAGGCCATTTACAAGTCTAAAATAGTAAACCAAACTTGCTCAAAAGGGAGTTTACATAAATCTCCCAACAACACAACGAATCCCCATTGCCCCTATTATGTATAGTCTAAACCGAAACATACATTCTCAAATGAAGTCTCTTGTGATCCCTTACTTCTTCCTGCCTCCAAAACCTCAATTATCTGCATTGATGGACAAATGAGAGCGTAAGCACACAAGGCTTAGTGAGGAGACTCAAAAACAAAACACCATCAATGCATGAAAACAAATTTTCAAGTCCACATTGAAATCTCATTTCAATTTACTAAAACATCATTTGGAAACCATCATGCCCTTTTAAAACCATGCACTCTCCTTAGGAAAATACCAACATTTGAAACCTCATGCTACATGTATAATGAATCATCAACAAGATCCAATTCCACACTCAATTGAAGCCTTCCCATGCATAGCTACTATATGCAAAGCTTAAAAAGTAAAACATGCATAAACCATCTCATGATACATCATAAAGTATATTGGCTTACAAGTGATCATATAAAAAGTTCTCAACTCAAAACCACATATCTGATACACATATTCAATAAGTGTCTACTCGACACTTCAAGCCATCTTAACCGGAATTGGTACATTCACAACCATAGGTACTATGTCAACCGGGTACAATTACAACCCATAGGGACACCAACCCTATCATCGGTTAGATGCTTAATATAGAGCGTTTGAGTGTTCTCTAAATATGAGCGCAAGTGCAAAATCTTGTCAAGTTATAGTATAAAAGATATCGTCTCCCACAAGGATTGGACATCTTATTCGAATTGTAATTCCTGCACAAAGAAAATTAAATGCACAAGTAAGTTTAGTTTATAAAAGAATTGAAAGTAAATAAAACACAAGTAATTGATAGAAAGGATCATGATGATAGAATGGGTTAGATTATGCTGCTCCCTAGTGTGAAACTGCGCTGAATAGGTTAAGATGCTTTGCACTGCCAGACTTTGTTGCCTCGGCGGGAGATGGCAGATTGGCTGCTCTGACGCTTTTGCTGCCTCAGCAGTGGAATAGACAATTAGCTCGGCGAAAAACTCGGCAGACTTTCAAGGCTCGGCAGAACACTTCGATATTGATCCCGCTTATGCCTAAGTCAAAATACTGTTGTTGCCCACTGCAGATGATACCCGTCACGACGTGAATCTTGCAAAGACATCAACCTTGGTTCGTCCTCTTTTAGCCGCCTTAAACCCGCACCTATGTCTAGGCCGAATTGATCAACACCTGATTAGGATGAGGACCGTACTTATCCCTTTCGTGAGTTTGACTCTCTCGATACCGAACAAATGGATAGTTAACAACTAATCTTTCGAACTTAATTGAAAACTATGAAGAGCGTGGAATAAGAAAACCTTGAAGTTTTATTGCAAAAACAAACTTAATTCCTAAAAAATCGTTCTCACACTAGTTTACAACATAACCCAAACCCAAAAGAGAATTTAGAACATAATGACGGTAAGAAAACCTAAACTATGCCTAAGGGAAAACCTAAATTCTCTACAATTACAAACTATGTCGAGTATATATAGGTATTAGCTAGGCCAAGTCCTCCTTGGAGTAGAAGTCTTCGAAGTAGCTTTTGCATTAAATGCAACCTTTAATTCTGACTTCTTTGAGTTGAATGTGGACTTCTTCTCGTTGCCTTGCACCATAAGTTATCTTGATCTCCTGCTTTAGCAGCTCTGTCCGCTGCTCTAGGTGTTAGAAAATTGTGTGGATGGCATCTTTGGAATCAGGATTTTCTGCTCTACAGATTGCACTCCAATTCTCCAATTCCTTAGCTTGCTGCTCTAGGTGGCAGGTATGGCGGCGGCAGTTACTCAACAACACTTCTCTTTGTTTGGAACTGCATCAGTACAGCTCCCTGGTCTGCTGCCTCTGCATCCTCTCCTCTGGTCTATCCTCCTCCTGATCATTCTTCTCCCATGCTACCGCGGCGGGTTCCAGTGGCACCCTGCTGTCGCGGCGGGTTCTGGCGGCACCCTGCTGCCGCGACAGATTCTGACGGGCAATTTTTCTGCATGCACCAAATTACATACCAAAACAACACATTTTCCACAAAATACACTAAAATATGAAATCAAGCTTAACGGTGAAGGAAATTATGAGAATATGCATTAATGCCTAATTATGTAACTAAAATGTGCCTAAGTCTAACAATAATATGAGTAAAAAGGGTAAATAAAATAAGACTTTTAGACTCTTTACACTTAACCACTAACGAGAGACGAGACACCAACCTCCTCGATCGTTAGGGTACTTGGACGGAGACATGGGACACTAACCCCTCGACATCCAAGGCAACTTTTTATAGTGCACTCAATCCTATAGCCGGCTAACTATATCGGATATCATTTATAAACCATTTTCACAACATCACTTGCCAATATAATTCACATTTAATACATACCTCTATTTTCAAAGCATCATCATTAAATCACATTTTCAACCATTAAACCATGCTTAAAATGTACAATTATAAGACATATACTTACAAGGATCACTTACCATGTAAATCCTTCAACATCACATCATTAAAAATAGTAATCACAACCTTAAAACATGCTTTAAAAGTAGGTAAATCCATTAAACCAAAATAGCGCATAAATCATCACATAATAGCACAATCGAGAGAGAAATTACTTTGACTTATTTCCAAACTTAGTTAAGCGTTTTTTAAGCTCACCACTAAGTTCCCAAATCATCTTTTAAAGATTTTCAAAACTGAAATTCACGTTCTCACTCACCGACACGCGAAACCTTGACTAGCCGACGCGAAACCAAGCGTCTGAAGCTCACGAAACTCCACCGATTGCTTTTGATACATTATCCCCTGTTTATACCACATAAAACATAGGATTAATGCATCTAAATGCATTAAAATCTCTAGCAAACAAACCTACCACATTGCTCTACCCAAAAACACCAAAACGCATATCTGAAACAACCGAAAACACCTTCGTTTGCACTACAAACTCAACCCAGCCAAAACCTAACACTCCCATCCATTTTTAATCATCAATTAACATCCAGAATCAACCTATTTGCATCCTTATACCTCCAACAACCCCAATTTCACTTAAACACCACAAAACCCCAAATCTACTAACCTAAACAACTAGAGATCCAACTTGTTTCGAGATTAATATAACCAAACCATTATTTTAACATTATTAAACACCCAAAACATGATTAATATCAAGCATAACTCAGCCAAATTAGATCCAATATGAAAATCATCAATCGTAAACTCATTCTCCTTACGCTTTATATCTGCGTAAGACTTTTGACGATCCGATACTGCCTTCAACCGTTCACAAACAAGATTTATGTTCTCCGTCGTTTCTTTAAGAAAATATTGCAAAGAAACTAACTATTGCCCCGCCTCCGCCCAACAAAGAGGCGTCTTACACCTTCTACCATACAAGGCTTCATACGGAGCCATTTGTATACTCACTTAATAGCTATTATTATAAGCAAACTCCACCGGAGGCAACTATTTCTCCCAAGAACCTTGGAAATCTATGACGCAACACCTCAACATATCCTCTAGCACTTGGATAACTCGCTCAGACTGTCCATCCGTCTTAGGATGATACGAGGTACTGAAGTTAAGCCATGTACCCAAAGCTTGATGCAAACACTCTCAAAACCTTGTTGTAAACCTCATATCTCTATCTGAAACTATGGATTTAGGTATACCATGCAAACACACTATCTCAACAATGCACAACTCTACCAACTTATCCAACGTATATGTAGTATCCACAACTATGAAGTGCGCACACATCATAAGACGGTCTACAATCACCCAAATAAAGTTCTTCTTCGACGGGGTCAAAGGCAAACCATACACGAAATCTATCGCAATCCTCTCCCATTTCCATTCCGGTATCTTCAAAGGTTGCAACAGCCCGGAAGGAAATTGATGCTTAACATTCACGCATTGACAAACCATACACTTACTCACAAATTCTGCGACATCCTTCTTCAACCCAACCCAATAGTACTCATCCTTTAATCCACGATACATCTTAGTACTACCAAGATGTATATCAAATGGATTGCTATGTGCCTCAGTCAAAATAGTGCGACTCAACTCAACTCAACATCATCTGGCACAACTATTTGACTCTTAAAACATAAAAAACCATCATCATTGAAACAAAAATCTTTTGCATTACCATCCGTTATATCCTGAACATGCGGTACCAACGAATCATCATGCAACTGTTTCTCCTTAATCAACTGAACAAAGGAAGGTTTCACTTGTAACTCAGCTATCAATCCACCATCTCACGATATACTCTACCGACCAAACAACGCCCTTAACTCTACAACCACCTTCCTACTCAAGGCATCGACAACAATATTGGCCTTTCCAAGGTGATACTCTATCGTCAAGTCGAAATCCTTAAGCAACTCCAACCACCTTCGTTGCATAAGATTCAACTCTTTCTGAGACACTAAATACTTAAAGCTCTTATGATCCGTGTAAACCACCCACTTCTCACTGTAAAGGTAATTCCTCCAAATTTTTAAAGCAAACACAACGCGACAAGCTCTAGATCATGGGTAGGATGGTTGCGCTCATGCACCTTCAATTGTCTAGACGCATATGCACAACCTTTCACACCTTGCATCAACACACAACCTAGACCAACATATGATGCATCACTATAGACCACAAACTCCTTACCCGATTCAGGTTGAATCAAGATAGGAGCTTGCGTCAAAGCTTCCTTCAACCTCTCAAAAGCTTGTTGCCTAACACCCATCCACTCAAAGCGAACATTCTTTTGCAACAACTTGGTTAACGGAGTAGCAATCTTAGAGAAACCATCCACAAACCTTCGATTGTAACCTACCAGACCAAGGAAACTACAAACTTCCGTCACCGATTTAGGCGTCCCAATTCATCACCGCCTCAATCTTATATGGATCAACCCGAATACCTTCGGCCGACACCACATATCCAAGAAAGACAACTTCCCTAAGCCAAAACTCACACTTACTTAACTTGGCATAAAGCTGATTTTTCAACAACATTTGCAACACAATCCGCAAATGCTTATCATGATCCTTTTTGGTACGAGAGTACACAAGAATATCATCAATAAACGCAACTACAAATTGATCCAAAAACTCATGAAACACACGATTCATCATATCAATGAATGCAACAGGCGCATTCGTCAAACCAAACAGCATTACCAAGAACTCATAATGCCCGTACCTTGTACGAAAAGTTGTCTTAGGCACATCCACATCCTTTACTTTCAACTGATAATATTCGGATCTCAAATCAATCTTAGAAAACAATGAAGCACCTCAAAACATTGAAGCATCTCAAATCAATCCTTGGCAAATGATACTTGTTCTTAAACGTCATTTTGTTCAATTGTCGATAATCTATACACATATGCATCGTGCCATCTTTTTTCTTCACAAACAAGATCCGTGCACCCCAAGGCAAAACACTAGGCCTAATTAACCCTCGATCAACCAACTCCTGAAGTTGTGTCTTCAACTCATTCAGAGCAATTCAGAAGGGAGCAATAGACATTGGAGTCGTATTTTCATACAACTTTATGCCAAACTCAACCTCTCTATTTGGTGGCAACCCAAACAACTCTTCAGGAAATACATACGTAAATTCACATACCGTACGTAGATCCTGCATACGTACTTCCTTCGATCCTGAATTCATAACATAAGCTAAGAAAGCCTCGCAACCCAACTCCATCAAACGACTCGCTTCAAGAGCCGATACAACATTGGACAAGAATTTCACATTCTCATCCACGATTACCACTTCGTAATCATCAACAAGCTTTAAGGTAACTCATTTAGTTTCGAAATCAGCCACGGTCCTATGCTTCGTTAACCAATCCATCCTAAGGAATACATCAAAACCATAGAAAGGAAACTCCATTAAATCAACCGTAAACACATGACCTTGAACAGATAAAAGAATCTCCTATACAACCTTCTTGTAACAACAATTTCACCAAATGAACTAGTTACTTGCATTCCCTCATTTAACATCTCAACATGAATATCAAGCAAATGTGCATGCTCACTCAAGATGTATAAATGCGTAGAACTAGAATCAATCAAAGATAAAAATGACAAGGATTGCAAAGTGAAAGAACCTGTAATCACATCGGTGTCATTGGGTCCCTCACAATGTGCATACACCCTCGCAGGACCACCACCCTCAGGTTGAACAGCTACAACATGTGCTACAGCTCTTTGACCAAATTCCCCTTACGCTTGAAGTTACTACGACGGTGCCACAGCCTCACTGTGGTGCAACAACTGGTGCTCTAACCTAACCACCTCCAACCAACAACGGACAATCACATCTCAATTGGTTAGCTGAACCACAACTTCAAGAAGCATTGGCCGCCACAGCTGTAGGAGCCTTCACCTCTCGAGCCAAACGAGGACAATCTCGCCTCATATGCCCACGTGATCTACATACCCAACAAGAATTAAAAGTCGATCTAGCCTGAGCACCTTGACCATATGCTCCACGTCCAGACCTTCCTCCGCCTTCCTTCGCGCCAGAGCAAAACTTCTTATCACGATACCTCATATTCTTTCCACCTCTAGGACCAAAATCAGCAGCTCTCTAACCTGAGCTATAACCATCCACACGAGAAGTCAAACCCAGACTCGCCACATATCCTTGGCTCGCGCCACCAACACATAAAAATCTGTCTAATCAGAGGCCAATATAAAATCCTCACCTCCTGCACCAATCCATAACAGAAACGGTCGCAATGATGCATATCGCTCGACATCAACTTAGGGGCATACTGGCTCAAAGAGACAAATTGAACCTCATATTCAACCACATACATACATACTACCTTGAACCAAAGACATAAACTCGTGTTTCTTGTCATCCAAGTATCTAAGTCCTAGATACTTCTTCCTAAATGCAGCTTGGAAAAACTCCCAATCCACCTCATTAGGCTCCATAGCCGCATTAACAATCGTCCACCAACTGTAAGCATCACCTTGCAACAACGAAATAGTGCATCCCAACTTTCGTGCATCATTACACCCCATTTGATCCAAAATCCTGATCGTACTGGCCATCAAAGCCTCTGATGCCTCGGGAGACAAACCACGATACTCAACACCGCCCAAACTACGCAAGATTTCTAACAACAACCTCATTTGCCCAACATCAGGCGCTTGCACTTGCACTCCGGCAGCAAAAGCCTAGAATGCTCCAGTCATTGCCTGAACTAGAGGCGACAAATCACCCAATATAGGCCAAGCTTGCTCACGCTGTCCTTGCTCCTCACCCCCGGGTGGAGACGGTAGAGGAGGTAAATTTCCACTAGGAGGAACCTCGTTCTCCTGATTTCTATGCTCTCTGGCAGAAGCAATTGTACAAGATCACAACTTTCTCCTCGGTCCCATTGTGCTATTATAATTAAGGCATGATAATAAAACAAAACAAAGAAATCAATCTAGCTTCAAGTAAGGATCCAAGACTTCCAATTCAATTTAAAGCACTATAACTATAGTAATAAGATAACGGGTATCCCAATTTCCCCCAAGCATAGCATAAGGCAAACAACATACATATCGCAAATACCATGCATAACAACCAACCAAATTCATCCCATAACATCATCATGCATATAACAATTTACACATACAACACAACCATCATGCATGACATCAATATCATTTAATCATCAACATTATGATTATAACAGTCACCGTGTAAAGCAAACATCATCATTCACTTGGAATCACATTATATCAACTTACCAGTGACTTACCATCATCCCATTCTTTCGAACCTTGGCTCTGATACCACTAAATGTAACCCCCTCAACCCGCTCTAGGAGAAACACCGAACCGAACGAGTCACACATGGAATATTCAAGTAAAGATGGAAGTTTACCTCAATAAACGATCATATTTTTTGTTTTATCTTTTCTAGATGCTCTTTAATACCTTAAGTGATAAACATCACAATGGAACAATTTCCAACGCGACCCGACAATGTTTAGGGACGCCATTGCATACAGACACATTTTAGGGACATTTTTGTAATTTCATCAATTTACATGGACTTCTTCACTTTTTAATTTACCAACCTTTAATTAGTCACATTGCATGCCTCTCTGTCAAATCTCAGCTCAAAACAATTATCCAAGCTAATGTAATTGCATCCACAAAAATTAGGGACTAAAACATAAAGAAAGAGATCTTCAGAAGATTCCAATAAACAACTTAATAGTTGGGTGTTTCAGTACAGTTTGCCTTGTATCGGAACACCCATATCGGAACAGGGTCAAGTGTCTCGAAGCTCAAGATCGTATCGAAACACCCTCAATGATGTTTCGAAACACGAGATTCCAGTAGCAAAATTTTTCGAAACACTCGTTCTCTGTTTTGAAACCCTCAAGCCATTTCAGGCTTACCGTTTTGGTACTGCCTTAGGTGTACCGAAACCCCTGGTCCTGTAATGAAACTTTTTGCTAGTTTTTCACACTTTGATGCATTCATACTCAACCCAACATGCTTCCAACATGCATACAACATATTTAAACATCAATCCTCAATCATTCATGGCATATTCATCATCATGACATGAGCATTGGCAACAAGGATAAACTATAGGCATGCAACCTATTGTCAAACCAAGCAAAACACAAAAGTGCAAAGTAAAGCATAAACCAAATACCAAAGGCTATTTGCAAGTTTAAAACAGTAAACAAAACTTGCTTAAAAGGGAGTTTACTAAAATCACCCAACAACGCAACGGATCCCCCATTGCCCTTATTACATATAGTCTAAACCGAAACATACATTCTCAAATGAAGTCTCTTGCAATCTATTGCTTCTTGCTGCCTCCAAAACCTCAATTATCTGCATTGATGAACAAATGAGAGCGTAATCGCACAAGGCTTATTGAGGAGGCTAAAAAACAAAACACCATCAATGCATAAAAACCATTTTCAAGTTCACATTGAAATCTCATTTCAATTTACTAAAACATCATTTGGAAAGCATCATGCCCTTTTATAACCATGCACTTTTCTTTGGAAAAAAGAAAAATTTGAAACCTCATGCTACATGTATCATGAATCATCAACAAGATCAAATTCCACACTCAATTTAAGCCTTCCCATGCATAGCTACTATATGCAAAGCTTAAAGAGTAAAACATGCATAAACGACATTATGCAAGATAAACCATCTCATAATACATCATCAATTATATTGGCTTACAAGTGATCATATAACAAGTTCTCAACTCAAAACCACATATCGAATGCACGGATTCAACAAGTGTCTACTTGACACTTCAAGCCATCTTAACCGGAATTGGTACATTCACAACCATATGTAAATCCATTAAACCAAAATAGTGCATAAATCATCACATAATAGCACAACCGAGAGAGAAAATCCTTTCACATACTTCTGAACTTAGTTAAGCGTTTCAAGCTCACCACTAAGTTCCCAATTCATCTTTTAAAGCTTTTCAAAACTGAAATTCATGTTCTCACTTACCGACACGTGAAACCTTGACTAGCCGACGCAAAACCAATAGTCCAAAGCTCACTAAACTCCATCGATTGCTTCTGATACATTCTCCCCTATTTATACCACATAGACATAGATGATTAATGCATCTCAATGCATTAAAATCTCCAGCAAACAAACCCACCACGCTGCTCTGCCCAAAATCACCAAAATGTCTATCTGAAACAACCAAAAACACCTTTGATTGCACTACAAACACAACCCAGCCAAAACCTAACACTTCCATCCATTTTTAATCATCAATTAACATCCAAAATCATCTTATTTGCAGCCTTATACTCCCAGCAACCCCAATTTCACTTAAACACCAAAAAAACCCAAATCTACTAACCTAAACAAGTGGGGATCCAACTTGTTTTAGGATTAATATGACCAAATCTTTATTTTAACATTATTCAACATCCAAAACATGATTAAAATAAATCATAACTCATCCAAATCAGATGCAATACAAAAATCATTCAAAATCACCATTTATGCTTGATTTAACCATTTTCATCAAATTAAACATGAAACCTTGTTGAGAAACATTATTAGAGAGCCAAATACTTGCGAATTTCAATAAAGAACCTTGATTAAAGGAGTTGAACGAAAACTACCTCTAATCCTTGCCTATTCCTTCAATTAGCAAGATTTTGTTGAAAACCTTCAAAGATCCTTTGAGATAAATGGAGGAATCACTACGAAAATCATTTGCAAATAAAAAAATTTGGAAAGCTGAAAATCTCTGGAAGTTATTAGAGAAAAGAGATGTTTGGCTGAAGAGAAAATGGAAGTTATGTCAAAAATGAATTTGTGAAAATAAATTCCCTTTTTAATAAAACCCTTTTTAATCTTTTAAAATGAGTCACAATTAAAATGTTCTTAATTAAAGGAATAGCTGATTATTTTTGACTTAGCTCTCTAAAGATTCTAAGATTTGGTCCTCTTTCAAAACAGTCATTTAAAAAACAGTTTTCCATTTTTGAGTTTTAGTTACTAAATCGAAATGTCTATCTTCCAAAAATCATTTTCCAAAATTGGCTTCACCATTCCATAATATATATTTAAAGAGGATTTTAGGATTTTTTCTCATAATTTTATCACATTCCGAACCAAGTTACAAGTTAGAAGTTACCTCACCCTCTTGACGCGACCCGACCTAGATGCACATTATCATCCTAAGTTATAAGACTCGCATTGGAAGAAACATCAATCCACTCATGCATCGATTTGGCATTGAATTGATTAAGAACATGAAATAGGGACCATTTTGTAATTTTAAAAACTACATCGACTTCATTTAAGTTTAAATTACCATCATTTAATTAGTCATGTTACATACTACTGTGTCAAATCTCAGCTCAATTCAGTCACTCAAACTCTTTTAATTACATCAACAACATTCAGGGACTAAAACGTAAAGAAACAGAACCTCAAAAGATTCCAAATAACTAAATAACTTATTAGCGTATCGGTACACTCAACCCTGTATCGATACGCCCTATACCGAAATAGCTTTGGGTGTTTTGATACACGAACCCGTACCAAAACGGTCTTTTAAGCGTATCGATACATGGAATTCCAATAACCAAATTAACCAAGCTTGTTTTGATACACCAAGTCTTGTACCGAAACACCATGCCCATTTCAGACTCACTGTATCGATACAACCTTAGGCGTATCGATACACCTGGGCCTTTAATGTCTCATTTTTTTTGGTTTTCAGTCTTTAATGCAACACAAACCACTTAAACATGCTTCTAACATGAGCAAAACATTTCCAAATATCAATTCTCAACTAAACATGGCATATTCAACAACCTCTCATGGCAATAAGTATCAAAGAGAAAATATAGGCATGCAACCTAGAAACCAAGCCAATCAAGATACCAAAAACCATAGCAAAGCATAAGCCAAATACCAAAGGCCATTTACAAGTCTAAACAACAATATAAACTTGCTCAGATAGAGAGTTTACACAATCTCCAAAAACACAACATATCCCCCATTGCCCTTATTACTTATAGTCTAAACTGAAAATATACTTTCAAGAATGAAATCTCTCTTGATCCCTTGGTTCTTGCTGCCTCCTAAGCTTTAATTCTCTGCATTGATGGATAAGTAGAGCGTAAGCACACAAGGCTTAGTGAGGAGTGTTAAAAAACAAAACACCATCTATACGTTTTAAAACCACTTTCCAAACCACATTGAAATCTCATTTCAATTACTTCAAATCAACATTTGAATCGTAATGCCCTTTAGAAACCATGCACTTAAACCATTCAAAAACCAACATATTAAACCATATGCAACATGTATCATTAAACCACAACAACTCACCTTGCGAACCTCAATTTAAGCCCTCCCATGCATAACATATCATATGCAAAGCTTAAAGAGAAGCCGTGAAAAAATCACATTATACAAACCATGATACACCAACAATTATATTGGCTTGCAAGTGGTCATTAACCAAGTTTCCATTTCCAAAACACAACATTGGATACACGGATTCATAGGTGTTGTCCCAACACTTCATACATTCTCACTAGCATCTCAAGGTTCAAAAACGAAAGCTACCCTCCACCGTTGTGACACCCATGGTGGAGTATTTGGTACACCGTATAAACCCCTCGACACAACTCATCAGTAGATGTATAACCCCACTAATGAGAGACGAGAGACTACACACATTCCTCAATCGTTAGGGTACTTGGATGGAGTATTCGGTACACTGTATAAACCCCTCGACATCCAAGGTGACTTGTTTATAGTGCACTCAACCCTATACTCGGCTAACTATATCCGATAAAATTATCAAAACCATTTCTATACCATCAATTTCCAATATAATTAACATTTAATCATATACCTATATGTTTTCAAAGCATCAACATTAAATCATTTTCCAAAGTATCAAACCATGCTTTAAACCACAAGTATAAAACATATACTTACAAGGATCACTTACCATGTGCATCCTTCAACATCACCTCATTAAAAACACTATATCACATACATTAAACATGCTTTAACAATAGGTAACATGAAATCAAAACCAAGTGCATCAAAACATTTCATAATAGCACAACTGAGAGAGAAAAACTCTTATACTTACTTCCGAACATATACAAGCGTTTCATGCTTAAATCTAAGTTCCCAAAACCACATTTAAAACATTTCAAAGCTTAAATCCACGTTTTCACTCACCGACACACAAAACCTCGATACGCCGGCGAGAAACTAAGTGTCTGAAGATCCCAAAGCTTCACCGGTTGCTTCCGAAACGTTCTCCCCTATTTTAACCACATAATAGTTAAGTGTTATAAATTTCTATTTTTATAACCTTTTTTACTCATAAAATTGCTAGACTTAGGCTCATATTAGTTGCATAATTAGCCATTCATGCATATTTGCATTGTTTCCTTGGTGGTCGAGTTTGACATTATATTCTGCTTAGTTTTTGTGGAATAAGATGCTACCAGGAGTTATTTTTATGTGTGTAGGAGTAGTTGCCAGGATAGCTGCCACGACAATCATCGACAAGAAAGAGTTGCCGCGGCAACCGTCAACAAACTTAAACAAGACAAAGTGGTAGTCGAATTGAAGAGCATAAAAAGCCGGTCTAGTCGTGCTATGTGGCATGAAGAAAGAAGATTAGAGGTTCGAGAAGAGGTCAAGAGAAATAAATCCCAAGAAAATATGAGAAGTTTTAGTTGGATAAAAATATCAAGAGAATTTATATTTCTTTTATTCAATTTAAATCCAACTTAACTTCCTCCTCAAGATAGACTTTGACCTAGCCATCCCTTATAAATATGAAGCCAAGCCGCCCAAGAGGGGGTATGTTCGATTGAGAGAAGAAGCAAGGAGGGGGCTGTTGAAATCTTCATCATCTTTTCTTCTTGTTTTCGTTAGGGTTCATGTTAGGGAAATTTTATTTTGTGTTTCTTTGGAACCTAGCCATGAACTAAATCTAGTTGGATAATATTATTGTGTTTTGTGGTTGTGAGAAACGATTGGATTTTGTTTAGGTAATAGAGTTTGAAATTTTTATTTAGGGTTTGCTCATTCTTGGTTTTTAGTTCTTGTCTGCAAGTGAATTGAGAGAGGATCTCGCGATTTAATCTAATATCGGGAGAGTTAGATTCAAGAAAGGAATGAGTATAGTTTTTATCCAATTCGATGAAGACTAATTCGGCTTAGGAATAAGTTACAAATTTCAACGGCTTAGAGGAGCGCAAGATTGGTTGTTGTTCACCCTTGGTTCATGCTGGGAGGTATTATCAAGGCTTGCACAACCAACTAGTATTTCGACTTAGGGATAAGAAGGAGTCATTGAAGAACGCTTCGCCTAACCTTGAAGTTTGCCGCTTAGTTGCCCAAGCAGTTACCCTGGCAATCCTTGCCCCGACATTGTTATACTAATTGCCCCAGCATAGCTATAATAGTTTCCCTGGAAACACGATTGACATCAATTGCCGCAACAATTGAGTTGCCGTTGCACTCATTTACCAAGACTACCAATCCAACTATCATTCCATAACTCACAATAACCCAACCTATTCTCTCTCATTTGATTACATCTTCTTTTATTTTATTGATCTTAGTTTAGTTGTTAGTTAGAACTCCTACAATCACCTATTTGGGATTTTATTTTACAGTGCGAGATGTTAAATTCCTGAAGTGGCACCAATCCCTATGGAGACGATATCTTTTATACTATAACTTGCGATGTGTACACTTGCACCAATTGCGAAGCACTTATTTACACGCAACAAGTTTTTAGCACCGTTGTCGGGGATTGGCAATAGCAACTTTGTTTTTATTTTCTTGCACTTTGATTTCTTTTTACTTTTATTGTTCAGTTTCTTAAGGGCTAAAAAGATTTAGTTTTGCATTGGTGCATGACAAGGGCAATCCAGCAGCTCCAGACTATCCCCTTGATCCAGAAATTAAACATACTTGTAAGAGACTTAGACAAAGACTGAGAGCAGCAATGGCTGACCCAACTTCTGCCCGAAACGGCAATGTGCATGGAAACAACAACCAGAATGCCGCAGTAGGAGATGGAATAATCATCGCATGGAACCCAACTGTTCGAGATTATTTAGAGGAAGATCTCAACGGACTGATCCCAGGAGTTATCACACCTGAAATTGAAGTTGCTCACTTCGAATTAAAGCCAGTCATGTTCAATATGATCAATACAATTGGTCAATTTGGCGGAACGACGGCTGAAGATGCAAGACAACATCTCAAATCTTTCCTGGAGATTTGCAATTCATTCAAGCTACAAGGACTCCATGAGGATATTTTGAGCCTAAAATTATTCCCCTATTCACTGCGGGATAGGGCAAAAACATGGTTGAATAGTATTCCATCTGGATCAATAGGATATTGTACTGATTTATGTCGTGATTTCCTTGCTCGATTTAACCATACAAATATGGCTGATAAGTTACGTAACGAAATCACTTCTTTTCGGCAGGCAGATGATGAATCCATGTACGAGGCTTGTGAGCGATATAGAGATCTGTTACACAAATGTCCCATACACAGATTCACTGTATGGACACAAGTGATGATGTTTTATAATACAGTAAACATGCCAACATGGATGATGCTGAATGCCTCGGCAAACGACATACTCCTAGACAAGCCACCAGAAGAGGCAATGGAGATTTTGAACAGGCTTGCTAAAAATGAGTATCAGTTCCCGACAGCCAGAAAAGGAGGAGTCAGATGCCATGCCACGATAAACGAGCTTGATTCATCAAATTCAATTGTTATACAATTGGCTACCTTAACCAATTTGGTTAAGAACACGCAACGACCAAGCAACACACAGGAGGTAAATGTAGTAGGTTCCATTTTTGATTTATGTAATGGTAACCATGATTCTTCTGAGTGTCCACAGAACATAGAGTCCAGTTTTTATGTTGGAAGCTACAACCGGAACAACAACACGATGTCCAACACATACAATCCGGCCTGGAAGAAGCATCAAAATTTCTCATGGAGCAATCTTAACAATGCCCTTAACCAGAACAATCAAAATCCTCCAGTAATGGGATTCCAACAAAACATTCCTCGGCAATCGATGCCGCATCAACCGATGTCACAACAACAATCCACCCCATCTAGTTCTTTGGAAAACTTTCTTAATGCTTTCATGTTAAAAACTGAACCTTATACGGCTGAAAATAGTAATTTCATGAAAAAGACTGATGCTTTTATTAGCAAGACCGAGATGAGATTGCAGAATCAAGAGGCAACCTTGAAGTCATTGGAGACTCAAGTTGGGCAATTCGCCCAAAATCTGAATAAAAGTCCACAAGGAGGTTTATCCAGCGATACTGAGGTCGCAAGGGGAATTGGCCATGAGAAGTGCAAGGCAATCACCACTCGAAGTGGCCGACAATTTAAGGAAGCCCAAACCCATTCAACAGAGAACTCTCAACCAAAGAACCAACCCCGTATTCAGGAGGTTAAGTCCAACAACCAAACCCTAGGAAAAACTGGTGAGTTAGAAATTGCCATGGCAAGTACTGATACCTCGGCAACCATAAGAATAGATGCCCCGAGAACACCAATTACTCATGACGCGACAAGTATTGATGCCTTGGCAATGCCATCCATCAAGTTCCAAACCAATGAAAGAATTGAGGACATTCGACTTTCACCCCCATTCCCACAGAGGTTGAAGCGACAAAAGCAAGAGTACCAATTCAAGAAGTTCATCGACATCTTAAAGTAGGTTCACATCAATTTGCCATTGGTTGAAGCAATTGAGAAAATGCTGAATTATGCCAAGTTCCTTAAAGACATAGTCTCTAAGAGGAATAGGCTAGGAGAATTCGAAACAATTGTTGTGACGGAAGGATGCATGGCCATGTTGCATAATTGAATGCCACCTAAGCTAAAAGATCCCGACTATTTTACAATACCATATGCAATCGGAAATCACTATGTCGGGAAGGTGTTGTGCGATCTTGGAGCAAGCATAAACTTAATGCCCAAATCGATTTTCCAGTAGTTGGGAATCGGGAAGGCGAGACCAACAACTGTAATGCTACAGCTTGCAGATAGGTCCTATTTGCATCCAGAGGAAAAAATCGAGGATATACTTGTAAGAGTTGATAAATTTTTTTCCCACTGACTTTATTGTTTTGGATTGTGAAGCAGATGAGAGCGCACCCATTATCCTTGGGAGACCATTCCTAGCAACAGGAAGGACCTTGATCAATATCGAAAGAGGAGAACTCACAATGAGGGTAAATGATCAACAAGTCAAGCTAAATGTTTTCCAATCCCTCAAATAGGCCGATGATCCAGAGGAATGTCAAGTCATCCAAGCCACGATTGAGTTCAATTTTGACGTGGAAGAAATTTACCTTGGAATTTTAATTGCCAATCCAGAAGAGCATGAAGAAGTTGAAGAACCGATCGACGATGAGCTAGAAATGGCAAAATGGATAACAAGTCGAGTAGATACATACTTCGAACTATTGGACTATTCTGGTAAGGAAGGTAAACTCGAAAAACCATCTATTAAGCAACTTCACATTCTTGAGTATAAACCATTTCCAGGGCAATTAAAATATGCTTACCTGGGTACTGAAAACACTTTGCCCATAATTATTTCTTCTAAGTTGCAGAATGAACAAGAAAAGATATTGATTGAAATGTTGACGCTGCACAAAAAAGCAATAGGGTGGACAATTGCCGACTTGAAGGGAATTAGCCCGGCGATATGCATACACGAAATCCTTTTGGAGGATGATAATAAACCGTCAATTGAGGCATAAAGGAGACTTAACCCCGCCATGATGGAAGTCGTGAGAAAAGAAATCATCAAGCGGCTTGATCCCGATATCATCTATCCTATCTTCGACAATACATGGGTAAGTTCGGTACAATGTTTACCGAAAAAGGGAGGCATAACAGTGGTAAGTAATGAAAACATTGAACTTATTCCAACCAGGACTGACTGGTTGTAGAGTTTGCATGGATTACCGTAAGTTGAATAAAGCTTCTAGGAAAGATCACTTTCCATTACCCTTTATTGATCATATGCTTGACTATCTTGCAGGTAAACCCTTTTATTGTTTTCTTGATCGTTATTCAGGTTATAACTAGATTGACATAGCACCGGATGATCAGAAAAAGACCACATTCACATGCCCGTACGACACTTATGCCTTCCGAAGGATGCCGTTTGAATTATGCAATGCCACGACAACCTTCCGAAGATGCATGATGGAAATTTTTTCTGACATGGTTGAAGATTACCTTGAGATCTTCATGGATGATTTCTCGGTGTTTGGAATTGATTTCGACAATTGGCTCGGCAACTTGGAGAAGGTGCTAACGAGATGTGAAAAATCTGATCTAGTACTTAATTGGGAGAAGTGCCATTTTATGGTTGATGAAGGGATTGTGCTCGACCACAAGATTTCATCCAAAGGCATCGAAGTCGATAGAGCCAAGGTGGAAGTAATCGAAAAATCCCCCCACCAAATACAGTCAAGGGAATTCGAAGTTTCCTCGGATATGCAGGTTTTTACAGAAGGTTTATACATAAATTTTCTAAAATTACTATACCCTTGTGTAACTTGCTAGAACATGATAAGGCCTTCTATTTCGATGATTCTTGCACCCAAGCATTCAAAACCCTCAAGGAGAAACTTGCCTCGGCACCCATTGTCGTCCCACCCGATTGGACTTTACATTTCGAGATCATGTGTGATGCAAGTGACTTCGCGGTAGGAGTAGTTTTAGGCCATCAAACAGGTAAAATTTTTCATGTTATTTACTACGCTAGTAAAACTCTTAATGATGCCTAATTGAATTACACCACGACGGAAAAAGAGTTACTAGCCATAGTTTTTGCTTTTGACAAATTTCGCTCCTACTTGATCAGAACCAAGGTAATAGTTCATACTAACCACTCGGCAATTAAGTACATTTTTGCTAAAAAAGATGCCAAACATCGTTTCATTCATTGGATATTACTATTACAAGAGTTTGAAATTGAGATTAAGGACATGAAAGGGATAGAGAATCAGGTTGTCGATCACCTATCACGCTTGGAACACAATGGAGAAGAGGAAACAAAGATGGATATATGCGATACATTCCTAGATGAGCAGAAGTTAGTTGCCTCAACAACTCCCAGTCTGCAAGCCTTTGCAATTCCTGATGATGCGACAACTCATTTCCAAGATGTTGCAACGTTTTGGCATAACCCACAAAGTTGCCACGACATATCACCCACAGACCAACAGGCAAGCCGAAATTTCCAACCGGGAATTAAAGGGTATACTCGAAAAGGTTGTAAATCCCTCTAGGAAGGATTGGTCATTGAGACTTGATGATGCACTTTGGGCATATCACACTGCATTCAAAACACCTTTAGGTATGTCCCCCTTGCGACTTTTCTATGGCAAGACTTTCCATCTATCGGTGGAAATCGAGCACAAGGCGTAATGGGCGATCAAAACTGTGAACATGGATTGGGAAAGTGCCTGGCAAAAGCTTCTGTTGGATCTCAACAAAATAGAAGAATTATGTGCCTTAGCTTACGAAAATGCAAGGATCTACAAGGAGAAAACAAAGCGTTGGCATGACAAGAAGTTGTTGCTGCGACAATTCATGCCTGGGCAATTAGTCCTTCTATTTAATTCTCAGTTAAAACTGTTTCCGGGAAATTGAGATCAAGATGGTCTGGACCATTCGAAGTAGTCAAGCCGTTCTCCCATGATGCTGTGATAATCAAGTCTACCACTGAAGGACATGAATTCAAAGTTAACGAACAAAGATTGAAGCACTACAACGGTGCCCATGTGGAGCGTAACAAGGAAATGGTCACTTTAGGAGATGCATGATCATGCTCTCCTCTAGTATTTTTATTTTTATTTTTGTTTTATTTTTTTATTTTTTATTTTGAATTTAATTTAGGTTTTATTTCATATTTTTATTCCTGGTTATTTTAGAACAGTTCTATTTACTATTGGTTGTTTTCTTTTTAGGCTCTATTGTTTTCTTTGTTTTTCCACATCAAGAACCACAACAGAGTATGCCCCGGAAACTGCCCCAGCACCTACCTTAGCAGATGCCACGACAATGGACACTGAAGATGCTCCAGCAACCAAGAAAGACGATGTCGCGACAACCACTTCCAAGGAAAAAGGTAAAAGTCCAATAATTGAACACAAGAAATCACCTCCAGCCAAGTCCTCCAAAGACAAACGCAAGACCTCCACCACCGAGGAAAATTGAAGAGATGGAGGACGAGAGCGAAGAAGTAGCCCCTACACAGGAACTGACTCCACCACCGACAACTAGAAAGCAACCACCGCGCTCAAGCAAACGACTCAAGAAAACTGCATACCGGAAACTCATTATTAGCGATGACGAGCTCTCAGAGTAAGTCATCGTTTTTCTTCTTTTTAATTTTTTCATTTTTCTCTTCTTTTCTTCATTTTTGCATGCATTGTGGACAATGCCTCACCAGAGTTTGGGGGGAATTGTTTCTCGATTACCCTTCATATTTAGTTGCACTCATCTTTAGTTATAGCAGATAGGTTGCATAGATTGCTTACCATGCCTTTAATTGGATTTAATTTCTTAAGACTTGTTGAATAACTTATGATGAAAACTTGCCACTGCACTTAATTGAAAAAATCCTTTAAATTTTAGGATTGCATGAAAAGAACCTAGAAACTCACTATGATGCTAATTTTTTTTACACAGTTGTGACTTGTTGATTGATAGAAACTTAGTGAACTTAGGTTCCTTAAAATTTTGGGTAAATTGAAAATTAGAAAGAAGTTAATTTCCTTCTAGAGGTGCTCAAAACCGGATCTAGTAGTTAATGCACTTAAAAGAATCGTTAGAGTTGCCCAAAATTGGCTCTAGTGAAAGTAAAAAGAAACACCCTGGAAATTAAATAGATAAAATCCTAATGTTCACATGGAATCTTAAAAATCAACTTCTACACACCTACACACACACACATACACATTGTCACGAGCATTATAGTGTGGTTTCAGGTAATTTTTATGTCATTCAAAAATTCCAAAAGGTGATCATACTTTGTGCCACGGTTCTGAGGTTTGAATTCAAGTTTGAAGCATGTCTTTGATGATTAAAGTCATGGTTTTAGGTAATTTTTAGTTTGCATTGCTTGAGGACAAGAAATAGTTCGAGTTTGGGGGTGTGTTAAGTGTTCAAAAGTTCTATTTTCATAACTCTTTTTACTAATAAAATTGGTATACTTAAGCTTATATTAGTTTCATAATTATCCATTCATGCATATTTGTATTGTTTCCTTGGTGGTCGGGTTTGACTTGATATTCTACTTAGTTTTTGTGGAAAAAGATACTGTCGGGAGTTATTTTTATGTGTGTAGGAGTAGTTGCCAAGACAGCTGCCACGACAATCATCAACAAGAAAGAGATGCTGCACCAAGTTGCTGCGGCAACCGTCGACAAGCTTAAACAAGACAAAGTGATAGTCGAATTGAAGATCATAAAAAGTTGTTCCAGTCGTGCTATGTGGCATGAAGAAAGAAGATTGGAGGTTCGAGAAGAGGTCAAGAGAAATAAATCCCAAGAAAATAGGAGGAGTTTTAGTTGGATAAAAAATCTCAAGAGAATTAATATTTCTTTTATTCAATTTAAATCCAACTTAACTTCCTCCTCAAGATAGACTTTGACCTAGCCCTCCCCTATAAATAAGAAGCCAAGCCACCCAAGAGGGGGCATGTTCGATTGAGAGAAGAAGCAATGAGGTGGCATTCGACATCTTCATCATCTTTTCTTCTTGTTTTCGTCAGGGTTCATGTTAGGGAGATTTTATTTTGCGTTTCTTTGGAACCTAGCCATGAACTAAATCTAGTTGGCTAAGGTTATTGTGTTTTGTTGTTGTGAGAAACTGTTGGATTTTTTTAGGTAATAGAGTTTGCAATTTTTATTCAAGGTTTTCTCATTCTTGGTTTTTAATTCTTGTTTGCGAGTGAATTGAGAGAGGATCTCGCGATTTCATCTAATATCAAGAGAGTTAGATTCAAGAAACGAATGAGTATGGTTTTTGTCTAATTCGATGAAGACTAATTCAACTTAAGAATAAGTTACAAATTTCAACAACTAAGAGGAGCGCAAGATTGGTTGTTGTTCACCCTTGGTTCACGCTGGGAGGTATTATCAAGGCTTGCACAATCAACTAGTAATTTGTTTTAGGGATACGAAGGAATCATTGAAGAACTCTTCGCCGAACCATGAAGTTTGCCGCTTAGTTGTCCAAGCAGTTGACCTGGCAATCCTTGCCCCAGCATTGTTATACTAATGGCCCCGACATAGCTATACGAGTTGTCCTGGCAACTCGATTGGCATCAATTGTTGCATGAATTGAGTTTTCGTTGCACTCATTTACCAAGACGACCTATCCGACTATCACTCCCCAACTCACGATAACTCGGCCTATTCTCTCTCATTTGATTACATCTTCTTTTATTTTATTGCTCTTAGTTTAGTCGTTAGCTAGAAATTCTACAATCACCTATTTGTGTTTTTAGTTTACAGTGCGAGAAGTTAAATTCCCGAAGTAGCACCAATCCATGTGGAGACAATATCTTTCTATACTATAACTTGCGACGTGTACAGTTGCACCAATTGTGAAGCACTTATTTACACGTAACAATAATAACAGAGGATTAGTGCATCCCAATGCAATCAAAACTGCAGTAAGAAATTCCACTACATTGCCTTACCGAAAACTACCAATCGCCTATTTGAAACAACCGAAAACAACATCGATTAACCTCCAAAATTAACCCAACCAAAACCTAACACTTTCAACCATCTTTTACCATTGATTAACATCCAAAAATGTTATCAACCTTATACCTCCATCATTCATAAAACCACAACAACACCACAAAACCCCAATTATAACAACCTAAAAAACTAGAGATTCACATAGTTTCGGGATTACCATGCTTAACCATTTATCTTAGCATTTCTAAATCATGATTAAAATCAAACCTAAACCGAACAAAACAAATCTATTGAGAAAATTACACAAATCCATCAATTAAACCAAATTTCCTTAATTAAAACCTCAAAACTCATTAGACAACATTAATAAAGGATCAAGAACTTGGGAAATTCAGTAAAGATCCTTACATTAGAGGAGAAAAAAGCAGTTCGCCTCTAATGGATACTTTTCCTCCGAATTGGATAGATTTCAATGTAAAAACGAGATTAAAGCAATACGGTTTTGGTAGGAAAACAATAAGAAATCATTTGTAATCAAAAGATTAAAGAAATCAAGAGTTTACCTCAAGATTTTGAATAAGAATTCAGTGTTTGGATGGAGAGAATTTGAGAGAAAAGATGTTACATCAATTTTGTTTTAATGAAATAACCACCAATTAATTCCTCCAACCCACTTTATTAATTAAAACCTATTTAAAATAAACCAATTAAGGGGTAAAAGTCTGATATTAGACTTTGGGAAATTAGCTCCTTAAAGATTCAAAATTCTAATCCTTTTACAAAACAGTCACTAAAAACAGTTTTCAAAGTTTACATTTTGGTCACTAAATCCAAAATGTCCGAATTCCAAATACTATTTTCCAAAATTGATTTCACCAAACCCTTATATATATATTTTAAAAGGATTTTAGATAATTTTTCTATATTTTTATCACCTTTCGAACTAGATTTTCCCTGAACTCATCCCGAAACTAACCTGAATCTCTAATCTCGGTCCAACAGACCCTAAAACCATTATATAAACCTCTAAGCCTGAAACCGGGGCGTTACAACTCTCCCCCACTTAGGAAATTTCGTCCCCAAAATTTCACTTTGAGGAAAAAGGTGCAGAAACTATTTCAACATGTCCTCCTTGCTTTCCCACATGGCCTCTTCAACTCTTGATGTCGCCACAACACTTTTACAAGTTCAATCGTCTTACCACGAAGAACTTTGCTACTAGAATCAAGAGTCTTAACCGGTTCCTCATCATATGAAAAATCTAGATGCAACTCAATATCCTTAACTGGTAAACATGCGACGAATTCGATCTATACCTCTGGAACATTGACACATGAACACATCATGGATTTTCTCCGACTCAGGAGGTAACCTCAATCGATACGCAATAGGACCAACACACTCCACAACTTCATATGGTCCAATAAACCTTGGACTAAGCTTACCCTTACATCCAAACCTCATCATCTTCTTCCAAGGTGACACTTTCAAAATCACGCGATCACCGACCGCAAACTCAATCTCCTTACACTTCAAATCCGCGTAGGATTTCTGACGATCTGCGACAGCTTTTAAACGATCACAAATAAGCTTCACTTTCTCATTTGTGCCTTTCAACACATTAGGCAAGGAAACATACTTTTCCCCAATCTCAGCCCAACAGTGAGGTGTATGACACCTTCTACCATACAAAGCCTCATACGGTGCCATTTATATACTAGCTTGGTAGCTGTTATTATACGTAAAATCTACCAAAGACAACTATTTCTCCACGGTTCCTTAAAACTCAATGACATCTCAACATATCTTCTAAACTCCCAAAACCTCACTGTAAATCGTAGATCTCTATCCGAAACTATAGACATGGGCACTTCGTGCAAACGTACAATCTAAACAATGTACGAATCTGCCAACGTATCCAAAGTACACGTCGTATGCAAAAGCACAAAATGTGCACACTTCGTAAACCTATCAATAATCACCCAAATGGAATCCTTCTTAGTTGGCGTTAACAGCAACCCAGACACAAAATCTATGGTGATTCTCTCTCACTTCCATTCTAGTATCCTCAACGGTTGCAGCAACTTGGAAAGAAACTGATGCTCAGCCTTAGCACGCTGACACACCATGCATTTAGCAACGAAATCAGTCACAACTTTCTTTAAACTAGCCCAATAATATTCTTCCTTCAAACCACGATACATCTTAATACTACCAGGATGCATAGCAAAAGGACTACTATGCGCTTCGGTCAAAATAATATACCTCAACTCATCATCATTAGGCACTACTATCCGATCCTTGAAACACAACACTCCATCATCACTAAACGAAAATCTTTCGGATTCCCATCCATAATATCCTTAACATTCGGTACTAACTCCTCCTCATCATATTGCTTTTCCTTAATCAACTATGACAAAGATGGCTTCACTTGCAATTCAACCAACAAACCACCATCTTGTGTCACACTAAACCGTGCAAACATGGCTCTCAACTCAACTGCAACCTTCCTACTAAAAGCATCGGCTACCACATTAGCTTTCCTTGCATGATACTCAATCGTCAAATCATAGTCCTTAAGCAACTCCAACCATCTACACTACCTAAGGTTTAAATTCTTTTGAATCATCAAATACTTCAAACTCTTATGATCCGTATAAACAACAGACTTCTCTCTATAAAGATAATGCCTCCAAATTTTCAAAGCAAACAGAACCGTGGCAAGCTCAAGATCATGGGTAGGATAGTTGCGCTCATGCACCTTCAATTGCCTAGATGCATAAGCCACAAACCTTTCCACCTTGCATCAACACACAACCCAAACCAACATATAATGCATCACTATAAACCAGAAACGCATCACCCGAATCAGGTTGAATCAAGATAGGAGCTTGGGTCAAAGCTTCCTTCAACTTCTCAAAAGCTCATTGCCTATGATCAGTCCACTCAAAGAAAACATTCTTTTGCAACAACCTAGTTAATGGAGTAGCAATCTTAAAAAATCCATCCATAAACCTATGATAATAACCAGCCAACCCAAGAAAACTACGGACTTCCATCACAGGTTTAGGTGTCTTTCAATTCATCACCGCCTCGATCGTATGTGGATCAACTCGAATACACTCAGCTGACACAAGATGTCTGAGAAAGAGAACTTCTCTAAGCCAAAACTCGCATTTACTCAACTTAACATAGAGTTGATTATCCAACAAAGCTTGCAACACAATCTGCAAGTGTTTATCACGATCCTCCTCGGTACGAGAGTAAACCAGGATATCATCAATAAACATAACCACAAACTAACCCAAGAATTCATGAAACACACAATTCATCATATATATGAATGTAGCAGGCACATTCATCAAACCAAACAACATCACCAAAAACTCATAATGCTCGTACCTCATACAAAAAGCAGTCTTAGGCACATCTATATCCTTCACATTCAATTGATAATACCCAGATCTCAAATCAATATTAGAAAACACCGAAGCACCTCGAAACTGGTCACACATATCATCATTCCTTACCAGAGGATACTTATTCTTAATCGTTAACTTGTTCAATTGTCGTTAATCAATATACATTCACATCTTGCCATCTTTGTTTTTCATATACAACACCGGCGCACCCCAAGGTGAAACACTAAGCCTAATAAACCCTCGATCAAGTAACTCCTAAAGTTGCATCTTCAATTCCTTCAATTCTTTCGGAGCCATGCGATAGGGAGCAATAGACACTGGAGTTGTATTTTCATACAACTCAATGCAAAACTCAACCTCTCTATTCGACAGCAAACCAAGCAATTCTTGCGAAAATACGCTCGGAAACTCACATATCGTACGTATGTCCCGAACACACACTTCCTTCGACCTCAGATTCATAACATAAGCTAAGAAAGACTCGCAACCTGATTCCATCAAACGACTCGTTTCCAGAGCTGAAACAACATTAGACAAAAATTTAACATTATCACCCACGATTACCACTTCGTAATCAATAACAAGTTTCAAGGTAAATCGCTTGGTCTCAAAATCAACCACAACCCTATGTTTAGACAACCAATCCATTCCAAGGATTACATCAAAACCATGAAAAGGCAACTTTATTAAATCTATCGCAAACACATGACCTTGAACAGATAAAGGACAACTCATAAACAACCTTCTTGTAACAACTGATTCACCAAAAGAACTAGTTACTTGCTTTCCAACCTCTAACACCTCAACATTTATGAAATGATCGTTCAAACCACAATTCCCACAAGCGTTAGCAACAACAGGCACAAAATTCTATTCCCCACCTTATCACTCATAGACAATCCCGTCTCATGCGATCACACGATCCACATACCTAACAAGTATTAATTGTTACTCTAGCATGGATACACTGACCCTAAGGTCCTCGCCCAACGCTACCACCACCTCGCCTCAACTCATGCGATACCTTTTATCATGATTCTTCTTAAACTGGATACCATCAAAACCAGAGTCCGCAACTCTCTTGTCAATGCCAGGACCTCTTACATGAACCGATAAACCCATATTCTGCTCAATGCACTTTGCCCAAGCAACCAACATGTCAAAAACAATGTAGCCAAAAGGCAACATGTATAACCTAACATCTTGTACCAATCCGTATCATGATCAATCACGTCGATGTCCCACATCTAATACCAGTTCAGGAATATACCAGCTCAAGTGAACAAATTGTACCTTACACTCAGCCACATACATATTGTCTCGAATCCAAGCCTTGAATTCACATTTCTTGTCATCCATGTATCTAACTCTCATATACTTCTTCTTAAAGACAGTTCGAAAGAACTCTCAAATCACAACACCGGGTCCCATACCTACAACAACAGTTGTCCACCAACTGTACACATATCCTTGCAACTGAGACACGACACATCTAAAACCTACGAGCATCCTTACACCCTATTTATACCATAATCCCAATAGTGCATGCTATCCACTCCATGGATACATCGGGTGTCAACCCTTGAAACTTAACTCCTTCTAAACTACAGAAGCACCTTAACAATAACTCACAGTTGTCCAACAACTGGTACAGTCTCATGCATTCTAACAACAACAGCTTCACAAGCTCCATGCATCGCCTAAATTCTAGGCGTCATGTCACCCAACACTCGCCCAACTGGCGCAAGTTGTACTTACTTCGGGGCGACAAACCCCCAAGAGATATAACACACTCCTATACATCCTACCCAACGACAACAGTAATCATACCAGATCGCAACTCTCTTCCAAGTCTATTATGCTAAAAGAAATATTTAAGGCATGAGAATAAACTAAGAAAAACAAAACATTCAGGCCAGCTTCAAGCAAGGATCCAAGACTTCCATTCCAAATCGAAATATTTTAGAAAACTTTTCAAACTATAGTAATAAGGCAATGGGTATCCCAAATTTCCCACCAACATGGCATGAAGCAATGACACACATATCGCAAACACCGTGTACAACAACCAACAAAATTCAATTCAAAACCATCATGTATGTAACATTCACCGTGTAATACAAACAACAGTGTACAATTCACAATTACATCACATCAACTTACTAGCATCCCAATCTTTCAAAAACTTACCCCGTATAGCTTATCACGTCCAACGTGTATATAACAATCACCATATATATCAATCGTCAGCATTCAACCAATATCGACATTTCAAACTATCACAAACTTGACCTAAGCAATCAACTACAACACTAATCAATCACAACTTACCTCCCACTTATCGCAAAATTGGCTTTGATACCACCAAATGCAACCCCCTCGACCAGGCCTAAACGCAAGATTGAACCAAACAGGTTACACAAGGAATATTAAAATAAACCGGGAAGGTTTACTCAATAAATGATAAGACTCGCAATATCATCCTAAGTGATAAGACTCGCAATAGAAGAAACATCAATCCAGTCATACATTGATTTGGCATTCAATTGATTAAGAACATGAAATAAGGACTATTTTGTAAGTTTAACAAACTACATGTAGTTCATTTAATTTTAAATTATCATTCTTTAATTAGTCATGTTTGATGCTATTCTATCAAATCTTAGCTCAACTCAATCACTCAAAATCTTTTAATTGCACCCACAACATTTAGGGACTGAAACGTAAAGAAACATAACCTCAAAAGATTCCAAATAACTAAATAACTGCTTAGCATATCGGTACACTCAACCATGTATCGATATGCCCTGTATCGAAATAGCTCTGGGTGTTTCAATATACGAACTCGTACCAGAACGATCTTTTAAGCGTATCGATACACGAAATTCTAGTAACCAAATTAACCAAGCATGTTTCACTACACCAAGCACTGTACCAAAACACCATGCCCATTTCAGACTAACCGTATCGATACAGCCTTAAGCATATCGATACACCTGGGCTTGTAATGTCTCATTTTGGTGGGTTTTCACTCTTTAATGAAACACAAACCAACTAAACATGATTCTAACATGTGTACAACATTTCCAAATATCAATTCTCAACCAAACATGGCATATTCAACAACCTCTCATTGAAATAAGCATCAAAGAGAAACTATAGGCATGCAAGCTAGAAACCAAACCAATCAAGATACATAAAACCATAGCAAAGCAGAAACTAAATACCAAAGGACATTACAAGTCTAAAACAGTAATATAAACTTTTCTCAAATAGGGAGTTTACACAAATCTTCCAAAAACACAATGGATCCCCCATTGCCCTTTTTACTTATAGTCTAAACCGAAAACATACTTTCAAGAATAAAGTCTCTCTTGATCCCTTGCTTCTTGTTGCTTCCCAAGCTTTAATTCTCTGCATTGATGGACAAGTAGAGCGTAAGCACACAAGGCTTAGTGAGGAGTGCTCAAAACAAAACACCAGCAATGCGTTTTAAGAACACTTTCCAAACCACATTGAAATCTCATTTCAATTACTTCAAATCATCATTTGAGAAGTCACTCCCTTTAGAAATCATGCCCTTAAACCATTCAAAAACCAGCATATTAAACCATATGCAACATGTATGATTAAACCACATCAACTCACATTGCTAACCTCAATTTAAGTCTTCCCATGCATAACATACCATATGCAAAGCTTAAAGAGAAACCGTGAATAAATCACATTATACAAAACATGATACACCAACAATTATATTGGCTTGCAAGTGATCATTAACGAAGTTTCCATTTCTAAAACACAACATCGGATACAGGGATTTACAAGTGTTGTCCCAACACTTCATACATTCTCACCAGCATCTCAAGGTTCACACACGGGAGCTACCCTCCACCATTGTTGTAACCCCCTCGTCTCGGTCTGGCCGGATGACCAATCCGAGTAGGCTACACGGGGAAAACCGAAGCGAAACCCATTAAGGTTGCCCCTCGGTTAACAACCCTAGAAAATTTCATTTAATTGTATCTTGTCTAAAGGCATATTATTTCCTAAGTGATCACGACAGCGGAAAACATCGAGAAAGATACACAACCAAACCCCAAACAACAAGTTAACAGTCCATTTTACACTTACAGAGCAGGCCGTATCGATACACCAATCAAGGGTATCGATACACCTTGACCAAGCTCAACATCCTTCGGTCAACACATGAAGACCGTATCGATACAGCCCACGAGCATATCGATACACCCTTCTCAGTCAACATCTCGTGGTCAACGAGATAAACCAGTACCGATACGCTTAGAGCTCGTATCGATACGCCAAAGCCTCACCATTTTCTCAGATTTCTAGTGAGCTTTGAGCGTACCGATACGCCCCCGTGCATCGATACACCAAGCCAAAATTGAGTTCTGAAGGGCAAGACCGTATTGATACGGCCCTTAGGCGTATCGATACGCCCTGTACTGCAAGTTCCCATTTTTCAGCCAAACAACTTAAGACTCGACTCTAGATGCGATTAACGACTCCCCTAGCCACAAACAACATACATACAACCTTCATCAACCAAGATGTCAACATACATGGCATTCAAAACGTACAAGGATCATGCAACGAAAGGATTAATACATTTATCAAAAAGAAGACATACTTAACACATAAAGGTTCATGCCTTAGAAACAAACATATAGGCATTCATGGCATGCAACATAAACAAGGTTTACAATTCAAACAAAACCTCTAAAAGCGAAACCAACATCCCATACATCCAAGCTCAGTTTAACAAAACCTATCCCATTGCTTGACTATTACAATTTACAATTTAAAGTTCATACTTGAGCTAACCAAAAGCGACACTTGGAGACCTTTCCTTGCCCTTGCCACCCACAAGCTACTAATCTGCATTGTCGAACAAAAAGGAGCGTAAGCATAAAAGCTTAGTGAGGGTAAACTCGTAAAACAAGCCTTCGACAATGCAGGGTCCAAGCACAAGCATACAACCAAGGTATAATGCATGAGTTCTTACCTTCGAACCACAAGAGCCATAAATATAGATGATGTATGAACATGTTATCGAAATCATGTCATGGTCAAAGTCCATAACCACCGCATATGGAAACATATATATTCAACATATAAGCAAATTAATCCACAAATCCGTATTGGCACCTAGCTATGACTCGAATACGCGGATAACCGTTGGAACTCACATCCAACAACACAGCCATTACCTTACGGTGGGATTACACTTATCACCGTTCACGCAGAGGGGATTCCACTCATCCTCACGCCCGTTTCACGCGGAGGGGATTCCACTCATCCTCACGCCCGTCGATGGGATTCCACTCATCACCGACTAACATATATAAGAAGATTTTCGGGAGAACCTATACTCCATCTTGATCACTACCATCATCAAGACCACGCGCGCATTTTGACTCACGTGTGCACACTAAACATCCTAATGATCGATCATTTGTACCCAAGCATACTAGTGCCAATACTAAACACAATCCATAACCTTTCACAACACCATTTCATATCAACTTCCGTGCTTAGCATGTACTCACCATGACTTACCGTCATGCACAAACCACATTTCCATGCTTAGCATGTACTCACCATGATCCTCGGATCATGCAACCACCTCATAATATCATTCCACATGTCAACACTACATGTATATCATTAATACAAATATCACATTATATTTCATACCTATCATCAACATGCATATAACAATGCATCAAACCATGTCTCAACATACATATAACAATGTATCAAACCATGCCTCAACATACGTGTATAAAAACATATACATAACCACCATAATCACAATTAAACACGAGGCATAAATCAACAATTTAAAGATCAACCAAGGTCTCCAACTAAAGCTTGGGATTAGGCTACAACTCTAATCCCAACTCTAGGTGGGTCTACCAAGCCCAACCTAGTCCACATGCTCGAACCAACACTTGAAAACCATTTAAAAACATTTAACCACTCACCGATAATTCCAAGCTCAACCACACTTGCCGATCAAGCTTTCAATGATTCCAGATTTGTTCCCGAGGCTTCACCAACACAAAATCTTGCTTCTAATCATCTCAACACAATCAAAACAACCTCAAATCAATTCACAAATCAATGTAGCAAACCCGAAACACTAATCAAGCACAAAACACATGTTTTCAAGCTAAGAACAACTCCAAAATCCTCATTCCCGAGCAGCCATGAAAAACAGTCCAAAACTCAAGATTTCAACCTCTTTAACACACTTAAATGCTTCCAAAATGATCCCTAACCAACATACAACCAATAGCCCTAAATTTCCAACATTAAACACACCCAAAATCAACCTTTAAACCCTTCAAAAACCCCATTAAAACCCAAATTCGGGAATCATTGTAAAACTCTTTAAAATTCACATATGTTGAACCTTTTAGGTTGTAAACAACTTATTTAACAATAATAAATCAATAGCTTAGGTTAAAGACCATAAAGTTCTCATTTTAAACGAAACCCCAAAACTTCAAATTTCAAAATCATGAACAATAATGAAAACTAATGGTACCAACATGAAGAGCAAGACAAGGCCAAGTCAAAAATGTCATTACCTTTCAAAAATCACCCAAGATGAAGAAGATAGGAGATGAAATAGTGAAATGAGAGAAACTCTCCCCCTTGTCATGAAAATGGAGAAAGAGTAGAGGGAAGAAGATGACAAATTGTGTTTTAAACAAAAAAGAGGGGTTTTTAATTTGGATGACCATTTTATTACAAAAATGCCATTAATGAGATGGCAATTTCATTTACTTTAAAATCCATGAAATTTGAGTTTCAATTCAATTTGGTCCAACACAAATGTTTGTTTTGAAAAATACAAAGACCAAAATAATACATTATTGTTTTAATTATAAAACTGAAACCCGAAACAATATTTTAATATTATTTTCACTAGGCCCCCAAACCCGGGTGTTACAATTGTGACACCTGTGGTGGAGTATTCGTTACACCGTATAAACCCCTCGACACCACTAATCGATAGATGTATAACCCCACTAACGAGAGATGGGATACTACACACATTCCTCAATCGTTAGGGTACTTAGATGAAGTATTCGATACACCGTATAAATCCCTTGGCATCCAAGACGACTTGTTTATAGTGTACTCAACCCTATAGCTGGCTAACTATATCTAATAACATTTTCAAAACCATTTCCATGTCATCACTTGCCAATATAATTCACATTTAATCATATACCTCATTATTTTCAAAGCATCATCATTAAATCATTTTCCAAAGCATCAAATCATGCTTTAAACAACAAGTATAAACCATATACTTACAAGGATCACTTAGCATGTGCATCCTTCAACATCACCTCATTAAAAATAGTATATCACATACATTAAAACATTCTTTAATAGTAGGTAACATGAAATCAAAACCAAGTGCATCAAAAAATTTCATAATAGCACAATCGAGAGAGAAAACATCTTAAACTTACTTATGAACTTAGACAAGCATTTCAAGCTCAAATCTAAGTTCCCAAAACCACCTTTAAAACATTTCAAAGCTGAAATCCACGTTTTCACTCGCCGATACACGAAACCTCGATTCGCCGATGCAAAACTAAGCGTCCGAAGCTCCAAAAACTTCATGGGTTGCTTCCCAAATGTTTTCCCCTATTTTAACCATACAATAACATAAGATTAATGCATCTCAATGCATTCAAAACTCCAGCAAGCAATTCCACTACATTGCCTTGCCAAAACTACCAATCTTCTATCTGAAACAACTGAAAACAACATCGATTAAATACTGAAAAATAGCCATTGGGGGTTATGAAAACAAGGCTCGATACGGGTATATGCATATCGGTACGACCCTCATCAGTATCGGTACGATAAAGCATGTACTAGTACGAGTTTTGGCTACTGGAATTTTACTGTAGTTGAAACCCTAAAAGGTATCGATACGGTCTCAGACGTATCGGTACAACACTGAAGAGAACTCAAGTTTAGCTCTTTGAAAACTTGCTTAAGCCTTTCCAAAGCCTTATAAAAACCCATCAAACATTTTTTCAAGTTGTTTAGACTTAAATCAGTTTTGAAATCTTTTCAATTTAGTCCAAACCTATTTTTTAATTATTATATCAAAACAAATATCCTAACAGAGACATAAAATAAACACGTGGCACTATTATTAGTCGCCTAAACACATGGTCTCATTATGCAAGTCATCATAAATGGCATATAAGGCCCAACCATACTCAGAATCTCACTAGATCATCCAAGCAAAAGCTCACAAAGTAATAAGTACAAACCTAGAGTGAGGCCCAATGTCACACAGCCTCAGGAACATACACTCTTTTTAGGCAAGGCCCGGTGTCACACAACTTTGGTGACCTAACCAACCAAGTCTCCATACACTATAGAACATTGACACGATTATCATACACCACACAACATTGACACAATTACCTTAACTTAATGGTTTCTATCAATCATCTAGTCACCTCATTAAGTTTACCAAGTTATTACGCATTATGCTCGTATATTAGAGTTAAGTCTTGGTTTCTCAACTTTATGGCTCTTACTATCTCATTAGAGACCCATTAGTCACTTTTTATCCCCCCGGCTCAAACTTAGCATTTTGGGTAGAAAGCCTAATTGGTACTGACTCTCGCGTACCGGTACTGTACCCTTGAGTATCGGTACTCTCACACGTACCAATATAGAAATTACTTACTGGAAACCTCAAGTTCTCTGGGTACTAGTACGGGTCGACATGTACCGATACAGAAACAATTAATGTGCCGGTATAACCGAATCTCGTACCGATACCCCACCCACGATTTTCTACCATATTAGTGAATTATAATATTTACGAGACTTAAATCAATCTCTAAAGCTTATGAAAGTCATTAGGATTTGTTGACCATCGCATTTAATTATTTAATAAAAATTACCGTCTTTATGAACGTTTAATCGAATATTTATCGTTGTTATTTCTTAAGCATAATTTCTATTAAATCTCATTAACCATTTGAACTAGCATACAAGGTATCACCAATTATCAAAAAATCAACCAAACATCAGTTACTTATCCGAGTATTTCAAACGACCCTACACGGTCTCTAAAGCCTCTACGAGTCTCGACATATTCATAACATCATCAAGCATCTCATAATTATCAAGTCTCAATAATACCGGTCACTACTCATGCTCATTTCTCATCTACCTATTTTGTACCACTAACATGCAAGGCAATTATATTTATGATGCTCATGAAGCAATCGGAGTTTGAGGATGTCTAACCTTATGCCAAAAATCTCAAAATGCTACTCTAGATAGACTTCCTTCCACTTTCCATCTCCCTCAATTGAATGGAAGCTTCTCCAAATTTTTTTGCACAAATCAATCAAGTGCAAATGAACTATTATCCTCCAAAAGATTAGTAAAAGTAATTAAACGAATTTATTTAACCACACTAAGCTTGTATCCATCTTAAAATCAAAGTCCTCTTAGAGACCCAAAATAAGCTCTCTTAAGAATCTTCATGAAGCATTTTAGGGTTTATCTAAAACTCAACTCAAATATTCATTATCTTATTCCAATCATCTTTAATTTTACCATTACTATAAAAACCCTAAGAATTATCACTCTAGTATTCCATGGAGATTTTAGGGTTTACACAAACCAAAATAATAACAATTTATAGTATACTCATCTTAAAGAAAAAGATGAAATAAACAACTTTACATTTCACACTTGAAGTCTAAATTTAACTAGAAATGAAGAAAATGAAGATTAAAGTTTGAAACTTCTTACCTTTCTCCTTCCTATTCCTATAGATGACTTGTGCATCTTTTCTCTCTCCCCTATCTCCTATATAATATTTCCTTCCAAATTTTAAAATTTCATTAAATATCAACCATGCATTTTACTTTAAAACCAATGGCTAAGTTTTAGCATGGAAAATCTCATCTCATCCAAAGGTTATAATTTATTCTAAATAAAATATCTCATAACTTTTGGGTAATATACTTCATTAAAGACACCAACTCTTCCCTCATTTACTCCAAACCCAAAACTTTAACTCATGTTCATTTCGGTCCCTAATTTCTTTTAAATTGAATTTCCAGGTTCAAAATTATCTTAATTCTATCTAAACTCTAATATATTTAAAATTCGAATTCAAGACCAAATTACTAACCCAAAACCCAGGTCGTTACAAACTAAACTGAAAAAGTGAAACATCATATCAACAAAACACACGTCCAGTGAGCTGAAATGATAGGATGAGATGAACAAAATCAACAATCTTACAAGCTTCTTTGTAAAACAGATCTGACTGCATCGACAAACGAACCATGAAAATGGATCAAACTTCTTAAAGACCATTGACAACCACAAATTAGAGCTAAGCGCCATGAGAAAACTATCCAGGGACACAAATTTACCACAAAGGTAGGCGTAAACCTGCCATAAGGCAGACACGTTCCATAAGGCAGAAAAAAGCATGCCACAAGACTGTAACCCCCTTGACTCGACCTAGCCGATAGACCGAATCGAACGGGTCACACAGGGAATATTAAAGTAAACCGGGAAGGTTTACCTCAATAATTGACCCTATTTTTTTTATTTTTATATTGTCTAGATGCAAATTAAGTTCTTGGTGAACAATAAGCAGCTGATCAAACGATAACTTGATCACACGTCGATCACCAACGATTTCAATTTTAGGGACTATTTTGAAAACTAAACAAATTACATGGGTTTAATCAAAACTCAGCTTAACCAATAGGACTCTTTTAATTGTATCCATATGAAACAGGGACCAAAACACAAAAGATTCAGAACATTCAAAGATGAGTTTAAACCATTTTAACGAACAACGTATCGGTACCCTTAAGATGGGTATCGATACGCCCCCGATGATCAGGCTTCCCAAGCCCTGCATCACAAGACTATATCGATACGCCCTCAAGACTGTATCGATACGCTAGGGCACCTTTTCGATACGCCCTCGACCAGTGGCCAAAAAGGGTATCGATACGCCCTCGACCAGTGGCCAAAAAGGGTATCGGAACGCCCCCGTGTATTGATATGCCCCTCTCATTTATGGAAGCCATATCGATACACTATGAAGTGTATCAATACACCTCAGTCTGCAACTGCCCAAAATGCAAGTTTAGGACCTCTAAAACCTTCTCGAACCATTCAAACATACATTTAAGCATGCTTGCAACACAATTACACCTCAATACTCAACGATACATGGCAAAGACATCATCAAGCACCACTATCAAAATCAATGATATCTAAAGGCATGCTTCCTAAGAAATTCAAGCACCAAAAGGTCAATTCTCAAATCCAAGCAATTACCAACATCTAAAGGCCTTTTGCATACCCAAATATGCATACCCAAACCTGTACCAAACTAGAGAATGCCGACAACCAACATTCATATCATTGGACACCCCATTGCCTTTATTACACCAGTCCAAACAAAAATATACCTTCAATCAAAGTCTTTCGCCGATCCCTTGAAAGTGATACCCCAAAAGGTTAATTATCTGCATTGATGAGCAAATGAGTGCATAAGCATACAAGCTTAGTGAGGAATGCTCAAAACCAATAACGCCATCAATTCCCAAAACCATTTCCACACTTTTGAAAACCATCATGCCCTCTTCAAAAACCAATGCACTTCATCAATAAAGTCAGCATGGTAAACACCATGCAACAAATATCACATGATTCACATCAATTAAACCATTGCTAAACGAAAATCAAGCCTTTCAACCATATTCACCAATATGCAAAGCATTAAGCAAAACATGTATTTTTCCATATTATGCATCATCAACATTTTTCATAACATTTCAATCCATTATATTGTCTTACAAGTGATTAACAACATTCTCATTTTTCAAAAAGCATATCGGATATACGGATTACCAAGGGTTGTCCCAAACCCTTCATACACTCTACCGACATCTCAAGGCTCACACACGGGAGCAACCCTCCACCGTTGTGACACTCGTGGTGGAGTATTCGGTACAATTACAACCTCTCAAGACCACTCATCGGTAGATGTATAGTCCACTAACGAGAGACGGGACACACACAAGGTTCGCACCCGGGAGCTACCCTCAACCGTTGCAACATTAAACAATCCTCAATCGTTAGGGTTCTTGAATGGAGTTTTCGGTACAATCACAACCCCTCAACATCCAAGGCGACTTATTTATAATGCACTCAATCCTATAGCCGACTAACTATATCCGATTTCATTTTAAATACTTTATACAATATCACTTGTCAATATAATCCACATTTCATGCATACCTCACTCTTTTTCCAAAGCATTCATGATAAGCCATAACTCAAGCAGTAAACCATGCTTCAAACCTCATACATCAACACATGCCTAGAAGGATCACTTATCTAGAGCATCCTTAAACCACATGGCATCATCAACCACATCTTTTAAACTCAAAACATGCTTTAAAATAGTAGGTTAACACAATTAAAACAAGGACATTCAAAATCTCACAATAGCACAATCCGAGAGAGAGAAATTCACTTTACTTACTTTCGAACTTAGCAAACTGTTTCAAGCTCTTACCAAGTTCCAAAAACCACTTTTATGAAATTTCAAAGAAGGAGATCTCATTTCCACTCACCGCTTGCAAAACCACACTTGCCGACGCAATAATCAACTGTCTGAAGCCCCTAAAACCACTTCGTTCAATTCTGGAACACTATCCCATGTTTTTAACACATTAAAATAGAGGTTCAATGCATTATAATGCATCCAAAACAATAGCACTCAAAAGGAAACCCGTAGCCCTGCTCTAAAGCATCAAATTACCCATTTGAATCAACCGAAAACTCAATCGATTGACCTTCAACCTCAGCCCAACCATCAACCAACACATCCAACACATTCTAAGCATACATCAACATCCAAAACAACCTAAAACAATCATCATACCTCCAACAACTCAGATTTCATATTACACCCCAAAACCCCAACAAAAAACCCTTTGAAAACCAACGATCTCAAGTATTTCGAGATTAATATGATTAAGACTCTATTTCAACATTATAAACCTTCCAAAACTTGTTTAGAAATCATCTCAAACATATCAAATCAAGACTCCTCCGAAAATCACATTAAAACAATCTTTTCTAACAAGATTTCACCATTTTATCAAACCAATAACAAAACCTCAATAAAAACATAGATAAAGAGTCAAATATCTTGGTAATTTCATTAAAGAACATTGATTATAGGGTTAGCATGAAATTTACCTCCAATCCTTGTTTCTCTTCTAATTTGGCAAGTTTAGCTTTCAAGAATCTTGAAGAAATGTGAGAGAAATCACAAAGAAGAAGTTGGAAATCAAGAGAGGAAATGAAAATGATTGAAATCTAGAAATTGAGAGAAAATGGAGAGTGTTTGGCTGAAGTGAAAAGGAGAGAATGAAAAGATCGTCAATTTTTTTAACCAAAATAACCACCTTTCTAATTAAACCAATTAAAGCCATTTTAATATTTAATAAATCGTTTAAAACACATGCCAAATTAGAGAAAAGGCTTAATTTCCAATTGGCTCCCTAAAGATTCTATGACTTTGACTCTTTTTGAAAAACACAATGTTTCACAGTTTTGAAACTTTACATTTTGGTCACTACCAAAAATGTATCCTTCCCAAAACTTGTTTTGAGAAATTGATTTAACCAACCTCTTAGATATAATTTCAGAGGATTTTAGGAATTTTTATCATATTTTTATCCGATCTAGAACCTCAATTTCCCTAAACCACCTTTAACGATTCAAACCGTCAACCTCCGATTCCACTAGCCTAACTCGACACGCAAAACACCCAAGCCAAAAACCGGGGCATTACAACTCTCCCCCACTTAGGAAATTTCGTCCTCGAAATTTTACCTCAAGGAAAAAGGTGTAGAATTGTCTCAACATATCCATCTTACTTCCCCACGCAACCTCCTCAACTCCTCAATGTCACCACAATACCTTCACAAGTTCAACCATCTTACCACGAAGAACTTTACTGCAAGAATCAAGAACACCATTCGAGTCCTCACCATAGGACAAATCCTGATTCAACTCTACCTCCACAACATGCATAACATGAGATGAAAACAATCTATACCACCATAACATAGAAACATGAAACACATCATGGATCTTTTCCAGCTTGGGAGGCAATCACAACCGATAAGCCACAGGACCAACCCGCTCCAAAACCACATAAGGTCCAACAAACCTTGGACAAAGCTTTCCCGTACATCCTTACCTCATCACATTCTTCCAAGGCGATACCTTTAGGAACACACAATCTCCAACCGCAAACTCGATCTCTCTACGCCTTAAATCTGCGTAAGACTTCTAACGATTCGAAACAACTTTCAACTGATCAAATATAATTTCCACTTTCTCAGTTGTTCCCTTAAGCATATCTGGCAAGGAAACCAACTTTTGCCCCGCCTCAGCCCAACAAAGAGGCGTTCTACACTTTCTCCCATATAAGGCCTCATACGGAACAATTTGTATACTCGCTTGAAAACTATTATTATAGGCAAACTCAACCAAAACCAGTTTTTCCAAGGAAAATTGGAAATCTATCACACAACATTGCAACATGTCCTCCAGCACTGGATAACTCGCTCCGACTATCCATCCGTCCGAGGATGATACGAAATGTTAAAATTCAAACGTGTACCCAGCGCCTGGTGTAAACATTCCCAAAACCTCGCTGTAAACCTCGGATCTCTATCCGACACTATGGACTTAGGTACACCGTTCAAACGTACAATCTAGGCAACATACAACTCCGCTAACTCATCCAACGTATACGTAGTAAGCACATCCAAGAAATGTGCACACTTCGTAAGACGATCCACACTCACCCATATGGAGTTCATCTTATATGGTGTCAAGGGCAGACCGGACACAAAATCCATCGTAATCCTTTCCCATTTCCATTCTAGTATCCTCAACGGTTGTAACAAACAAGAAGGAAACTGATGCTCAGCCTTCGCACGCTGGCAAACCATACATTTGCTTACAAAATCAGCAACATCTTTTTTCAACCCTACCCAATAATACTCATCCTTTAAACCACGATACATCTTAGTACTATCAAGGTGCATAACAAAAGGACTGCAATGAGCCTTAGTCAAAATAGTGCGCCTCAACTCAACACCCTCCGACACAACTATTCGACTTTTGAAACATAAAACACCATCACCATTGAAACGAAAATCTGTTGCATTACCATAAGCAAAATCCTGAACACGGGGCACCAACGAATCTTCAGGCAACTGCTCCTCCTTGATCAACAGAATCAAAGAAGGTTTCACCTGCAACTCGGCTATCAACCCACCTCACGCAATAAACTCAATCGAGCAAACATCGCTCTCAGCTCAACAGTCACCTTCCTACTCAAAGCATCCACCACAACATTTGTAACCCCCTTAACCCGGCCTAGACGGTCGACCCGAATTAAGAAGATCACACGGGGAAAACCAAAGTCAACCCGAAAGTCAACCTTGATTAACGACCCTTTTTTTTCTTTTTACTCTTGTCTAGATGCACGTTAACCCTAGATATGTTCACAAGATCATCATACTCAAAGATCATAACAAACAGAGAACATTCAGGGACTCAATTGCACAAATTACAACTTTAGGGACCAATTTGTAAATTCTGGAAATTAAAAGGACTTAACCCAAATTAAAGTTACCAATATGAAATTAATCATCTTTCATGCTTCACTGCCAAAATTCAGCTCAAACGGACTTCTCAAACTCATCCAAATGCATAAACAAGATTCAGGACCAAAACGCAAAGGTTTCAAAACATTTAACCAACAATTTCAGTGCCCAACGGTCGAGTGTTTCGGAACAGGGAAGACCCATTCCGAAACGCGGGACCGTTCCGAAACTGGTACCGAAACAAGGCCTGGCAGTGGCCAAACCGTTCCGGAACAGTGCCTTCCGTTTCGGAACGCCCAGGCCATTTCAGGCCCCCGTTCCGATACGGTAACACCTGTTCCGAAACAGGTTGCCCAGATTGTAGAAAAATTGCTGGTTTAACATACAATTGACCCATCAAACATGCTCCAAAAGCAACCAAACTTTACCAGCAAGTCATTCAACATACAAGGAACATAATTGCATCAACCAAACATCAACATGGCATCAATTATGAAAATCCCCAATTCTATAGGCATGCTTCCTACTTAGCAAACCATTCAAGCATCAATATGCCAAAACCACCTCATAAAGGCCAATTACATGATCCAACATTAACAACAACATAAAATCAAACTTGTCCAACATACACAATCCCATTAAACATCAACATAAGAGATTCTTCCCCCATTGCCTTTATTATCTATAGCTATTACCGAGACATACATCTCAAGTGGAGCTCTCATTGAATCCCTTGCTTCTCGTTGTTCCAACTTCAACTATCTGCATTGATGGACAAACGGAGCGTAAGCACATAATGCTTAGTGAGGAATGCTCAAAACCAAAACACCATCAATGCAGCGAACATAAAACCATTTTCAAAAGCATCATAATTTGATAAACCAAAGCAATGCTTGAAAACCCTTTCAACAACATGCTTAACCTTATACATTTCTCAAAACATGAAAACCAACCCTTAGCTTAAAAAGCTAAGTAATCCTTTTCAAAGCACAAACTTGCAAAACCATCAATTTAACCAATCCATGCATGAACATCATCATATGCAAGATTAAATCCAAGATCCTTGGAAAGCATTTCCACATCACATCATACTTTTCTCATTCTTGAAAATCATTTCAAAACAAGAACCTTTAAAGATCATTTGCTCATTCGAATTACCACATGCATTAAACAAATGCAAAATATGAACCATAAACTCAACATTTGCATCACATGCCCTTTTTAACAAGCCTTCACAGACTTCAATGCAATAAAGAGATTTCATGCACACATGCACCATTCTCAATAGGTTATAAACACTTGAACATGCTAACAAGTAAAACATGCATTCATTAAGCATTAATCACTTCTCATGCAAACATGCATCAATTCAAGAATCTCATGCTTCATTATATTCAAGAACATTATATTGGCTTCCAAGTGATAAACCATATCCACTTTTCAACTCAACAACCAATCGGATACGCGGATCACAAGCGTTGTCCCCACGCTTCATACACACTACCAATCTCAAGGTCTCCCAAATGGAATTTTAACCACCATCTGACCTTACTACACACAAGGCCCTCATATGGAATTTTAACCACCATATAGCCTTAACATTCACAAGGTTCTCATATGGAATTTTAACCACCATATAACCTTAACACTCACAAGATCCTCATATGGAATTTTAACCACCATATGACCTTAACATGCACAAGGACCCCATATGGAATTTTAACCACCATATGACCTTAGCATCAACCATTGGTAGTTGTATAACATCACTAACGAGATCCAGGACATACTTCACAAGATCCACACATGGACCCTACACCACCATTGTGATCTTAACAAGCACAAGGTCCTCAAATGGAATTTTAACCACCATTATAACCTTTGCTTACCCAAGGTCCTCGAATGGAATTTTAACCACCATTATGACCTTAAAACCCACCCATGGAATTTTAACCACCATGGTGTACTTAACCATCTCGTTAGTGTACTTGGATGGAGTTACCAGTTCACACTTAACCACTCCACACCCAAGGCGACTTTATTCACGGTGCACCAATTCCTATAGCCGGCTAACTATATTCGATTTATATAACCAAGAACCACTTACATCACTTGCCAATATAACCATCATACCACATTAATCCAATGTTTTATAAGTATAACCCAAATGCAAAGACCAACATTTACCATCATCAATTCACTGTTCTTGAAGCATTACACAAAGCCATTTAACAACATGCAACACTATGCATCAATTTCACAATTCCAATGTTCAAAACCAAGGATCTCTTACCTTGAGCATCCTTCACACATGGCTTTCAAAACCAGCATTAAATCATGCTAAAATATGCTTTCAAAACAGAATTTAAATCATGCAAATCACATGCATTGCACCCAACAATCACAAGTGTTTCAAAAACCAATTTGTAACACAAACCATGAGAGAAATTCCATTTACTTACTCTTGAGCTTAGCAAAGTTGTTTAGACTTAAACTAAGCTCCCAAAACCTTCAAACCTTGGTTTTAAAGCTGAAAACCCAACTTCACTCACCGATACACAAAACAAGGCTAGCCAACAAGCCTTCCAAGCATCCGAAGCCTTCCACACCACCTCTAAAGCTCATGGATCAATCTCCCCTGTTTCAAGCACACAACAACAGAGGATTAATGCATCATAATGCATTAAAAGCACCAGCAACACAACTCAACTCGCTGCTCTACACAAATCCAACATTTCGGCTACCAAACATAACCGAAATCACCTCCAAACACTTCCAAAACCTAACCCAGCCAAAATCCATCACTTCTAACCATTTACAAACATCAATTAACATTCAAAATGATCCCAAACACGTCCTTATACCTCCAGCTATAACAGATCACCAGGATCACTCCAAAAACCAACAAAAACTCAAGCAAAACTTAGGAAAATCAACCTATTCGGGATTGCATTGATTAAACCTCAATTTCTCATCAATTTAACATCAAATTGACATTTCAAAACACTGCCCAATCAGATCATACGAAATTTCATCAAAATCAAGCAAATCTTGCAATTTAAAGCCAAGATCAAGATTACAATTGTAAAACCTTTAATAAATCACAAATCAAGGATTGAGAACTTAGGAATTTCAGTAAAGAACTGAGAGCTTAGAGGAGAAGGACGTTCTTACCTCCAAACTTGAGTTTTCTCCCCCTTTGGAACCAAAATCTTGAAAATCCAATTAGCAAATTGTGAGGTTTTGTTGAAGAGATTCTTAGAGATCAAAAGAGGATTAAAATCTCATGTTTAGACATTAAAATCAGAAGGAAATGATCTGGAGAAAATGTGTTTGGTTTGAGAGAAAGATGAGAGAAAAATGGAAATGAAACTTTAGGAAAAATTAGTTAAATGGCTAAAATATCTTTCCCTCCTTTTTACCTTTATTTTAAACCATTAATAAATCATTTAATATTTAAGAAAAATCTGGAGAAACTCCCATTGGGTAAATAGCTCCTTAAAGATTCAAAGTTTCAATCCTTTTTAAAACGGTCACCCAGTTTTCAAAAATTACATTTTGGTCACTAACCCAAAATGTCACCCTTCCAAACCTCATTTTCTAAAATTGACTTCACCTTTCTCTTATATATAATAAAAGAGGATTTTAGAACATTTTTCCATATTTTTAATGCAACCCGAACTAGGCTTTCCTAAAAATCACCTTTTATATTCGAACCGCACTCTGACCGGTCCGGTCCAAACCCAAAACTTCTAAGCCCAAAACCGGGGCGTTACAACTCTCCCCCCTTAGGAAATTTCGTCCTCGAAATTTCAACTGGCGAAAAGAGAACAACCAAACTTCTCAAGCAACACACAAGGCAACACAGGAGACTTAACCACCACTGAACACTCTCCTCACAAAACTCCACGCAAACTCAACACCACCACATACGGTTCACGAATTCCAGAACACTCAGATGTTAACCACATCTTAACCTCTCACACTTCCGGCCTGCACAAAGCCCCAACAACAACCTAAAGAACCTCCAACTTTACAGCATACACCATCTTAACTCACAACTTCCAAAACTCCTTGCATAAACTACTCAACCTCCTTCAGAGATTTTCACAACAAGCAAAAATTCTTAAGCAACAACTGCTTACCCAACTTCTCAACATATGGCTGTTAATCCTTCACATCCGCCACTATTATCACCACAACAACTCACCAGGACTACTCACCCATCATCTGATAACCACGTCACAAAACCCCAACCTTGTCTCTGCCAGGCGTTCCACATACCATCAGCTGACCTAAAAAGGAATTTACTTACTCACAACCAGCCAACCACTTCTCACAAGAACCCGTCCAACCAACAATGGCCTTTGATCTTACATTGCCTTACTAGAACATCGCACAACCTACACATACATATTTAGGTTACGAGACTTCTATTCTCCCAGGCTAAACCTTTTCTACTACCCACAACAAATCTTCTTTTCAACTCCTCAAAGGTTACTACGAACCATCACCTACAAAAACAACCCTTCTACTACAACATCAATGCCAAGTTACCTCAGCACTCTGGAAACACATCCACTATCTTACTACAGCACTTAACACCAAGAAACCACCTCTTCTACTAGCTATTCAAAAACCACTTGACTGATTCTAACACAATGGTAAACTCCTCACTACCATACCGCTAATCTCCTTAAGAGCCAAACACTTTCCTTCTACAAACATGCTACACCACACTCATTATTACTAACAGCTCGCTTAATACCCTCCACAACTTCTAACATTCTCCTAGCACCAAAGCAGCCTCTAAAAACCCTTCATCAAACCTAACTCTATCACAGCACTAACAGACTCGATTAGTTATTAGCGAGTGTGAACGTTCGTATGCATGGTCACCAATATGCCCTATCAATGCCTGATGTACATGTATGCAAAACCTCTAATGTCATGTCACATGTATGCATGGACCAGTACATATATAATATAGCATATAACAAATGATTTAAACTGTGCATGTATGTCGATTCACACCCACAAATAACATCCTCAGAATCCCTCTAAGAACAACCTCCTACCTTGCTTTCAACTTGTCTAACTCCACCATTCTAACAACCCATTATCCACAAGATACTCATTAATGCCCTTTTCACACTAAAGTTGTTTTCAAAACAACAACAACTACTACCCCAACCATGCTAGCAACGAAACCATACTCATTACGCAAGGAAAAACCAAACCAAAACCAAACTAAGATAACTAGGGCAAATGTTACTTAACAAGGTTACCTGAAAACACATCACCACCCCGAGGCTTCAACAGACGAGCTCTCTTCCTCGCAGAACCATCATTCCCCAGCCGCACCGCTGCAGCATCAGCTAACACCCTTAGGTCATCACCATCTCTTTGCGGTACAGAACCCTGGCTACCCCGAGCCAACCTCAAACAATTACGCCTCCTATGTCCAACAGACCCACATTTCCAGCAGACTTCACTTTCCAAGCTCCTCACAACTTTCTGCCCTTCCTTCCACCCTCGAACTTTGTTTCGGCTGTGCCCACGACCCTTCAGAGACCCTTCTGCTACCACTGAAGCTGATTTTACCACATGAGGACAATCTCGCTTCACATGCTCTTTAGAACCACAGTTCCAACAAGCACATGTGCCCCAACAACCTCCAACATGGCGCCTTCCACAACGGTCACACACCGGTAGCTGAGCTTCCACTTCTTGACCAAGCAGCACTCGTCCCAGAATTGCACAACCACTCAGACTTTGATCCAAGCAAAACCTTCCATCACGTAGCCTCTTACACTGCTTAACCCTTGGAAATTTCTCTCCAAGATACCTTTCATAAAAGGCAGATTCAAAGAAATCCCAATCAATGTCGTGGATGTGCGATGCCACAGCCACAGATGTCCACCAGGCACAAGCATCCTCCAACATCAACGTGACAACACTTCCCAGCTTACAGGCATAATCGCACCCTTCCTGATCCAAAATCTGAACCACACTGGCTAACCAAGCCTCAAACGTCTCAGGTGTTGAACCATGATACTCCACAACTCCCAAATCATGCAAACGATGTTTCGACAAACCCGCACATACCAAAACCGGCACGTCTACAGGCCTTACTGTTACCACAGCCTGAGATGTTCCCAACACCTCTTGAACAATAGGTGATGAACTTTTCATCACAAAACCAACTTCCTTCTCCTACCTTACAACTTCAACACCAAGCACAGAAGACTGAGACAAGACACCTCCATTAAAAGGTGAATTCCACGCCTTAACAACCCTCCCTAAGGCAGCAACCATCTCACCTAACTGCCATTCTTCCATCGATTTCACCATGCTATTAACAGCAAACAATCACAACAAAACAAACAAATCAGTCAGACCAGCTTAAGCAAGGATTCAAACTCCAACTCCAAAAATAACACAATAGCTATAATAATAAGGCAATGGGTATCCCGAATCCTCCCCTTTACATGACATAACAGTCAATGAAAACATGGATACCACAGCATCAAGCATATCAATCAACATATTCGATCATGCTTCCATCAAACAACATCCACTCGCAACAGCATAGCATCAAACAATAACATACCCATTACACTACCATCATTCACAAAATCAGCTCACAGCACCAGCACAACATCAGCATAAATCCACACTAGCTCAAAGAAGATCCACAATCAAAAAGCATGCTTAAAAACATCAACAATTCACTCAAAAACGCGCATTTCAACCGGCTTCAACCACATATCAGAATAAACATCAAGCACATAATACAACAACTTACCATTTTCCCAAAGCATTCGCAACTCAGCTATGATACCACCAAATGTAACCCCCTTAACCCGGCCTAGACGGTCGACCCGAATTAAGAAGATCACACGGGGAAAACCAAAGTCAACCCGAAAGTCAACCTTGATTAACGACCCTTTTTTTTTCTTTTTACTCTTGTCTAGATGCACGTTAACCCTAGATATGTTCACAAGATCATCATACTCAAAGATCATAACAAACAGAGAACATTCAGGGACTCAATTGCACAAATTACAACGTTAGGGACCAATTTGTAAATTCTGGAAATTAAAAGGACTTAACCCAAATTAAAGTTACCAATATGAAATTAATCATCTTTCATGCTTCACTGCAAAAATTCAGCTCAAACGGACTTCTCAAACTCATCCAAATGCATAAACAAGATTCAGGACCAAAATGCAAAGGTTTCAAAACATTTAACCAACAATTTCAGTGCCCAACGGTCGAGTGTTTCGGAACAGGGAAGACCCGTTCCGAAACGCGGGACCGTTCCGAAACTGGTACCGAAACAAGGCCTGGCAGTGGCCTTACCGTTCCGGAACAGTGCCTTCCGTTTCGGAACGCCCAGGCCATTTCAGGCCCCCGTTCCGATACGGTAACACCTGTTCCGAAACAGGTTGCCCAGATTGCAGAAAAATTGCTGGTTTAACATACAATTGACCCATCAAACATGCTCCAAAAGCAACCAAACTTTACCAGCAAGTCATTCAACATACAAGGAACATAATTGCATCAACCAAACATCAACATGGCATCAATTATGAAAATCCCCAATTCTATAGGCATGCTTCCTACTTAGCAAACCATTCAAGCATCAATATGCCAAACCACCTCATCAAGGCCAATTACATGATCCAACATTAACAACAACATAAAATCAAACTTGTCCAACATACACAATCCCATTAAACATCAACATAAGAGATTCTTCCCCCATTGCCTTTATTATCTATAGCTATTACCGAGACATACATCTCAAGTGGAGCTCTCCTTGAATCCCTTGCTTCTCGCTGTTCCAACTTCAACTATCTGCATTGATGGACAAAAGTAGCGTAAGCACATAATGCTTAGTGAGGAATGCTCAAAACCAAAACACTATCAATGCAGCGAACATAAAACCATTTTCAAAAGCATCATAATTTGATAAACCAAAGCAATGCTTGAAAACCCTTTCAACAACATGCTTAACCTTATACATTTCTCAAAACATGAAAACCAACCCTTAGCTTAAAAAGCTAAGTAATCCTTTTCAAAGCACAAACTTGCAAAACCATCAATTTAACCAATCCATGCATGAACATCATCATATGCAAGATTAAATCCAAGATCCTTGGAAAGCATTTCCACATCACATCATACTTTTCTCATTCTTGAAAATCATTTCAAAACAAGAACCTTTAAAGATCATTTGCTCATTCGAATTACCACATGCATTAAACAAATGCAACATATGAACCATAAACTCAACATTTGCATCACATGCCCTTTTTAACAAGCCTTCACAGACTTCAATGCAATAAATAGATTTCATGCACACATGCACCATTCTCAATAGATTATAAACACTTGAACATGCTAACAAGTAAAACATGCATTCATTAAGCATTAATCACTTCTCATGCAAACATGCATCAATTCAAGCATCTCATGCTTCATTATATTCAAGAACTTATATTGGCTTCCAAGTGATAAACCATATCCACTTTTCAACTCAACAACCAATCGGATACGCGGATCACAAGCGTTGTCCCCACGCTTCATACACACTACCAATCTCAAGGTCTCCCAAATGGAATTTTAACCACCATCTGACCTTACTACACACAAGGCCCTCATATGGAATTTTAACCACCATATAGCCTTAACATTCACAAGGTTCTCATATGGAATTTTAACCACCATATAACCTTAACACTCACAAGATCCTCATATGGAATTTTAACCACCATATGACCTTAACATGCACAAGGACCCCATATGGAATTTTAACCACCATATGACCTTAGCATCAACCATTGGTAGTTGTATAACATCACTAACGAGATCCGGGACATACTTCACAAGATCCACACATGGACCCTACACCACCATTGTGATCTTAACAAGCACAAGGTCCTCAAATGGAATTTTAACCACCATTATAACCTTTGCTTACCCAAGGTCCTCGAATGGAATTTTAACCACCATTATGACCTTAAAACCCACCCATGGAATTTTAACCACCATGGTGTACTTAACCATCTCGTTAGTGTACTTGGATGGAGTTACCGGTTCACACTTAACCACTCCACACCCAAGGCGACTTTATTCACGGTGCACCCAATCCTATAGCCGGCTAACTATATCCGATTTAAATAACCAAGAACCACTTACATCACTTGCCAATATAACCATCATACCACATTAATCCAATGTTTTATAAGCATAACCCAAATGCAAAGACCAACATTTACCATCATCAATTCACTGTTCTTGAAGCATTACACAAAGCCATTTAACAACATGCAACACTATGCATCAATTTCACAATTCCAATGTTCAAAACCAAGGATCTCTTACCTTGAGCATCCTTCACACATGGCTTCCAAAACCAGCATTAAATCATGCCAAAATATGCTTTCAAAACAGAATTTAAATCATGCAAATCACATGCATTGCATCCAACAATCACAAGTGTTTCAAAAACAAATTTGTAACACAAACCATGAGAGAAATTCCATTTACTTACTCTTGAGCTTAGCAAAGTTGTTTAGACTTAAACTAAGCTCCCAAAACCTTCAAACCTTGGTTTTAAAGCTGAAAACCCAACTTCACTCACCGATACACAAAACAAGGCTAGCCAACAAGCCTTCCACACCACCTCTAAAGCTCATGGATCAATCTCCCCTGTTTCAAGCACACAACAACAGAGGATTAATGCATCATAATGCATTAAAAGCACCAGCAACACAACTCAACTCGCTGCTCTACACAAATCCAACATTTCGGCTACCAAACACAACCGAAATCACCTCCAAACACTTCCAAAACCTAACCCAGCCAAAATCCATCACTTCTAACCATTTACAAACATCAATTAACATTCAAAATGATCCCAAACACGTCCTTATACCTCCAGCTATAACAGATCACCAAGATCACTCCAAAAACCAACAAAAACTCAAGCAAAACTTAGGAAAATCAACCTATTCGAGATTGCATTGATTAAACCTCAATTTCTCATCAATTTAACATTCATTTAACATCAAATTGACACTTCAAAACACTGCCCAATCAGATCATACGAAATTTCATCAAAATCAAGCAAATCTTGCAATTTAAAGCTAAGATCAAGATTACAATTGTAAAACCTTTAATAAATCACAAATCAAGGATTGAGAACTTAGGAATTTCAGTAAAGAACTGAGAGTTTAGAGGAGAAGGACGTTCTTACCTCCAAACTTGAGTTTTCTCCCCCTTTGGAACCAAAATCTTGAAAATCCAATTAGCAAATTGTGAGGTTTTGTTGAAGAGATGCTTAGAGATCAAAAGAGGATTAAAATCTCATGTTTAGACATTAAAATCAGAAGGAAATGCTCTGGAGAAAATGTGTTTGGTTTGAGAGAAAGATGAGAGAAAAATGGAAATGAAACTTTAGGAAAAATTAGTTAAATGGCTAAAATATCTTTCCCTCCTTTTTACCTTTATTTTAAACCATTAATAAATCATTTAATATTTAAGAAAAATCTGGAGAAACTCCCATTGGGTAAATAGCTCCTTAAAGATTCAAAGTTTCAATCCTTTTTAAAACAGTCACCAAGTTTTCAAAAATTACATTTTGGTCACTAACCCAAAATGTCACCCTTCCAAACCTCATTTTCTAAAATTGACTTCACCTTTCTCTTATATATAATAAAAGAGGATTTTAGAACATTTTTCCATATTTTTAATGCAACCCGAACTAGGCTTTCCTAAAAATCACCTTTTATATTCGAACCGCACTCTGACCGGTCCGGTCCAAACCCAAAACTTCTAAGCCCAAAACCGGGGCGTTACAACATTGGCCTTTCCACGATTAAACTCAATTGTCAGATCATAATCCTTAAGCAACTCGAACCATTTTCGTTGCCTAATATTCAACTCCATTTTATTCATGAGTTACTTCAAACTTTTATGATCGGTGTAGACCACACATTTTTCACCATAAAGGTAGTGTCTCCAAATCTTCAGACCAAACACCACCGCAACAAGCTCTAGATCATGAGTAGGGTGGTTGCGCTCATGCACCTTCAACTGTCAAAACACATAAGCTACAACCTTCCCATCTTGTATCAACACGCAACCCAAACCGACATATGCCGCATCACTATAGACTACAAACTCCTTACCCAATTCCGGTTGAATCAAGACAGGAGCTTGCGTCAAAACTTCCTTCCACTTCTCGAAAGCTTGTTGCCTAATATCTGTCCTCTCAAAGCGAACATTCTTTTGCAGCAACATGGTCAAAGGGGCAGCAGTCTTAGAAAAACCTTCACAAAACCTTCGATAATATCCAGCCAACCCAAGGAAACATCGCACCTCCGTCACCAATTTTGGCATTTTTCAACCCATCACTGCCTTAACCTTTTGTGGATCACCCGAATACCTTTGGCTGACACCACATGTCCAAGAAAAACCACTTCCCTGAGCCAAAACTCACTTGCTCAGCTTAGCTTAAAGCTGATTCTCCATCAGCAATTGCAACACAATCCTTAAATACTTATCATGATCCTCCTCGATATGCGAGTACACGATATTATCATCGATAAACACTACCACGAACTGATCTAGGAACTCATGGAACACCTTATTCATCACATCCATGAATGCAGCCGATGCATTTGTCAACCCAAACGACATCACCAAGAACTCATAATGGCCATACCTTGTCCAAAAAGTTGTCTTGGGTACATCCACATCCTTAACCTTTAGTTGATAATACCCAGACCTTAAATAAATCTTCGAAAACACCGAAGCACCACGAAACTGATAAAACAAATCATCAATCCTTGGCAAAGGGTACTTGTTCTTAATTGCCAACATTTTCAGTTGCCAATATTCTATACACATACGCACCGTACCATTCTTCTTCTTCATAAACAAAACTGATACACCTCAAGGTGAAATACTTGGGCTTATGAACCCCGATCAAGCAACTCCTGAAATTGCGTCGACTCCTTAGGTGCCATAGGATAAGGAGCAATGAACATGGGAGTCATATTCTCATACAACTTAGTGCCAAACTCAACTTCCCTGTTTGGTGGCAACCTATGCAACTCTTCTAAAAAAACACTCGGAAACTTACATATTGTTCGTATGTCTTGCACTCGCACTTCCTTCGTACCAGGATTAATCACATACGCCAAGAAAACTTCGCAACCTAACTCCATCATCCGACTCGCTTCAAGAGCCAAAATTGTATTAGACAAAAACTTCACGTTCTCGCCTACGATTACTACCTCGTAATCATCCGCAAGTTTCAATGTAACTCGCTTAACATCAAAATCAACAACAGCTCGATGCTCGGCCAACCAGTCCATTATAAGAATCACATCAAAACCATAAAAGGCAATTCCATCAAATCAACTGAAAAACATATGGCACTGAACAAACAGAGGGCATCTCCTATACAATTTCTTGTAACAACAGTTTCACCAAATAAATTATTTACTCACACTCCCACATCTAACACTTCTGAAACGAACGTTCAAGCCACAACTTCCAAAGCAATTTGCAACAACAGACGCAAAAAGCTATACCCCACCGATCAAACGTGGACAAGCTCGCCTCACATGGTCATACGATCCACCTACTTAATAGGTATCAAATGCTACTCAAGCCATGACACACTGACCCCACAATCTTTGTCCAACATTACTATAACCTCACCTCAACCCAGGCGATCCCCTTTAAGCATGACCATTCGTACACTAGCTACCACTAAACTAGAGTTCATAACTCACTTATTAGCGCTAGAACCTCTCGCACAAGTTATTAAACCCATGTTATGTTTAAAATACCTCACATGTGTTACCAACACGTCGATAAAAATGTAGCCAATAAAATAACATATATAGTTTAATATCATGAACCAATCCATAAAAGAGCCAAAACATCGATGTCTCACATCCAAATCCAATCCAAGAGCATACCCGATCAACTAACAATCTGTGTCTAAACTAGACTACAACTTATGACTTTGAACCCAATCCACAAGTTCACATTTCTCGTCACCCAAATATCTAACTCCCAGATACTTCTCCTTTAAAACAGTTCAAAAGAACTCTCAAAACACAACATCAAGTTCTATACCCAAAACTACAGTTGTCCACCAACTATACACATCTCTATATAACCGAGATACAACTCATCTTTACACTATGGGCATCACTACACTCCATTTATTCCATATCTCATTCATACATGTCATCCACTCCATGAATACCTCTGGTGACAACCCTCGAGTTCAACTTCTACTCAAATTACGTAAGAGCTAACTGCAGCTCACAAACATCCACCATATAGTGCAATCACATGCACTTCAGCATTAACAGCTTCACGAGCTCTAAACATCATCCATATTCCAGGCACCATGTCATCCAACACTTACCCGACCGACACAAGTTGTATTTATATTGAGGCGCATCAAGGCGTCCTCCCGTGAGACATTACACACTCCTCTATTCTTTGCCCAACGGCAACAGCAATCATACCAGATTGCTACTCTCTCCTTGGTTTATTGTGCTATTATTATTATTATTAAGGCATGATAACAACTAACAAAACAAAATGATCGGGCCAGCTCCAAGCAAGGATCCAAGACTTCGATTTCAATCTTAAAACATTTCACCATAGTAATAAGGCAATGGGCATTCCAATTTCCCCCACACATAGCATGAAACATATAACATGCATATCACAACCCACATGCATCACAAGCATCAAAATCCAGCCCAATTTATCATCATATAAAACAACTATCATTCATATCGCAATCACCATCACATACTCAACATTAACATGCGCAAGACATTCACCGAACAAACACACATTACCACAAATACGTATTCACATCTCAACTACTTACCAACAACTTACCGTCACCCCAACCTTTCATAACCTGGTTCTGATACCACCAAATGTAACCCCCTCGACCTGGCCTAGCCGATAGACTGAACTGAATGGGTCACACGGGGAATATTGAAGTAAACCGGGAAGGTTTACCTCAATAATATTGAATGGGTTACAAGCAGTGGATCAGACGATAACTCGATCACACGTCGATCACCAATGATTTCGATTTTAGGGACTATTTTGAAAACTTAACAAATTACATGGGTTTAACCCATTTTCCTTTTACCAACCTTTAATTAAGTTCATTACATGAATATCTATCAAAACTCAGCTTAAATTAACCAATAGGACTCTTTTAATTGCATCCATATGAAAAAGAGACCAAAATGCTAAGATTCAGAACATTCAAAGATGAGTTTAAACTATTTTAAGGAACAGCGTATCGGTACCCTTAAGGAGCGTATCAATACACCCTCGATGATTAGGCTTCCCAAGCCCTGCATCACAAGACCGCATCGCTACATTGGGGCACCGTATCGATACGCCCTCAAGACCGTATCAGTGCACCAAGTCACAGTTTTGATACGCTCTCGACCAATGGCCAAAAAGAGTATCGATACGCCCCTGTGTATCATTACGCCCCTCTCATTTATGGAGGTTGTATCAATACACTATGAAGTGTATCGATACACTTCAGTCTGCAACTGCCAAAATTGCAAGTTTAGCAGCTCTAAAACCTTCTCGAACCATTCTAACATACATTTAAGCATGCTTGCAACACAATTACACCTCAATACTCAAGGATACTTGGAAAAGACATCATCAAGCACCATTATCAACATCAATGATATCTAAAGGCATGCTTCTTAAGAATTTCAAGCACCAAAAGGTCAATTCTCAAATCCATGTAAAGCTCTGGTTTTGGGCCTAGATGTTTTAGACATCAGATCGGACCGGCCGAGAACGATTCAAATCGCATAAGGTGATTTTAGGAAATCAAGGATCGGGATAGGATAAAAATGCTATAAAAATTGCTAAAATCCTCTAAAAATATATTTAAGAGGTTGGTCAAATAAATTTTACAAAAAGGATTTTGGATTATGGACATTTTGAGTAGTGATCAAATTGTAAAGTTCCAAAACTGGGAAAATGTGATTTTTAAGGTGGAAGCCAAAATCTTAGAATCTTTAGGGGGCTTTAAGTCAATTTGACCTTTTCTCAATATGACATGTGGTTTAAAAGAGTTTTTAATTAAATGATTTTTAATTGGGTTTTATATTAAAATAATTAAAAGGTAGTTATTGGTTTTTCAATTACGTAACTACCAAAATCCTTTCTCATTTCAGCCAAACACAATTTCACTCATCATTTTCCAGAATTCTTTCTCCCAAAAACTCTCTCAACTTTTCCTAAATCATTTTCAAGAAAACTCTCCTAGTTCTTCAAGATTTCACTAAGGAAAACTTGTCATACATTGAGAGAAGCAAGGATTAGAGGTAAATCCCATTCTCAACCTCTAATCTAAGTTCTTTATTGAAATTCCCAAGATATTTGGGTTCTAAATACTATTTTTATTGAGTTTTCAATATAATTTTGATTTGAGATCAAAATCTTGTGAAATTGTGGATGAAATCTTGATTTTCGGACTTGATGAGTTGGGCTATGTTTTGTATTGATTTTAATTGAGTTATAAGTTGATTTATATGTTAAAATGATATGTTGATAACATAGATCCCGAAATACTTGAGATCTTTGAGTTTCTTGGTTGATTTAGGTGAAATTTTGGGGTGAAGTGGTGGAATCTTGATTGCTGTAGGTATAAGGTTGGGTTGGGATGTTTATTAGATGTGTTTTGATGTTGATAATTGTTTGGAAGTGATGTATGATGGCTGGGCTTGGTTTAGGTAGCAATTGATTGAGTTTTCGATTGTTTTGGAAGGGTATTTTGGTGTAGTTTGAGTGGGCAACGAGTTTATGAATTGTTTCTGGTGTTAGAATGCATTTGATGCATTTAGATCTTTGTTTTGATGATGTGAAAACAGGGGATCTTGGTCCGGGAGCAAACGAGGTGATTTTGGAGGCTTTGGAGGTGTAATTTCCGTGTCGGCGAACAAGGCTTCGCGTATAGGTGAGTGGAAATGCAATTTCCTGCTTTGTAACGCTTTGAGCATGATCTTGGGAGCTTAGTGTAGGTTTGATACACTTAACTAAGCTCAAGAGTAAGTGTTTCGGTAATCCCTCTCTTGGAAATGTGCTATGTTTGATGAAATTGCACTTGAAGTAAGAGTGGATTTGTTTACTGTTTTTAAGCATGGTTTAATGCTGGATTTTAATGCCATTATGTTAAGGATGCACTAGGTAAGTGATCCTTGGTTTTCATGTGTTGAATGCATATGATGTTAAGCATGTTATGCTTGTTGAAATGGTATTGTGGTTATGCTTGTAAAACAATGGATTGTTGAAAATAAATGATTATATTGGCAAGTGATATAAATGGTTTTTGGTTACTTTAATTGGATATAGTTAGCCGGCTATAGGATTAGGTGCACCGTGAATAAAGTCTCCTTGGATATCGAAGGGTTGTTATTGTGTCGTAATCTCCATCTAAGTACCCTAATGATTGAGGTTAAGATCACAACGGTGAATGGTTAGTCCCGTGTGTGAGTCTTGTGTATGAGTCCCATACTCTCGTTAGTGGAATTATACAACTACCGATGAGTGATGTTGAGGGGTTGTGATAGTGCCACTAATTTCCATCACGGGTGTTAAGGGGTTGTGATTGTGCCACTAATCCCCCCTTGTGTAGTCTGGTAGTTTGTATGAAGCGTGAGGGACAACGCTTGTAATCCGCGTATCCGATTGTGTCTTGTGTTGAAATGGTTTATGGATTATCACTTGTGAGCCATATAATGTAAACGAATAATGTGAAGCATGAGATGATTGTATATGATGCAAGGATGCATGAGATATATGTGTATGATGTAAGAATGCATGTGATGCTTGTTAAAACATGAGCAAAGGTTTATTTGGTGTTGTAAATGGATGCATATGTGCTTGAGTTTTAAAAGTGCATTGAGGTCTTGAGAAGACATGTTTTAAAAATGGCATGAGATGTAAAGTGTTGGTTTGCAAAACATGAGACATGCATTGATGAATGTTGTTTAGCGATCCTCACTAAGCTTTGTGCTTACGCTCTTTTGTTTCATCAATGAAGAAAACTAGGTTTTGAGGGGAGCAAGAAAGCAAGAGGAATCCAAGCTTTAATCTTGCAAAGTATGTGGTTTTGTTTCGGTGTAATAAAAGGCAATGGGTGGGATTTATGCTAATGCATGGTTGAGAATGCTTTCCCTTTTACTTTGAGCATATTTGATAGTTACTTTTGAGATATAATTGGCCATAATGGATGATTTTGGTTGTGGATGGTGGATTTGGCTCGTTATGGTTTTTGTGGATTAGGGAGTATGCTATATTTGCATATTGGTTACCATATCGTAGCTAATGCCTCAAAATGATGATGGTTGATTTGTATCCATGATGTATGTTTGATGTGGCATGTGTCGGGAATGATTCGAGTGTGGAAATGCATGAAAAATCAGCAAAATCTGTTGTTGTAGGGCAAGGCGTATCGGAATGCCCTTGCCTGTTTCGGAAAAGGTGCCTGAAATTGCCATAAGGTTTCAGAACGGGTGAAGGCGTATCGAAACGTTTTAGCTACTGGAAGGGGGTGTTTCGATACGGGTCTCAGAAGGCACCCGAGTATTGAAACGGTCAACCCTATTTCGAAATGACCGTTTCGGTACAGGGCCATCCGTATCGAAACACCTGACTGTTGGATTTGAATTTGGAGCTGTTCTGAGTTTCTGTTTCTTACATTTTGGTACTTAAATGTTGGCTGCTTAAATTGATGAGTTTTAATGATTCGTTTGAGCTGAATTTTGACATGTTTGCATGTTACATGGCTAATTGAGGATTGGTAACTTTAAAATCATGAAAGTCCCTGTATTTTATGAAATTTACAGTTTAGTCCCTAAAAGTCAAATATATGCAATTGAACCCCTAATCGAACTCCGATCGATGTGCCGTTTTCACCTAATCGTTTTGTTGAACTCATATGTTAATAATATACATCTAGAGAAGATAAGAAAGAAAAAAAGGGTTGTAAATCAAGGTTGACTTTCGGGTTGACTTTTGTTTTCCCCGTGTAATCTTCGTAGTTCGGGTTAAACGTCTAGACCGGGCTAAGGGGGTTACATTTGTTGGTATCAGAGCTAGGTTACGAAAGAATTGAGAATAATGGTATCTAAAATTGATCTGTATTGAAGTATGATGATTGAAAAGCGTGCTAATGGTTGACTTTTACACCCTATTCCATGTTTGTTGGTGCGAATTGCATGTGAAATGAATATGATTGTGTGATGATGATGTTATGTGGTTGTGTGCTAGTTTTGGGATGATGAAAAGTATGTGAGCATGATGTTTCATGTATGCTGCGCTCTGTGGGGGGAAATTGTGTACCCATTGCCTTATTACACTAATCAAATGTTTTGTAAACTTGGATTCTTGCTTGTAGTTGGCCTAAACGGTTTGACTTGTTTTTGTTGTTATGTCTTGTTTAAATAGCATTATGGGTCCAAGAAGGGCATTAAGATCGAATACGATAGTGCCTGCAGCTGAGCAAGAGGCTGATGTTTCTCTTGGTGGGGATCTACCTCCTTCGCCACCACCTTGAGGTGGGGAGCAGGTGCAACAAGGACAAGCTGGTCCTGGTTTGGGTGATTTGGCACCACTAGTTCAGGCGATCACCAGAGCGTTTCAGGCTGCTGTTGTCCGAGCGCATGTACAGGCCCCTGCAGGTGGGCAGGTGGGCTTACCTTTGGAAAGGTTGAGGAGCTTGGGAGTTGTAGAGTTCTATGGTATGTCTCCTGAGGCGTCTGAGGCGTGGTTAGTGAGTACAATTCGCATAATGGATCAGATGAGCTGTAATGATGTGCGCAAGCTAGGATGCGCAGTTTCTTTGCTACAAGGTGATGCTTACAGATGGTGGATGACTACCACGGTTGGTATGGAATCCAATGAGGTGGATTGGGAGTTTTTCAGAGGTGCCTTCAGGAGGAAGTATCTTGGGTAAGATACTTGGATGAAAAGAAAAGGGAGTTTATGTCGCTGGTTCAGGGCAATCTATCTGTGGTTGAGTACGAGGTCTAGTTCGTACACTTGAGCTAGTATGCTCCTGAGTTAGTACCTAGTGAGAGGCATCGATGTGATCGCTTCCGGTATGGTTTGGTACAAGAAGTTAAGACGTACATGCTAGCTGCTAATGACACTGATTTTGATGTGCTTGTTTGTTGGGCAAAGGACATCGAGCAAAATCTAGGTTTGTCATCTAGAGGTGTTGGTTCTAGCTCTTGGAAGAGAGCCGTTGAGTATAGTTTCGGTGGTGGACGGAACAAAAGAGGCCGTGATAGGAGACATCATCCTGAGGGAAGGCATCGTGTTCCGAGTCGAGGTGGTCAGGCTCAGGGTGGTCGTGTGAGATCTGAGCAGCATACATGTTGGACATGTGGGTCGAGGGACCATTTGAGGCAAGATTTTCCTCGAGCAGCTAGAGAGGTTTAGGCTCATGTTGTGGTGACAGGGAACTTATGTTGGAATTGTGGTTCATCTGACCACATGAGGAGGGAGTGTCCATTGTTGGCTGGTGGTGGCCAAGGACGTGCTCCTGTGGTAGCTGCACCTCAAAGAGGCCGTGGGCGCGGCCGTGGAAATTTTCAGAGGAGAGATGAGGGGCAGCGAGGTATCGCTCATGTTGTGGTCGTTCGACCTGAGGGAGGTTGACCAATGAGGGTATATGCTCAGCGCGAGGAGCGCAATGATACCGATGCCATCGCAGGTACCTTTGCTCTTCAGTCTTTATCTTTCCTGGCTTTGATTGATTCTGGATCCATGCATTCTTATATCTTGAGTGAGCATGCGCATTTTCTTGATATACTTGTTGAGATACTTGAAATAGGAATGCAAGTGACTAGTTATTTTGGTGAGACTGTAGTCACTAGGAAGTTATATAGGAGATGCCCTTTGTCTGTTCAAGGTCATGTTTTTCTGGTGGATTTGATGGAATTGCCTTTCTATGAATTTGATGTAATCCTTGGTATGGATTGGTTGACGAAGCATAGGGCAGTGGTTGACTTTGATGTTAAGTGAGTCACCATAAAGTTGGACAATGATTATGAGGTTGTAGTAGTAGGCGAGAATGTGAAATTCTTGTCGAATGTGATTTCGGCTTTGGAAGCAAACCGTATGTTGAGGTTGGGTTGCGAGGCTTACCTTGCCTATGTGATGAATCATGGCACCAAGGATGTACGTGTGCAGGACATCCGAACCGTTAGCGATTTCATAGGAGTCTTTCCGGAGGAATTGCCTGGGTTGCCACCAAATAGAGAAGTTGAGTTTGTTATAGAGTTGTGCGAGAATACAACTCCGGTTTCCATTGCTCCTTATCGCATGGCACCCAAAGAGCTAAAAGAGTTGAAAACACAATTGCAGGAGTTGTTGGATCGAGGTTTCATTCGACCGAGTGTGTCACCTTGAGGTGCACCGGTCTTGTTTGTGAAGAAGAAAGATGTTACGATGATAATGTGTATAGATTATCGTCAACTGAACAAGTTGACGATCAAGAACAAGTATCCCTTGCCAAGAATTGATGATCTCTTTGATCAGTTCCGGGGAGCCTCAGTGTTTTCTAAGATAGACTTGAGATCAGGGTATTATCAGCTAAAGGTGAAGGATGTGGACATACCTAAAATAGCTTTTCGGATGAGGTGCGGGCATTATGAATTTTTGGTGATACTGTTTGGTTTGACCAATGCACTTGTTGCTTTCATGGACATGATGAATCGTGTATTCCATGAATTCTTGGATCAGCTTGTGGTGGTGTTCATCGATGATATCCTTGTGTATTTGCGTACCGAGGAGGATCATGATAAGCACTTGAGAATTGTTTTGCAAGCGTTGTTGGAAAATCAATTGTATGCCAAGCTGAGTAAGTGTGAGTTTTGGCATAGGGAAGTGGTCTTCCTTGGACATGTTGTGTCAGCTGAGGGCATTCGCGTTGATCCACACAAGGTGGAAGCTGTGATGAGTTGGAAAGTGCCTAAGTTAGTGACAGAGGTACGGAGTTTACTTGGATTGGTTGGGTACTATCATAGGTTTGTCGAGGGTTTCTCGAAGATAGCAGCGCCTTTGACCAAGTTGTTGCAAAAGAATGTTTGCTTTGAGTGGACGGATACGAGACAACAAACTTTTGAGAAGCTGAAAGAAGCTTTGACGCAAGTTCTTGTTTTGATTCAACCTGAGTCTGGTAAGGAGTTTGTGGTCTATAGTGATGCGTCCATTGCTGGTTTGGGCTGCGTGTTGATGCAGGAGGGTAAGGTAGTGGCCTATGCATCTAGGCAGTTGAAGGTGCATGAGCGCAACTATCCTACTCATGATCTTGAGCTTGCAGCTGTGGTGTTTGCCTTGAAGATTTGGAGTCATTACTTGTATGGAGAAAAATGTGTAGTGTTCACGGATCATAAGAGCTTCAAATACCTTATGTCTCAGAATGAGTTGAATCTTAGGCAACGACGTTGGGTGGAGTTGCTTAAGGATTATGTTCTGACAATCGAGTATCTCCCGGGTAAGGCTAATGTTGTAGCTGATGCTTTGAGTAGGAAAGTAGCTGTGGAGTTCAGAGTGATGTTTGCTCGTCTGAGTATATCGCGTGATGGTGGTCTTATTGCAGAATTGCAAGTGAAACCATCTCTGATACAGTTGATCAAGGATAAGCAGTTGCTTGATGATTCTCTTGTTTCACAAGTTCAGGACATTGCGGAAGGTAGACCTTCGAATTTCAGCTTTAATGATGATGGTGTTTTGTGTTTTGGGAGTCGAATAGTTGTGCCAGATGATGCTGAATTAAGGCACACTATTCTGGCTAAAGCTCATAGTAGTCCTTTTGCTATGCATCCTGGTAGTACAAAGATGTATCGTCACCTGAAAGATGAGTACTATTGGGTAGGGTTGAAAAAGGATGTGGTTGAGTTCATTAGTAAGTGCATGGTGTGTCAGCGAGTGAAAGCTGAGGATCAGGTCCCTTCTGGGTCGTTGCAGCCTTTGAGAATCCCAGAATGGAAGTGGGAGAGAATCACCATGGATTTTGTGTCTGGTTTGCCTTTGTCACCGACAAAGAAGAATTCTGTTTGGGTGATTATGGATCGGCTTACGAAGTGTGCGCATTTTCTGCCTGTGCATACTACGTATACCTTGGATAAGTCTGTTGAGTTGTACATAGCTGAGATTGTGCGGTTGCACGGTGTGCCAAAGTCCATTGTGTCGGGTAGAGATCTGAGGTTTACAACACAATTTTGGGAATGTTTGCATCAAGCTTTGGGTACACGGTTGAATTTCAGTACATCTTATCATCCGCAAACGAATGGACAGTCAGAATGTGTGATCCAAGTGCTTGAGGACATGTTGAGATGCTGTGTGATAGATTTTCAGGGTTCTTGGCAGAAGCACTTGCCGTTGGTTGAGTTTGCATATAATAATAGTTATCAGGCAAGTATACAAATGGCTCCATACGAGGCTTTGTATGGGAGAAGATGTCGAACCTCTCTCTGTTGGGCAGAAGCTGGGCAAAAGTTGATTTCAACGCCAACTATGCTTAAGGGAACCACCGAGAAGGTGAAGCTCATTTGTGAGCGTTTAAAGGCAGCCTCGAATAGGCAAAAGTCTTACGCGGACTTGAAGCGTAAGGAAATTGAGTTCGCGGTTGGCGAACATGTGTTCTTGAAAGTATCACCTTGGATGAAGGTGATGAGACTTGGGCGTAAGGGTAAGCTTAGCCCAAGATTATTGGACCTTACGAGATTGTGGAGTGTATTGGTACTGTAGCATATCAGTTGAGATTGCCTGCAGAGTTGGAGAAAATACATGATGTGTTCCATGTCTCCATGTTACGGAAGTGCAGATCGGATCCTTCGCATGTGATGCATGTTACGAAAGTTCTTCGTGGTAAGACGATAGAGCTTGTGAAGGTGTTGTTGCGACACCAAGGAGTTGAGGAGGCCACGTGGGAAAGCAAGGCAGACATGCTGAAGCAGTTTCCGCATCTCTTTCCAACAGGTAAGAATTTCGAGGACGAAATTTCCTAAGTGGGGGAGAGTTGTAACGCCCTGGTTTTGGGCCTAGATGTTTTAGACATCAGATCGGACCTATCGAGAACGGTTCTAATCGCGTAAGGTGATTTTAGGAAATCAAGGATCGAGATAGGATAAAAATGTTATAAAAATTTCTAAAATCCTCTAAAAATATATTTAAGAGGTTGATATAATCAATTTTACAAAAAGGATTTTGGAAAATGGACATTTTGAGTAGTGATCAAATTGTAAAGTTTCAAAACTAGGAAAATGTGATTTTTAAGGTGGAAGCCAAAATCTTAGAATCTTTAGGGGGCTTTAAGTCAATTTGACCTTTTCTCAATATAACATGTGGTTTAAAAGAGTTTTTAATTAAATTATTTTAATTGGGTTTCATATTAAAATAATTAAAAAGTAGTTATTGATTTTTCAATTACGTAACTACCAAAATCCTTTCTCATTTCAGCCAAACACAAGTTCACTCATCTTTTTTCCAGAACTCTTTCTCCCAAAAACTCTCTCAACTTTTTGTAACGCCCCAGTTTTGGGCTTAGGAGTTTTGGGCGTTGACCGGTTTGGTCAAAGTGCTGTTCGAATCTAAAGATGTGAAATTAGGAAAGCCTAGTTCGGGTTGCATTAAAAATATGGAAAAATGTTCTAAAATCATCTTTTAATATAATTAAGTGAACCGTGAAATCAATTTTGGAAAATGAGTTTTGGAAGGGTGACATTTTGGCTAGTGACCAAAATGTAATTTTTGAAAATTTGGTGACTGTTTTCGAAAGGGTTGGAACTTTGAATCTTTAAGGAGCTATTATTCCAAAAGTAGTTTCTCCAGATTTTTCTAAGATATTTTAAGCTATATTCTGATTTTAAAACATATCAAAAGAGGAGGGAAAGCCATTTTGGCCATTTTGATAACTAACTTCCTATTTTCTTTTCTCTCATTTTCTCTCAACCCAAACACTTTCTTTCCAGAGAATTGTTTCTGATTTTCTCACCTAAATCTCTCCTTTCAACTCTCTTTTGATTCCTAATCAACATATCTACAAAACCTCATCATTTGCTACTTGATTCATTAAGGTTTTTGATTCCAAAAGAGGAGAAACTCAAGTTTGGAGGTAAGAACGTCCTTCTCCTCTAAACTATCAGTTCTTTACTGAAATTCCTAAGTTTTCAATCCTTAATTGATGTTTTATTAAAGGCTTTTAAGATGTGAAATGGATCTTGGCTTATAATGCATGATTTGGTGATTTTTGATGATTTTCGTTTGATCTGATTAATCTGTGATTTGAGATGTGTTTTTGATGTTAATTGAACACTAAATTGATAAGGAATTGAGTTTTGATTAATGCAATCCCGGATAGGTTGAGTTTCCTAAGTTTAGCTTGTGATTCTTGTTGTTTTTGAGGTGATCTTGTGGATCTGATGTTGCTGGAGGTATAAGGATGTTAATAGGCTCTTTTTAGATATTAAATGATGTTAAAGGATGTTAGGTTTTGATGGTTTATGGCTGGGCTTTGTTGAGAGGTGGTTTGGATGCATTTTCGGTTGTGTTTGGTGGCCGAAAGTGGAGTGTGGATGAGAGCAGCGAGTTTAGGTGCTTTCATTGAAGCAATTAATGCATGATGATGCATTAATCCTCTACTTTGATGTGTTAAAACAGGGGAGGCATCTTTGGATCCAAGAGTTGTTGATCCGGGAGCTTGATTTGGTGCTTCGGCAAGAGGCGAAGTGAAATCGGTGAGTGAAATTGGGTTTTCGGCTTTGAAACCAATGTCTTGGGAGCTTAGTTTAAGTCTAAACAACTTTGCTAAGCTCAAGTGTAAGTTTTCGAAAATACTCTCTAGTGGTGGCCATGGTTTTGTTGTGATGCAATGTGGTTTATTGCATGATTTAAATACTGTTTTGAAAGCATGATTTAGCATGGTATTTGCTGTTTTTGTAAGCCATATGTTGAAGGAAGCTCAAGGTAAGAGTTCCTTGTTTTTGTACATTGATAAAATGTGGTTTGATGCTTTTAAATGCATGATGTATATGGCTTGGATTAATGCTTTAAAACAGTGGATTAATTGATGAAAATGATATATATTGGCAAGTGATGTTTTGAAAAGGTTAAGGTCACTAAGGTGGTTAAAAGTCCTTGAGTGAGCCTTGTTTACTTAAGAACATCAAGGTGGTTAAAAGTCCTTGGATGGTTCTTGTTATGGACACAAAGGTGGTTAAAAGTCCTTGTGTGATCCTTTCCATGGTGTTTAAAAGTCCATGGGGCCAAGGTGTTTAAAAGTCCTTGGGGCCAAGGTGTTTAAAAGTCCTTGGGGTGAAACTTGATATGGACACAAAGGTGGTTAAAAGTCCTTGTGTGATCCTCTTTCATGGTGTTTAAAAGTCCATGGCCAAGGTGTTTAAAAGTCCTTGGGGCCAAGGTTGTAACCCCTTTAACCCGGTCTAGACGGTTGACCCGAATTAAGGAAGTCACACGGGGAAAACCAAAGTCAACCCGAAAGTCAACCTTGATTAACGACCCTTTTTTTTCTTTTTAATCTTGTCTAGATGCACATTAACCTTAATTGTGATCATGCAAACAACATATTACAAGATCACAAACATCAGAGATCAAACAGGGACCCAATTGAACAAATTACAACTTTAGGGACCAAATTGTAAATTCTGATAAATTAAGGGACTTAACCCAAATTAAAGTTACCATCTTGAAATTAGTCAGATTACATGCTTCTCTGTGAAATTTCAGCTCAAAAGGACATCCACAGCTCAAGCAATTGATCATACAAGATTCAAGACCAAAATGCAAACATTTCAAAACATATAACTACCATGTCAGCCCCCTAACGGTCGACCGTTCCGAAACAGGCTAGCCCTGTTCCGAAACACGGGCCGTTCCGAAACGGGTTCCGGAACGTGGCTTCGGCAGAGGCCAAACCGTTTCGAAACGGTGTATACCGTTTCGGACGCCTGGGTTCATGCAAGGCACCCGTTCCGAAACGGTACACCCCTGTTCCGAAACGCCTGCACAAAATTCAGCAAACAAGCATATCTAATCATGCAATTGGACACTCAAACATGCTCCAAACATCACCAAACTTTACCAGCATGCAATTAAACACATTTAGGACATATGAGCATCATCAAATCAACAAAATAACATCATATGCAAAAACGCCCAATTCAATGGTCATGCTTCCTACACAAGCTATTCACTCAAGCATCAACTTGCAAAACAAGCATATAAGGTTCAAACCCAAAAACCAGCAACATCATCAACATTCAACATACTTAGGGAGTCTTAAACACCTCCCAAAACATATATATTGGTCCCCCATTGCCAAAACATACAAAAGCTAAATGTTTAACAAAACCTTCCATACATTGAGCTCAACTTGAACTTGTTTGCTTGCCTCCTCTTGCTGCCCTCAATGTACTCTAATGCTCTGCATTATTGAATCAAGAAAACGAGAGAGCGTAAGCCAAAGCTTAGTGAGGAGTGCTCTTTAAAAACCATTCAATAATGCAATTAAAACCATTTGTAAAACATGCTTATAAAACAACCTTTACACATGCTCAAAGCATACTTTAAATCAAGCAACATCATGCTTCCACATTTCATTTAAACAAGCATCTCATGCTTCAACATAAATATTAAATCATGTATCTCATGCATCTCATGTACTATACATGTCATATTGGCTCAAGTGATACATTTCATTTATGAAATCAAGTTCAACAACTTTCCCCAAGGACTTTTAAACACCTTGGACCCCAAGGACTTTTAAACACCTTGGCCATGGACTTTTAAACACCATGAAAGGACCACACAAGGACTTTTAACCACCTTTGTGTCCGTAGCTTGAATTACCCCAAGGACTTTTAAACACCTTGGCCCCAAGGACTTTTAAACACCTTGGCCCCATGGACTTTTAACCACCATGGAAAGGAGCACCTAAGGACTTTTAACCACCTTAGAGTCCGCAACAAGATTCATCCAAGGACTTTTAACCACCTTGATGATCTTAGATAACAAGGCTCACTCAAGGACTTTTAACCACCTTAGTGACCTTCACTTTTACAAACCATCACTTGCCAATACACACTTTATACATCATGTAATCCACTGTTTAAAAGCATTTAAACCAAGCCATTTCATCATGCATTTCAAAGCATTAAATCATCATTTAACAATGCATTAAAAACAAGGTACTCTTACCTAGAGACACCTTCAACACATGGCTTAAAACCTCAGCATATATCATGCTAAAACATCAGCAATTATCATGCTTAAACATGCTTTCAAAACAGTAAACAAATCATGCAAAATCATCATTTCACATTTCATCAAAACATGGCCACCACTTAGAGAGAGTAATCCGAAAACTTACACTTGAGCTTAGCAAAGTTGTTTAGACTTAAACTAAGCTCCCAAAACCTTGGTTTCAAAGCCGAAAACCATTTTCACAAATCCACTCACCGATTTCCACTTTGCTTCAAGCCAGAGCACCAAATCAAGCCTCCGGATCAACAAATCTTGGATCCAAGGATGCCTCCCCTGTTTCAACACATTAAAGCAGATGATTAATGCATCATCATGCATTAATTGCTTCAATGAAAGCATCTAAACTCGCTGCTCTCACTAAACCTCCATTTTCGACCACCAAACACAACCGAAAATGCATCCGAAACACTTCTAAACAAAGCCCAGCCACAAACCAGCAAAACCTCACTTCCATTAACATCAACACACATCTAAAAACAACCTATAAACATCCTTATACCTCCAGCAACATCAGATCACCAAGATCACCACAAAAGCTACCTTAAAACACAAGCTAAACTTAGGAAATCCAACCTATCCGGGATTGCATCAATCAAGACTCATTTCCACATCAATTTAATGATCATTTAACATCAAAAACACTTCTCAAAACACAGATTTAACAGATCAAACGAAAATCATGTGAAATCATCAAAATCTTGCATAATTAGCCAAGATCCATAAATCAACCTTAAAACCTTTAATCAATTATCAAATTAGGATTGAAAACTTTAGGAATTTCATTAAAGAACTTGAAGTTCAGAGGAGAAGGACGTTCTTACCTCCAAACTTGAGTTTCTCCTCTTTTTGGAATTGAAAAGCTTGATAAATCTTGAAGCAATTGAAGAGGATTTGAAGACACAATGATTTGCAATCAATTGAGAGTTGAAAGAAGGTTTTTAGGTGAGAAAATCAGAAAGAGATCTCTGGAAATTGAGTGTTTGGGTTGAGAGAAAAAGATAGGAAGAAAATAGGTAGTTAAATGAGAAAATAGCTAAAAATAGATTTTCCCTCCTTTTGATTCTTTTAAAATCAGAATTATGTGTTAAAATATCTTAGAAAAATCTGGAGAAACTCCCTTTGGGTAAATAGCTCCTTAAAGATTCAAAGTTTCAACCCTTTATAAAATAGCCACCAAACTTTCAAAAATTACATTTTGGTCACTAGCCAAAATGTCACACTTCCGAAACTCATTTTCCAAAATTGATTTCACAGTTCACTTAAATATAATAAAAGATGATTTTAGAACATTTTTCCATATTTTTAATGCAACCCGAACTAGGCTTTCCTAATTTAACCTCTTACGCTTCGAACAGCACTTTGACCAACCGGTCAACGCCCAAGACTTCCAAGCCTAAAACCGGGGCGTTACAAAGGTGTTTAAAAGTCCTTGGGGTGAAAGTTGATGAACTTGTTTTTAAAGAAATGGAACTTATCACTTGTGGCCAATATGACATGTTATGATATGAAGCATGAGATGCTTGTTTTAAGTATGCTTTTGAGCACGTGCAATTGATGATTTGAAGCATGATTTATAAATGTTTTATAAATGCATTATTGAATGGTTTTATGAGCATTCCTCACTAAGCTTTTGCTTACGCTCTCTTTCGTTTTCTTAATTCAATAATGCAAAACATTAGAGTACTTTGAGGGCAGCAAGAAGGGCAAGCATTCAAGTGAAAGTAAAGCTCAAAGTATGGAAGGTTTCTTAAGTACATTTCTAGCTTTTGGTAATTTGGCAATGGGGGACCTATGTGTATGTTTTGGGAGAGGTTTTGAACTCCCTAAGTATGTTGAATGTTGATGAGAATGCTGGTTTTAGAGTTTAGCCTTTATATGCTTGAATTGGAAGTTTATGCTTGTATGGCATGCTTGTGTAGGAAGCATGCCTATAGATTTGGCGCTTTTCGTATATGATGTTGTTTTGATAAATTGTTGATGCAAGTATGTCTCATATATGTTGAATTGCATGTGGGTAAAGTTTGGTGGCAATTGGAGCTTGATTGGATGTTTAATTGCATGTTTAAGTTTGCATTTTGGGGCAATCTGTGCAGGGTGTTTCGGAACAGTGCCACCCGTTTCGGAACAGGTGCCTTAAACAAGCCCAGGCGTCCGAAACGGGAGAGACCGTTCCGAAACGGTTTGGCTACTGCCAGCCCGAGTTGCGGTACGCGTTGCGGAACGGCCCCGCGTTTCGGAACGGGCTCTGCCTATTTCGGAACGGGTGACCGTTGGGGGCTGACATTGGCAGTTAAATGTTTTGAAATGTTTGCATTTTGGTCCTGAATCTTGTTTGTGCAATTGTATGAGTTTGGGATGTCCTTTTGAGCTGAAATTTCACAGAGAAGCATGAAACCTGACTAATTACAAGCTGGTAACTTTAATTTGGGTTAAGTCCTCATATTTATCTGAAATTACAATTTGGTCCCTAAAGTTTTAATTTGTTCAATTGGGTCCCTGTTTGATCTCTGATGTTTATGATCTTTGAGTATGCTGTTGTATGATCATATCTAAGGTTTAATATGCATCTAGACAAGTTTAAAAAGAAAAAAAGGGGGTCGTTAATCAAGGTTGATTTTCGGGTTGACTTTGGTTTTCCCCGTGTGACTTTCTTAATTCGGGTCAACCGTTTAGACCGGGTTAAGGGGGTTACATTTGGTGGTATCAGAGCCGAGTTCTCGAGTAATTGGGAATGAATGTGTGCATGATTGAAGTATGTATGCCTTGTATGCTTGTTGTTTGAAAGCATGTTTAGTGGCTTGTGATTTGGATGCAATTGAGTTGTATGCTGTGATGTAGCATGTTGTGGGTACCCATTGCCAAATCAAAGCTAATGAAATGATGTTGATTTTGAATGAAATTGAGCTTGAATACTTGGATTGCTTACCTTGCTGGGCTTGACTTTGTTTTATTTGCATTGTTATTGCATGGTAAAAATATGGCACCACGTAGAGAGTTACGAGGTAATGTGCGAGTTACGGCTCCTAATGAGAACGAGAATGAGGAAAACACGGGTAGTGCAGTGTTACCTCCTCCTCCACCTGGTGGTGGTGGTGCTGAGGGTGGAAGAGCTGAAGCTGCAGCTGGTGCTGGAGCTGCTGGTCCTGAGGTTGGACAGGGGCAAGCTATGCCTGATATGTCTATGTTGGTACAAGCTATTGCGGGTTCTTTTCGAGCAGCAGTAGCTGGAGCTCAAGGAGCTGGGCATCAGGGAGATGCCGGAGTTAGACTACCTTTGGAGCGTCTGCGCAGTCTTGGTGGGACTGAGTTCAGGGGTATGTCTGCTGAGAGTTCTGAAGCTTGGCTAGAGAGTACCAAGCGAATCTTGGGTCAGATGAGCTGCACAGATGTGCAAAAGCTGGGTTGTGTTGTGTCCTTGCTGTAGGACGATGCGTATACGTGGTGGACGACCACTATAGCTGGGATGGTTGAAGCTGATGTGACTTGGACATTCTTTCAGAATGTGTTCAAGAGGAGATATCTTGGTGTGAGATATCTTGATGAGAAGAAGCGTGAATTCATGTCTCTTACCCAAGGGAGCATGAGTGTGGCTGAGTATGAGGTGCAGTTTGTGCGACTCAGTCAATATGCACCTGAGCTGATACCTGATGAGCGGGCAAGGTGCGAGAGGTTCCGTTATGGTCTTGTGACAGATGTTAAGATGTATGTGCTGGCCACCGAGTATGATGATTTTGATGTGTTGGTGGGCCGAGCTAAGGACATAGAGATGAACTTGAGTTTATCTGCTAGAGGTGCTGGAGCAAGTGCTGGGAAAAGATCAGCTGAGTTTAGTTCCAGCGGTGGACGGAACAAGAGGGGACGCGATCAGAAGTATCAATCCTCAGCTAAGAGAGGTGGTGGTGCACCTTCTAGAGGAGGCAATGCTAGAGCTGATCCTAGTGCTTGTTGGATCTGTGGTTCACGTGGTCACATGAAGCGTGACTGTCCTCGTGCTGTGAGAGAGGTGCAAGCTCCTGTTGCGGCAGCTGGTAATGGATGCTGGAATTGTGGTTCCGCAGACCACTTGAGGCGAGATTGTCCTAGGTTGGCTGGTGATCAAGTGCGTGCTCCTGTTGTTGCTGCACCGCAGAGAGGTCGTGGGCGCGGCCGTGGTAATTTTCAAAGGAGAGAGGAAGGTGGCCGAGGTGTGGCCCATGTGGTGGCTATTCAGCCTGAAGGTGGGGGCCAAGCGAGAGTGTATGCTCAGCGTGAGGGAAGGAATGATGCAGATGTGATTGCTGGAACCTTTACTTTGCAATCCTTGTCATTGCTTTCTTTGATTGATTCTGGATCTACGCATTCATACATTTTGCGTGAGCATGCTGAATTGCTTGGTTTGCCTGTTGAGTCTTTGGATGTTGGTGTTCGTGTCACTAGTTCTTTTGGCGAGACTGTTGTGACTCGAAAGCTTTATAGAAGGTGTCCCTTGGTTGTTCAAGAACATGTTTTTCATGTTGATCTTATGGAGTTGCCCTTTTATGGTTTTGATGTGATCCTTGGTATGGATTGGCTTGCTGAGCATCGTGCGGTTGTGGATTGTGAAAATAAGCGAGTTTCGCTTAAGCTGGCGGATGATTATGAAGTGGTTGTGGTTGGCGAGAATGTGAAGTTTCTTTCCAATGTGGTGTCTACCTTGGAGGCGAGCAGGATGCTGAGGCAAGGTTGCGAAGCTTATTTAGCTTTTGTGATGAATCCTAGTTCTAAGGAGTTGAGGGTGCAAGATATCAGAGTTGTGAAGGAGTTTCCTGGTGTTTTTCCTGAGGAGTTGCCTGGTTTACCTCCTAATCACGAGGTGGAGTTTGGAATTGAGCTGTATGAGAATACAACTCCTGTGTCCATTACTCCCTATAGAATGGCACCTAAGGAGCTGAAGGAGCTGAAGACGCAGTTGCAAGAGCTTCTTGATCGTGGTTTCATCTGGCCGAGTGTGTCACCTTGGGGAGCACCGGTCTTGTTTGTGAAGAAGAAAGATGGCACTATGAGGATGTGCATTGATTACCGTCAGCTGAACAAGTTGACTATCAAGAATCGGTATCCTTTGCCGAGGATTGATGATCTCTTTGATCAATTTCGGGGAGCTGTTGTGTTCTCTAAGATTGACTTGAGGTCAGGGTATTATCAGTTGAAGGTGAAGGATGTGGATGTGCCTAAGACAACTTTCAGGACGAGGTATGGGCATTATGAGTTCCTTGTGATGCCGTTTGGTTTGACAAATGCTCCTGCTGCTTTCATGGACATGATGAACCGTGTGTTTCATGAATACCTGGACAAGTTCGTTGTGGTGTTCATTGATGATATCCTCGTGTACTCGCGTACTGAGGAGGAGCATGAAGAGCATTTGAGGATTGTGCTGCAAGCTTTGTTGGAGAATCAGCTTTATGCTAAGCTGAGCAAGTGTGAGTTCTGGCTTAAGGAGGTGGTGTTTCTTGGGCATGTAGTCTCAGCTGAGGGGATTCGTGTTGATCCTCAGAAGATTGAGGCGGTGATGAATTGGAAGGTTCCTAAGTCTGTTCATGAGGTTCGTAGTTTCCTTGGTTTGGCGGGATACTACTGAAGGTTTGTGGATAGGTTTTCCAAGATTGCTGCTCCTTTGACAAAGCTGTTGCAGAGGGATGTTAAGTATGAGTGGACGGAAGCGAGACAGCAGGCTTTTGAGAAGCTGAAGATGGCTTTGACGCAAGCTCCTATCTTGGTTCAGCCTGAATCAGGGAAAGAGTTTGTGGTCTTTAGTGATGCATCCTATGTTGGTTTGGGATGTGTGCTGATGCAAGAGGGTAAGGTGGTGGCTTATGCATCGCGGCAGTTGAAAGTGCATGAGCGCAATTACCCTACGCATGACATTGAGCTAGCTGCAGTGGTTTTTGCTCTGAAGATCTGGAGACATTATCTGTATGGTGAGAAGTGTACGGTGTACACGGATCACAAGAGTTTGAGGTATTTGATGTCTCAGAAGGAGTTGAATCTTAGGCAACGTCGTTGGTTGGAGTTGCTCAAGGATTATGATCTGACGATTGAGTATCATCCTGGAAAGGCTAATGTTATTGCGGATGCCTTGAGTAGGAAAGTAGTTGTTGAGCTGAGAGCTATGTTTGCTTGCTTGAGTATTTCGCGTGATGGTGGCCTTGTGGCTGAGTTGCAAGTGTAGCCGTCTATGGTTCAGTTGATCAAGGATAAGCAGTTGCTGGATGATTCCTTGGTGTCTCATGTTCAGGATATCGCGGAGGGTAGACCTTCGGATTTCTGTTTTAATGATGATGGTGTGTTGTGTTTTGGGAGTCGGATAGTAGTGCCCAATGATGCTGAGTTGAGGCGTGCTATTCTGACTGAAGGTCATAGTAGTCCTTTTGCTATGCACCCTGGTAGTACTAAGATGTACCGTGATCTTCGTGATGAGTACTATTGGGTGGGTTTGAAGAAGGATGTTGCGGAGTTTGTGAGCAAGTGTTTGGTGTGTCAGCGAGTTAAGGCTGAACATCAGGTTCCTTCTGGGTTGTTGCAACCGTTGAAAATCCCGGAATGGAAGTGGGAGAGGGTTACCATGGATTTTGTATCTGGTTTACCTTTGTCTCCATCGAAGAAGAATTCTGTTTGGGTGATTGTGGATCGCCTAACGAAGTGTGCGCATTTCTTGCCTGTGCATACTACGTCCTCTTTGGATAAGCTGGCAGAGCTGTACATTGCTGAGATTGTGAGGCTGCATGGTGTGCCTAAGTCGATTGTGTCGGATAGGGATCTGAGGTTCACATCGCGTTTCTGGCAGTGCTTGCATCAAGCTTTGGGTACAAGGTTGCATTTCAGTACATCCTATCATCCTCAGTCGGATGGTCAGTCTGAGCGAGTTATCCAGATTTTGGAGGATATGTTGAGATGTTGCGTGATTGAGTTTCAAGGTTCTTGGGAGAAGCATCTGCCTTTGGTTGAGTTCGCTTATAACAATAGTTATCAGGCGAGTATACAGATGGCACCTTATGAGGCTTTGTACGGGAGGAAGTGTAGGACTCCTCTTTGTTGGGCTGAAACTGGTCAAAAGTTGGTTTCGATGCCGGCTTTGTTGAAAGGGACCACTGAGAAGGTGAAGCTCATCTGTGAGCGCTTGAAGGCTGCCTCTGATCGGCAAAAGTCTTACGCGGATTTGAAGCGTAAGGAGATAGAGTATGCGGTGGGTGACCGTGTGTTCTTGAAGGTTTCGCCTTGGAAGAAGGTGATGAGGTTTGGCCGGAAGGGTAAGTTGAGCCCTAGGTACATTGGACCTTATGAGGTGGTTGAGCGTGTGGGTCCTGTTGCGTATCAGTTGAGGTTACCTCAAGAGTTGGAGAAGATTCATGATGTGTTCCATGTTTCTATGCTCCGGAAGTATAGATCTGATCCTTCGCATGTGATGCCTGTGGAGGAAGTGGTTTTGAATCCGGATTTGACCTATGATGAGGAACCGGTGAAGGTTCTGGATTCGGATAGCAAGGTTCTTCGTGGCAAGACCATTGAGTTGGTGAAGGTGCTGTGGAAGCATCGAGGTGTTGAGGAAGCCACGTGGGAGCGGAAGGAAGACATGCTGAAGCAGTTTCCTTATCTCTTTCCTTCAGGTAAATTTCGAGGACGAAATTTCTTAAGGGGGGGGGGGAGAGTTGTAACGCCCCGGTTTTGGGCTTAGGAGTTTTGGGCGTTGACCGGTTTGGTCAAAGTGCTGTTCGAATCTAAAGAGGTGAAATTAGGAAAGCCTAGTTCGGGTTGCATTAAAAATATGGAAAATGTTCTAAAATCATCTTTTAATATAATTAAGTGAACTGTGAAATCAATTTTGGAAAATGAGTTTTGGAAGGGTGACATTTTGGCTAGTGACCAAAATGTAATTTTTGAAAATTTGGTGACTGTTTTCGAAAGGGTTGGAACTTTGAATCTTTAAGGAGCTATTATTCCAAAAGTAGTTTCTCCAGATTTTTCTAAGATATTTTAAGCTATATTCTGATTTTAAAACATATCAAAAGAGGAGGGAAAGCCATTTTGGCCATTTTGATAACTAACTTCCTATTTTCTTTTCTCTCATTTTCTCTCAACCCAAACACTTTCTTTCCAGAGAATTGTTTCTGATTTTCTCACCTAAATCTCTCCTTTCAACTCTCTTTTGATTCCTAATCAACATATCTACAAAACCTCATCATTTGCTACTTGATTCATTAAAGTTTTTGATTCCAAAAAGAGGAGAAACTCAAGTTTGGAGGTAAGAACGTCCTTCTCCTCTAAACTATCAGTTCTTTACTGAAATTCCTAAGTTTTCAATCCTTAATTGATGTTTTATTAAAGGCTTTTAAGATGTGAAATGGATCTTGGCTTATAATGCAAGATTTGGTGATTTTTGATGATTTTCGTTTGATCTGATTAATCTGTGATTTGAGATGTGTTTTTGATGTTAATTGAACACTAAATTGATAAGGAATTGAGTTTTGATTAATGCAATCCCGGATAGGTTGAGTTTCCTAAGTTTAGCTTGTGATTCTTGTTGTTTTTGAGGTGATCTTGTGGATCTGATGTTGCTGGAGGTATAAGGATGTTAATAGGCTCTTTTTAGATGTTAAACGATGTTAAAGGATGTTAGGTTTTGATGGTTTATGGCTGGGCTTTGTTGAGAGGTGGTTTGGATGCATTTTTGGTTGTGTTTGGTGGCCGAAAGTGGAGTGTGGATGAGAGCAGCGAGTTTAGGTGCTTTCATTGAAGCAATTAATGCATGATGATGCATTAATCCTCTACTTTGATGTGTTAAAACAGGGAAGGCATCTTTGGATCCAAGAGTTGTTGATCCGGGAGCT